>CM033637.1:13601602-14261073 GCA_019453435.1 Rhinogobius similis
CTTTTTTAGATGCAAGTCAGCTTTCCCCAGGCTTTTAGGCATGCCGTGCCTTGTACTTCTTACTGTTCCACACAGTCCGGTTTCCAAATCAGCAAATTCATTTGCAATTGTTGGGGAAGTATAGTAACTGTCCATGTATATTTCGTGTCCTTTTCCAGTGTAAGGGTCTACTAGTTCACGCACAACAGCGTGCGTTGCACTGATGTTGCTGACATTGTCTGTGTACTGCCCTGTGTTCAAAGACCAACGCAAAACATACCCTGAACTGCTCTCACTCAAAACATAAACTCTATAGCCATATTTGTCTGGCTTATTGGGATTATAACATTTAAGTGTTGATCTCCCCTTGAAAGCTATAGTCATTTCATCTAAAGAAAGCTCCTTGAGTGGACTGTAAACTGCTGCAAATTTGGGAATAATCAACTGTATTATTGGACGGACTTTGAAAAGCTTATCGTGCCCTGGTTCCCCTTGTCTAATATAATTGTTGTTATTGACCAAATGAAAGCATGAAAGAATAATTTCGAATCTGTTCCTAGACATGACACTCCCAAAACCAGGTGTCTGGGTAAGCCAAAATGTTGCCCAATAATCCGCTATTCCGTGTTTCTCTACAAGGCCCATAGACAAATACAATGCAATAAAAGCTTTCATTTCAGAAATTGATACATCGTGCCAATCTAAAAGTCTGGAATGTGGCTTCATCTCCATTTTTGATATGACCTGGGCTGCATATCTGTTTGTCTCATCAGTGATAAGTTTCCAAAATTCATCTGTCAGAAAGAGCGACAAAATATCTATTGGTCTGGCGTCTCTCAAGTCTCTGTCTCCAGTGTAGCCGACAGGCATATCAAACGGTTTTATCCACGCTCCAAAATGGACAACTTCTTCCAGCTGCTCCCAGCCCTCATCCCCACTAGCGTCAAAGGACGTACCGCCGTCTCTGGCTACTCGGCCGCCTCTGGCTACTCGGCCGCCTCTGGCTACTCGGCCGCCTCTGGCTACTCGGCCTCGTCGGGCTCCTCCTCGACCTTCTCTGGCTCCACCTCGACCTCTTCCGGCTTCTCGGTCTCCACCTCTGGCTCCACCTCGACCTCCACCTCGACCTCCTCCGGCTCGTCGACCTGCTCCGGCTACTCGGCCGCCTCTGGCTACTCGGCCGCCTCTGGCTACTCGGCCGCCTCTGGCTACTCGGCCGCCTCTGGCTACTCGGCCTCGTCGGGCTCCTCCTCGACCTTCTCTGGCTCCACCTCGACCTTCTCTGGCTCCACCTCGACCTTCTCTGGCTCCACCTCGACCTCTTCCGGCTTCTCGGTCTCCACCTCTGGCTCCACCTCGACCTCCACCTCGACCTCCTCCGGCTCGTCGACCTGCTCCGGCTACTCGGCCGCCTCTGGCTACTCGGCCGCCTCTGGCTACTCGGCCGCCTCTGGCTACTCGGCCGCCTCTGGCTACTCGGCCGCCTCTGGCTACTCGGCCTCGTCGGGCTCCTCCTCGACCTTCTCTGGCTCCACCTCGACCTTCTCTGGCTCCACCTCGACCTTCTCTGGCTCCACCTCGACCTCTTCCGGCTTCTCGGTCTCCACCTCTGGCTCCACCTCGACCTCCACCTCGACCTCCTCCGGCTCGTCGACCTGCTCCGGCTCCTCGGCCTTTCCATCCTCTGCCACTTCTATTTTTTAGTGTTGCTGTCTTCTCATCTTCACTGGAGGAATAACTCTCACTCTCAGGCAAATAATTGCCGTCCGAATCAGAGTCAGCCATGTAGCTAACCAGAGAAACACTTGTACAAATTCCTGCCATAGTTATCAGTAGAGAACACATTTGAAAAAGCCCGCCAAAAAAACCGCCGTCTTAATTGGAAACAGGTGTGATGTGTTCAATGTCTATGTCCCCGACGGAATTTTGACAAAGACCCAGTAGAGTACCATATCCTGAGTACCATATGTCCCCCGATAATTGTCTTTGCACTTAAAAAAAAAAAAAAGTCGCATAATTGCGACGAGGGCGCTTAAAGGGTTAATATAAATGCAAGAAAACTATGGAACGTTCTACATGGATGATGCAGACTTTCGTCATTAAAGTTATATAGAGCAACTTTAATGTGGAAGTTTGGTGGATTATTTTAAGTGGAGAGAGATGGGCTCCTCAAACAGATAATTATATTTCCCTCGATCAGAAACTCATCATCCGACAAGAGCAGAGCGTAATTAGACTCACAGCTATTAAAGACGGATACAGAACGTCACAGGTTTCAGCAGAAGTCACCGAGCCCTGTCCGACCTCTGTGGAAATAAAAAGTGTTTCATCATTAACATTTAAAGCTCTTTCATAACACGTTTATTCTGTAACTTGACACAGAACCACCGTCTGGCTGCTGTGATTGGTCTGAACTGCTGGTGAGGCAGAGCTTGGACCAGTCACAGAGTGTGGTGTGGGCGGAGCCAAAAGTGAAGCGTCACAACAAATTTACACATGACAAATTCAGCCTGTAAAATAAAAACAGTATTTTTTTAATGTGCACATAGAGGCACTTTCTGGAGTTGTGTGTGTTTAATCTTACAAAAGGTGTGTGCTTCACGACTAAACTCTCCACACAGGAAAATGAGGCAAGAATAGAATAATTGTCTTGGATGTTCATGATTGCAGACAAAGTTGACAGCAAACTCTGCACCCGCCACAATAAAAGAAAAATAGTTGTGACTGTCCAAGAGGTCTGTGCAATCCCTCATTCGTCTGGTCGGTTCTATAAACTGAAAATGAACATTTGGATGGAAGTCGAAACATCTTGATTTTTAAAACTGTCCATGAAACTTCTCTAACCTTGTGGACAATATCCAAGAACAAAACCACAATGCAAACTGACCATGCAGTATTGGGTCCAAATTGATCCAAAAATGTATATTTAAAGAACACATATTCTGTTACAGTTAAGTTTTTTGAGCTTTTAACCTTGTTCTATCAATGTTCCGTCATCAAAAACACAACTGGAGTTGCATTTAGCTGCATTCACGCTGTTTTGAGGAATGTTTATTCAAAAATCTTCTCCCTCCGAGCATCAAAAACACTTCCAGCTAAACTCCCTCCATCGCTGATGTTATTTCAGATCATCTATGTCATTCATCCGACAATCTTCTGCTGTTTAAGACCTTAAATCTTCACCAGACTCGTTTTGAGCATTTCTGCCTCTAAACACGATCAATGCACCTAGTGCTATAGGTGCCATCTGCTGGCTGGATGCACTCAGTGTCATTGCACACAGCAGAGAAATTTATTCCATTATAAACTTTTTTGTTTGTTTTTAATATACTCGAGCATGTTTAAAGAATAATAGCGCAAAAACGCATAATATTTTTTTCCTTTTAATATTATAAAATTAGTTTAGGAAGTAGATTTTAATACATTCTAAAAATACATAAATTGCCATTAATCAAGCTTTCTGTTTCAGTAAGAAAGATCTTTGTGTTGTGAGTGGAGTTCCCTTGCCTCAAACCTCATTACTTTTGTCCGCCCTGATCATAAACACTGCTTTACATATCTCCTCTTTGAATCAGAGCAATAACCCCCATGTTCTGTGTTTTCATGTGGATCCACGGTCTGGATGCTGGCGTTTCCTGTGGGAGTCCACGCTCTGTTATTGAAAAGCTTGTGTTACAGGTGTGGGAGTTCAGACGCTGATGTTTGGGCGTTTAATCGCACGTTCGTTCTGCTCCGAGCGCACGACCATCAGATTAAACACACTATTATCTGCACTGGGGTTTGTAGGTTGTATTGTGAAGCATAAGGGAAAGTAACAGGAGGAATCAGGAGTATGTGTTAGGGAAAATAGTTGGAAAATGTACACAATTTGTTTTAAGGTTATTTAATTTTTTCAATTTATTTTTGTAGCACCAAAAATCAGAACAACAGTTGCCTCGATGGGCCACAGGTAGAAACAATAATAAGCAATGTTAAAGGGAATTGATCAAATGGATAACTGTCCCAGAGCGCCCCCTGTCCTTGACCCTCCTTCTCTCAAGGAAAAACTACAAAAAACCCTGTGGGGAAAAGTCTAAACCTCTGGTAGATCCACAGTGAACAAGAGATCCTACTCCCACAGACGGACAGACTGCAGATAGTCCAGGACTGACGCATCCATTTGTGCCACTCAAGAAGCAGGAAGGTGGATCATCTAGTGTAGAGAGTTCCTCCAGGCAGACGAGGAACAGTTCATCTAGCGTAGAGAGGGTTCCTCCAGGCAGATGAGGAACGTCCGGGTCTACAGGTCAGGGTGAGATGGGGGCAGTGTCTGAAACAGTCTCCACTCCCAAGAGACATGGAGAAAAAAACATGTGAACAGCAATGAACAGACTACAGTTGAACTGAAATCTTATTGTTGATGGGGAATTAGAACCAGAGGACAGTGTTCAAGCTCCCATACTGCCCCAGCATAGTTTAGAATTTATTTTAACGATCATTTTAGTAGTCAACAAGTGAAACAAGTAATTCAAAAATTTTAAAAACTGGTGACTAAAGGCTTCCTGCTTTTCATCAACACACATTGTTTGTTTAGTCTTTTTGCCATTTTGATTTAATAATGCCAAAAAAAAAGGTCTGTGTTTTAGGTTGCGTTCACACTTGCATTAGTCGATGAAGCGTTGCAGCTCTAGAAGTAGAACAAGAAGAACATATTGATAATGTTGTGCGACTGTGGGATTGGTGCAAAATCTGTCTCTAAATCGAATGCATTCAGTAGAGTTTGTCTTTAAAAAGAAAAAGCATTGTTGAATTTTGACTTTTATTCACCTTATTCCGGAAGTTGCCGTGGGTGCTGCTGTCTTGTTTCTGTTGTATTAGTTTACATGGAGCAGACGAGCTCAACAGAAAATAAGTTCTACATGGACTAAAAAGCCATTTTCAGGCCGCCCAGGAAATCGATTCCCTTGTTCGCCATTTGCATGAACAGAATTCTCATCAAACCGGAAGTGCGTTTACTACAGAAGTGAGGATCTATGGCAAAAAGAAAGAGGCAAAAGTGGGCGTGGCACAATAAGGTGAATTCAGTGCTTCTGAAAAGTCTATGAACATTAAGAGAAAAAAGCAAGAGACAAAACATTTTGTGATAGTGTTAGTGTGATCATAACACAGGAAAACTGACACTGAGTGAAAAAGACATTTTTAAGTTTCAATTTATCTGCTGTGTGTTCAAGTTTGTCTATGATTTCCTGCAGTCTTACAATCATTCGTGGCTTGATTGTTGCGGCTGTTTCTTCGGACCAGAAGATCAATGAGTTCAAAATGATATAAGACCATTTTATGTTGGGAAATCTAGTCCACACTTCTCTTATTGTCCTGCCTTTCCCTGCATTTCCTGAACCTGTTCCTTTTGTCTTTGTTGGGTTCTACTCCGTCTGAAAGCAAAGTTTGGCTTTTGTGCTCGGAGCCAGACCCAGCTCAGACGAACAAAGCAAATATCTGATGCTAATTATTCTCAGGTGAAAGACGGAGGCTGTGCTAATTAGGCTCCTCATTAGCCAACGTCGCTTTTGGATTTGGGCTAAAGACATTTTATTCAAACCTGTCACAGAAAAACAAGTGCAGCCGGACAAATAAACCACCGCTCAATTAGGATCAGAGGCTTTAGAATAAGGAACAAAACAAGACAAAATTATGAGTCAAACAAGATATTCACACGGCTGTAATAGACAAAATGTTCTGCAATTAATTAAGTAGTGTAAGTAACGTGTAGCCAAAGTCACATTTATTATATATTTGTTCTGGTCCCAGCTATTTGAATTTGTATTTATTTAATAAAGAGAATGCATTGTCCCTTTATTAAATAAATTAAAAACATATCTGTAAATATGCAGGATTATAGGCACAGCTAATTTCCATTCTTAGTCCCCTGCTGGACAATACTATTCATAAAAATAAAAACTATCATCTATTATCTGACAGTGATTAGACAGCGTCTCAGACATTTCACATTGCATTATTCTTTCTCACTCGATGGTGTTAAGTTACTGTTGTAGCCACAGCTAGTTTGGAGCAGACTGATGGAAGCGAGGCTGCCAATCTGCACCATCGGCCACTACGACCACCAACCATTCACACACACATACCACTTTCATACTTGGCAATGTGGGTGAAGTGTCAAAGAACACAATGACACAATGTTCCTCCAGCGCCCCCCTGTGGCTCCTGCGTCTCCAAGTCCTGACCAGACCCCGACCTGCTGAGCTTCAGAGCTTTAGCACGTGTGGCCACAAACTCTACACAGACGTCCTAATTTATCACATGAAGGATAAATCTATGGATAAATCTAAAGTGCAAAACTACTTTATTTTTATGGTAGGCTTTATGAACAAACAGTTTTCAAAGTGTTTTAAAACCCAAAACATACCATTGAAAAATGAACTGATTTATTCAATTAATCAGTTTGTTTGTAAATCTCAAAATCACAACAGGCTTTAAAGGGGTGCACAAAATATTGGCTTAACCAACAGAAAGGTTTCAAAGGTAGTCATCTGGACACAGTTAATAGAGGAGCCGTTTAACTAGCGTTCAGCACATCCAGTGGAAGTGTCACGGTGCTTCAGATTATTTCCGTTGGATGGAAATTTTCCCCTAAAGCTAGCCTTTTCCCCTAAAGCCCGCCTTTTCCTTTATATTATTGACTAGTTGCGTGAGCATGTGGTCTCGCAAGTGCACGATCAAAGCCTTTGACTGCAACAGCACCACAGAGTCTTAATGTGAGGGCACCGCTCCACCACAGAATCTGAAGCAGAACACATCCTTTTGTAGATGGACTGTGGAACCAGAAACACTTAAGACAGAGGGCTAGCGACTCATCTGATGTAAAGTGAGTTCATCCAGGCAGAAGAGGAGTGTCCAGGTCCACTTGGCCTTGACCAGTCTTCAGTGCGCAGACTACAGCTGGTCCAAAATGCAGCTCAGCGGGACGAGAAGCAGGGACCACATTACTCGCTGCACTGGTTACCTGTTGTCTTCAGGATCCAGTTTAAGATTTTACTGTTTGTTTATAAATCTCTAAACAATCTAGCACCTTCTTATTTATCTGAGATGCTTGTTTTGCACCGAGCACTGTGGTCGACTGACCAACTGCTCCTGGACTGTCCCAGGTCTGGGCCCAAAACTAGAGGAGGCAGAGCTTTTCTTGTCGCTGTGGAAACTGTGGAACTCTCTTCCCCTGAACATAAGAGCCGTAAGAGTTTCAAATTTTAATTCAAGCTGAGCTAGACATTTTTATTACATCTACATTGTGTTTTAATTTGTATTTTCAGTATTAAATTGTCCTTTCCTGTCATGTGTTATTGAACTTGTGCAGCACTTTGGGGCAGTGTATCTGTTTCTAAATGTGCCATATATATACATTTGACCTTGACCTTGACCTTTAAAGAAGCCCTTACATCAGGGGTCACCAATCTTTTCTGGGCTGAGACCTGTTTCAAGAGCATCGAATTATATAAGCTATTTAACAGTGAGGAACTCTTTGTTCATTGGTTGCTGGTTTTGCCCTGAGAAAAGCTAGATCTATTCTAGGTAAGATAAGTGAAACACATTCTAAAATGACACAATTTCTATTGTAATAAACTGATATTTTAAATTTTATCAATTGTTTCTGCAGTAAACTATATGTTTGCAGGTTAAACCTGCGAAAACTAAACCTGCGATGATGCGAGGCGCACTGACCTAAGAGCGCAAACCATTGTTTTTATACCAAATGAAGTTTACACGGAAAGACAGCGGTACAAATCCATGTTTCCTCGTCTCATAGAGTTGGGACTTTGCTTCATCTGAACATCTGAGCGGTGAGTAAACTCATGAAGCTGCCGTACGTTACAGGGAAACTGAAGTTAAATGGCTCGTTGTTGCACCTTGTTGCTGTCATAACGCTGTACACTGAAAAAAAAAGGTTACTAGCTCTGCATAAAAAAGATATGGAAAGCGGTTGCAAGCAATAAAGTCATGTTTTGGTTAGAGACAAATTTAAGTAATAAAATGGATATTAATACATGCCACGTGAGCATGACTTTTTAATGATCACAACTTTCAAAAACATTATGCTACTGCTTTACATTTTACTTATGCTCTCTGGGAATAGAATTGTATGTCATGTGAGCATGACTTTTATATGTTTAAAATTGTTGTTAATATATGCCATTCAAGCATGACTTTTTCACAACTAAACCTCCAAATAAAATTATGTTACCATTTCGCATTAAACTCAAATATTTACAACATGTTTGTTTTTACTTAATTTATTCTGAAAAATATAAATTCAGCAATACACAAAAATGTCATTTGTCAACAATAAAAAGTGTTCAAATTCATGCAAACACATACCAAACTCAGCAGACAAGTATAGCAAGGTCAAAGATATAACAAAACAGGTTGACAAAATGAAGACTTTTTTTTTTCCTAATAATGACATTCATCCAACCATTGTGTTAAAACGTCTTTAAACGTATTAGTTGACGTTTAATAATGGGGGTGCACGGTGGCAGAGCGGCTAGAGCTTCTGCCTCTCAACAAGGAGATCGGGGTTCGAATCCCGCACCACCCCAACATCGTGGTCTCGAATTCCGAACTACCCCAACTTCACACGATCTCTCTGGGTGGAGTCTGCATGTCCTCCCCGTGTTACCGTGGGTTCTCTCCGGGTTCTCCGGCTTCCTCCCACCGTCCAAAGACATGACTGTGTAGGTTAATTGAGAACTCTAAATTGTCCCTAGTGAATGAATGTGAGAGTGAATGGTTGTCTGTCCTTGTCTCCGTCTCTGTGTCAGCCCTGCGACGTGTTGGCCACTGTCCAGGGTGTACCCCGCCTAAGGCCCAAAGTCACTGGGATAGGCTCCAGTCACCCGCGACCCCTAACGGGAATAAGCGGTAGAAAATGAATGAATGAATGAATGAATGAGTTGACGTTTAATTATCAAAAAATGTCTGTCAAATTTTCAAAATGCATATCACATTATCCTCTAATTTGAAAAGTAAAAAAAAAAACGTTTTTTTCATTTTTTTATTCAGCTATTTTTGTTGCATTTGCACAACAATATACTCTGTATTCAAATTGTGCACATCTTCAAAACACCTTTTATAATAGTATCTACATTTTATTATATGACCCACTTCTAGGTGAGATGTCACAATCCAGTGCTCTATTCAACACTTCTTCAGCATTTAAGTTGTTTTTTTTTGATCGTGTGGATCCATTAAGTTCCATCAACACTTTTCTGAAGAACCTCAAAAAAGTACCTCCGGTTTGGTGGAAAGTCCATGTGGTGGAAAGTCCATATTCAATGCAGAGATCAAATAGAAGAGCAATGTCCACTTCATGACAACCTGGTCCTCCGCCCAGTGCAGACCTCGTCCAGGCTCCTCTGACCCTCACTTTGTCATACGGTAAAATCTCCCACTGTTCAATCTTCCACATGTCTCAAAGAGGACTTCATCGTTTCCCTAGAAAAAAGGCAAAAGATCATTAATTATTACGTTTGTATGTCCATGCCCTCCCTGAAAAAAGGACTTTAAAACATGAATTTGTTTAGAAAGAAAACACATTCCTCATACACCTTTTTACCTCATAGTTTTAAAATGCTTGCTCTACATCATCAAAACTCAATGTAGGACTTAAAGGTATATGAGCAAAATATCAACTTTATTTGGAACAATGCATTGTAGTACTTTATTACATTACAAAAAATATCATCAAGTATTATGTGGTGATTTTGAATTTAAAGAAATGAATGAATTGTGTATTACAAACTGATGTCTGAGCCTTTTGTATACCATTAGCTGAAAGCAGTGCAGTTGGCTAATCTGCCCAGGTGAATCGCACCTGTCGGCTCCTGTCTGCCCCTGCCTGCCTCTCTGCTTTGCTCTGTGTTTAGTCAGATGTTGGGTGTTTGAGGTCCTAGTGCTTGAAATGTTTATTTAATTCATTCATTTTCTACCACTTATTCCCGTTAGGGGTCGTGGGTGACTGGAGCCTATCCCAGTGACTTTGGGCCTTAGGCGGGGTACACCCTGGACAGTGGCCAACTCGTCACAGCAAACACAGAGACAGAGACATTGACAAACAACCATTCACTCTCACATTCATTCACTATGGACAATTTAGAGTTGTCAATTAACCTACACAGTCATGTCTTTGGACGGTGGGAGGAGCCAGAGAACCCGGAGAGAACCCACGGTAACACGGGGAGGACATGCAGACTCCACCCAGAGAGATCGTGTGATGTTGGGGTGGCCCAGGATTCGAACCCACAATTATTTAATTGATTTCTATAAATTTATATTGGCACAATGAAATTCACATGAAAGCTTCAATTCATTGCCTGTAACGTCACAGAACTGGGGAATTCAAAGTGTTGTTGAGAGCTTGGGGAGAACTTTTATCTAACATTTATCATAACATCATCAATATACTCACCACATGCTTTGAGGCTCCTCATGAAGGTAAAGGCATAACCCTTTCAAAGGGAACTCCCATCCAATGTCTACTTCTTCATTCTGGTGACGTGGTAAAGACTTAATTAGAAACATTTCTTGACAACAAATATAAAGCAGTATAAGAAAGATGATCATTTCTCTCAGTGTTGAAGTCACTATCAGGAAAGCATTATGAAACTACTCAAATTTAAAAACGTCATTGTTTTTTTATCTCACGTGCTCAGTTCAAAATGTGGAACAAAAGACACATTTGTCACCACAGGGACCTCCTTTAAAAATAACCATAAATACCATATTCACAAATGTTCTTTGCTCAATAAATAACAAAATTAGCTTTGAAAGGACAAAAAATATATATCACTAATCTATGTAGATTTCAGGCTCAGTTAAAAGTGGGGACCACTCAAGACTCTCGACAGCAAGTTTGAAGGTATCCAAAATTCTTTCTCTCATCTTACCTCTGTCATCAGATCTGTGAGGTTTTTCAGTTTTGTCCCATGAGTCCTCTCCTCTTGATGGAGCTGGTCAGACAAAAAGTCTAACTGTGGAACGAACCGGGACTGGAGTGGGAGGGTTGTAATTTTTTTAAACTCCGCATTTATCTGAAAAGACAAAAATGGTAAATGTTAAAATGTTCAAAATTGCAATAAAGGTGAATAGAATAGTAATTACTGTATAAACCAAGTTAGAAAAATCTAACAATGATACAGTCATTTGGTCAATAATAGAGAAGCAGTCTGCGTTATCTCGTGTTCTCTGTGGTCCAATCATTGATGAGGCACCAGCACATGTGGCGTATCTAAACTCTTTTTAAACTCATTTTATTTCTTGTGGTTATGAGTTGTAATTTCTTGGCGAACATGAGAGCGATGGCAAAAATCCATACCAGAGTCATAATGGAGGCTTGGTTAGCACACAGAGAAGCAACTTTCTGAACTGGGTGAACAGTGTTAACTTTTACCTCTGGACTGTGCAGAGCGCGGTGTCGTCTCTCGTCATGGATGGAGCTCAGCGTCAGCAGCTGGTGTACCACACTGTAATGACAGTATCATGACATAAACGGAGTTCTGCTGTGCGCACCCTTAATCCAGTCCATGTCCAGTTAGCACAATACATTCTAAAATTAAATTAATTAATGAATTAAACATAACAGCTAAGTTACTAAATTTAGTAACACTCAAAAGGTTGATTTGTACACTTCAAAGTAGCAGGTGGAGCTGTTGCACCTAACATTACACCTGTTTAGTTAACATTAACCTTGACTTGGTTTGTTCCAATAGTTCTCAACTTACAAATGCTAACAGCTTAATTTTCTAACGTAGTAACGTTGCATTCCTAGGACCAAATAAAACAAGTTTACCTTTAGAAATCACGAGGACTCCAGGAACGAACTTAAACCAGTCGGAAAGTCCCAAAATACAGCAAAGAGAAGGAAAAAATGGCTGCTGCAGCGTCTTCTGTTAAACGTTTTTCCCGGTCACAGGAAGGGGAGGGAGTTATTTTTTGAAAAGTAGGGTGTGGCTTCACTGGCAGCACTGGCAGCATAACTTTTTCATGCAGCGCTGTCGTGATTAAAACATGCAGGTTTAGCATCGATGGGATTTATTCAGCTGTTTTATGACAAAGTCATGCTCAAAGAAGATCTTAAATAAAATATGAAATGGTAGCATGATTTTCATTTACAAAACGAGCAACCCCCTATTTTCCGTTTTTTCAGTGTACAGTCGCCTACTGTGTTAAACATTGATATTATTTACTTTGGCATATGCCCTGTTGCTCATCGCCAAATGTTCTGTTCCTGTAGTAGAGAGTCAGAGAGCAGCGTCTAATAATTCATTCTTTGTGCTTTTTTCTTGTGTATCTTGATCATTCTACAAAGGTTACATGGGTCCTGAAGTAATTTTTTTGTGAGTACCCTTAGTTGGCCCTAAATAAATGAATGCAACTGCACCCCCTTACAAATTATGTTCCCGCGGCTATGTATGCACCAGAGGATAAAGGGCATGTCTTTGTCCCTCACTTAAAATAATAATTCAGTGTTCAGTGTCTCTGGGGCCCCTTCTGACGATAAATAAACCTTCTCTGTGTTAGGCATCAGTGTTCTTTCGCTGAACATTTCTCAGGTTCTGCTCTCATCTTTATTCAGTATGAACAAATTAACCTCTAGTCTATGTTTAATCTCATGTAATATTTGCTGAGTTAATGGAGATACTGTATATTAGGTTAATATACTGTACGACTCCTGTTTAAATTAAGTACAAACACGCTGCTGGCCGATAGCATCTCTTCATTGATAGAGATGGAGGTCACAAATTAAGGGGATGTGGTAAATTTAAAGTACAAGTTGCTAGGACCACTAGGAGGAGCATGTGGGTGTCTGTACAAGGGGTGCGGATTTGGAACCACTAAGAGAACAACTCAAACAATGCTCAACAATTTATCAATTTAAAATAAAATGTAGAGAAATGGTATTATGGAGGTTCAGGGCTGAGGAAATGAGCTAGTCGCTGTAACAACTTGATTGAATTATACATTGTGTATTGTGACACAGAAGTTACTGTAAATGTATGATTTATATTATCTTTATTATATACTGTAAATAAGCTGTATATGTGTATTTTCATATTAATGTATGCCTATAAGTAAACCTTGGTTAGGTTAATCAAGATACTGAAATGCATATTATGTGTAAAAATGCTACGTATAAACACAACCTCATGGATGAAGAGATTGAGTTGGGGGAGTACAGTGATCCCTCGCTATATCGCGTTTCATCTTTCACGGCTTCGCTGCTTCACGGATTTTTTTACAGTGCAGATATTTTTACAGTGCATCCACCGAACTTCAGCGCACGGCACAAGAACGGGACCCTTTGATGAGTCGTACATTGCAGTTCTCAAATATAATCTAAGGTGGCATATCCGTTTATAGAAATCTTCTTGCTCAGAAAAAGAAAGAGCGCCAACAACTACCCATAACAATGTTCTTCTCCTGCGCCTTCAGTAGAAACAGACGCTACAGCGGAGCGGAGTCTGGACGAACTGGGACTGTGAAATACGCCAGTGACAATGTTTCCAACCTTGTATTACTATATTAAAATTATTGTTTTAAACAAATTTTGGGCTTTAAAACAGGTTTTGATTTTTGGTTTCATTCCATAGTTCAGTATTGCATTGTAAAATAATAAAAAATAAAGCTGTGACTACTTCACGGATTTCACTTTTCGCGTGTTATTTTTGGAACGCTGTACATATATTTGACTATCTCCCTTTAGAGCTGTCTTAAATTGATTTGTTTATTAATATTGTACATTATTGCAAATTAACTTGTTAATTTTTGATTATTGATCTTGTATGAACTCAAATAAATAAACCAAACTATAAGATAAGTACATCCTCACATTGCTTTTTTCACACTTGATTGAAAATGTACAATCCTGTTCAAAACTGCAGACCAGGCGGGTGACCCCTGCCTTAGACCAGTGGTTCACACAAGGAGTACCCCCTAAGCTTTGTTTTACACCCAGAGTACCCCTTAACTTATGTTTTGGGTAAATAAATGGGTTTACTAGTCGAATATGGTCAATTATTACTATTATAGTTTTTGTATATTTACGGTCCAAGATACTCCAAAAAGAAGCACTTTTAATTCAGATTAAAGTACATTTAATCTTCATTTGAAAACTGAAACCCAACCCCTTGGTAATTCCTCATGTACCCCTTGGGGTCCACTGGTTGGGAAACACTGCCTTAGACAAAGTGACTCATGATAATAGAGCCATGTGCTTGTTTTGAACACGGCTTGACCACAGAATGAGCCTGGTGAAGTCTGGGTTTTACTTGTGACGGAACAATATGGAGGACAATTCAAACATAGTGCTTTGTGAGGCTCAAAGAAGATGAAGTCGCAAACAGAGTTGATGAAACAAGCATGAATGAGGGAAAATACAACCTCTAGTAGGTTTTTTAAAGAGGGAACAACAATACGACAAGCTCAAAAACGTACATTTTGCATACTGTGTGTCTTTTAATTGAAAACTCTCTACAGAACTGCTCTTCGAATTCTTTTAAAAAAATGTCAATCACCTCAAAACTCACCTTTCACTGTATCAGTCAAAGTTAAAGGAAAAATACTCTGCATTTTTCATATTGTTATTAGCCTAGTCATGTTTTAAAAAATCTCAGCCAGTATGAAATTACTCCAACGTTCATTACGTCTTCTTAGTTATACCCACACTTATGTTCTTCTTAAAGACAATAAATTAGGAGATGTATTTACCTTGTTGACATATTTCAGCTGCTTAACTGAGTTCTGAAGGTGGCTCGCAGTAAAGCAGCCGAAACATATTGTCAAGGTAAAAACATCTAATTTCTTGTCTTTAAGAAGAACATAAGTGTGGAGTATGAAATGACACTTACTGAGTGCATCCAGCCAGCAGATGGAGCCTGCGCAATATACAATCTAGTGAAGTTAGCGCTGAAAAGACATGATGCGGATTTGCTGCAGCAGTGATGGTGTTTAGAGGCAGAAATGCTCAGCGATGATTTAAGGACTTAAAACAGCGGAAGATGCTCTGATAAGTGACGTGTGAAGTCTGAAAATATGTCCCGGATCGAGGAAGTTCAGCAGCAGTGTATTTGATGCTCAGAGGTGGGAGGATTTTCTAATGAACATTCCTCAACAGTGTGAATGCAACTGATTTCTGCTTCAGGTGTGTTTTTGATGATGGAACAGGAACAGGATTTAAAGCTCAAAAAAGTCACTGTAGCAGAATGTGTGTCCTTTAAATGAACCTAGTTGCTGCACTATTTATTTTCATAATGTAATTTAATAATTCCACAAATATAAAGGTTTAAAGGTTATATTGGTGCTTGTAAGTATCAGTGCTCATGAAGTATTCATGAAAACAATGGTGGCCTTGAGGAACAGCATGTGGAAATGTTTATTATGGATAATGATTTTCCATCACCTCCTGCACCAGAATGCAGAATTATTATGGGAAGGGCAGAGTAGACTGCAGCGCGTGGCTGAATGACAAAAAATTATAGTGAAAACAGTTTGACCATTTAAGGCAAGATGCTGCAGGCAGAAAAAATCTTAAATTTGAAGATGATCAATTTGAAACTTCTCCTGTAGTCTAGTCACATAAATGTAAGAAAGAATATATTACAAGTTTGTCATCATGTCATGTTTTCATGTAGAAATAAGGCATTTTATGGCCAAAATTGCACATATTTAGGAGAACTAGAACTAGGTTTAAATTTCTTAGTTCCTTTTGTACACATTATAGTTATCAAAAATCCTCTCTGTAATTATTATTATTCGCAGTATTATTTTTGCTGGCTTGAGTCAAGACCAGGTTGAGTCTTTCTATGACGTTTGCGTGTGTTTTCTCCAGGTTCCTCTGCTCTTCCACTGCTCCTGTTAAAGAACACATGCAGAAATGGTATTGTTATTGGCCTTTAAACTTGTACCTTTTATTTTTCATGTCATGTTTTAGAACCTAAAATAACTAATCTACTCCAAACCACGTCTTTCTCTCAGTCAGGCGTTCCCTCATCAATCCACAAAAGACTCTAAAACAAATAAAACCAAACCTGAATTACTCTAAACGTATTGAAAACTTTTGTCCAACTTGTGCTTGTGGTTTGGACTTGTGGAGTTGCTCGATTTGCTCGTGGGCCTCATGCATTAAGCGTTATCTGCAGAAGAAAGCCTCGCTCCATCGCTCCTCTGTCTCTGAATATTTATTTGAGAAAACGCGGGTTTCCTATCAAGGTCAGCCAGCTGCAGCACCACAGCCATTTAGCTCCTGAGGTGGAGAGCCCAGACGCACTGAAACGCCTGGACCTCCTCGAGCGACTATTCTCGTTTCTTTATTCTTGTTTTTTATCTGAGCGGATTTTTCTGCAGAAGTTCAAGCCAAAGTCAGAGCGAAAACTTCATGAAAACAAAGAGGAGCTTGTCTGTGAGCGATGTCAGGGTCGGATTCCTCTGTTTGGATGTTTAGAATGCAAACAATGACGGGCTATTTGTGAATAAAGTTGGGGAGGTTAGTCTAAAATAAACGTAGAAAATAGAGGTGTTCTTGGTTAACAGTTAGCAGATTAACTGTGACTAAACGTTTAAAGCAGAACTACGTAACTTCAGCGACAGAGCTCCCCCTGCAGGTCTCTTGTGTTCATGCACTGCCAGCAAAAAGGTGCCAAAAGCATTTATTATTTTCCCTCTTACTTTTTATTTAAATAAGAAAGTACAACCATATACAACAACATTTCATGTCGCCAAATATAAAAAAGAGAGCCAGTGTTGCCCTCAGGTCAGAGTCAGGAAAGTCGCAGCTGCTTTTCCGCCCAGAGACAGCAGGGGGGGACGACGAGGGCTTCATAGACTCGTGTAAATCCAAGTGTATCATCATCAAATCACATTCATTTCAAGTTTGAGCTTATCTCCCCATGGTAATTCCCGTTGCTGCCAGTAGATGGAGCTCTAACAAAAATCCTGATGAGGGAAGTCACGTGTGGTTTTCAGTGCAAACATTATTTTAAGTTCTGAAACATGAAACGCCAAAGAAAAGGTGAATAAAAGCAAATTTAAAGGACAATAATATGTGTCCGTTAAGTACGGCTGGGTGATACGGGGGTTAAAAATTGAATGGTGAGCTTGTCCCTGTGACAATCTGCTATTTTTGTGAAATTGTCATATTGTGATTCACTGTTTGTCTCTTTAATGCAGCTGTCTGTTCAAACACACCTTTTCTCCTGTTGTTTAGCCTCTGAAGCCTCTGAGCAGATGACTTTATTTACCTCTTAAAGACCAGGGTTGCACAATGAAACCAAATCGCAATTTTAATGCAAATTGCAAGGGCTGCAATTTCTGAAGTGTAATAATTTCTTCCACAAACAACAAAATGTCCTGCTTTGATTTGAATAAAAACTGCTAACACTATAGTTTGGATTTGTACAAACATGTTCTGAAACAAACGACAAAAGAGTTAAAAATGTGTTCAAAAGTGACAAAAAAAAACCACGCCTACAAACAACAAACGCAACTCAATGCATCAAAACACGACTAAAAACAAAGACGTGACTAAAAATGACAAAGACATTTAAATATGACAAACACAAAGAACGTGAACAAAACGCGACTAAAAGCGATAAAATTGTCTTTAAAAGGTGAATTTGAACAGAATCCTATTGTTAAAACATAAATCGTAATTCTATTCACAATGGCAATTAGATATTTTTCCTAAATCGTACAGCCCTATTAAAGGTAATATAAAAATACAAAGTAAACATGAATCATGATAAAATCGAAATTATTGTAAATTTAACGCGAGACACTGCAGGCAAATTTTTTTTTTGTTTTTTGGTCAGTTTTCTCTCTCAGCATATCGGCTTTCATGTGGAAAAAACAAACTTGTCCAATCTGCTCCTAAAGATGTTTTATTCTTACATTGAATCCACTTCATCCATAGAAATCTATGGGACACTGAAACTTCAAAGGGCGTTTTCTTAAAATGCATTTTTCTCCCCTCGGGACATAAAGATCACCACTTAAAGTAGCTCCTACACCAAACTTTACAATCTGGGACTCAGAAGGATTTTTTATATCTAATTATAAAACTGATTTATTGAAGTTTTAAGTCCAAAAAAATGAGGCGAAATATGAATTTTTTGTACAATTTTCAGTCAAGTCTAGTTTACTTAAGGCGAGACACTACAGGTGAAAAGGGAAAAATCTTAAATTTAAAGATATCAATCTGAAACTTCTCCTGTAGTTTACTCACATAAATGTAAGAAAAACAATGTATTACAAGTTTTTCATCATGTCATGTTTTCAAGTAGAAATAAGACATTTTATGTGAAAAAACTGCCAAAAAGACACATATTTGGGACATTTAAAACTGATAGATGGACAGAAACAGGTTTCAATTTCTTGGTTCATTTTGTACACATATTAGTTTTTAAAATTTTTGATTATTTCATTTTTAGTCAACTAGATCGGACTGAAAATGTTCCTTAAAAATTCAAATTTTGCCTCTTTTTTTTCTTTTTTTTAACTTCAATAAATCGGTTTTAGAATTTAATATCAAAAAAATCCTTCTGTATGTTTCGTGTGTGTGGGATCTACCTTAAGTGGTGATCTTTATGTCCCGAGGAGAGATCTTTAAATTTAAGATTTTTTTCCTATTCCTAGTGTGTCACCTTAAATACATTGAGTAAATACTGTGTTTTGTGAGTTTGTGGTTTGGCTTTGAGGATTAGCAGGAGGTGGAGCCGCTCTTAAAAGCTCTGTTGTGGTTGTTTTTCTGTAGTAATCTTCTCAATGCTTGTTCCTGGAGTCTTTGAACATGAAAACGATTAAACACTAAAGCAACTTCTCTCTAACACTCCGTGCACTTGTAACGAGTGCGTGTTTGTCGTGGTGTCGACTGGAGAGGGAACTAAGAAGGTGCAGCTCTGGTTCGATGTTGACTGGTTTGTAAACGGCAGCGTGTGAGTGTGAATGATGGACAAGACATGGAAATCAGCTCACGACTCAAGTTGAAACTGTAAAATGAAAAAATGCTATGCTAACAAAAGTCTCTAGGAGTGAAGAGGTTTTGCTGCTCATCCAAGTAGTTTCTTCAGTTCTTCTGACAGGGATCTAGTTAGTCTGTTTTGAATCTTTCAAAAATTGTCAGTGCCTTTACATTTTTTTTTATTTCTCTTAAAATGTAAAATATTTTTGTACTTTGTGTTGCTATTATGTTTTTCACTTTGCCCCAGGTCACCCTTGAAAAAGAGGTTTCGATCTCAATGGGTTTTTACCTGATTTAATAAAGGTTAATAAATAAATGAACATAACACGTGAAACATCATACAGTACAAAAAGAAAAAAAACATTGTACAATACACCTGTTGAAACAACAATCACTTTCATCAAATTTTAGGTTACTTTCAAGAACTTTATTGTTTAAAAAGTATTTTATCAACCTTTTGACTTTAAAATGATTTTTTTGTTTTCTTGTCAAATTCTTTTGGTAGCAGAATACATTGAAAACATATGTATTTGATTAGGTAACACAAATGTATTGGCAGAAACATGTCTCGTGTCTTGTAAGTTTGAATGTCTGCACTAAACATTTGTTTAAGTCATTTCTGATGCATGAGTTGACTGCTCGTGTAAGCGAAGAACCAGCTGCGCTGCTGTGTTCGTACGGTTTGTAATGTTCATTTACAGTATTGTCAACTGTAGTTTTGGACTACTTGGACAATAGTTAAGGTTTGATAATATCATCTTACCAGAAAGATGAATACTCACAATTTTTGTGAATTCAGAAACTAAAGAGAATCATCTTGTTAGGCTCCTGCTGATCTGTGATAGACTTGACCAATCCCAGAGCAGAATGTTGTATTGGGTAGAAGCCAAAACAACCGAACCAAAGCAAACATGGCGGTGCCGAAGGACTTTTCTCTCCTTTTGAATTTAACGCAGTTTTGATTTATCTGCTTCTTCCGCTGTCGCAATGCTTTAACCAATCAGTCTGACTTTTTTTTTTGTCTCGACGGCTTTCGATGAGAGCCTTTCCAGATGGATTCATCTGTAGAACTCAACTCAATTATGGGCCATATTTTGCCCCTGGCGGTAGCGCAGCAGTGATGACTTTTTGCGCCAGAGCAAAGGGTGATGTTGTGGGGCGAGGAGCTCTAAACAAGAAGTTTGATCATGCAAAAATATGAGGCGGAGTGAAGCAAATGTAGCGCATGGTGTGATGCATTCTGTGAATGACCAGAATCGCAACAAATAATCTTCAAAACTAATGCAGTGAAAAACATAACATGGGAAACATTTCCTTGAGTCGTATTACTATCCTCATATGGACAAGATAATCACACTCAGTCCCGAGTCCCGCTTGTGTCCAGTGGAAACAGCAAATACACAGAGCAGAGCACCTCGTGTGTGTGTGCGTGTGTGTGTGTGTGTGTGTGTGTGTGTGTGTGTGTGTGTGTGTGTGTGTGTGTGTGTGTGTGTGTGTGTGAGTGTGTGAGTGTGTGAGTGTGTGAGAAGAACAGAGCAGGTGGAACTAACTTTATGAATGAATGCTGTGAGAGCTGGAGGCCGCTGGAGGCTGCACAGTGTATACAGTACATATTTGGTGTTGGACATTTGTCCTTCAGAACAGTTCCTAAACATGATTATAGGTCTGTTCACGTGACACTTTATTATTATACAGCACAGCTCATATCTGACGATGTGCGACAGCAACCCAAAAAATAAATAAATAAATAAAAAACTTTGGGACCCATGGGCATCTGGGTGAACAGACGCAGAGTGGCACTCTGGGGAGGAGCGGTCAGAGAAGCTCCAGAGCACTGATCACTGAAATGGTCTCTCTAGCTTCAGGACACACTACTGCTTTGATCACAACCGCTGCTGAACACAGTATGTTTACATCGTGGGGATTTGGAGCTGTTTTATTGTCCCATATATGAGTCCCTTTTGTTCTTTGACAAGTGCCTCCTCTGCTGTGAAGCGTCAGCTTCTTTCTTTCCCTGGATATGCCATGGATGCAAACATCTCCTGCACTGACGGCCTTTAAATGCCACAGTTCTCAGTCATTGATTCAAACGCGTTCACCATATATGGACTGTCACATCCCCCTTCCAGCCTCCAGCAGCCTCTTTGTTACTGCGGTGAAAATAGTGAAAGCCCGACCCGGAACCGCCCCCTGGTCATAGCGCTGATGCTAGGGGCAAAATACAACCCAAAGTGTGTTTTAAAAATCCGAGTTCCTTGGCGTGCGAGGCTGCATGGAGCAGGCTAAAATTAGAATCTAACCATTTTCTCAGCTGCAATAAAACGTGGAAATAATGTGGTCTCCGATGGTTGACTCTAAATGATATTCTACAACTTTACTATGACTTTCCTTGTCATTTCAAACTTTTTAACAATGTTCCCCCAGTTAACATTCTGTTCCACTTTCTGCCTAAGTTTCCTCGTTGTTAGCTTACCTTGAGCAGCATTAGCATAAAGGAAACAGCCCTGAATGTCCCTAAAACCAAATCAATCCAGAATATTAATAATCCAGAATGATTTTAGCTCAGCGTGTGGCAGAAGTGAATCCCAAACTGTTCAAGATTAGCTTTTACGCCATGCTCCGCTCACGTTTATTCCAACATTGTAAAAATACCACCAGGTTTTGGATCCACATGCATGAGACATGAGCGTAATAATGATTTTTTTTTCTCCATCACCGGGAGAGGATTACAAGCAGGAGATGACAGCTTTGAACTTGCGGGGATTAGAAAGTGGCACGGAAATGTACTTTGATGAAATGTAGGCCTCGACTCTCCAAGACGAGCAGGAAAGATGATGAAACTTATGGTTAATGTACTGTCTGCCTGTAGCTGCCACGCTTAGTTATTAAAGTAATTATTATTGATGACATCACAACATTGTAGATCGGGGTCAAAACTGTTTACTCTCTAAACCCGACTCACTCTGAGTTTGACTCAGTCGTTATGACAATTCGACGGAACTCGATCTCCCTCAGATCAAGGACGGCCTGAGGATCGAAGGCTGCGGGGCTCGTATGGAGTTAAAAGTACAGCAATGCTCGGAGTAATGCCGAAACGAGCTTTAAAAGTGATCAGTGAAATCTTGAACAACAAATATTATGCATTATTCCAATTCCTATTGGACTTTAAATTTGCTCTTTAGTGCAGTACCTCATGTTTTAGAAATTAAAATAATGTATTCAATATCTAGTAATGTGGGCTTTTAGTTGTCAAACGTTCCATCTACAGGCAGCAGAGGGAATTACAAGAGGATTCAAAGGACAAAAATCATGCAAAATTGACTTTTTTGTTTTTGTTTTTTGAGCGTTTAACCCATTATAACATTGTTCTGTCAACGCTGGATTGCTGAATCCTGGTTAGATAATCCTCTCTCTACGATGGTCAAAAACACTCATACACATTATGAATTCCTTCGATGTGAAATGTTTTTCGATGTGTGACGTGACTTTGAGAATCTTCTACTCTGTTTTAAGTCCATAAGACTCGCCAGACTCGCTCTGAGCATATCTGCCGTCTAAACTTTAAGACGGCGCCGAGACAAGGCGCCGTTGCAACAGCTCTGCTTGTTGTTTGTGTGGTTGTTTTTTGATGGTTTGATGTGCACACTGAGCGTTATGCACTAGTCTTTCCAATGTGATTTTTGACTGCAAATGGCAAATAAAGTAATCTCTAATCACGATCATTAAAACTGCATCACAGCTTAGCATTGCTTGCATTACAAAACACTGTTTATATAAAAATGTGTGTAATTGTGTCTGCGACCAGTAGATGGAGCCAAAGCTACTACGTTACTCTGGTGTCTCCCAAGGCAGTGATAAAGTTGTAAAACACGAGATGTCAAAGTAAAGACACTCATGAGCAGGTTTAAGGGCTGAAAACAATACAAATAATGCATAATATTTGTCTTTTAATCAAACCTAGCTAGCCCTGATATGTTAATGTAAGTACACAGTTTTAATTAAGGTAAGTTATGGTAGAAATCCTCAGAACGAGTCTGATGATGATTTATGGGCACCTCCAATCTCTGGACATTTACCTTTGACGTTACAAATCTGTGAAAATTGGAATGTAATGGTTTTCAAGACTCTGATGAATCCTGTTTAGTAAGTTCTCCTTCTTCTAACAAACACCAAACATTAGTTAAATGCAACTCAGCTATGTTTTTAATAAGGTAACAAACGAGGTAAAAAAAAAAAGTGTATTTAGCATAACATCCGTCCTTTATATCACTACGAAATGCACAAAGAGCATCAAGGCCAAAAGATGCCCCTTAATAAACACAGACGTCTCCTCTTCACCTCATTTGTAAAGTCTTTAACATGTTCCACGCACAGCTCGTCGTCCACTGCGTCGTGAGTCAGTGTTTATTGATTTTAGCACAACTCGGAGAAAACCCCATTAAGACAGGACTTGTGGAGTAACACAACAAGCCGGATCACTGTTGTGCAGAGAATATTGACCAAAAACCCCAAATCTTTAAACAACGGGAACCAGAACCTGCAGGCAAACTTCACAAATTGCTGCATACTGTACGTACTTCATGGATTTTTCAACGCCAGTTTACCAAACTTCAAATGCTCTAACTTTAAACTTCACTCAGTCAACATACATGAGCTTCACTTCATGTCCCACTTTTTCTGCCTTTTTCGCAGAGTCTTCCAAACCGCTCCAACATGACAGCCGCGTGATTGAGTGCAGATTTAACTTCCCTTTGATCCACTGTCGATCAGAAAAACCTTGGTGTTGTCAAAGTAACCCTGAAATCAGAGCCGCTCCCGGTCTGTCAGAAAATCCCAACCAAACACGTCAACAACAAAGGCCTCGCGCGGCATTGGATTGCAGCAGGATTGCACCAAACTCTTTCTCTCTCGTCTCGCTCTCTCACTCTCTGATGATTCCACTCCTCTCTTTTCTGCGAGTCGCTCCAGTATTCGACCTCTAAACCCCGACGTCTTCACTTCATGTCCAAAATTAGCCGCGTTTGATCATTTATTTAGCAGGTAAAGAGGACTTTCATAGATTTATCGTCACTGAAATTGGGTTCAAATGCAAAAGGAAAGCTGCACCATTCTGCGCTTAGGAATGTTATTCTGATTCTGCCTAAGTTTGTGAAGAAATTTTGAAAAATAAATAATTACAGGAAGTAGTGGTGAGTTCTAAAACAAAGTCTCTGTGTGATGTCATCAAAAAGCGACAAACCATTGACAATGCAGAGACCATTTACAGACAACAGACACATTTTTCTGACTGTTTAAAACCCCTTACACTGAAGGCCTTTTTTTCCTAAAACATGTGACTAAAATGAGCCTCATTTCAAACTGAAGCTGTTTTTGAATTGCCTGGAAAGTCCAGACTGATATCTCTCTGTAAATCCATACAGATCGATATCAGCCTGGTCAAGCGTAATCTCCGCGAGTTCAGATGGGTGTGATTGACAGGGAGATTAGCCAATCAAGGATATGCATGATCTGTCCGTATCAAAACAAACATGGCTGCTCACGAGGAAAAAAGAAAGGCAAAAAATATCACAGGGACGGAAAAACAGCTAATTTGTGAAGAATCAAAGAGTGAAGCACAAAACTCTGTTAATCTGAGGTGAGAGAAGTTTGATTTTGTGCTAAAACATAGATGATCGATGAGTTCAGAATCTGATTGCACGGTATGTTTTGGAATTGACTCGATGCTTGTCGAAGAGCGGAGTGACCAGACTCACTCTACACAAAGAATTGAAGAAATGTGTATTCTGGATCCCAGGCAACTTTCTGAACCCTTTGGAGCATAAACACATGTCTGGACTCTTTGTGAAGCTGAGACTCTGTAGTTTTGACCTCTGGGTCTAATTTACTCTAATTACAAGTGGAAACAAGCTCTGCAGAGAAGAAAACCAAAATTGAAAGTCCGCCTACATTTCCTAAAATTTGGAGCAGGGCCTGATTTGGGCATTTGTTGGGTTTTGACAACTTTTATTGGTACTTTTTTTATTTGTGATTTTGGAGAACAAACTGACCGTGATTCATCCTAGAATGGTTGATTTGATGTCCTTGTTTTATGTCTTTTTATATATATTATGAAGAAAGAAAAAGTCCACCACCGGTGGAACATTCATTCATTCATTCATTCATTTTCTACCGCTTATTCCCGTTAGGGGTCGCGGGTGACTGGAGCCTATCCCAGTGACTTTGGGCCTTAGGCGGGGTACACCCTGGACAGTGGCCAACTCGTCGCAGGGCTGACACAGAGAGACAGACAAGGACAGACAACCATTCACTCTCACATTCATTCACTAGGGGCAATTTAGAGTTGTCAATGAACCTACACAGTCATGTCTTTGGACGGTGGGAGGAAGCCGGAGAACCCGGAGAGAACCCACGGTAACACGGGGAGGACATGCAGACTCCACCCAGAGAGATCGTGTGATGTTAGGGTGGTTCAGAATTCGAAACCACGATGTTGGGGTGGTGCGGGATTCGAACCCACGATCTCCTTATTGAGAGATGAAGATGAAGATGAACATCTTCATCTTAATTAAACCAGGGATATTACATTTTTCAGGGGGCCAGATGAGTGTTATTGTACAATGTTTATCTTTCATATCCAATATCCACAAACAAGTTGCATTGGTACTATTTAACAGAAATGTACAAATCAATGACACAGTGAAATAAACATGTGATGATATCAGTCAATGTAATCCCTCATTTGTCCAGGCGTGTTCCATCGTAGAAAAGGTTCCAGGAGTTGTCATCCGGACGCTGTTTGAAGATCGAGACGTTTCGACTTCTATCTAGAAGTCATTGTCAGTGATCAGTGATTTGGTCAGAGAACTCTGGTTTATATGCTACTCTGAGTTGTGTGTGCTAATCGGGTAGTCAGCAGTGATGAGGGAGCAACAGCCAGCTATCAATAGGACAATAGAACAAAGGCTATCACAACAGATTAGCCTCAGGTGACACTAGGCAAGACAAACTATTAACCTATCAAAGACAGGCCTTTATCAGTGACTCCTCCCTGTAGGCAGGGCTCTCACAACTCAGAGTAGCATATAAGCCAGAGTTCTCAAACCAGCTCACTGACTGACAATGACTTCTGGACAGAAGTCGTAACGTCTCGATCTTCAAACAGCGTCAAGCCCTCAGGATGACAACCCCTGTAACCTTTTCTACGATGTGACAATATCATTCTTCCACATAAAAAACAGGACTGAAGCAGGGCTTTAGTCAACCACTGTCACTGTCACTGTCAATCAATAAACAACTAGAGCAGATCAGATTTAGAACCAGAGCTGGTTTAAACCAAGACTAAACCTAGTGTAGGGCTATATTTGGATTACATCTGGCGTAATCACATTTTGAACAGGACTAAACCACAGCATCTGAACCAGTGGCCCATTTTACCATGATGGGCCGGACCTAATTTCCCGGTGGGTAATTGAATAGCCCTGGTTTAAACGCTCATTGAACAAAATAAAGGTGTAATCAGGTATTATTATTTGTCAAATCATAACTAATGTGTAATTTAATTTTGGTTCTTGTTTACAGTCTAGTTGCTAGGTAACAGTTATCATATTTATAATTATGGAATTATCATATTTGTGCTCATGTTCAACCAAGAAGTACAATTATAAACATTATGAAAACTCGGGACAAACAGGCAAAATGTTTAGTTAAAATCTGAATATAAACATGTTCACTATTTTTCAGTGCCGGGCTATTCAACTTAATATTCATGAGGGCCAGATTTTCCAGTGGGCCATGGCTTCTAGGCTGAAGGTGTATGACATGCCACAACCTTTTAACAAAATTTGGAGTCACGCAAAATATTCACAACAGCAGATTTGTTTCAATAATGATAAAATAACCACTGCTTTATTACATTTCTGTGGAAAATAAAATTTTAAAAAAGCTTCTTCTTATTCAAAATTGCCAATCCTGAACCAGAATTACACAACAAAATAATGACCAACCAGGTCTGAACCAGGACTAACCCAGAATCAATCACAGCAGAGTTAGACAAGGTCTAAATCAGGACCCAAAAGAAAATAAACTCGTACTAGCCCCGAGTTAAACCAGTAGACAAGAGGAAATATATTTTTGATGGGTAACAGGCCAGATCAAATCATTTGGAGGGCCTGATCTGGCACGCGGGCCGCATGTTGAAAAGCCCTGTTTTAGTGATATGTCTAACAGACTTTGAAGTAATTCCATGACACAAGAACTATTGAAATAAATGGTTCTCAAAAATGTATTTTATATTTTTGACAAACCTTTCCTGAACGGCAAACCTTCATGACCAAAGCAAAGGCCTATGGAAAGAATGTGATTTAAAAATAGGCTATTTTATCTGCACATTGAACAGTCACGGTTAGATTGATAAAACATGGAGCTGCAGAGATTGACTTTTCCACTTCGTGACCAACTGTTCAATCATATCAAGGCAGTGATGCACACACAAGCACAACCGGCAGGGACACGGATGAAGATACAGACTTTATGGTTTGTGCAAGCTTCATGACAAAGCCTGGATGACTGACTTAACATTCACTCCCCTGTGCACCTGTCCTGTGCACCTGTCCTCCTCTCAGCTGAGTGGACAGTGTGAGGGTCAGTCACGTGTGTGCAGTAACTGTAACAATGTACAGAAAATGTATCACGAAATTTAAATTTGGTTCTGTCCACTTTTCAGATTTATTTTTACACATAAAATGCCTTATTTCTACATGAAAACATGACATGATGAAAAACTTGTGATATGTGTTTTTCTTGCATTTATGTGAGTAAACTACAGAAGAAGTTTCAAATTTAAGATGGTTTCCTAGTCACCTGTAGGTTCTCACCTTAAAAGCTAATGTGACAAATTCTGCGCATCTCGTGGAGCTGCTCTGTGTCCGAGCTCTGGGGGTGAGCTCAAGGCTGTGTGACTTGATAAGTTTGTCCTGGCTCTTTAACCTTTACATGTAACTGCCCTCTTCTCCTCTCTCTGTGGCTCTTTGCTCTCTGCCGGTCACCTTCACTTGCTTAATGGACAGTGAATATCACAGCAGGTGGACAGCAGGCGGACGAGGAGTAAAGCCACTTGTCGACCTCACAGAATTTCAAATGTTTGCACGTCTGACGAAGAAATGGCTATTGTCTAAACAAGTTTGCACACATTACTGATGAGCTCGTATATCATAGACATAAGATCATAGACATAAAAAGAGAGGTGAAACGAGGTGACCCTGGCAAACGCTTCTGCACTAGTTCTTTCGTAACAAAGTGCATTTATAATATGCACAAATTATACGTTACAAACCCAGTGTCTTTTCCATGAAGTTGCGTCGATCAAACAATGTGTGATGTAAAGAGAATGTATCTTAAGTAGAGTAAATTAAAATCAGGTACAGGCTTAAACCATGTTCTAACAATGTTCCGTCATCAAAAACACACTTGACGTTGCATTCACGCTGTTTTGAGGAATGTTCATTAGAAAATCCTCTCCCTCCAAGCGTCAAAAACCCTCGATCGATCCATTTACATCATTTATCTGAGAATCTTCTGCTGTTTTAAATCCTTAAATCATTGCTAGACTTGCTGAGCATTTCTTCCGTCTAAACTGCTGCTAGCTTGATAATAATGTGTCATAGTATAGAATTGTATAGTAAAAATAGCTAAATTGTGTAAGCACTTGGTGCCATCTACAGGCTGGACAGACTCAGTGTTATTACAGACTGCTGGGAAAAACTATAATTATTTCATTATAAACATTTTTTATTTTTTCAAAACATGAGATGTCAAACTAAAGTTACTCATAACTAATATAGCTAATAACAATATTAAAAATGCAGAATATTTTTCCTTTAAATTTCTGCCATGAACCTGCCCAGGGACAACAGGTGTAAAGTAGCATTCGTGCTTTAACCTGGCACCAGCATCTCTCCTTTGACTTACTTTTTCCCACAGGGTTTTTTAGTTTTTCCTTGCCGAGAAGGAGGGTCAAGGACAAAGGGCGATCTGGGACCGTTATCCATTTATTTAATTGAACATGAACATTGTTTATTTTAAGTGGTTTCTACCTGTGGCCCATTGACCACAACTGTTCTTGTGATTTTGGGCGCTACAAAAATAAATTGACTTGATTTGATTTGATCCAGTCGCCTCCATTCAGGAATTTTGATGACTTCGGCACCAGGTTTTCTGCAAGTTTTCATTCAACAAAATGCAGATGTTGTAAATGTGATATTCAGTGTTGTATGAACTATTGAGCAAACTGCTAACATGTTCAAAAACAGTTTGGAAGCCTTGACAATGATCTTGGACTTTCAGCACACATCTGATCCCGGCGAGTTTCCGGTGTAATTTGGACTTGACGTGGTTGAAGTGTAAAGTCCGTATTGGTTCTGACAGAGCAGAGTCCCGGAGGCCGCGGCTTCAGAACATGAATAAAACATGCGAGTGTCAACAAGCTGCCTTCACCTCCTCACACCAAACACGGACAGACACAGCTCCTTTCACAACGCTCCACTTCAAAAAGCCCAAACACTCAAGGTCAGGGACAAAAAACACCTTCTTATCACTTGAAATTATTTGTTTGGTTGTTTTGGCGTGTTTCAGATTCACGTCGACTGTCTGCATATCATTTTTATTTACCATTTTACCATTTATTCATTTTTTTGGTCATTTTAAAAGCACATATTTTTCCATTTCATCATATGTTTTCTGAAAAATATTGTGTTTTAATTACAGAGCTTGGGTTTGTGCTTGAACTTTAACATTAAAAAAGGTAATTAGACACATTTACTTACTAAGGAATAAAAGGGCTGTTGGTTCATTGCTAATAGTGTCATGTCAAAATAATGATTAAAATGAATTTCTTGTAAAAAAAAAAAAAAAAAAAAAGATGGAACATCAGCCATAAACAACAGTACGTTTTTGCCCCGGATGCCCTGTCAGTTGCAAATGTTCCACTTATTTCAGCTCACATCCGGTTAGACGACTTAAGTTTTTGGTTATGTAACGTAATTTGTTCTTTTTAACGTGAATACAATGCCTCCACAGAGCAGTTTTCATCACTTTTCAATGCAACAGCAACTGCAATCCTAGCGCCCTCTGCTGGTGCGTTATAGTATAGATATATTTCTTGTTCTTAAAGGATACATATTCTGTATTATTTGTTTTGTTCTTGTCCTTTTGTCTTTACGTTGGCGTCTTATGCTTTAAACCTAAAATACTTGAACTAAAAACCACACCTAACTTTCTCTCATTCAGGCATTCCCTCATCAGGATTTGTATTAGCACTCCACCTACTGGCAGCAGAGATAATTACCAAAACTTATCTCGAAATAATAATGTAAGCACACAATTGCATTTGATTTAGACGGCGCTTTCTTGGACACTCTAAAGACTTCACTGTACATTAACTTTAACTCCAAACTCAGTCGTCGTAAGATACCATAGTAGCCACAGCTGCCCTGGGGCAGACTCTGGAAAGTGAAGCTGCCAATCTGCACCATCGGACTCACCAGATTCATACTAGATAATGTATGTCAAGTGTCTTGCTTATTGACACAAGAATAGTTTCCTCCAGGTGCCACATCCGCTCCCCTGAGGCCCCTGGTGTTCCAGCGTCTCCCGCCCAAGTCCTGACCAGGACCTGACCTTCTGAGATCTGGTCCTGACAAGAAGGTGTGGCCACGTGACAAACATGATGTGAGTCGTAAATGCTCAGAACGAGTCTGTGAAAATGTATGGACTTAAAAACAGCAGAGGAGAGTCACAAATCTGTGAAATCATGTGTTTTCTGAGTCTCAGAGACAGAGGACTTCCTGAAAACAATTAATGAAAGAAGCGCCAGTGAAGCTGCAACTCCAGGTATGTCTTTGATGAAGGAACAATGGTATCAAATGGTTAAAAACACACAAAAAAAATAGTTTGCATAACACTCTATATGTACTTTGAGGACTTCCAGAAATAAAGGTGTTATTTTTAATGATGCGCCAAGTAAATTTTCAAGTGAAGGATTCCACTCCTGCTTTGTTGTTGCTGGAAAGTTCCACTGTATGGCATTAAACTTATCTGTCTCAATGAACTCGAGCAGGTGACGCCAAAGTGCCAAGATGTTTTATTTTGTTATGTTTAGTTATTTTTTAATTTTTATAAAATCACCTGTCATTGAATAAATGAATAGAAGTTTAATGCCGTATGGTGAGAGTCCAGGAAAAACATCCTCACGGGGACAAACAATGACGGACACAAAAGTCACACCAACCCCAGAAAAGTTACATAAGTGTTATAATCCAAGGACACGTCAGTTAAGGTTTAGACATTCTTTATCGTCCCCATGAGGACATTTGTCGAAAGTTGTCTCAAATATTAAACACACTAGTCCCACGTCTGATCAAAATTGGTTGGAATTCCACTCAACACAATTTCACTTTGTAGATAAAACGTGGTGAAAAGCAGCGAAGTGTTTGAACGATGCCGTGGTGACAGTGATGGAGTCAGGCTGATATGAAGCCGAGGGCACAGAAACAGCAGAGGACAAAAGGGAGATGAATCCAGCGAAGTGGCTCAGATTTCCGATCGTAAATCCAAACCGGCGACTTTCTGAATGAAGCTTTTATGAATTAAAGAAGTAGAGGAGGGCTTTGTGTCGGCACCGGGCTAAATGATGATGTCTGCGGAGCGCTGATACAGGCTGATGGATCGAGAGGAGTCGCTGAGATTTGCAGGGTTTATTTAAAGTACAAACCCAAAGTGAACACTGAAATATATTGTGTTTTCTAACGCAATGTCTCTAGTCTAATAGGACCAGATGGTAAAGTGCCGTTTAATGACCTTTAGAGCTGGGAGGGCCTATAACTCACGTACATTTGTCCTCTGCTTTTTCCAGGGTTTGCAAAAGGCTGGAGTCCATCGTTCAGGGTTTCCACAGGGAAATAAAAAGCATCAAAAGTCATTATATGAATTTGAACAAAAATAAGGTCTTAAAATGCATTAAATTCAATCCCCACAGGTATCACATCCAAACAACTATTGAAAGAAGATTTATCCTTCAGAACAATAACTATAAATGTGATAAAATTAAGAGCAAATATTAATTTGCTCTAAATTTCTGTGTCTCCCCAGAGCTGCTATATCAGAAGTGAAGGTCTATGATCTTCAAATTTATTTTGAATCCTAGATGTACTGGGTTTATTGAATTTATTGAGCTCGGGATCATGACGTCACAGAATTTTCAGTTTGCCCAATGTTAAATCAAAAGAGATTTTAAAATGCTAAATTTAGTGTTAATTCAAACATATTCTAACACTATATATTAATACATGTATTTACCAGATGTGACCCAGCAGTTCATCAGGTTCTTCCATGGACTTTTTAAAATTGTTTTGGCTAAAGTTACTCTATGTAAGTTTAACACACCAGCTGCAAACATGGCGGATTTCCATGGTAACGGCTGTTTTTTGATGTTTTATCCCAAGCTCTACAGACCCTTTAAAATGTGATGTCATCAAAATTCTGGAGTGGAAACAACTGTAAATTGACTGTAAATTTTTGCTGTGATTATCTCACATTAGATCTGTTCCTTCATCAAAAATGAAAAAAGAGTTTATCATAATTTCCTAAAACATAATGTAAAATACAGCAGCTCTGATGTCACTGAGGCTGTTCATTTTCCAAAATCATCTATATTTTTCATATTTTTCATATTCTGAGGTTAAATCCCAGTGTCTCCAGTGAAATCACAAATGTTGCACTTCACTTTTGCCTCCATTCTGAATTTAGAATGTTTTTGTTTACAAACTTTTAAAGGGTCTATATGTTGTATGATGTATTTGTACTGTATGTAAAAGGTAAAAGCTTCAAAACATATATGTGAATGGCTAAAATTTCATGTAAATTAGCTTTTTGAATGGTCGTTCTGCAGCCCAATGGAATGGTTACAAGCCAGTAGGTTTGACATGATAAAAGCGTAAATGTCTTATTATGACATTGATTATAGCATTAAAAGACATCAAATTTGATGTGACATGCATGAACCCTGATCTTTGTGAGTGTCCACTGCATCATTTTAGCCGTCTGCGATGAAAGCTTTCGGATCGTGATGAAATCGAGAGTGGTGGCTCAAAGCGAGCTGCGAGGTCGTCTGATATTTTGGTCGCGGAATGAACCCTCCGCTTCGCCTGTAAACAGTTCAGTCGTAAACCTTATTTCCCCATTAGAACATTGTCTCTTTTAACCCTGTTCAAACATTGTTCCCTCATCATGAACACAGCTGGAGTTGTATTTAGCTTCACTCACGCTTGTTTCATAAATCCTGTTTATGATCCTCTTCTCTGAGTCTCACAAAAACACTCATTTTCAAGTTTCCCAGAATTGTGAGGTCAACCGTGATCCGGAGGTCTCCTGTTGTTATTCAGTCAATAAATCATCACAGACTCGTTCTGAGAATTTCTGCCCCAATTCGCCTTCATTATAAAAGCGTGCTTATATTAGCATGTCCAGGTGAGCTAGCTTTTGTTTTCCACCATACAGTGCTAACACCAAATCCTGACTATTATATGCCGCATAAAGTAAAAAATTGTGTGGTTTTCAATACATGTTACAATATTTTTTATATATTTTAAGTTCTAAAACATGAGATGCCAAAACAAAAGGACAATAACAATGCAGAATAATGTATGTCCTGTCAAAATCAGGACTTAACTAAAGCGAGACTAATATGTTTTTGAGCTCATTCTTTCAGACATTCTGCGCCCTGTCTGTCATTTCAATCAGAGAATCAGCTTGATTGAAAATTTCTACATTTTATTACAGGCTAAAATATACACTGAAACCATTAAACATCTTATAAGTTTAAATGTAAATATTTCAAGGCCAGACTACTTAAAGGACTGCTATAGTGACTTTTTTTGAGTTTTAAACCCATGTTCCGTCGTCAAAAACACCTGAAGAAGCTGTTTGCATTCACACTGTTTTGAGGAATGTTTATTAGAAAATCCTCTCCCTCTGAGCATCAAACACACTTCTTGCTGAACTAACGAGATTTTCAAACGTACTTTAAGACTTCATACGTCACTTATCAGGGAATATACTGCTGTTTTAAGATCTTAAATCATCGCTAAACTGAGCATTTCGGCCTCTAAACACGATAACTGCTGCAGCAAATCCACATCATAACATCTTTTCAGTGCTGACTTCAGTAGATTGTATATAGCGCTGGCGCCATCTGCTGGCTGGATGTACTCAGTAAGTGTCATTTCATAGTGACTGATAACACAGGTCATAGAATGAATAAGAAACTTTTTTTTTGTTTTGAAACACAAGATGGCAAATTTAAGGCACTCAAGAGTCAAGAGTGTGTTTAAAAATATGAAAAATGCAGAATATTTCCCTTAAAATCGCCTGAATTGAAGTCACTTAGGCAAATTCAATCTTGCAGTGTTGTCATGCAGTTTGGTGAAAGTGTCTGGTCTGCAGCTCTACTCCCGATGTCTCTGGGCTCAGGTTTCGGTGAGACTTTCATTTCAAAGTGTTCCCTGTAAAAGTCATCATCTTCACCTCCGCTCGCCGCACTCACAGCAGCTCTGCAGACTCATATCACCAAAACGGACAAGATTCAGCCTGAAAACTTTCCACTCCAGCTCCAGCTCATAAACCTGTCTCTGAACACGGCCGCATTTGCCCTGCAGTCTCTCTCGGATTGGAAGTGTTTAATTGAGATGTGGAGCAGACAATATTACTTTTGTACCATCAGTGTTGGCATTAAAACATTTGTCTTTAGACCTTAGATGACCCTCTGCACATCTACACAGATATTTTCAGGCCATCTTATCTGAGCACTAAATAATTCCTTGCACTAAATAATTTGTCTCTTTCAAAAAGGTGGCAGATATTGACCAGAGTGTAGATCTTGAGCTGTTGAAGGGATTATCATGAAAACCATAAAGACAGGGACTTACTACCTATTACTATTACTAACGATTATTTTAGTATTTGACAGTCAAAGGATTATTTCTATGAAATCTATGAGATTTTTAAAAATACCTTTTAAACCAAATGCTTATCTTAAAGTGATTTTTTTGGGGGAGGAAATTGTAATTTATAGTCAAACTTAGTGGGCTACAGCGATCAATCAATAATTTGCGACTATAAAAAAATAATCATAGTCACATACTGATAATCGTAATCTGGACTAAACAAACTCTAAAACACATTCAAAAAGACCTTTTATAACAAAGACCGTGGCATTATTTAAGTAAAATGTCAAAAAACAATACATTGTTTTGGTATGATACGCTTTTCTTATAAATATCCTCTATCTGTCACCATATTTCAACTTATATTTGGTAAATTAAAAAAATATATATATTATGTCTTTTTCATATTGTTCTTAGCCTTTAAATATGCTCTTGAGTATCTTAAATTTGCCATCTCATGTTTAAAAAAAATAAAATAATAATAAAGTTTATTATGCACTAAATGAACAAGTTTGTCTGCAGTTTGACCTGACACTTTCTGAGTGTATGCAGCCAGTAGATGGCGCCTAGAGCTTACACAATTTAATTATGATATCACTTTAAGAGTCGTTATGATCAGGTTAGTAGTAGCAGTGATCATGTTTAAATGAGTCTGGCGATGATTTAAGGACTTAAAACAGAAGATTCTCAGATAAAATGAAATCTGGAAAAAAATATTTCTCTGAAAAAAATATATATATATATATTTGGCGACATTAAATGTTTTTGTATGAGATTGTACTTCCTTATTTCAATAATATGGAAGGGGGAAAAAGAAAAAAAAAACATTATGCTATAGCAAGCAAACAAAAATATACACATACAATTCCCTACAAAAATTAAGAAATTCATTTTAATTCACCTTTGTTGACCAAAATTAAGCACAATTCTTTACCAAAATTACGACATTAAAAACATAAAACTGGTCTCGTATCTAAATGAAATACTTTTTACTCTTTTTGACGTGCTCCAGTACCTCAACGACGGACGTTGCCGTTTGGTAAATAACAAGCTAACTCTTCGATCTATCGTATCCATCGTGTAATTACTGTGTAGCATTAGCTTTAGCTGTTTTTATCCTTGCGGCTGCGCGCTTCCTGGAGGCGTGGCTTAAACACCGCGTCATCCTGGTGAAGCGCGTCATCCTTGTGAGGAGCCCCCGTCTGCTGCTCAGCCGAGGGGGACGGAAAAGACAGTTCTCTAGCGAAAACATGCGGGAATCAATCAAACCACTTTGGGCACAACATACGAGGCCCAAATAGCACTGTAGGAAGGTCAAAACCTCTGAAAAGTCGATTTAGCATGATATGGGACCTTTAAAGTACATTTTCAAACAGGTACTTCAACACATTTACTTGAGCAGATTTTCTAATGTGATACTTTTATTATTATCTGAACTCTTACTTGAGTAACAAAATTGAGCACTTCTTCCACCACTGTAAAATACCACATGGAAACATAAAGAAAGCACAATTAGTCTGTGTTGAAAATGTCTGAAGAAGAGCTTGTTTTTGTTATCCTTGTGTTCTCAAAATTGGTACTGAGCCTCTTCCTCGGTGCAGAAATGGAAAACACCAGTTCAGTTAATCACACTGTTCCTGTCAGTGTCGTCGTTGAGTGTAGAAGCGCTGTGTTCCTGCAGTTCCTCGTGTTTCCGTGCGCTGTGAGTGATGTGAGCACACTGTGTCTCGGGCCGCTGTGTCCTCTCAGACTCAGCTGTTCGTTAGAATCGCCCTGCAGCTGCTCCCAGGCGGGTGGGGTCACTGCCGGCTTCGGTCCGTGCTCATTTTGTCCATGGAGTAGATGCGCCGCTCGTGTAATATAATCGGCACAGTTGTATTCACCATCTTTGCATTTGCAACAGGAGGAAATGTAAAAAGTATCGTCAAAAATGCTCTTTTAAAGCTTAAAGTCTCTATGGCAGGTACTATTTCATTTTAAATTACATAGTTTGGTGGGAGGGTGTAAATATTTATCATAGTTGTACATAAGTGAAGTTGCATTTTGTTAAGAAGTTTGGAAAAATTAAAGATTAAAATTACAGGAAGTCATGCTGAGTTCTAAAACAGAATCCCTCTGTGATGTCATCAAAAAGCGACATCTCATTGAAAATAAAGAGACAGTTAACTCTCAAGTGACACTTTTTTCTGACAGTTCAAATGATCATCCAACAAAATAAAGGTGTTATCACGTATTATTATTTGTCAAATCATAACTCTTGTGCAATTTATATGGATTTTGACCCTTGTTTACAGTCTGGTTGCTATGGTAATAGTTGTGGAATTACCTCTAACTATGTCATATTTGTGCTCATGTTCAACCAGGAGGTACAATTTTAAACATCAGAAAAAACGTCGAACAAAAAGGCAAAATGGGGACAAAAAGGCAAAATGTTTAGTAAAATCTAACTTGAAATGTGTCGTTTAAACTGTCATAAAGACTTTAACTGGAAAAGTGAACCAAATCCAAATCATGTCAAATAAACTATGTTCCTGTCTTTATAAAATTGTAAGATTAAAAACAATATTGTACGGACGCTCTGAGACACTTTACTGACCATCAGCTGCTCTGTCCGTCTAGGCCGGCCACAATAACAAAAGCTGAAGGGCGATATATTCCAAACGAAAATATTGCAATTAATGATAATATTGAAACTACCTGATGCTACAGACACAATAACATTAACAGGGGTGTAGCACAAAATTGTGTGAACCTGGTTCAAACATTCTGGGTGGGCCCCTAATACACAATTATGACTTATTTTTTCTTGCAAATTTGGTTATAATTGTTTTTTGTTTTTTTTTTTCATTTACTATTGATACACCCAATAACTCGATAATGTACTGTACAGTACTGTTTTTGCAATAACTACCAGACCAATTTCACCAACATCTTGAAAGGTTTATTATGAGAAAATACACTAACTGCAGTTTTATTGCTAGTTTTATTGTTTTCAAACTTTAGATTTTCCTCTTTTCTAAAGGGGGGATACATAATTACATATAGTTTTACAAGGACTTTACGTGCACTTTCAATACAAAAGTAGATTAAAGCGTAGACTAATGGAACTGGGGGGGGGGGGGGGGGTCACACGCTTTTGAGGGTCCTTCTGAGCCATGGGCTCCTCGGAAACAGTACCCTTTACCCCTGCAGTCTGACGCTCCTGAACACTACTGCCAGAAATTCATGGTAAACCTTTTTTTCCTTTCTTTTCTTTGATGAACGCATCCTAAAATAAACGTGAGCTGCAATGAAAAATAGCAGAATGAAATGCTAGAGTAGTCAATTTAGACTAATTAATGAGTCATATATGTTAATTATTCAACCCTCAAAAGCTCAAATGTTCATACAAGACAAAGGAAAAAGCTCCACACCAGTGCATGAAAAAGGTACACGCAATGATTAATGAGCCTCAAAAATATGGTTCCATTTATCAAATATTGATAAATAATAGGCTTACGTCCATCACAATAAACACGCACCACATTCAAACAAAGCAAGGGTGAAGAGTCTTGTGTAAGGACGCAATGGCAGTGGTCCGAGCAGAAAATAGTTCCTTTGACCTTTGGGTTGGTGGACAAGGAGCCATACACTGAGCCCCTGCTGCTCTTGCCTTCTTGCCTGTTAGTCTGTCTGCCCATTCTTAACCAAAGGGCTGGAGCCCAAAGTAAGTCAGTGTATAAAGTATAATCCGTACATGACAATACATTTAATATGAGACTAGGCCCCATGTAACTTTGTTCAGAAAAAGTCAGGCCTCAAAGTCAAAAAGGAAAAAACCCAGGTCTACCCTACTTTATGTTCAAATGACCACAGACAGGAGTTCAGTTCCACCACAGGCAGGTGCTCAGTTCGACCACAGGCAGGTGCTCAGTTCGACCACAGACAGGTGCTGAACACTCTGGCCTCCACATGAACCTGCTCCTGGTGAAGACTTCATGTTTGCTCCCATTTACTGCCGGGTTATTTATAGATACATCAACTTAGGAGTCCATTAAGTCTTCTTTTTGCTTTTCAGTCTCACTTTCGTCTGTAAAGTGTTTCTTACATTTCAGAGTACAGCACTTTAGGTAAGTAAGTCCAATTGATCTAAAACCACTTGGGGAAAAGAAAAGGGTTTACTGTACACTGGTCCCCTCAAACACTGCAGTGCTGATTTCTACCTGCCAATGTGATCCTTACAAATGTGAATGTTCCCCTTGACATAGGAGTATCATCTTATATAAATAAAATCTTAAAAAACTATCATTGGAAGAAGTCTTAGTGTACAAAAAAACATTGTTATAATGTGATAGTAATATTAGTTTTATGATGCAGAAATTGAGGACTTCACGGTTAAAAGGTTATTGCACATCAAAGGTCAAAGGTCTCCTGACATCAGGGCTGGTTCTAGGCATTTGGAGGCCCTAACAAGGCTTTGTTTGTGGCCCACCAAACACACTCTGTTTGAATAACTGGACATAACAATGGAATGAAATGAAATAAAAACAAAAAATCAGGAGTGGACTGGGGAAGAAAAAATGTTACAGTTAGAGATTGGCATATGTAAAAGGGGATTTGAGGGTCCGCCCCAAGAAAATTTAAATAAATCACATGTATTCAGGTGTATTCTAGATGAAATAATTTATTTTATCTAATTACATTTGAATAGAACACACAATATATTATTATTTATGCTGTATTTAAAGATAAGCTAGAGTTTTCGACTGGAACATATTTGTGTGTAGATATTAATTTTACATTTTAACTTGAGTTTATGTGTATGTCTTTTACCAGAGCATGTGCCCCCCCTTTTGGTGGGGTCCCTAAACATTTGCTTAAATTGTTTATGCCACGGGCCGGCCCTGACTTAAATCACCTTCATTACAGCTGTAAGCTTACATTAGCATGTCGGGGCAAGCTACTGTTTGTTTATTTACACATGGTAATTCCCTCTGCTGCCAGTAGATGGAGCGCCGTGCAGACATTTCACGTTCAAGTTCTAAAACACTGTACACCAAAGTAAAAGAACAAGAGTGGGTTCAAAGATTAATAACAAATAAAGCAGATACTGTTTCCTTTAAAATTAGAACGGCAACTAACAATTATTTTGCTTTTCGATTGACAGGCCCTTTGCTTGTTTAGAAAGTAAAAGGCCGGGGAATAGATTTTACTCAATTTAACTCAAACAAAGCTGAACTGAAGTTGTTTGAGTTTGTCCTGGTGGAGAATATTTACAGACGAAATGTTATTTTCATCAAAAACAGAAAATGTACACATTATACGTGTCATCTTTGTGTAATTCCTGCTCTGTCTGAGTCATAAAACCTCCTCTCGGCAGCTCATGGCATGTTTTGGCTGCTGTGTACCATTTAACGATTATGCGATTACTAAATTAGTTGACAACTATTTCTATAATTGTTTAGTTGCGATTAATCAATTAACTTGTTGCAGCCCTTCTTTAAATACAATCTGCCAAATGAGAAATTAAAATAGACTTCCAAGATTTAAAACGTTTAGGAAAAGCTTAGAATATTGTGAAATAATAGCATTGCTGATTGTTACTTTCCAAACTCAAAAAAATCACAAATTATCACTTTGAACAAAACTTAAACTTGAGGTGGAAGATTGAAAAATGTAAAAATGTATGGAATAGTATGCAACATTAGCTCAAAAAGTGTCAGAAACATCGAGTGTACTCTCCCAAACACTAGTATAATGTGATATTTGTGCATTTCTGTGGTTCATTTTATGGTCTGTTCATGTATTGTGCGATACTTGAACCTCAACAAGACATTTACACACACATTTTAGCTCATTCCTAATGCATTCAAATCTGAATCGTCTGAATATTGTTAACAAGATAATGAAAAAGAAAAACCTGAAGATATACAGTACATTTTTGTCAGCGTTGCCCGGCCCTGACTTAAACAGAATATAGTAAATGATAGAAAGTTGAAGAAAATGTTGAATATCTCTCCAAAACGTATTGAGCAGAAAGTTCACCAGAGGATTAATGTTAACTGTCGAAACTGCTCATATCCTCTCCAGGTGAATCCAACATTTCTCTTCAAAACTTCCCAAAGTATATTTTCAGTTCCATTTTATCATGTTCTATCTGGTGTCCTCAGATTCCCGTCTTTCCCTCTGCTTTGCTCTGCTCTTCTCTACAGTTTGTTTGTCCACACCAGAGTCCAAACCTCGTCCCTCGGGTGCAGATTCGACCCACCCAAACCTAAACAAAAACTGAGCAGATAAAAACATTTAAAGCCAGAGCGTGACCTGCTCTCGTGGCTGTGCTGTGGGCGAGAGCGATGTCAGTCCAACTTCCTCCAGAGTTTGGGACAAGTTTGCATTATTTATGTGGCATTATTTTGTCCCCAAGTTCAGCAAAAGACACAATGGGAAAACGCATGTTGTTTTTGGTTTTCTGAGTTGTTTGGAGGTTATGATCAGTCTTCAAAAAGTAATACATGACTTTCTTTGCATTTACTTTCTCAAATACAAAGATATCTCGAAATAATGAAGGTATCTTTTTCTTTTCAGTGTAGTTTTTTTCAGACAATATCAACAGTGCCCGTCCAAGCACCTCCTTTGGTAAAATTCCCATTAATTTTCCCCATAGACTTTTCAAAAATAAACAGATAAAGGGATAACAAAGGCTAATCAGCTCAATCACCTTGCTTGTTTCAGAAATGGAGGTTATGCAGATGACATAATAACATTTGGAGTGGTAAAAGTGTTTTTGTCAATGGTTAAAATACATTTTGTTAATGCTTCTGTAAAAGCTCAAAAAACAACTAAAATGTCAACGAGCTACTACAGACTAATAACAAATATAAAAGTCTACAACTCTGCTTACGATTTTCTAATAAACATTGCTCAAAACGGTGTGAATGCAGATCATTGCTACTTCAGGTGTGTTTTTGATGATGGAACATTGTTAGAAAAAGGTCAAAAACTCAAAGTCACTGTAGCAGAATATGTGTCCTTTAAATAACATGCTTCTGGTGGTCCAGGTATTGAGGAAACTCATATCAATGGGGGGAGTTGAAGTGTCCTTTATCTCCAATTGTCGTTAGCAAACAAGCTAGCTCTGCAAAGTCGCAGCAACAACAGAGAAACTACTTTCTGTTTACATATTACAGTTAATTGGATATGATCAAAACAAGAGCTCCACAAACACAACTGCCGAAAAACAAAAAGAAAACAACAACAAAGCTAAAAGTAAAAAAACAACAAAACAAAAAAAACACATTTTATTAGCTGCGTTGCCCATAATTCTGCCAATCAGTCAGAATTTTCAGTATTTATTCTATGTGGGAAATATGAATTCTATCCTACAGAAAATATTATGGGAAATTTATTACGTTAAATTGACTTTTAAAAGCTTTTAATGGACGCCAGGCTTAAATTGCATATGACTTTTTTTTCTTCTAATTTTGACTTTATTTGGTGTATTAATACCTGTTGTAAGTTTAAAAAAATATAGTTTTACACCAATCAAGCAGCCGTTTGTGGAGAAAATGTGCATAATCAGAAAACTACAAAAAGTAAAAGCAAATTGATGGCATCACACTGGGGAAACTCGCTCATTCTACCTAAAGGTTGTGCATATAAATTACACAAAATAAACTACTTTTTTGACCTTTTAAACAGTAATTTTTACATATATTTTAATTGTCAAAAATTGCCAGTGTACAGGATGGTTGCTATGCTAATTTCCTTGCATAACGTCATCATTTACGACCAGGAAGTCAACTTAAAAACCTAAAAAAAAGCCAAAAACGGGATCAAATTTGTTTATTGTTTAGCAACATTTTGAATATATTAATCTTGCTTGCATTTTAGTTAAATGAGTAGTGCAACCTGTCAGAGGCACTTTAATGTGTCTTCTTTAAAAATTGGGATTATTTGACTCATTGAATTAAATTAACAATGTCATATCTAAGTTAAATCTGTTTTTTCCCATTCTCTTTGTTTCACCGAGGTCAGTGTTCATTGTTTTCTAGTTGGTATAAAATAATTCCCCAGTATTGTCTGTCTGGTCGCTCCTAGCCACACTGCTCCATGCCTGGGGTAAAATTCAAAAGCGCCATGTTAGATTTCTCTGCATAATATACTCCCTTTCGGCTTTTGTTGGAAGATAAATAATCCATGGATTTGGGACTTGGCTGATCACAAAGTATTTTTTTAGCCACGCTCCACTGCAGCTCTTCTCCTGTTCTTGGGGTTCTTTTGACATGATTTTTATTCCCATCACTGGTTCTGCTTTTCACAGATCTTCAAACTGAAATCAGATGAATGCACCCGAGGGACGCCCGATACCAGACTTTTTAAAAACCAGCCTGGAGCATTCACACGCATTTATTTAAGGCAGAAGTTCTGGAAGATTTGACCATGAAAAGAAGACAGGAGTGGACTCAAGTGTAAAAGGAATATGAATATCTGTTTAATTGCTTGAACACCTTCGCTTTTCATGTTTTATCATTTTAAATTGTATTAGATATAGTACAGGTACAAATCTATAGTTGGTTGCAATATGTAACTTTTCTGCTTGTTGTTGCTTTGCCCTGAATTGTCCACTGTATAGCATTAACTATATTTATCTCCATGGAGACAAGTCATTGATTATGCTGCATTCATGTGGAAAATGTTTTGACACTTGCACAGTTTGGGAAAATAATTTGGGAACTTGGGTCCAAAGACCGGCGAACGCTGCTGTGTGGAGACAGACGAAAAGCAGCTGATTTATTGTTTGACTAACTATTTTGACATTTAGGAATTTATTGTTAGTTGTGCAAATCATTAGAGCGACAAATTTGTGCAAGACAGACCCAACACTATTGTTTAAAGCAGATCTAAGTAACCGCTCCCCCTGCTGCTCGCTAGTGAAAATACACTGTTGGTGAAAAGATGCAAAATCTTTGTATTTCCTTCTTGAAATAAGGAAGAACAATCCCTTACAAAAGGATTTCACGTTGCCAAAGATGAAAAAAAAGAGCCATGGTTTCTCAGGAGAATTGTCTTCGGGTCAGTGTCTGCAAATTTTGCAGTTGGTTTTCTGCTCAGAGGCAGCAGGGGGCGACGACGGGCTTCAAGCACCCGGCAATACATTTACAACCAGAGACCGTAAAACAGTGGACCATCGGCGACCCACTGCCGCCGCTTTCCGAACAGGAAGTTGCCAAATATGGACTCTGGCTCCACTTTACGCTACGATACGCTTCATTTAGCTGGAGCTGAATGCTATGACATCACACTCCGATCATTCCACACCACACGGACTTATAAAGACATTTAATAAGGTTAAATGTTACTTAGTTCTGCTTTAACCACAGTTATAAAGCAGACCCGGTGATAGGCGTCACTTTGGCAGAGTGGTTGGCACTCTCACCACACAGTAAGAAGTCCTTGGGTTTGACTCTGGGGCCTTTCTGTGCAGAGTTTGCATGTTTCTCCTGTGTCTGGGTGAGTTTCCTTCATCAGCCAAAAAACATGCCCAGGAGGTAAATTCCTCCAGTTTAATTCCTGGCCCAGATCTGGAGATGGTCCCGAGTGCTTCACTGCGGGGCTCACTGCTCCTGACAGATCGCCCCAGAAACATTTAATTCAAATGCAGAGGACAAATTTGCCTCTGAGGACAAATAAAGTGAACCTTAACCTTATTACATCAAAGATAAAAGAACATGGATGCAAACATGTGTAAACCCTGACTTCTCATGTTAGAAACCCGAGCACCCGAGGACCCCATGAATGCAGCAAGTCTACCATTTATACAAAAAAACCAACAATCAAGATTTCAATCAAGTTCAATTACACTGTGTGAGACAAAGTATGTAAATGCATGTTTCTGTTGCTCTTGCAAGTTCCTTTTGCAGCTTGGGGTAAAGTGCCTATGACAGGTTGAACTACTCATTTCATGAAAACACAGTTAAGATCATTATTTTACTTCCTGGTTCTTTACTACACTGAACCAAAACTCATTTAATGTCACTAAAAGTATTCTTGAACAAATAAAAATATGACAACACTTTTATATTTTTAAATACGTGTTTAAAGGATCAGAAAAATATATTGTGTCTCACAGTGTGGCGTCATCATGTTTTGGACCTCTGCCCTGCTTCCTGTCATTTTTCAACTTTTCTTCACAAACTGACACTTGATGGGTGTAAAACTGTCATTGATATTTACAACGGGTTTTATTCCACCGATTAAAATCAAAAACCTGTCATATACGCACTTTAAGTTTTTCTCACCAAATGCTGTTACAACTTTGGAGAATGTTCAAATTGCTTTCAGCAGCAGAACTTGTAGTAAAAAGACACAAAGTAATACATATTTTGTGTAGACAGTGATATAAGTGCTACAATGGTCAAGAAAGTTATGATCGGGTATAATTTGGAAGGTAAAACCAAAAACGATAAAAGAGCATACATCAAATATCGTCATTTAACTCTTTATAATACAATCTAGGTCTGGGTGATATGGCAAAAAATTATCACAATTTTCTTGGGGCCATTTAATGATTTCGATTCTATCAGAAGTCATGGTCACTTTGTATTTTTCTATTGCCTTTAATAGAGCTGCGTAATTTAGGAAAAATATCTAATTGTGATTTTTCTGACCAGTGCGATTGTGATTTCTGTTTTAATAAAAGGACTCTGGTCAAATCCACATTTAAACACAATTTTGTCACTTTTAGTCGTGTTTTTGTCACGTTCAGTTGTGTTTGTCGTATTTAAACACGTCTTTGTCACTTTTAGTCATGTCTTTGTTGTTTTTAGCTGTGTTTTTGCCGCTTTTAATTGTGTTTTGGTGCAATGAGTCGCGTTTGTTGTTTGTAGGTGCGTTCATGTCACTTTTTTAACACATCTTACCGCTTTTGTTGCTTATTTCAGAACATGTTTGTACAAATTCAAACTACAGCGTTAGCAGTTTTTATTCAAATCAAAGCACTTAAAAAACTGCAGCCTTTGCGATTTGCTAATTGCATCCATTAAAATTGCAATTTTGTGTGTTTAAACAGACAGCTGCATTAAAGAGGCAAACAGACTGTCACAGGGACCGGCTCATGATTGTTTTTTTCTCCCGTTATCGCCCAGCCCTAATACAATCCGCAGCGCTGATCATCCGTTTGCGTTCACGTTCAAAGTTCGGTGAAGGTGGTACGTGTCAGTCTTGGTTTCCCTCTCGTTTCTCGCTGAGTGCGCCTCTTAAAGGGGAGGTGTGTTTCCGTACAGGAGGTGACACGCTCTACTGTAAAAGCTCATTTAAATACAGGCCGGCTGCCGCATTTCCATTTTGATGCGTTATGATTTTTCACGCCGGAGCCCGTTCTTCATACGCTCAGGACAATTTCACGGCGCGGGTTCACTGCGAGCTGTGCGGTCCACTGTGTCGCTTTGGCTTCCGCTCAACTCCGCGGGAGAAAAAGAGAGAAAGGGCAGATTTCTGAGGGTTTAAAAAACGGTTGTGCAGCATGTGGAGGTTTAGAGACTCATGCCGACACTGTACCGACATATTGTGTCTATTGTATTTCTCTCTTCTGCCTCATAAGATCTCGTTCGGACAGTCAAACTATTACTTCTATTGTACATTGGGACTTTTTAAAATACAGGTTAAAATATTGTATTCTAGATAGGGAATATTTGAGAATAAAATGTATAATGATTTTAATAATGTCACAGTTTTTGTTATATACGTTCTTTTTGTACGACTGAAAGATCTATCTGCACTCTTCTCTTTTAAAGCGCTTTATTTTAAAATTATCTGTGTCTTTTTGTGTTTTGTGATTTTAATGCAACTTTTCCTGTTATGTAAAGCACTTTGAATTGCCCTGTGTACGAATTGTGCTCTACAAATAAACTTGCCTTGCCTTGTATGTTTTTTGTGTCTGAATAGTCATGATTATGATGAAAATATAACTAAGATTATTTTCTTTATAGTCGTCTAGTCACAATTAGATGATTAATCGTTGCAGGAATCAATCTGCCATCTTTTTTCATGTAGTTGAGCAAAATTAGTTCTCACGACCCTGACCTGTAGTTCCTCATCTGCCTAGAGGAACTTAAAGGGCCTGTACCTGATTTTTACTATTGTGAAATGGGAAAAATAGAACTAGTCCGTATTCTCAATTTTTTCAGGTAATAAAGTAAAATCTGTGTTGCCCCAGCACAGATATATTGTAAAAGCATCTATTCGGGTGACTTGTTTCTGACTTGTTTAAATACATTACTTCTTACTTCAAGCCAAATTATCTGCCAGTGGGTTAAGATAATTTTATTTACCTCACTGGCAATTTTAACTTATTCTAGGCCAAATTATCGCAAGATCAGTCAGAAATACCTTGAAACCAGTGAAATATTCTGCATCACATAAGAAATTACATCTCATCAAGTAAAACTGTGACTCAAATCCAGATCAAAATGATAGATTCAAGTCTTTTTAAACTAGGCTAGATTTACATTTTTTTGCTGTGTACAAACTAGTTCTGTTTTTCACGTTTCAAAACAATACAAAAATTAGGTGCAGGGCCTTTAAGGAATTCCCTTAAACTGTTATTTCACAAGGTACTTAGAATTAAAAGTATTAAAAGGAACGAGAGCTGTTCAGACCACACTCCGTGATGCCGGCAGTAGAGCAAGAAAAATATATTACAAGTTTTCCATCATGTAATGTTTCCATGTGGAAATGGGGCAATTTATGTGTAAAAAATGCCAAAATTGCACATATTTGGGACATTTAAATCTGAAAATTGGACAGGTTTAAAGTTCTTGGTTCATTTTGTACACATATTAATGACAACAAATGTTACAGAGGGGATTTTGAATTTCTTATTTAGTTTTTGAGTAAACAAGATTGGACTGAAAATTGTCCTAAAAATTCAAATTTCGCCTAATTTTTCTCAGAAAGCTCAAAAAAGTCACTGTAGCAGAATGTGTCCTTTAACACAGCAGCCAACCGTTGGACTTCTCATAATTTCTGCAAAGGAACACACTCAAACATGACGTAATGTGTCACAGGGAGAAATAAATCTCTGCTCTTGTGCTGAATCGTGTGACAATGTTGTAAATGTCTGTGTGATGATCCAGGGCCTCTCCGGAGCAGTTCTTCCCCTCCGCGCTCTGCTGCGGCGAGTCCATTTCCTCCTCTTCAGCTCCATCACTTTCGGGGACAGTGGGGGGCCCCGTGATTGAACATAATGACGTGTGAAACCATTAAACGGCTAATCAGAAGCAGCGCGGAGTCCTGAGAGGCGCTTCCCACTGTCCGCAGTCCATCACAAACACAGCAACACATAGCGTTTGTTCAGGGCGGAGGGTCACCAGGGCGCGTTACAAAAGGCCTGGTTAATCGAGCGGATCTCACTTAGCGCTGGCAGAGGCCTGTTAGAAGTTACCGGTCAAACATGCTGTAGGAGACGGTCGCTTGTCTTTACAACGTCGACAGTTTAATGCCAGCAGTCTAAAGCTGACATGTCAAGCTGGAGGCCCAAACCCGGCCCTCAAGACGACTTCTGTTGGCCCCGAGATGATTTCTATTTTGCATTAATGGCCCGCCGATAAAACACATAGAACCAGTTTGAACTACAACTACCATGATGCATTGCAGTGTTAACGCATAAACAGGCACTGATACTGTGCTCTTCCTCACAGGCTTTTCAACTTTTATTCAACAAATAAATGGACAGAGGACGGGCGACTGTGAGAGCAGGAGCTTCAGGAACACGTGGCACTGTCAAGGTGAGAATTCTGAATCCAATTCTGTTGCCAGATGTAAAGTTTGGCTTCACCTCACTGCATTATGAAGTGAACATCGCAAATACAAGCAGAGTCTCTAATAAAACTAAAGCCACAAGCATTAGCAGCGTTTCAAAGACAAGAGGCGGTATTATAGAGTATCAAACGGAGCTGTGCGTCTGACACTCCCACACTCTCTCCTGTCTCTCCAACAGAGCAATGCTTCGCTCACAGACAACAAACGGCACTAGCTGACCAAAGCTGAATCTGCAGATGCTTGGACTGGCTTATGACTCCTGCAGCTGAAGGTTTGATCATTCTACAACACAAGAGCAAGTGTTAAACCTCTGTCTCAGAAAAAGAGAGGAGCTGCTGAAGCCTCAGGCTTGTGCAGAGCACTGTGTCAGTAATTATTGGACCTAAAAATAAGCTATTGTCATTTCTAAATATACCAAGGTTTGGTAAAAATAAAACCACTAAATCTAGGGTAAAACCATAAGATCTGGTGACCATACGCTCCAATATATAAGAAAATGTATTATGTCTGTCTCTTGTTTTGGTCCCCGACCATTTTTTTATATCCTCAAAATAAGTTTGACACTGGTCTAAGGCAATACACAAACTCCACCTCATCTTCAGTGTAATAAATATGTGTCTTTTGAAAGAATTATTATATGAATACATGTGGGGGGTGTCTGTACTTTATGTAAGTACATTTTACAGTAGATACTTTTTACTTTAACTTCACTACATTTCAGAGCATGTGTCTGTGCTTTCGGTTGAAAAGTAAAGGTATATTTTCTTAAGGTTTTAAACCTGCTGAAAAGGCTGAGGGTTTATTTTTTAGCACATTTATGGCGACATCTTGCCTGTTTTTTATTCCTACTTCCTTTTGAGCAAATAAAAAGCCTCTAGAGAAAAATAACCTGGAAAGTTGCCTATAACAATCAAAACTCAACAGAATAAATCACTGAAGATCACAATTTGATGCTTTAATAGTTCTCCAAACCAAAAATAATTAATTTTACTTTTTACTCTTAAAGTACATTTTTAAATGAGTACTTTAATATTTTTACTTGAGTAGATTCTAAAATGTGATACTTTTACTTGAGTATCTTTTGCTGATGTATCTGTAATTTTACTTCAACAACAAAATGGAGTCCTATTATGTGGATTCTGATTATTTCTTTCAGAAAACAGTGCAGACTCAGATTGTTTAATAACCTAACATTTAGTATTTAAATACACGTAAATAATATATACCCTCTGTATTAGAAACGTACAGAAGTTAAAAATACAGTATGACGGTTTGTTGTCAATGATATGTCACACGTGTTGAGGATGTAACCGTTTGTGTCATGCACAAACCTGCTGCAGCGTCAGAGAGAGTCCTGGTTCACTTTGGTTCCAGTCTGACTCAGAGTTGGTCGCAGCTCTTCAGTTCGGTGGTTCTGGGGGTGACAGAGAGCACAACTGTGGATTCTTGTTAAAGTCTATTTTGGGAAAGCGCTATAGAGCTCCTCTGGGCCTGCATCATCTCCTCGTGTGGATGTGGCTGTAACGCGGCCGTGCACCTGAAGAAGTGAGCTGTGAAGATAAGATATTAGTTAAAACTAAGGGGTCATGGCTTTGTTTTAAAACTACAGGTAAGAATAATGGCTGAGTCACAATAATCACTTTATGTGGGTTTTATTAATTCCAGAAGCCAAAAAGGGCATTGTTTACTTAACTAAAATAAATGTACTGAACAGCTGAACGTATGGCAGACATTAACCTCTGGGAAGAGCTCATCTTAAATACCACTTAGCCCCTCCCCTGGGCAAACCAATAAACAAATTATAGGGTTTTTAGCTTTAAGTCACAATAACAACAACAATCTATAAATCATTGATGTGTTTTAACAGAAGAAAAATGAAAAAAAAAGCCTTCCATAAAGTCTTCACTTTCAGAAAAACATATTAAATAAATAAATGCACAAATTAATTATAATGGACGTGACGTTGAAAAGCGCGCCACCAAGTGCCACTTACGCCGCGACCAGGAAGTGCGTTTGGCCCCGGACCGCTGACCCGAGACAGCGCGGACGGCAACAGGTAAGAGGCGTCAGTGTGCGCCAGTGTGCGTCAGTGTGCGTCAGTGTGCGTCAGTGTGCGTGCCCGGAGACCAGAGCCCGGGCAGCGGGGTCGTGGTAGTGCAGCACCGCGAGACACAAGTGCAGGTTTACGGCATAGAACTATAATAAAACCTGGAAGATGAATCCAAGATGGCCGTCCTGTTTATCCCTATGGAGAGTGCTCATTGGCGCATGACCCCAAAAAAGTTTCTTACTTCCACATTTACTTCCTGATCTCGGCTGACATCTTTGTTTTACTTCCTGAAAGCGATGGCTGCCATCTTTGTTTTACTTCCTGAAACGGAGGCTGCCATCTTTGTTTTAGGAGCCCGCGTGGCGACAATCCCCCACTTCATATAAAAACGGTAATTTCTGTGATTTTAGAAACGGTAGAAAAGAACATTTCCTTCTATTTTATTTAAATACCGATAATAATTCAGTACTGTCCGCAATTATAATTAGCAATTTTAGAAAAAGGCTGGTTCCAAGAGGCTGCAGTACCTCACACGGCCACAAATCAATCTGGGACCACAGACAGAGGGGGCGTACCTTATCCAGTTCATTTAATACATCCATGGTTTACGGTTACGGTTTACCGGAGCTCCTCCGCGGGATTCACGGCGCCTCTCGGGTCAGAGCGGGAGGCGCGGGGGCTGACGGGACACACGGTGCTATGAGCTTTGTCTTGTTTTGTGGAATTATGTTCTTTTGGACCACAGAAAAAAAAAAAAGTTTTTTGTTTTTTTTGTTGTTGTTGTCAGAAATCATGCAAAATCTTGATATATTGATGCAGTCTTGCCGTATTTGTGACGTTATTGGTCCCTCACATGAGATAAACTATTGTGACTTTTCATTTTGACTATATATATATTTTTTTACAGTAGAATGATGAACTCATCGGCCTTGCCTTTCTTTTCTCTTTTTTTCCTCATTAGTTCAGCAATTCCCAGATGTATTTTATCTTTTTTAAAAAGCTCTGTGGTTTTGCAGTGCAAATCATTTTCTTTGACTTCATTGTTTAAAAGTTTCAGATTAATTAATGTAGCTAAAGTAAAACAGTCTTTATACAAGATAAAGATAATTCCCTGGGAGTAATTAACTGTAGAACTGTACAGGCTTTTATTTTTAGTTGGATGAAGATGTTTCCATTCCCTTTGTTTGTGGCGATGGTGGATAAGATTAGAAGCTGCTCAGTTTTAGGGTTTCAAATACTTTTTAACATATTTCAGAGAAGTGGGAAGTAAACTACAGACTGATGGTTCGTACAAGTCCAGAGGAACAATGGAAGAAGCTGAAGTCAGAGCAGCAGGAAACGGGAAAACCAAAGAGGAGATCCTTGGATGTAGAGAAAGAGGACGTGATGATTCCTTGTCAGAAATATGAGCTATGCCTTGGGGGACATCAGTTTTTTCTTGGATTACATTTTCTAGATACAAACCAATGCAATCAGGGAGCAGACCACAAGAGCTGCATGACATTCTCTGAACCAGGTAAAGTGCAAATCATTCTTGAGTATGACTTTGTTTGTGGAAGTGGAAATTAGTGAGGAAAAAAGTTGAACATTACAAGAAGTATCGCTGCTGTTAATGACGCTTTCACCAATACACAGAATTCCTCCTAAATAAAGCACAAATTATGCACATGGAACACATTATTCACTTTAAATATTAAGTAAACAGTGCTTTCGTTGGTTAGATATTTACTATTGTGTAAATTAGACACATTTTGCAAGGTAAAAGTTATGGAATTGCCTCTACAAAGGAAGTAAAATTACAAACTAAATCTGAAACACAATTTGTTAACGTTTCATATGCTCTTTAAATGTCACAAATTCATCCGCAAGGACCACAACACGTCATTTTAATACGTGTTATTTAGGAAAAGATAATGTTGTTTACTTATATATTTGCGTAGCTGTCGCTGTCATCGTCTTATGTCTGCTCGGTTAATGATTATTAACTCCACACTTTGTTTTTCCTTCTCATCAAAGTGACCCTAAACTTATTGGATCTGACTGTATTTACTGCCTGTGTCCTCCATTGGCAGCTAAAGTGTGCGTTCGGCGCTAATTATCAACTTTTACAGCGGTGGGTGACGTTCCTGATTGGAGTTTTATGTTTCGCAGCGCTAATATAATGAGTTACAATCAGGCTGGGATCGTAATTTCACACAACGCGACTAAATGAGTCTCCGAGCGTCTGGTCCTAAAGAACTGTACACTTCCTCTTGTTAAATTAGCAAAACGAACGCCTACAAACTTTAATTAACTTAATGTCAACGTTAATAATTGTTCGGCATCATATTTCACAAGAGATGGCTTTAATAATTCATGCAGTGCCCTCATGTCACAGTTGGGAATATCGTTTGTTCTCCTCTGCAGTTATCGGCGGACAAGAAGAGCAGAAACACTTCGTCTTGTTTGTGTGCGGACTGTGAGACGTGTGGTGTGTTTGGAGACGCTTCTGTACACGTATGTAGACTTTTAGAGACGTTTCAGCTGCGTGTGTGTAGTTAGAGATGTTTCACTAGTCTGCACGTGCATCTAGAGACGTTTCAGCTGGTCGTGTTTGGACTTTTGGATACGTTTCATCAGCATGTGAACATTAAGACATTTCAGCTGTACAAGGCAGTAATCTTTAAGTCGTTCAGTCAGTTAATCGGTCGATGGTGTCTCAGCTCAGTGTTTTCCAACCAGGGCTACAGGGACCTTAAGGGGTACGTGAGGAGTTACCAGGGGCTACTTGGTTGGGTTTCAGGTTTCAAATGAAGATGTGATGTACTTTTATCTGAATTAAAAGTGCCATTACAGTGATCCCTCGTTTATCGCGGGAGTTGCGTTCCAAAAATAACACGCGAAAAGTGAAATCCGTGAAGTAGTCACAGCTTTATTTTTTATTATTTTACAATGCAATACTGAACTATGGAATGAAACCAAAAACCAAAACCTGTTTTAAAGCCCAAAATTTGTTTAAAACAATAATTTTAATATAGTAATACAAGGTTGGAAACATTGTCACTCGCGTATTTCACGCGTATGTCCCAGTCTGTGCCTCTTGGTCCTGACTCCGCTCCGCTGTAGCGTCTGTTTCTACTGAAGACGCACGACTCTTTCTTTAGTTGTTGGCGCTCTTTCTTTTTCTGAGCAAGAAGATTTTTATAAACGGATATGCCACCTTCGATTATATTTGAGAACTGCAATGAACGACTCGTCAAAGGGTCCCGTTCTTGTGCGTGCGCTGAAGTTCAGTGGACGCACTGTAAAAATATCCGCACTGTAAAAAAAATCCGTGAAGCAGCGAAGCCGTGAAAGATGAAGCGCGATACAGCGAGGGATCACTGTAGTTGTAAATTTAGCTTCTTTTTGGAATATCCTGGTAATAACGGAATACATTCGACTAGTAAACCCATTTATTTGCCCAAAACACAAATTAAGGGGTACTCTAGGTCAGTGGTTCCCAAAGTGGGGGTCGGGACCCACCGGGGGGTCGCGAGGGATGAGTTGGGGGTCGCGAGATGATTTTTAAGATCTAATTTTAATATATATGACACTGTATTTGCGCTATTTTTCAAAGTAAAAACATTAGTATATTTTAGTGAAATATGGTCTAATAAGACAATACTAACTATTCAAATAACCAACTTTAAACCTGATTTAACATGCTTTGATACTTAAAATTATTTTTAATTTCGCTTTGGGGGTCCCGAGTCAGTTGCATGGCTATTTTGGGGGTCCTGGCCAGAAAAGTTTGGGAACTAGGTCTGAAACAAAACTTAGGGGGTACTCAAGACAAAAAAGTTTGAGAACCACTGTCTTAGTCGACAAAGATTTTTAAAATCTTATATAAACAAAAACAGCAGAAATTAGAAGATTTTGAGTGAGTTATCTGAAGATTTTGGAGTAAATCTGTATTTCTGACATATAAATACACTGTTTCTGACATATAAATACACTGACATATAAATACACTGACATATAAATACACTTTCTGACATATAAATACACTTCTGACATATAAATACACTGACATATAAATACACTTCTGACATATAAATACACTGACATATAAATACACTTCTGACATATAAATACACTTCTGACATATAAATACACTGACATATAAATACACAATCTAAATTCTACCTGAAATTATACATTTTCTTCTCAAGGCTGATCTCAGCAACTCACAAAAGGACTTTTAATAATTCCAAATTTGCTGTTGTGAGACGTGGCTAAAGTAGAGCTAACAGGAAACTGTCCTGTTTATCCTCATCTCTGTCTGCATTAATTTAACTTTTGACGCAATGTTTTGTGCAACGCCTAGGGTTTGGATAATGTCAGATGCAGTATGTGCTGGAAATATAATATTTTGGGTCTTGACTCGATGTTAATAATTGTTCAGCATCATATTTCACAAGAGATGGCTTTAATAATTCATGCAGTGCCCTCACGTCACAGTTGGGAATACAATTTGTTCTCTTCAGCAGTTATCAGCGGACAAGAAGAACTAAACCACTTTATCTTCTTTGTCCGTGGACTTTTAGAGACGTTTCACCTGTACACGTGTCAGTCTGAACATTAAGAGACAAAACCCGACGAAAATCTCTTAGAGGTAAATATTTTTTTGTTCGACAGACGACTAAAAAGCTGAATACAAATTTGTTTCAGAGCCATGCAGACCACTTCTGGCTTCCCAAACAATACGAGTCTGTCTTTTTGCCCGACTGAAAATCTCACTAAATCTGTCAGGATCAAAAGTGACGTCGGAGTAAACAAACATGGCGGATAATGGAAGTCTGATTGTGTGACATGATTTTCAGCAGAACACAAACAGAAAGAGGAGACAGACGAGGCTTTGGACACTTCTGGACTGTCTGCAGACCACGACAAATGCTACAGAAGAACATCGCACTCCTTGTTTCATAATCGACGCACCGAGACACAAATTATGCACATTTAATTTGTGTTTTTATTCAGTGGTGGAAAGCAGGGCTGGGCGATATGGTAAAAAATTAGATTTACAGTATGTTTTAATAATAGACTTTTGTTTAAAGTCCCATTTTAAAACACATTTTGGTCGCTTTTAGTCACTTACTGTCACGTACAGTTGTGTTTGTCATATTTAAAAGTGTCTCTGTCACTTTCTGTCGCGTTTTTGTCGCTTTTAGTCGCATTTTGGTGCTTTTAGTCGCATTTGTTGTTTGTAGGTGCGTTCCAGTCGCGTTTTAACACATCTTTATTGCTTTTGGCCACGCTTTTGTCACTTATTTCAGAACGTGTTTGTGCAAGTCCAAACTTACAGTGTTAGCAGTCTTTATTCAAATCAAAGCAAGATATTTTGTTTTGTTGAAATGATTGCACTTCAAACATTGCAGCCTTTACGATTTGCTAATTGAATCCATTAAAATTGTGATTTTGTTTGTGTTGATTTGGTTTAATTGTGCAGCCCTGGCCTTTAAGAGGTAAATAAAGTCATCTGCTCAGAGGCTTCAGAGGCTAAACAACAGGAGAAAAAGTGTGTTTGAACAGACAGCTGCATTAAAGAGACAAACAGAGAATCACGATACCACCATTTCACAAAAATAGCAGATTGTCACAGGGACCAGCTCACAAATTTTTATCACCATATTGCCCAGACCTAGTGGAAAGTAACAAAGTACGAAAGTAAAAGTACTCTACTTAAAGTCTGTATGACAGGGTAGATTTTACATGTCAATAAAACATGGTGAACATGATAATATTTAAGATTTGTCTAAACATTTTGTCTATTTGTTCCCAGTTTGACAGTTTCCGTAATGGTTATACTTGTACTTCCTGGTTGGACATGAGCAGCAAATATGACATAGAGGTAAAAAATTATATAACAGTAGTTATTTGATCATTATTGGAACATATCTACTGTTGGGGATATTTTATGTAAGTAAGTAACGTCACTGTCTTTGGTATAAAAGGTGTTTTGACATGTATTTAAGAGTCTGTACAGTTCAGTTAACGATTTTTAGTGTTTGTTTTTTTATGTTTAGTTGATTAAAGCAAAACACTACAGGCGAAACACATTTTTTTTGTTTTTTGGTCAGTTTGCTCTCTCAACATATCGGCTTTCATGTGGAAACAAACAAACAGCTCCTAAAGATGTTTTATTGTTTTATTTAATCCACTTCATCCATAAATTTCTCTGGGACATTGTAACTTCAAAGGCCGTTTTCTTAAAATGCATTTTTCTCCCTCGAGACATAAAGATCAGCCTTAAAGGAGCTCCCACACCAAACTGTACAATCTGGGACTCAACAAGTTTTGACAAAACGTACAGAAGGATTTTGTTATGTCTAATTCTAAAACTGATTTATTGAAATTAGGAGTTAAAAGACAATTTTCAGTCCAATCTAGTTTACCTAAAAGATAAGAATTCCAAAATTCCCTCTATAAATTTTAACAAATGTAACGAATATGTGTACAAAATGAACCAAGAAATTTAAACCTGGTTCTGTCTGTTTTTCAGATTTAAATGTCCCAAATATGTGCATTTTTGGTTGTTTTTACACATAAAATGCCTTATTTCTATATGAAAACGTTACATGATGAAAAACTTGTAATACATTTTTTTCTTACATTTACGTGACTGAAGTACAGGAGAAGTTTCAAAATTATATCTTTTAAATGTAAGATTTCTTGTATTCACCTGTAGTGTCTCTCCGTAATCGTTGCAGCAGTATTGTTGCTTGTGGCCTTCAGTGTCATTCAAAGGTACGGTGGGTGAAGTGTCTTGCTCAAGGACACAGTGACAGTAGAAAGTTTGAAACAAAGACGGTTGATGGAACAATTCAAACTATCCAAGACACCACAGGCTTTCTTCTTTTGTTTACATAAATCTTTCCGTTTCATTGGCAGATCGTCGCGCTGTTCTCGGCCGCTGAACAGTCGCCTCCGTCGGATAAACATATATTTTCTCAAACAAATGGCACATCTCTATAAACAGAGCGGTGTACATTATGCATCTCCCGTGTTGTTTTCTGGCATGAGGCTGCGGACGATGCTATAGGCGACAGACCGGGATGTTCTGCTCATGTTGCAGATGAATCAAATGTGCAGAAAGATGAGCAGAAGAACAAAAAGATGTGGAAATTCAGCGACAGTCGTTTTTTCTTTGAAGTCGCTGCAAAGACTGAATGATCTGAATACAAAACAAAGCTTTCATCTCCAACAAAGAAAGACAAATGAGTTTTACATGAGGCAAAAAGCTGGGATCTTTCTTTTTTTTTCTGCATCCATAGATTACAGATTACAGCTTTTTTTTTTGTTCTTAATACTACAGTCCACTTGACTCTTCTAAGAACAAACTTTAGGATTGTTGAGCTTATTTGTTTCTCTTTAAATTACATTAATATCATGAGGATTAATAAGAATTAGTGCTGTCAAGTGATGAAAAAAATGTATCTGGTTAATCACGCTTTGGAATCACGATTAATCGCATCACGCACTTTTTCAAGCGTTATTATTAACATTTTTTTGTTTTTCTGAAAATTTACTTATTTTGTTATTTCACAGATCCTAATATATTAATTAAAAGCCCAACTAAGGAAGTCTAGACATTGCATTTCACACTGAATCATGTTTCAAGTAAATCTAGGCTACATGACCAAACCATAGGCTTAATGGATTAAGGGCCCTTCATACACTCATAGAACTATAGTTACACAAAGGTTACTGACATGTATGATTGACAGATGGAGCTGTTGGTGTTGGTCTGGTGTTTACAATTGCTCTGTAATAGTTTGTATAGTTAATAGTAATAGTTAATAATAATTAATAATCGTTAATCACATGAGTTAACGCGTGTTTGGGGAGAGCTCTGATTATGTGGTTCATGCGGGTTGTGACCACCAGGGGGCATCAGTAAGAATGCATGATGAGAGATGAACCAGGATCTTGTATTTATTAAAATATTTATCTGAACATTGATGGTTTGGTGATTGCGTGTGGGTATGTATGTGGTCCTGTAACATAAACAAAGAAGAATATAAATTACAATGTGATATACGAATACAACAAAATAATACACACAAGAACAGCCCCGTCATCGCTAAAGCAGTTCGCACTTAGCTCGAGGCACTTAGCAGTGAACAAACATAAACAATATACAATTAAATGGCCTTAACCTTAACATTGGCGTGCAACACTGTGCGACCAAATTCAGGGAAAATGTGTTCCTTAATTCAACCACCTCTCACTTTTTTGTCACGCACACGGACTGGCAACCACGAGGTCTGCACGATGCTCTTTACAACTAAAAACTTAGCAAACGCGTAGTAGGGCTGGGCGATCACGATTTTTTTGGGGCCAGATCATGATTTCGATTTTATCATGATTTGTGTTTGCTTTGTTTTTTCTACTGCCTTTAATAGCGCTGCACGATTTAGGAAAAAATATGTAATTGTGATTTTTCTGACCAGTTTTGTGATTGTAATTAGATTTTCTATTCAGATTCACATTTTAAGCATAGTTTTGTCGCTTTTAGTCATATTTTTTGTCACATTCTGTTGTGTTTGTTGTAATTAGTCACTTTTAGTCACATCTTTGTAGTTTTTAGATGCATTTTTGTCGCTTTTAGTTGCGTTTTGGTGCATTGAGTTGAATTGTTACACTTAAGAGGTGTAAGAGGTAAATAAAGTAATTTGCTCAGAGACTACAGAGGCTAAACAACAGGAGAAAAAGTGTGTTTGAACAGACAGCTGCATTAAAGAGACAAACAGTGAATCACGATACAACGATGTCATAAAAATAGCAGATTGTCACAGGGACGAGCTCACGATTCGATTTTTATCAGCGTATCGCCCAGCCCTAACGCGTAGTGCTGTCAACCAAACTTGACTCTGCTAACTTCTAATTGGCTCCTCTGCCTGTCAATCAAACACCCGGGCGCAAGTTCTTCGTCACAACGCGTTAACTTTGACAGACGGCCCTTCTTTTGCGTCGTACATAGATTATTTTCTTTCCCAGCCTGAGCACCACAGCCACACGCGCCTGCTGCATCTTCATAATGACTCGGTGCGAATAAAAGCGCGCGGCTCATGATTGTCTTTGTAAAAACACATTTGTCACGATGCGTTTGGTCCCAGCAGCTCGTGTGATTATAGCGACACGCTTCTTGAAACACACATCGATTCTGAAGTGTTCGGCCGCTGATTATCTGCTCTGTGCTTCTGTTCATTCACACAAACTCATTAACTCTGACCTTTAGCCTTTAACGGATGAAGTTTATTGTTTGACATGCAACGTGTTTGTGGTGGCATTGATTTTTTTTTAGGGTTGTAGAGAGTAATCATTCAAATAAAATTACTATTGATATTGGAGATCGCTCAGATGTAACGTTTAAATTACATAACATTATGAATCCTACACTCTCACTGTCTGTTTCCAGGCAGGCCAAAAATCCGATCTGATTTCCGATTGTCATGTAAACAGTTTCATCAGATGTGAGTAGTCTGATTTCTTTCTGATTTCACACTTGTGCAGGTTTTACCAAGGAAAAAGGTTAACTGATAAGGGTGTAATGATGACTATCTTCTTCATATTTGTTTTCGGCAGTTGTGGAAAGTAACAAAGTACAAGTAAAAGTGAAATAAAAGAACTGTACTTCAATTAATGTTTTAGATATTTGTGCTTGTATTGTACAGTAGATACTTTTTACTTCACTACATTTCAGAGCATGTATCTGTACTTTCTACTCCACTACATTTTTTAACTTGACTGAAAAGTAAAGGTACATTTTCTTAAGGTTTTAGACCTGCTGAAAAGACTGAGGGGTTTATTTTTTAGCACATTTATGGCACTGAGTAAACAAAAAGCCTCTAAAGAGAAAAATAACCTGGAAAGTTGCCTATAATGACCAAAACTCAATAAATCAATGAAGATTACCATTTGATGCTTTAATAATTCTCCAAACCAAAATGGAATCTAAGTTACTAAAACATAACAAAAAGCTTTCTGTTGATTGAGTTTTCTTCTTTGGTACATTTGCACTAAAATCATATAAAATTGAACTGATGCTTAATAAACCATGCATTTGCTCGGTGCTTGATGCAACTAAATGAACAGTAGATCATTACATTGAATGATTGAACAGTGTCTGTGTGTTCTGCCAGTGCAACAGGAAGATCTTGTTTTGAAGAGTTTACGAGTGCTGGATTTGATCAGATCTACACGAGCCGCATTCAGAAAGTAAAACTGAAGAATAATATGCCAAGAAGGAAGTAGGGCTGCACGATATTGTAAATTATTGCGATACAGCAATCAAGATCTGCGATATCCATATTATTCCGATTTTTAAATACACTTTTTGACTAAGGCTGAAACTAACGATTATTTTAGTCAGCAATTATTTCTATTGTAGATTGAGACTTGGAATAAACTAATATTTTTAACCAAATAAAGGTTGAAATATTGTAAATGAAGCTTCTAGAGAGAGAATATTTATGAATAAAGTGTATAATTGAGGAAAATCAGAAATGTTTGTTGCTATCTTTCTTTAATAATGTCACTATCTTTGTTATAAAAGTCTTTAAGTTTGTGTTTTAGAGTCTGTTTAGTTCAGAGAACGACGACCATCTAAAGACGACTGACATTATTGTTTAAAGTCACTTCACGATTATTAATTACTACTTTACCTACTACTAATTAACTACTAATTGTTGCAGCCCTGTTTTTGATGCAGTAATGTCTGTTATATTAAGATAAAAACCAACAAATACATAACAGGGCTAATTTAGTTTGAAGAAGCTAGATTTTATTCATGATTTTCCCTTTTCAATATTTTCAATTTAAAAACCAAACATTTCTATCAGATGGAATATTTTGCTTGTTGCGATATCGTTATTGCGTCAGACAATAATGCGATATCGATACTTTTGCGATATATTGTGCAGCCCTAGAAAGAAGTGTTAGAAGTTTTCAAGGTCCAAATAGATGTGTCAGTCCTGGACCATCTGCAGTCTGTCTGTGGGAGTAGGATCTCTTGTTCACTGTGGATCTACCAGAGGGTTATACTTTTTCTCTGTGTTTTTGTAGTTTTTCCTTGAGAGAAGAAGGGTCAAGGACAGGGGGCGCTCTGGGACAGTTATCCATTTGCTAAAGTCTCTTGAACATTGTTTATTTAAACTGCTTTCTACCAGTGGCCCATCGAGGAAACTGTTGTTGTGAATTTGGGTGCTACAAAAATAAATTGAATTCAAATTATCCACTCCACCCACATGAACCATTTCACCCTTAAAAATGAATGACAAAAAGAAAAGGAAAAAAAAATATTGAAAGAGTTGTTTTAAAATGCATTGTACTTTGTCTCCCAAATACAACAGTTATCTAGAAATCCACAGACATGTGTCCCAGATGTTTTTGATGATCAGATTTCTCTAGTGCTGGAAACACACCAAAAACCACATCTAATTATGCGGTTTTCTGATTTTTACTGACTGTGTAAATGTCCCCACCTGTGTCCAGAGCCTTCACCCGCAGACAGAGACCTCCAAGTGTTTGTCCTCCTCAGGTCGTGGCTCATGTCCTTCTCCTCCAGAGGCCCCTCCTCATGAGCTGCAGAGGCTGCACCAGCTCTGGGTCATGATGGAGCAGGAGCTGGGCTTTAGGACCGTTCAGATCAGAGAGAGGACAAAGCACAGGTTTAAACACACTGCATTTCACCTTCTGAAACTGGAAACACAAAAGAGGGACTCATGTGAGGCTCATTCTGCTTCTGATTGAACCAAAACACACAATTATAACACCACCAACTCGGCCAATGTTTTTGTAATGAAGAATTAAGCAGCATTATAATTTTTATATTTGATTTGAGCATATTTTGTATCTGTGGACACAAAAGGTTGTGTTTATGAAATGTATTAATCTGCTGTTTATCACTTTTTGTCATTTAGTGCAGCCTTTGTTGTTTGTGACTAAATCAGACCGCTGTGCGCTGTCTCTGCATGTGGCAGAAAAACTTCTGGAAACAAAAATAAAAATGACACCGGATATCTTCAATGAACTTAAAATGGTGTTAGGTTTGTGCACCTTTTTCTCAAATTCGTTTTTGTATATTTATAGTTTTCCTTTTGTAGCATTTTTGATAATTGTCTTTTTGTATAATTTCATAGGTTTTTAAGCTTATATTTTTGATAGTCTTGGCTTCAGGCTCTTTTTTTTTTTTCTTGGGTGCCCTGTAGCCTTCTCTCTTCTCGCCGTTCAGAATCGGTTTATTGCCATTGTCAGTGATCAAAATTCACAAACATAGGAACTTGCTTTGGCGTAAGGTGCAACATATAACAATGAATAAAATAGTAGCTATATATATATATAAGGCATGCATACAATTAAGAATAAAATAGACTTAGACGATATACAGCAATGTACAGTTGGACAGTCAGTAGTGCAAATGTGGCAGTGCGAATAGATAGCTGCTTTTATTCTATGATTGTTAAAGTGGCAGGTGTTCTAAAGTGTTCATGAGTCCAACAGCAGAGGGAAAAACTGTTCTTGTGGCGGGAGGTTCTGGTCCGGATGGACCCGAGGGGAGGGGCTCAAATAGTCCATATCCTGGTGAGAAGGGTCAGCTGTGATCTGACCTGCTCTGATTCCTGGACAGATGGAAAGCTGCAGCCAACACGTGCTCCAGGTTCTGCGCTGCTTCTCCCTACAGGCACGCTGGCATTTTTGTAGCTTTTTTGTTAGCCTAGCTTGTTTGTTTGTTGTTCTTTGTTTGACCTGGTGGGTCCGGTGGTCCTATTTTCGCTTTTCCTTTGGGGATTAGGTTAGTTCTTTTTTTTAGTTAGAGGTTTCAGCCCGGTGCCGCACCTGTTTGTTCTGTTTGGCCGGCTCACCAGGTCCACCTTTCTGTTTATTATTAGGTTTTGGAGGATAGGTTACAAGGATTTGTAAGTATTCTTTCCTAAAATAATCTAAGGATTTAAATCTAACGAAAGAAGAAGCAAGTTACTCTGGTCTCACATGTCCTTAAATATGTGTGGCTCACACCGGGTCATAACACATGGACAACTAAATTCAAACACTACATCCCGCTCTCTATAAACTCGTTAGGGTTAGGGTCGTTGTTGTGTTTTTGTTTTTTCTTTTCTATTCTTTTTATCTCTTTATGTTGTATATTTACTTATAATGTAATGTATGTATCATTGTAAATCTGTCGAAAAAGAAAAACAAACCCAACTACTTCCTCCTTTTACAATTTGAAAATCGGCTACTGCATTAATAAAAGTCCAATGTTAAATCAGCTTTTGGGAGATTTTCCAAAGTTGTCTTGTTTATTTCCCACACATTTGAGTCATTTGTTCTTCAAAGTGACCTTGAAGACTTCAAACGGTGCCAAGAAAAAAAAAAGTTTTATTAGTAATTATTAATGATTTTAAGAGGACTGCAACAAGTTAGTCTTGTATTGAAATAATCGTCAACTAATTTAGAAATCGCATAATCGTTAACTGCTCTATATGTAGGTTCCAAAACATACCATGAGATGAGAAAATATGTTTTTTTGACTCATGTTGAGCCGCAGTTGCTTGAAAATGACGCAGTTAATGTGTATATTTTTTGCATTTGATGTACTCCACCACGATCCAATAAAACAGCTTCTCTTCAGTTTCATCCGGGTCAAATTCAGTAAAAGTCTCTTCATCACGTGACTTTTGCAGACTAATCTATTAGCAAAATAATCATTTGTTGAAGCCCAAGATTTTACCCTCTCCAGAGCTTAAAATGCATGGTACCACACTGATATCATTAGGTAAAAGAACATTCACTTTCACCAGTCTCATTCTATAATTTCAGCACTTAAAGCGAGACACTACAAGCAGAACTCTTTGTTTTGTTTTGTTTTTTGTTTGTTTTTTGGTCAGCTGGCTCTCTCATCATATCGGCTTTCATGTGGAAACCACAAACTTGTCCAATCTGCTCCTAAAGATGTTTTATTCTTCATTTAATCCACTTCATCCATAGATTTCTCTTGATATTGTAACTTCAAAGGTTGTTTTCTTAACATGCATTTTTCTCCCCTCGGGATATAAGGATCATCATTTAAAGTAGATCCCACACCAAACTGTTCAATCTTGAATGCAACAAGATTTTGACGAAACGAACAGAAGGATTTTTTTTTTTATATCTAATTCTAAAACTGATTTATTGAAGTTTTAAGTAGTACAAGTAGTACAAATTGAACCAATAAATTTAAACCTGGTTGTGTCCATTTCTCAGTTTTAAATGTCTCAAATATGTGTAGTTTTGGCCATTTTTACACATAAAATGTCTTATTTCTACCTGAAAACATGACTTGATGAAAAACTTATAATACTTTTTTTTTCTTACATTTATGTGAGTAAACTACAAAATTGAAGATGTTTTCCTATTCACCTGTAGTGTCTCACCTTAAAAGTTATACACAACCTTGATCATAACCTGATTTGAACTTTTGAGTGAGAGTTCTGAAACACAGTCCGAGTCAGTGTCTGGATTATCGAAGAATCCATGCATTATAAAGGATTATTATATTAAAAGTGCATGAGTATGTGTTTGTTCAGTCCAGGTCGAGCCTCGGAGCCTCGATCGCCGGCAGAATCTGATCTGAAACGAGTCTGATGAGAATCCAAAATGGCCGACATGATTTGCGGCTCATGCAAATATCAGGAGGCAGAAGGCGACAGAGCAGGATGTAAATGTCAATGAGAACAGAGGAAGGTCACATGATCACTCATGCTCCAGATGGCCTCGCGATCCCCACAACCTCCACTGTAAGGACAGCACTGCATCATGGGAAACGGACCGGTCCTTCTGCAACACGAGGTGAGAGGAATGTGAGGACATAACCAGGGCTGTAGCACACAATTGTGGGCCCCTAGAACAAACCTTCTCGGTGGGCCCCAAATACATGATTTTGCCTGTTTATTTACCCCAGAAATTCAGTTATAGTTTGTTTTTTTTATCCCCTATTGATAAAATATACACGCAGTCCTGGTTTAGACCTGGTTTAGTCCTGGGTTAGACCTGGTATGGACCTGGTTTAAGCCTGGTTTAGCCCTAGTTAACCTGTTGTAGTCTTGGTTAGTCCTTGTTTAGACTTGCTTTAGTCCTGTTCTTAGTCCTGGATTAGTCCTAGATTAGACCTGGTATGGGCCTGGTTTAGTCCTGTGGTAGATCTGGTTTAGTCCTGGTTTTGACATGGTTTAGTTCATTCTGGTTCAGTTCTGTAGATACATATTCTGCAAAATTGGCCTCTTTCATCTTTTAATCCTGGTCTAACATTATTCTTTCATTGAAATCATGCCTGGAGTTGTACGTGTCTATCCACACTTTCATTAATGCTGTTTACGAGTTCTTTTGTCTCTGGAGCTCACAAACACTCCGTTTCAAATTCCAGATTTTTGACATGAAAGGTGGAGGTTCTGAGCTCTCCTGTGCTTCAGTTCAGTTTCAATTCAATTTATTTGTGTAAAGCCCAAAATCACAACAGCAGTTGTCTCACAGGGCTTCACAAAATTGTTGATTTTAACAGCAGAAAATTTGAAAATTGTCATTAGACAATGATTGAGGAGCAGATTTACCAACGTTCAGAGGAATTAACCAAATGGAGAACTGTCCCAGAGCATCCCTGCCCTTGACCCTCCTTCTCTGCATGGAAAAACTAAAAAAAATAAAACCCTGTGCTGTTTTTAAAAGGCACTGCACCTGATTTTTGCCGTCTTAAAACAAGAAAAATAGAACAATTTCATTTTAAATTCTTGGCAATAGTCCACATGTATCGCTCAAATACAAAGGACAAATTTCCCTACAGGGACTATAGAGTGTACCTTACCTCACCTCACTTAACTAATGCAGTCTCAGCAGTCTATATATTAAATGCAATGAGTTTATAAGCACTTTTCACCAGTCTCTGAGCCCAGAACGAGCATTAGCATGCTAACAGCACACACTTTTGGCTTTGTGAAGGATAAATTGTTTCATAATTAGATGCAGCGAAAGCACTGTGGGCTCATTTTCATGTGCTGGGACAAAATATTTTTTAATGTAAAATATCAGGTACAACCCCTTTAAGTCCATATATCATCACCAGACTCGTTTTGTGCATTTCTAACTCAAATCATGCTCATTACAACCGCATGCTTACATGGAGTGCAATACGGCTGGGTGATCCATCCATCCATCTTCTTCCACTTATCCGGGGCCGGGTCGCGGGGGCAGCAGTCTAAGCAGGGACTCCCAGACTTCCTCCACCCCAGACACTTTCTCCAGCTCCTCCGGGGGGATCCCGAGGCGTTCCCAGGCCAGCGAGAGACATAGTCCCTCCAGCGTGTCCTGGGTCTGCCCCGGGGCCGCCTCCCGGTGGGACATGCCCAGAACACCTCCGCGTCCAGGAGGCATCCTGAACAGATGCTCGAGCCACCTCAGCTGGCTCCTCTCCACGTGGAGGAGCAGCGGCTCTACTCCGAGCTCCTCCCATGTGACTGAGCTCCTCACCCTATCTCTAAGGGAGCGCCCAGCCACCCGGCGGAGGAAGCTCATTTGGACCGCTTGTATCCGCGATCTTGTCCTTTCGGTCATTACCCAAAACTCATAACCATAGGTGAGGGTAGGAATGTAGATTGACCAGTAAATCAACTTTTGCCTGGCTTTACTTGACTGCAGGGTAGCTGTTCTCTGTTACCATGAGCTTGTTCTGATCATGATGGCAAAAAATGATGATCACTATTTTCTTGGGGCCAGATCATGATTTCGATTTTGTCACAATTCATGTTCACTTTGTATTTTTCTATTGTCTATAATAGAGCAGCACGATTTAGGAAAAACATCTAAATGGGATTTTTTCTGACCAGTGCGATTGTGATTATTGCTAGATTATTTGTGATTTGTTTTAATAATAGGATTCTGTTCAGAGTCACATTTTAAACACAATTTAGACCTTTAACGTGCGTGTCAGTTGTGTTTGTCATATTTAAACACGTCTTTGTCACTTTAGTCACACTTGTCGCTTTTAGTTGCGTTTTGGTGCAATGATTTGTTGGCGCGTTTTTGTCACTGTTGAATGCATTTTATTGCTTATGGTCACGCTTTTGTCTCCTGTTTCAGAACATGTTTGTACAAATCCAAACAACAGTGTTAGCCGTTTTTATTCAAATCAAAACAAAACATTTTGTTGTTTGTGGAAGAAATTATTGCACTTCAAAAATTGCAGCCTTTGTGATTTGCTAATTACATCCATTAAAATAGCGATTTTGTGTCGACTTGGTTTAATTGTGCAGCCCTGGCCTGTCAGAGGTAAATAAAGTCATCTGCTCAGAGGCTTCAGAGGCTAAACAACAGGAGAAAAAGTGTGTTTGAACAGACAGCTACATTAAAGAGACAAATGGTGAATCGCGATGCAACAATTTCACAAAAAATAACAGATTGTCACAGGGACGAGCTCACGATTAGATTTTTTATCACAGTATCACCCAGCCCTTGAGTGCAAACACAAATCCTGATGAGGGAACGCCTGACTGAAAGAAAGTCATGTGCAACGTGTACATCATTTTAAGTTCCAAACACGAGACGCCTAAGCAAAGGTACAAGAGCAAGTTTAAAGGACAAAAACAAGGCAAAATACTGTATATATGTCCTTTAAAAGCCCTTTCACACATTTACCACATCGACTGCATCGGCTGTGGATTCATGTGTGACGTTATCCAGTTAATTTGCCCACAGAGAGCGCTGCAGTGGCAGTCAGACGAGCCCAGGACAGCGTTACGTTTGTGTGGAGAAGCTCTGGAGACGAGGCCAAGACAGAAAGAGCATTAACGTGTGAGTTAAAGCGAATCGTTATCAAAAGAACACTTAACAACTTCTATCCCTGGCTTCCGTGTTCCTCTACCATGTACAACGATGATGGATGATTGATTAGGGTTGTTCAAAGACATGTTTTATTGATTTAAGTTAATTATCTGCGGTTCTTGGTCTTGTTCAGCATGAGAAAACATACCGTTGTTAGCAAAACGTTTCCCCTCACATTTACCCTGAACAAAGCCACGTTTGGACATCTCTAAGCACAGATTTTCTTCCTCTGATCTGAGTGAAAGCACGTGGTAGGTTCGGCTAAAGGAGATTCTCTGGAGACTCTGTTTCAAAAGGATTCAACGTCTAGTGGGACATATATAGGACGTTATCTGCATTACGTAAAACATGCACAATAAATTAATCCTCCAGTTAGGTACTGAATAAATCTAGTTCAAGATTTCAGAAAAAGGTTCCATGGCACTGCACTGTTACTACCAGGACTGCATTATATAAAAGACAAGGTGCTTAGGGACCCGAAGCCACCACAGGGCCCCCAAAAGGACCTCACATTATTATGCAAATGGGAGAAAATGTTGCACTTTAGTTGACTTGGCTGGATAACATTAAAATGAATCAGAAAAAGGAAAAATTGTCTAGTTCGATCAAAATTGTGACTAAACTTAGGACCATTGTACGACCAAAGATGCGCTGCGATTGATATCAAACCTGTCTGATATTTTGGAATCTTGGTCACAGAGTGAGTCTCCTGTCACTGCGTCTAAAAAAAAGTAATGGCATTAGAACTCTACTGCACACTTGACCTTATCTTCCCATTTCTATTTCACTTAGTAACTTTTATAAACGTGCAAAAAAACCGCTAGCACGTCGCACTAGCCTCCGCTAACAGGTTCAATTGCGATGACTTTATCACACGGAGCCTGAGCCTGATATTCACTCATATAAACTTTGGTCGTAGCTACGATTGATTGTGTGATTCATCGCACAATGTGACTGATTCTGTCTTCAATTGATCACATCTTGTAGTGTGTCATCCATCTTATACAACAAAAAAAATCATGCCTTGGACACCGGGCTTAAGGCAGCGAACCAAGCCGCTGTTCTGATCATGATGTTCGGATCATAATCGATACTTGTAAAATTCCTGTTCATGTTTAAAGTTTGAATCTTTACAAGGAGATGTTTTGGAGCTGCGAACATAGTCGCCCGGTCCAGACATGAGGAGTGTGTGACACGACAAATAATCCCTTAAGAGACTCGATCCTTAGTCCAAGTTTGGTCTAAAATCAGGCTAAAAATCCTCAAGTGTGCAGAAGGGTTAAGATAAATTTAGTTTCAAGCCCCCTGGAGGCTTGGTATTGCCCACTTCTCCTAACAGTGACCGTTTCCCTCAAGGTGTGGAAGAATGGGTCAAATTCACAGGTCAAATTTCTTAACAAGAGAAGGAAAATTTACCTTTCCAATAACTCACAGTTTGTACAAACATACTGACAAAAATGTTTGTTCTTGGACACAAATTCTGCTTTATTTGTTTTGTTATTGTGTTTTAAACATGCTTCTGTACCTTTGCTTTGCAGAGTCTGGCGATCATTTATGGCCTTAAAGTGCCTCCGATAGGTTGGACTACTTATTTAACTAAAATGCAGTTAAGATAAATATATATTTCTAATTTTACAAAAATATTTACACATTGTAGCCCAGTTTATCTATTTTCTAGGTGTTTAATTTTACTTCCTGGTTGTAAATGATGACATCACACTTGGAAATTACCAAGAAACCATCCTGATTTGACAAAGAATGGTCTCCTCAGTGTGATGTCATCGATTTATTTACTTTATTATTCCTGTAACTTTCAACATATTTTTCAACTTTTCTCCACAAACAGTGACCTGATTAGTGTAAAACTATCATTTATATTTTCAAGAAGTATTTATACACCTAATAAAGTCAAAATTAGAAAATCATAAAAACCTGTCATACACACTTTAAAACAGTCACAAATCTGGGAAATTTGAAACAGAGTGATGTATGAGGCTCAGAGGGAGAGAACCTTGTCATCAGGATTAAACAAACAAGAGTGACTTTAGCTAAATACAACTCCAGGTATGTTTTTTGGCAAGGGAAGAACGTTGTAACATGATTAAAAGCTCAAAAAAGTCAATTTGTTTAATATCTGTAATACATTATCTGTCATTACACATATTACATTATCACTTACATTTATGGAAATTAGCTAGTTGGATGTTATTAAGTGTTTCTGTGCGTTTTAAGTGAACGTTTTTGCTCCTTTTCATTCAATAATTTATCGTAATCTGCCATGCTTCCTGCTTTTAAATGGATCATCATCAAAATGAACAAAAATGTGGACGGTAAGAGGACCGAGGGCTGATTTGTGGAGGTAGTAATAGCCTTTAGAAACACATGACAGCTGCTGAGAAAAGACCATGCAAAGGAAAATGTAGGGTAGGTTTTATAATCCAAAGTCGTCCGCTGCAGAGGAGCTGGCGACGTCACAGCTCTGCTCCGGCCAAACGCTCGTAAACATCGATTAGAATATTTTTAAAGACGCACGCTCGCACACACTTGAACCGAGTGCACGGAGGAGGGCACTTTAGCGCCTTGGCTGTGATTCAGACACTCATTTTAAACCCCACGCTTCAATCCTCAGCCTTTATCCGTCTTATTCAGGGCTTTCTTAATGTGGGTATATATTGTGCATTGTTTGCTTTAATCCAACGGCCTATTCTTGTCCGTGGAGCAGTCTGTAATTCACTTTTATCTCCCACATTTAACACTTGGCAAGTCTTTAAATGCAGTTTATGGAGCGGCATATGTGCGTCCTTACATGCCCTCTTAGCTTGTGTCAACCTGATCATAAAATACGATTAATTTGTGATTGAAGATGTCGTCAATGAAGGCAATTAGCGGCGCAAAGGTGAGGCTAGGACGACAAAAACGGCGTGATAAGAAGTGCTGCGCGAGTGAAAAGAGGCGATGCAGAGAGAGAAAGATGGCATTGAAGGTGAAACAAAGAGGAGGAGGAAGAGAGGCTGAGGAGGCTGATGGTTGCAACAGTGAGAATGGATGGATGGAGTTTTTTTCTGGAAAGTAGACACTTTCCCCACTGGGTGCTGTGAAATAAAAGGGATAATTGACAGTAGATCTTAAAGGTGCTGCACCTGATTTTTACGCTCTTAAAAAATGTTAATAACAGAACTAGTTTGTTTTAAACAGTTTGCACATATTCAAAGTTATATTCCACTTTCTCACATATTCTGAGCCTATAATTATTTACTGCAAAGAGTTTTATAAAAGTTTTCCACAACTTTCAGAATCCCAAGTGAGTTTTGCCATCACAAAAAAGCTAACAACAAGAAGAATGTTATAAGAATAGCGCCCTTCTTTTCTAGGAATAAAACACTTAAAGGGCCTGTACCTGATTTTTATTTACAGCTGTTAAGATGATTTCTCTTTACATTACACATTGTTTGATAGAAGCAAATTTATGGAAAGATATTGGGTTTGTGATGTATAATCAGTGCATATCATAGACGCATTTTTTTTTTTTAGGGAAGAACTAGTGCAGAAGCGTTTGCCAGGGTCACCTTTTTTCAGCCAATTGTACATATTGTACACTATGAATCATGGGAAAATAACTGCTTGACACTATCCCAGACATGTGATTCTCTGTCATGGTGCTGTTTCAAAAGTGCAAAAATTTAATTGTAAAGAGAGTTAGAGGAACTATATGGAAACAATTGCATAAGACTATTCCAGACAGTCGTTTCTGATGCTGAGTGAAAGGAAGGACTACAAAAACATGTTTCTGTCTCACGGCTCGGGCTGCTTCTGTTAATGGGGGAATGCGTTTTTGTACAGAGGTCCAGCTCGTCGGGGCCCGCTACGTGAGCAGCTGACATCACCCAACGACTGTTTTCTTTATAAATAAAATCTAAACCGCACCTGAAATACACTTTTTCTTCATGTGGCCGATCTCCCCCATTCATAAAAAGACGTTTAGTAATCACACATTTGTGGCGCTGTAAATTGTGGATAAAGTGTGCATATACAAGACACAGTTTTGTTTTTTTTCTTCTTTTTTTTTTTTTTGTCACCTTCTGCTTTTATTTCACTTTTCTGTGCCGCTACGCCACGTTTTAACATCTCTCTGAAATGATTTGGGTTTAGATAGAGCTGGCTGCCTTTTGCACTGAAAAAATATTACTTTGGGTCTAAATGTGAGTGCTGTGCCTCGTAAACAGGAAACAGCTGATGCTAACGTGTGCTCACTTTGTTTTGCTAACTCTGTCGGCTCGACAAACAGTTATCGTCTCTAGAAACGCGCTGGTTTTTCACAAGATCAAGTCAGCTTTTGGTGAGGAATTGTTATTTTGTCTTTATATCTGCTTTTTGACACTTTGTTCTCACCTGCGTCTGCGGTCTCTCTTGTTCTCTCTCGTCCAGTCATAAACTGGTCCGCACCCTCTCGAAGCTAGTACCTCTCACGGCTCGCTTTGGACCCCTCAAACGGGGCGGTATGGTTCACTTTTGTTCAGTGGAAATGCCTCAGACCGTCCCACACCGTGCCGTACCACGCTAATGGAAACACCCCTATAGACCAAGCAAAGGGCCACGGACATGTGGCCAGTACTAGCGATCATTTTAAAAAGTTGCATTTTTATGACTTTTTTTTTTTCTTTCAGAACCTTAATTACTAGTTTGTTTTACAATTACTAGTTTGTTTTACACCAAGATGTTAGTTTCTGGGGTTATACTCCTAGATAATCTAAAACTTTAAATATAAAGTACTTTTAATTTTTCACCTGGACACCCCTGCACTAGACATTTCTCTTTTTCCAATCATTTTTAACTGTTTTAATAAAGACAATATACTCAATATTCAAAGTTTTCATATTTCCAAAACAACAATTGTGATATTATCAATTTTTCTCTCCCACCGTTAATCACAATATATTGATATTCATGTCAGTCATGTCAGTGACTTGTTCAGGTCCAATTCTCTCCAAAGCACATTTCCAATCCTGCTCCGGCTGCTGCTGCTGCATGAAAACTCCACCTCCAGAGCAGAGCGGAGCTAATGTAGTCACTGACAGCGTGGCCGTCCCCCCTCTCTCTCTCCTCTCTCTCTCTCTCCCGTCTCTCTCTCGTATCAGTCTCCAGCTCCTCACTCGCTGCCTCCCATTCGTCCGCTCTCCTCCACTCGGCTCGCCTCTTTATCAAACACTCCGCGCATGCATGCTCGCTCTCTCGCAGTTGCCCCCGCTCCTTCTCCCCTTCTCTCACTTCTTTGGACGACATGCCGCTTCTCGCCGTCCCTCTTCTTGGACGTCCAGTTTGTCACGCTTCTTCAGATAAATTCCATGGCGATGCAACAGTCTACGGTCGACCCTCTGCGTAGCTGCCAATCAAGACATTTTGGGGGGATCTGAACCTCTACGAACCGGCATCACAGTCCTGGCTGCATTGGATATTCTCATTCTCGCGCTGTGCCATCACTGGAGGATGCTCAAATCTTCCCCAAAACAGGAATACAACTCCTACCCTTGCTACATCTTTCTCTTCTATGCGTTCAACCCACTTCTTGGACACATTGCAGTCCAATTTTCCCAGTTATCCCAATCAGCAGGCATGTCGAAAGGAATAATTCTTGCTCTGGTGGACTTTTGCCTTTGAAGAAACAAGACTTTGACGAAATAAAATACAAACAGTGGATTGTACGCGCTTGGAGAATTTACCTGCAGCAACGCTTTATTGGGTTACGACTTTGGGATTTTGGACATCTCTCGCAAAGGTAAGACTTCAAGCAATCCCGTTTCTATATTCTGGTTGCTGGATTTAGTTCTCTCGATCTCGCCTGGCGTTCGCGCCGTCCTGCTTGTTATGCATCGGTCCCTGTCTGCAATGCCCTCTTGATTTACTGAGTCCACGAATGTCTCTGCTGCGGTTCCAAATGAATGAGATGAGATGCACGGCCATGTGGTGTTGACAGGGGTTAAGTGGGATTCTCAATGCCACCGGATGGCTTTGTTGATTTAACTCGAGCAAGGCGTGGAGTTGAAGTCTGATGCGTTATGGATGAAACAGTGATGGCAACTTGTGTGAATACGTTGTCGAGAGTGAAGGGTTGGGAGCAAGAAATGATCAAGAAATCACTTACAGTTGTTGTTCTTAAAGGTGTTCTGAGTCTTTTGCCATTCTGTTTTATCTTATTTTAATTAGACGCAATATTCTGTGATTTTGTTTTGTGTTATAGTTGTGGTTTGTCAAAGTTTAGACCTGGTTTAGACCCAGTTAAGTGGTGTTTTTATCCTGTTTAAGGTCACTTTTAGTAGTTTTGGTTTCACCCAGTTTAGTCCTTTTTTGTCTTGGTTTACTTTCGATGGAACTATCGATATTTAATGAGGGGGTTCTTGATGAGCACATTTTAAGAAACAGTTTTGTGCTGTTTGTTAAAATTATTGTCAAAAGGTTGCACAATATATTGCAAAAATATCAAGATTGTAGTATTGATTGACGCACTAATCGATATTACAACAAACAAAATATATCGTAGTTACACCAAGGTCTTCAAACTGACAGAAATGTACTTTGAGTGTAAATTGAAACAGATTGAAAAATGCAGATTTTCCTTGTTCAGTCTAAATTAGCATTGATTTAGTCTTGGTTTTAAGTTTTCATTTTGACAGAGTTTGACTTATTAATTAAGACATGAACATATACATTTAACGAAAATGATTTTTAAATATTATACATATACAATATACAATACTGCAGCACTTAAGCCATATTCCAATCATTTAAAATATCGTGCAGCCTTAATTGTCAATATAGTTGTTCTGGACTGTTGTAACTGGACTGAACTTTGATAAAGCATGTCGTTTGTTGCATTTTACGGTCAATATTCACTTAGTTTTCTTATTGCCAGTTTTTATAGATACTTTGCCTTTAGTATAAGTGTTGTACCATCCTTCAATCCTTTTTTGCTGAGTTGAATGTGAATATTGTCCAGAGAAGAGCCAAGATTCTGATATAGAAAGGCTTATAGTTTATTGCACTGCTTTTAGAGACGGTTGAATCAAAAATACAGAAAATGTGCCAGATTTGAAGCTTAAACTGCCGCTTGTTTCATGTTGGCAACACGGTCTGATCGTTTGTCTTTCCATTGTGACCCACTTTCTACTGGCACCAAATGTACGACTTTTACCAGACACAAACTTTAAAATTATATACAAATTGATTCCTGAAAAGTAAAGAATGGTCAGATCAATGGGTGGGTTTTATTTAGAGTTTTGTAGTCTTTTATTGGGGTAAATTTGACCCATTCTTCATTCGGTTGCAGAGTTATCCTTCTGTATTCTGGTTTACAATTTGCACAAGTCGCAGATGAAACACTGGAGTCATTCATCTCCAGGTGAAACACAGTTTTAAGAAAGAAATATCCAAACTTAAAACCCACAAATAATGAACCTGATCATTGCTTTTGAGGGACTGTAGTGACAAATGTGCTTTTCTTGTGGACTGAATCACTAAATATAATTACACTGGTCACACTTTAATATTGCCTCTGTCTTTTGCTGTTATGAAGGAAATAAATCATTACATAATTGTTAAGGTGGACTGACAGGTGTTGATGACTTTGTGAATTATAGGTCCAGTAATTACAAAAGTATTGATCATCAACTTGGTCAAAACAACTGTATTTTAACAATTTAAAGGACACATATTCTGCATTGTCTTGTTCTTTAAAGGGTCTCTTGTTCCTTTACTTTGGCGTCTTGTGTTTTAGAACTTAAAATAATGTATTTATTGAAAACCACATTTTTTCTGAGTGAGGCGTTCCCTCATTAGGATTTTGTGTTAGCACTCCATCTACTGCCAGCAGAGGGAATTACCATAGGGAAATAAACAAAAGTTAGCTTGCCCCAACATGCTAATGTTTGCACACAAATGTAATGAACATGATTTGAGGCATATATGCTCAGAACGAGTTGGTGATGATTAAAAAACCTTATAGGATTCCTCCAGATCACTGCATTTGATTTAACATTTACAACTTGCATGATTTACATGCCTCTCAAATGGAGTGGGTAGAAGAAAAATCTACCCAATTAAATAACCAAAAAAAAAAAAAAAAACTTCACGTATCAACATTTGAACTACATGATTACATTAATAAATAATATTACATGTAATAAAATGAATTACATCCTCCGTGAATGCCTTTCACGTCACAAATCTGGGAAATTTGTATCCAACTGTTTTTGTGAGGCTCAGAGAAGCAGAGACGATGAGCTCGTTAACAGAATTAATGAAATGAATATAAATACAACTCCAGCTGTGTTTTTGATGAGGAACAATGTAATACTGTGGTCAGAAAAAGCTCAAAAAATAATTTTGTGTAAGATGTGTCCTAATTCTACCAACCATTGGCTTCCCCCCTCATTTGAATTTTAATGAAAACCCTTCCAACAAACTCCTTAATGTCCCGACCTGCCAGTTGGGAATCCAGCTTTGATTGCGTTGCGTTGACATTGGAATTTACTGTTTTAAAGGAAAAATATTCTGCATTGTTCATATTGTTGTTAGCCTTTAAACTCGCTCTTGAGTGCCTTAAATTTGCCATTTCATGTTTTGAAACAAAAAACAAAGTTTATTATTGAGAATTTACACAATTTAGTGAAGTTAGCACTTCAGATGCTATTATGCAGTTAGCAGCAATGGTCAGAACGAGTCTGGCGATGATTTAAGGACTTACAACAGCAGAAGATTCTCGGATAAGTGATGTAGATTCTCTGAAAATAGGTCCCAAATCGAGGGAGTTCAGCAGGAATTGTTTTTGACGCTTGAAGGGGGAAGTATTTTCTAACGAACATTGCTCAGAACAGCGTGAACATAACTGTCATAAATGTTTCTTCAGGTGTGTTTTTGATGACGGAACATTGTTAGAACAGGGTTAAAAGCTCAAAAAAGTAGCAGAATATTTGTCCTTTTAAAATGGAAAGATTTTCCTAGTCTAAATCTAAGTCTAAATCCAAGTCTAAATTAGCCTTGATTTAGTCTTGGTTTTGTCAGCGCAAAGTTTTCATTTTAACAGAGTTTGACCAATACGTCAAGGCATAACCATGTTTCTTTTAATATGACTGAAGTCATTGTGTTAAAAAAGTATATTGAATAGTTGCAATAATAATGATATCCTCGCAAATTGTCTTAAATTGTCAATGTAGCGTTTCTTTAGAACTGTAAAGAACTGGTGTAACTGGACTAAACTTTGATAAACCTTGTAGTTTGTTGCATTTTATGTTCAATATTCACTTAGTTTTCTTATTGCCAGTTTTTTATCGATACTTCGCCTTTAGTATGAGTGTTATACCATCCTTCAATCTTTTTTTGCGTAGTTCAATGTGAATATTGTCCAGAGAAAAGCCAAGATTCTGATATAGTGACAAAAGGGCGATCAAAATCGTCAAAAACGTGCTCAAAAGCGACAAAAACACACCTACAACACTCAATGCACCGAAACGCAACTAAAAGCAACAAAAACACGACTAAACACAACAAAGACGTGACTAAAAGTTACCAAATCACAACTACAAGTGACAAAGACTTGTTTAAATATGACAAACACAACTGTACGTGACAAAAACGCGACAAAATTGTGTTTAAAATGTGAATTTGAGCGAGCAGAATCCTATTATTAAAACACAAATATAAAAAATACAAAGTGTACACGAATAGTGATAAAATCATAATCTGGCTCCAAGAAAATCGTGATTACAATCGCCCAGCCTTTGTCAGTTGTAAATAAATTGTCTCTGTATTTTCAACGGCACGTCGTTTTTGGATGACATCACAGACTCAGCACTACTTCCTGTCATTTTAAACTTTTATTTTTCAAAATGTCTTCGCAAACTGCAATGTCACAAATGTAAAAATTATAATAAATATTTATCACAGGTGCCCTCCCACCAAACTAAGTCATAATTAGAACATTTTGAGAACCTGTCATTGACCTGACTTGAAGCTAAAAACAACTCTAGCTGTGTTTTTGACAAGAAATCATGTAATAGCGTGCTCAGAAAATGCTCAAAAAAGGTCTTCCAACTATTGGCTTCCCTCCATCCTCAACACTTTACAAGCTCGTTTTAACGTCTGCACGCGCTCATTTCTATCTGAACCCTTTAATGTCACGACCTGCCAGTTGGGAATCCCGGCTCTGATTGCGTTGCTTTGGCGCCGCCGTTCCGATCTGTCCATCAGTCTACGGCGAGTACATCCATCTCCGTGTGCCAGCGATCTCCTGCCAACTGCGATGACTGCGCTGCATTTGGCGGCTGCATATGTGAAGTAATTGCCTCCACTATGGGCCCGTTCCATGTCAAAGATTACCGCACGTACGACCAAATGGAGCCGTGTCTCGCTAAATGAGCCGGAGAGTTCGCCGCGTCTTCCGATTGGACGTTTCCCGCCCGCCTTCATCCACAGACTTAACCAGATCTCGTTGCGGAGAAAAGGGAATGAACACATTTTACGGTCTACAGTAATTTCCGCATCACCGTCTTTTACATTTGCGGATAAATTAGGTGTGAAAGGTGAGTTTAATGAAGTAAAAATTGGATGAAAAGAAGGAAAAAAAAATGACGTGCTTCTCGGCTAACAGAGAATCCCATGTGTTCAGCTGTGTTAAATGTGTCTGGGGATATTTGGAGAGATTGCTGATGTATTTTGAGGCGTTATTTTCATTTGTCAAGAGTGTAGATTAAATTTGTCCGACATTCCTTGGTTGAATTTGTATCCGGCTGTCAAAATGCAGATGTTTTGCCCGTGGTTTATGTAATTACTGTGCGAAATAGTCTACAAAAGGTGATTTATTCAAGCATAAACAATGATGATTGTTAGCTGAACTGAAAGGTCTTTAAAGATGAACCTGTTTTTCTCAATGTGGATGATTCTTTTCCAACGCAGAACAGGCAAACTCAGCAGCACAGCACAGCACATTATAAACTCTCAAAGCAGTTCTGAATTCAAAATGATCAGAATTTAGCTAGAGTTATACATAAAATTACGAGCACAAACAGCTGAAACAAACATGAATTAATACTGTACGTCATAGTGCGATGTATTTCTCTCCACATTTCTGTTGAATTTATTTAGAAGCAACATAAAACATGAGGCCAGTTGTCATGTCAAAAGTTACATACTTTATTATTACTGTATTTATGTCCAAAGTCCAGTTTGAGACTGCAACTCACAGCGGGCGTTGAAGCTGAGGAAAAAATTGGATTTGTTGATCTAAATCTAATCATTTGTTCTGTCCAACTGCTTTCAAAACTACCTGCTTCAAAATAGATCTAGGCTGAATGGCCGTACTGTTCCCTCTATAGTGCACTATATAGTGGTCACGCCATTTTTTGTGCTGTCCAAATGTCCGGTAGGTGAACAAGTAGTGCACTCAAAATTTCGCACAATGCATCTTGAAAAATAGAGTCCAGCGCTGGTCACTAGACCGGCCAATATTGACCAAGATGCATTTCGAGACTCGGAAGAACATTGGACAATGACAGGTCTTTAACTGAACACAACAGACTGAATGAAGCAGAAAGAGCTGTTTAAACGAACTGTTGAGCCGAGATTATGAACTAAACACTTTAAACAAACCAGTAACAGCAGAGTTGCTGGTGATACTGCTTACCTTGGCTTGAGCTGTGAATAGATAGCAACTCTCCGGCAAAAAGTTAAATAATCCAGTCTGTGTGCTGTTTCACGTGCGATCCATGATGAATAAATGCTGTATGATGCTTTGATGATGTTTTCAGTGGGGCGGCAGTAGCTCAGTTGGCAGTGATCAGATTGTCTTCTTAGCCGAAGGTCGACGGTTCGAATCCTGCTCCCGTTATAAAACATCCTTGGTTGAGAGGTCAGATCCACTGACCCACAGGGCGGTGCAATTGCTCCTTCAGATGAATACTGTCCTCGGGCAAGACACATAACCCGCTTTGCACCCAGTATCTGCGTACTCTGGTGTGTGAATGTGTGAGTGAATGGGCGAATGATTCGTTGATGTAAAGAGTGCCTTGAAGGTGGAACAGCGTTATATAAAAATGTGACCATTACCGTTATTAGTCAGGCAGATGTGACACACATTCGTTACAGAAATACATTTTTATCTGAGTTTTGCCGACTTTTTATTTTCACAGACGCCAAAGTCACATAACCCGCGGCGAGGAAAAAGTAGTGAGCTGCGTGTCTGAATCGCTCTGTGTCTGCTCCAGAGTGCAGGACTATGTGGTGATTGAGAGGTGAGGGACCAGGGGGGACATCTGGACACAGCCCTAGACTGCTGTTTGCAGACCCTGAATTAAAGCTGGGGCACCTGACATTTTTTGTAAAATAGTATTAGTAGTTCTCCCCAGGAATAAATAAATGGCATAATTAAACACTTTAGTAGTTAGTTTTAGTATCTCTACTTACTCTAGATGTTAATTTATCGACAAACTACAGTACAAATGTTATCTTTTAGTTCTAATCCAAAAAGAAAGATAAGACACTGGAAAATATTTGATTCTTTCTATCTGACTTTGAAGTTGATACAGTAATTATTGTGACAGGTGTAACTTTACAGTGTAAAAGCAACACAAAAAAATAGACCACTGCGCACTGTCTGCATCCAATAACATAAGTAAGGGCTGAAAGCTGTAGGGCTGTAATCCTTCAGTCGATTGACTGGCCGATGGTGTCTTTGTCGACCAACATTTTCATTAGTCGACTAATTATTCTTTTTAGATTAAAGGGATTTTTATTTATGGCAAAAAACAAGAATGTATGGAGTGAGTGAGCTGAAGATTTTGAGGTGAATCATAACTTTAATCTGATTTACATAAACATTTTAAATAAATGCACTGTTTACTCGTACTTTTCTGTATAAATAGTTGTTTTTGCAATTGGTGTCTTTTGAGTGCAGTCTGGGTTAGATACTTATAGATCATTCATAGGTTTTTGCCACACCCCTTTTAGTCGCAGTAATCAATCAATAGGGCAGGTCTTAAGTCGACCAAAAATGTTTTTAGTCGACTGCAGCCCTAGCTCTCTGATTGGCTGTGCTAGGGAGTTTCACTTTCTCGTCTGTAAAAAATATTTTCTAAAGCTGAAATTGAACCCGTGTTGGTTTTAACTCTGAGCCAAAGGGTTTGTGAGAGCAAGGGATGGGTTCAGACACATTTAATGATCCACTTCTGGTTTTGCTGCATGAAAAAAACGTACCACAGCTTTTAAAGGTCAAATGCGAACAAAGGTCTTGGCATAAGTATCCAACATTAGACTGTGTTGGAGGCTGGGGGCGCTGTTCCAAGCTAATGCATTAAATATAAATATTTTGCATTTAGAAGGGGCAATATATTGAAATTTAGATAATATCGTGAATGTTGTTTAGAAGATCTGCAAAATTTGAATATTGAATTTATGATTTAGCTGCAAAAGAGCGATTGTAAATGTTGGCAAAAAAACTTATTTGATACTGATAAGATAATATTTCTGCACTTTTTTTTATTCATTTTTACATTATATTGTCAGAATATCATCATTGGAGTCAGAAACTCCAAAAAGATATTGAGATTTACATTTTTGTTAATGTCGCATCAATTGCGGCTGTTTATTGCTAAAATATATCGTGTAAACATGCATTCTTACTGTTAGTGGGCTTTCCTCTCCACAGATCTGACCTGTAACTTTGCCTGTTGATGCCACTTGCTTGTTTCCATGGCGATAGATAAGATCGATGCCGTACTGTGGAACATTGCAGGCAAAGCAGCTAATGATATGGTTCAACGTTTTTTGTTTCTTTCCAAGTTTGGATATTTAATTATATCACATTTCTTTGGGTGATAAGGATTAAAAGAATTTCACAAATGAGAGTAAAGAAAAGTTTCAAAAGAGGATCTAATCTGGAGCTGGTTTTGCAGTCTGTTGATTTGCTGCATCAAAGACCGTGTGTGGAGAATGGGAATAGATGTGATTTCAGCAGAAACGCAGAGCCGACATTTAAAACAAGTGTCTGAGCAAACGCCGGGCTGATTTTCCAGGGTTTGCAGAAGATTTTTACAGATCCAAAGTTATAGACCAGAGATTGTCAAAGGTTAACGCTTGATGGTCCGGTCCTGAGGTACAAAAGCGATGCTGAAACCAACGGTTATTTTGTTTTTTACTTTGTTTTTATTTATTTATTTATAGTATAGTATAAACTATACTATAAACAGTATAAAACACACAGATAATAACTAGGGCTGTAATCGTTTAGTTAATTAATCAGTCGATGGTGTCTTTGTCAGCCAACATTTTTATTATTCGACTAATTATATTATTTGCATTTAACAAATTTATGTGGCAAAAACGAGAAAATGTGGAGTGAGTTAGCTGAAGATTTTGGAGTAAATCAGTAGCTCTAACAGACAGACAGATATCTTTACTGCGGACTTGTGGTCCATAGTAATAAAAGACAAACAAACAGACAAGCAATATAAAAACATAAAAGAGCAACAACAATAAGAGGTCCCCAAGTTCCTCTCAGGACGTAACGATACCAGTGTTTCCACAGCTGAGAAGAATAGCGGATGGCACCGTATTCATGGTCTGGAAAATCCAGACTGATATCTCTCTGTATGTCCACACCGATCAATATCAGTCTAGTCACTCTGTAATCACCGCGAGTTCAGATGGGTGTGATTAGCCATATCCGTATCAAAACAAACATGGCTGCTTATGAGGAAAAAAGAAAGGCAAAATAATATTACAGGGAGTGAAAAACATCGCACATTTCTGCAGAATCAAAGAGTGAAGCACAAAACTCTGTTAATTCGAGGCGAGAGAAGTTCGATTTTGTGCTAAAACATAGATGATCGATGAACTCTTTCATTTTTCACACGTCACAAAAATAAACTGATTGCACGGTATGTTTTGGAATTGACTCAATGCTTGTCAATTACTCACTCACTCTTCTTATTAATTGAAGTGTTTATTCTGGATCCCAGGCAACTTGTATTCAATATTAGACAATGATAAAATCACATTTTCTGAATTGTTCGGATGATACATACATTCATTTTGTTGTCCTGTCCTTAGCTACATGTGTTTTTGTTATTCTTTAAATTAGTTAGTTTATTGTATTTTCCTTTGCTTGCTGGTCATGTTCTGTGTTCTGTTTGTTTGACTTCTAAAAACTGAAGAAAAAAAAAGTAAAGTGCACAATGTAACTTTCCACTGAGAAGTTCTGATAGCGCAGTCTCACTGGGGTTTCGATTTGAAATAGTTGTTCACAGAGTTGTCTTGTTGATCCCAGCTGGTGTTTTGTAATGAATGCTTTGTCCCTGAGGCCGAGTCATAATGAGCTCGCAGGGTCCTGTCACTTCAGTCTGAACTAATGCTGCTCAGGACCGACTCGCGCAGATGCTCAGACACTGAAGCACACACTCCAAATGAAGACGCTCCGAATGAACACCATTATTTACAAAACGTCTCATTGATCAATTCGAGTGTCATCGAGTTTCCAATGCAAAAAAATCAAAGAAAACCATCTTAATTATACAAAGAAAACTGAATAATGACAACTTGTGAGGCCCATTGGATGACAGCTGATCGAACCCAATGCATTACCCGAATATTCCGTTAAAGTGCGCATGACAGGTTTTTATGATGAGTAATCGTTAACTTGTCTCTACACAAACTAACATTTTATGAGCTGAAAGATATTTTATTACTTAGGCAGAGCAAGAATGACACAAAAACACACAGGAAACATGTCAATAATGCGTTTTTGATAAAAATAGAAAATTATTCTCTGTCAGGATGCTTTCACTTCAGCTTTGTCTGGGTAAAATTGAGTAAAATTATGATTTTCAAGGGTCTTTCGTGCTGTAAACAACTAATTGATTAATCCAACCAAAACAAAAAAATCGTTAGTTGCAGCCCTAATTCAGTGTAAAAAATACCTCTTTTAAATACAGGGTTCGTACACCTTTCTGCAATCAGACTTTGTTGAAACATTCCGTAAATGCCTAAGTGAAGTTAAGAACTGGATGTTGCTGAATTTTAAAATTGACAAAAAAACTGAAATTGCATTATCTGATTGCCCTGATTTCAAAGATGTTATTCGTGAGTTTTCATCGTATTGTTCTCCTGTTGTGAAAAGTCTTGGTGTGTTTCTCGATAAAAACTTCTTCAGGATCCAGTTTAAGATTTTACTCTTTGTTTATACGTTTCTAAACAATCCAGCCCTTTCTTATTTATCTGAAATGCTTGTTCCGCACACGCTGGGCCGAGCACTCAGGTCGGTCCTGGACTGTCCCAGGTCTGGACTCAGCATGGTATACTTACAAGTTTTTTCAAGCACCTTTATACTTAAACTTACTTGCCCCATGCATCCAGGACCGTAACAAACTTGCAGATATATATTTCTATTGTATATTAACAAAAACAGTAAATGTTTCGCTCCCAATATCCACTTTGAGACAATGACAAAAGGAATCACAAGAAATGGCTTTGATATTGTGTTATTTGTTGGAAATTTTGGGCAAACCAGAAGTAATTTCTTGTATTTTAGGGTGTTTTAGAGAGTGTCTATTAATCTAGGGTAAAATATAAGTAAATGTTTTTATTTCTTCAAAACAACAAATTGAAGACTACTAATGCTCTTTACTGTCAAAATGTATATGATACAGCCTGGTAAGTTTAAATTTCAAGTATTTTCAAGCACTTTTCCAACTTTGAAAACAACATAGTTCAATTCAAGCATTTTCAAGGTTTTCAAGCACCTGTACGAACTCTGTAAATATAAATTATAGTTTTCCTCCAATCAGCTTGCTGTTTGTGGAGAAAAGCAGAAAAATTGTTGTTGAAAATTACAAGAAGTAAACAAACTGAAGACATCACACTGGGAACACAAATATTATGCATAATTTACACAAAAGAAACAACTTTTTTGACGCTGTAAGCATTGATTCAACAAAATAACGGTGTTCACACTTATTTTTCATTGTCAAATAGAGCAATGTGTGACATTAAAGGAGTTTTTTTTCCCAGTGTACAAGATGGTTTCTATGATAAATTCCCAGTGTGATGTCATCATTTACAACCAGGACGTAAAATTAAAAACTTAAAAAATGGCTAAACTGGGGTAAAATTTCTAAACATTTTAGCAGAATTTGAAATTATTTATGTCGACTGCATTTTAGTCAAGTCAAATCAAATCAAATCAATTTATTTTTATAATGCCCAAAATCACAACAACAGTTGCCTCGATGGGCCACAGGTAAAAGCAGTTCAGATAACTGTCCCAGAACGCCCTTGTCCTTTGACCCTCCTTCGCGGCAAGGAAAAACTACAAAAAACCCCATGGGAAAAAGTAGAAACCTCGGGGAGAACCACAGTGAAGGAGAGATCCTACTCCCACGGACGGACAGGCTGCAGATGAACTAGGACTAGTCAAGTGTGTAGTCCAACCCGTCTTGGGCACTTTAAATTAATCTTGTGTTGCTCATGTTAGTTTTCATTTTATCCAAAATGCATGCATTCTTCTGCACTTTTGACATGTATCAAATAATTCATGCATCCGAATTCAGTTTTAAAATCAATATTTGCTGATAAGCTCTGACAGTATTTTGAGACAGATATGTGGGTCTAATTAATATTTGTTCCTCAGAATCATGTAGATAGATCCCGAAGGAAACTCAGATTCAGCTGCGGAAACAGTTTCACGTTGCTTCTCAGTCGACTTTCTGTCTCAGTTAAAGGTCTCATTGCAGCTTTAACAGGAGGATTGTCAGATTCAGGAGAGTAACAGCCCTCAGGACAAAAGACAGAAAACCCTCTCTTTTTTTCAGTCACTGACCTTGTCATTCCCTCCAAGTATTTCCTCTTGAACGTCGTCTGCAGCATTTGGCGTAAAAAGTCTGTAGCATTTCAGCGGTTGATGGCTAGCTTCTTGGACGGTCTCCATGGTTACAAGAAAAACAAACAGCTCATTTCATACAATCTGACTGTCTCAAACGTCTGTCCTTTGAACTGTTCGAGTTGCACTTAGCTGATTAAAATCCAAGGATGGCACGTTAAAAACTGATCTTAAAAAGTTTGAAAAAGGCAGCCATAAGAGCAGCAAACCACTCTGTTTCCATGACACCGACTAAATCACATGAAGAGTCAAAGCTCTTAGAAAACTGAAGCCCCAAAGTGGTCCAGTGTCCAGTGAGGATATAGACTAAACTTTTAAAAACACAGAGAAGCACATCCAGAAAGAAACATTCCATTATTATTATTTTTTTTTAAGAGACATCTCGTTCCCACTTCAAAATATTCTTATTTCAACACTGTTTTAGCCTGAGGTCAATTCACGCTGGACACATTTATTATAAAAGCTGTGAGGGTCAAAATGAGACCGTTGTGTGCTGGCTGCATCTAATTCTAGAGCTGTTTTATTGTCCGTGAAGCAGGAAGTGCACCGTTAGCATGCTAGGCCTTGTTAGCTTTGCGGTGACGCCAAAACTTGCTCTGAAAGTTGTGAAAAGTAAAATAAACTAATCGCGGTTAATAATTAGGATGTTATGAATGTTGGGAGAGTGAGGTATATGTTTAAAATCAACAGGTTTTGAAGACCTTTAAGGGAAGATGAGGGTGAGGATTATGAACGAAAAAACATTAGGGCTGTTGGCCTTGAGTCGTTTAATCGATTAAAGGTCCCATATTCTGCTATTTTCCCCTTTACAGTCTATTCCAAGGGCTTTGTTGATAAAATTTTGCGTTGTGCAATATCCATAACATAACAGTTTCCAAAAAACACCCATCTCTTGGACTGGCCCCCCTCCTTGCAAAGCAAACAGCTCACTCTGAGATCTGACCCCCCCGAACAGAGAGCAGGCTGTCTCCCCCGCCCAACTCGTGCCGAAGCCTAGAGCGGAGATAGTGCGCATGCGCCGTGTGCTCCGGTAAGCAGCGATACACAAACACGGGAATAAACATTTTATCCGTCCTGACGGTGCGTCGTGCTGAGTCCTACGTCCTGGATCTGACCTGGAGTTTGACGTGCTCCAGGGCCTCGACGACGGACGTTGCCGTTTGGTAAATAACAAGCTAACTCTTCGATCTGTCGTATCCATCGTGTAATTACTGTGTAGCATTAGCATTAGCTGTTTTTATTCTGCGTCATCTTAGTGAGGAGCCCCCGTCTGCCTGCTCAGCCAAGGGGGACGGAAAAGACAGTTCTCTAGCGAAAACATGCGGGAATCAATCAAAAAACCACTTTGGGCACAACATACGAGGCCCAAATGGCACTGTAGGAAGGTTAAAACCTCTGAAAAGTCGATTTTGCATGTTATGGGACCTTTAATAGACCTTTTAAAATGTGAAGTCATCAAAATTCTGGATTGGAGGCGACTGGAGGGAAAATGAAGTTGACTGTAAATGTTTCAATGATTATCTCACATTATCATCTAAATTCTAATGGTTTTAAGTGTTTGTGTTGGAAAAAAGCAACACATTTGAATTTCCAGATCTAGAAAGATCAGTTAGTTTGCGTTTCTAAATGGACAACATACAATTTTCGAGCCTTAAGATTGTATTTGAGCTTCAAAAGAATCTAATTTATGGAATAGTGTCTAATATATCTCTAGCTAAAATGAACAATTAGTGTGGGCTCAACATTTCTGTGAAAGTTTTTCCAGTAAAACTCATAAATCTGGATTGTTCCTTCATTAAAAATGCAAAGAGTTCATCATAATTTCGAAAACATAATGTAAAATACAATAATAAACGTGTTTAAAGCAGCTCTGGTGTCACTCACATGTGTCTGAGTGCTTTTACTTTTCCAAAATCATCTCAATTGTTCATATTTTGTGATATTCTGAGGTTAAATCCCAGTTTCTCAAGTGAAATCACATTATGTTCCACTTCACTGTTTCCTTCATTCGGAATTTAGAATGTGTTTATCACAAACTTTTAAAGGGTCTATTTGTCAGTGGTGTTTTAGTTGACCAAAATTTGTAACAGTCAACTTATTTTATTGAGAACTATTGAGTAACAGTGGAAAGGAGAAGGTGTGGAGTGAGCTTGCTGATTTATGAGTTTAATATGTATTTTTAGATTAATGCTCTGTTGTTTTTGCATATTTACAGTTTTTACAAGAGCATCCCTGCAGTTGTAGACATTTTCAACGTTTAGTTCTTTGGTCAGCTTCTCAACATAAAAGCGTCACCTAGAAACACCAAAATTCTACATAAAAAAAAAAAAAACTACATGCATCTACATCTCATTTCTGTTTTCTCATTACTTTTCATCTATAAATGTCTCTGGGACATTGTAACTTGAAAGACTTCTCAAAATGCATAAAGACCGGCCTTAAAGTAGCTCCTACACACACCAAACTGCTCAAAACGAGTCTGGCAATGATTTAAGGACTTAAAACAGACGAAGATTTTCGAATAAATGAGACGTCTAAAATCAGAAAAACGTCATTGAGGAGATTCAGAACAGTCTGTCTTTGGCGGTCGGAGGGAGAGGATTTTCAAATCAGCATTCCTCAAAATGGTATGAATGAAACTAAATTCTACTTCAGGTGTGTTTTTGATGACAGAACATTGTTAGAACAGGGTTAAAAGCTCAATAAACAAATCACTGCAGCAAAATATGTTCCCTTTAAGTCTAAAAAAAATGTCAAAATTTTAATTTTTAGACACATGTTTACTCAAAAACTAAATAAGATATCTAAAATCCTCCAAAACAACTAATATGTGTACAAAATCAACCAAGAAATTTAAACCTGGTTTTGTCCATTTTTCAGATTTAAATGTCCCAAATATGGGCAATTTTTGCAGTTTCTACATGAAAATATGACATAATGAAAAACGTACTTAACGTAATACATTTTTCTCTTAGGAAAAGTTTCAAATTGATATCCCTAAATATGACATTTTTTTCCTATTCACCTGCCGTGTCTCAAATTTCGCAAATTTCATGGATGCAATAAGCAAATCGCCAAGGCTGCGATTTTAGGAGTGCAATAATTTCTTCCACAAACAACAAAATGTCTTGCTTTGATTTGAATAAAAACTACTAACACTGTGGTTTGGATTTGTACAAACATGTTTTGCACAACCAAAAGCGATAAAAAAATGCACCTACAAACAACAAACGCAACTCAATGCACCAAAACGCGACTAAAAACTGCAAAAACACAGCTAAAAGCAACAAAGACACGTCTAAAAGTGACAAAGGAACGTTTAGATAAGACAAACACAACCGACCGTGACAAAAACATGACTAAAAGCGACAAAATTGTGTTTAAAATGTGAATTGAAAATGTGAAAGTGAACATGAATCCTGCTAAAATCATGATCTGGCCCCAAGACAATCGTGATGATAATTTTTGTCCCATATCTCCCAGCCCTCCTGTGATGTCATCAAAAATCGATGTGCCATTGAAAATAAAGAGCCACTTAACACTCAAGTGACACATTTTTCTGACTGTTTAAACGGTCATTCAACAAAATAAAGGCGTTATTAGGGATTATTGTTGTCCAATCATAACTATTGTGTCATTTATATGGATTTTGTCCCTTGTTTACAGTCTAGTTGCTAGGTAACAGTTGTAGCAATTACGTGTAACTAAGTCGTATATGTATTTGTGTATTTGTGCTCATGTTCAACCAGAAGTAACATTATAAACATTACAAAAACTGTCAAACTGGCGACAAACAGGCAAAATGTTAAGTCAAATCTGAAATATAATCATGTTCACTGCGTTTTAACTGTCTAAACTGTCACATAGACTATAAAACCCGTGAAAGTATATAAATACAAATGGCTCTCTTTACATTTTTACTCGCAGTGTCTCTTCTTTTTCACGTCTTCCGAGCTGCCGCTTCGTTAACTAAACCCCACTCTTTTAAAACATGCTAAGGGTGCTGTCACCTTTAATTAAATTGCGCGGAGAACGAGGAAGTACAAGGACGGCTGAAGGAGAGAGCGTCAGAAAAACATGTCCGCCGTCGCCGCAACCTGTCGCCCGCCCGCCGCAGACAAAAAACATGAATAATTAATGCTTCTATCTGCACAAAATATGAGAGCGGCACGTTCCCGGGCTCTGGCGGATCCCGCGCGCTCAAACCTCACCTCCACGTCCTCAAACAGCAGCCGTAACTGCATTAACTTCACCTAAAGAGTTGATCGCACGCCAGCGGTCGAACGGTGTCTTTCAGGAAGCCACTAAACTCATCCTCCCGTTTTGTTTTAGCGGTTCGTCCTTGTCTCGCCTCGTGTCGCGCACTTTTAATGAGACAGATGGATAAATAATCAGGTTTTATGTGGAAGTCTGTGCGAAACAAAGCACTTTTTATTGTTTTCAAATTGAATTCTTGACGCATTTGCCAGAAGTGTTCCTCGTCGATGAAACTTATTAACTTTGGCGGCAATGAATTTTAATTTTCCAACAATGAAAACCAGGAATAATTAGTATTCTTGGTGGAAGTGCTGTTTTATGTTCTCTCGTTTAACAAGCTTTTAATTTTGTGACAACAGCAAACATGATAAAAGTGTTTTTTATAGCTGCAATATTTTGGTCCAAAACTAATATTCACATTAGGGCTGCAACAAAGGATTATTTTAGTGCGTGACTCAGCGAATCAGCGATTATTTTTCCAGATTAGTCGACTACGGTTTAACTATTTCTGTTGTACATTGAGACTTTTAGTTTTGTAATCGACCAAATTAAGGCTGAAAATATAGTGACTGAAGGTTTATAGATGGAGAATATTTACAATTAAAGTGTATTATTGATTCTTTTTTGACATTTTGATTGAATAGACCCTTTAAACGTTTGTAAAAGACATTCTAAATTCCGGAATGGAGGCAAAGCAAGGTGCAACATAATGTGATTCCACTGGAGAAACTGGAAAAGAATATCACAAAATATTAAAAATTGGGATGATTTTGGAAAATTGAAAACCACTCAGACACATGAGTGACATCAGAGCTGATTTAAAGATGTTTACTGTTGTATTTACATGGTTTTATTAATGTTACAATGAGCTTATGATAAACTCTTAGCGTTTTTGATGAAGGAACAATCCAGATTTTTATTTTTAACTGGACAAATACTGACGGAAATGATGAACCTACTATAGTTTTTCACTGTATTTACAGATATGTCACATACTTTACCATAAATTATTCTTTTTTATGAAGCTCAAATACAATTTTAAAACTAGAATGTAATATATTGTCCATCCTTTCTAACAGAAGAGCACACTCGCTGACGTTTCAACGCTGGAAAGTCTAATTTATTGCTTTTTCCCGTCACATAACAACTTAAAACCATTAGTATTTAGATCTGACGTGAGTGAATTATTGAAAATTAAATTCAATCTGCTTCATTTTGCCTCCATTCCGGAATTCTGTGGACGCAGCATTTTAAAGGGTCTGTTTTGTGTTTTGTAGTCTGTAAATAGAACCCAGAGAACAATAATGACTCTCAAAATCTATTTTTTATATTCAGTTATTATTCATAGTTGACTGTAATATGTATTTGATACTTGACTGTGTTAGACCTTTTTTCTGTTTGTGACGCACCTTTGAAACAAAAAACTAAAATCTTCTGATGCAATATTTTGGTCACTTTGTGTAATTATTGAATTCCATTCACAGCAAACATTGGCAGCTTGTTAAGTCAAACTGGAACAAATGCAGATTAAACTTGTAATTAAAGCTGCAAATAACGATTATTTTAGCACTCGACAGTCAATCAATTATTTGTTGAGCATTGAGACTTTTTAAATACTTTATAAACCAAAAACACTTCACATACAGATGATTTACAAATAAAGTTTCCCACTGTAGGGCCCTTTGTCAGTTCCTGGTACTTTTTTGTAGTTCCAGTCCCTATTTTATGCTAAACTTTATTTGGAAATATGTTTTATTCATTCACAAACCATTTTTTTTATCCATAATAGAAATAACTTGGACACTGTCGCTCCAAAAATAAAAATCGTTAATCAGTGAATAGTAACTAAATCCAGAATAACTGAGTGATTGATTGCGTTTTATTTGAACGTAGTTTATTTGAGCTTCTTGTGCGTCACTATGTCATGTCGGGTTTACGGCTCAAAGGGATCAGGAAGAGGGAAGACTTGTTTTCTCAACTGCACTTAATTAAAAATAAAGTCAATCAGACACTTAGAGCCGCTGTCGCTGTGTGAACGTGAGCGAGGGGGGCAGGGCGGTTCCTCTGACTAAACGGGGACCGGGGACTATAGGGACTTAGTTCTTGGGAGTGTTCTATGCAGAATTATGGTTGAATACTATGGTCCACTGTCATCTTTTAGTGTGTAGAGTAGAGAGCGACGACTTAAAGCACATATTCTGCTACAGTGACTTTTTTGATCTTTTAACCCTCTTCTAACAATGTTCCATCATCAAAAACACACCTGGACTAGCATTCAGTTGCATTCACGCTGTTTTGAGGAATGTTTATTAGAAAATTCTCTCCCTCCGAGCATCAAACACACTTCCTGCAGAACTCCTTCTATCCGGGACATATTTTTAGATAATCTGTGTCACTTATCTGAGAATCTTAGGCTGTTTTAAGCCCTTAAAGAAAACTTTAACTTGTTCTGAGCATTTCTGCCTCTAAACACGATAACTGCTGCAGCAAAGCATAATGTTTTGCAGCGCTAACTTCGCTAGATTGTATATTGCGCTGGCACCATTTGCTGGCTGGATGCACTCAGTAAGTGTAATTTCATACTGGCTAATAAAAAAAAGTCTTTGGATGAATAAAGATTTGTGTTTTGTTTTGTTTTAAAACACATGGCAAATTTAAGGCACTCAAGAGCATGTTTAAAGGCTAATAACAACATGAAAAATGCAGAATATTTTTCCTTTAAAAACAAATGAAACATGCCAATTCGTCTGTCAAAATATCTTCACTCGGTTAAAGCATTTAATGAAGGTTAACCATGAACAGCCCTTTGCAAAATCAACTGGTAGGAGATTTAAATGATGTTATAATGACTCTGCCTCATCGTTAACTTTCATGTGTAATCCTGTGAACTTTGTGTCTGTATTGAAAATGTTTGACTCGCGCTCACACAAGTTGTCGACAGGGATTGGGACGTTTTGATCATTTTGCTCGTCTTGTTGTCATTTTGTACCCTTGCTGTGTGTTTTTGATGATTGACTTCTCACCTGTCAGTCTGAAGTCGGAGAAGTGGATTTGCTCTGTTTGACACACTTCAGTTCAACAGTTCATACACTTGTCATTTCAGTCAACTGTGTCACGTTTGTGTTGAGCTAGTGCTGGGTGATAAGGCAAAAAATTATTATCATGATTTTCTTGGGGTCAGATCATGATTTTAATTTAATCACAATTCGTGACTTTCTTTTTTTCTATTTCCTTTAATCAACCTGCGAGATTGTCTGATTGTAATCTGACCAGTGCGACTGGGATTAGATTTGCCATTAATGTTTTAATAATGGGATTCAGTTAACACACGTTTGTCACTTTTAGTCGTGTTTTTGTCACGTTCTGTTGTGTTTGTCGTATTTAAATGCGTCTTTGTCACGTTTAGTCGCAGCTTTGTCGTTTTTAGTCACGTTTTTGTCACTTTTGGTTGCCTCTTTGTCGTTTTTAGTCACGTTTTTGTCACTTTTGGTTGCCTCTTTGTCGTTTTTAGTCACGTTTTTGTCACTTTGTAGCATTGAGTTGCGTTTGTTGTTTGTTGATGTGTTTTTGTCGCTTTTGCTTGCGCTTGTGTCACTTATTTCAGAACATGTTTGAACAGATCCAAACTACAGTGTTAGCAGTTTTTACTCTGATCAAAGCAAGACATTTTGTTGTTTGTGGAAGAAATTATTGCACTTAAAAGATTTCGACCTTTGCGATTCACTAATTGCATCCATTAAAATAGCCCTGGTCTATAAGAGGTAAATAAAGTCATCTGCTCAGAGGCTTCAGAGGCTAAACAACAGGAGAAAAAGTGTGTTTGAACAGACAGCTGCATTAACGAGACAAACAGTGAATCACGATACGACGATTTCACAAAATCTTTGTCACAGGGACCAGCTCACTATTCCATTTGTATCATGTTTTGAACAATATTTCACATTGAGAATGAAATAATTCAATTTCAATATTATAATTTATCATGGTATTTTCCCAAAAAATATATCGCACTTAAAAATTTGTCAACTGTACGAGTGTAATAAAATGACCGTAGTCGTATTATGATAATTATATTGTTAATCTGAACTAAACAGACTCTAAAACACATGGGAAAAGACCTTTTATAACAAAGACTGTGGTATTATTACATCTAAATACTAAAAAAGAACACTTTCTGATTGACATAAATATCACGCTTTTTATTGAAATATTCTCCGTCTAGAAGCCTTCAGTCGTCATGTTTCCATGTTTATTTGGTTGATAATGTATTTAAACAAGACACTACAGGTGAATAGAAAAAAATCCTAAATTTAAATATTTTGGATTTCTTTTTTAGTTTTGGAGTAAACTACATTTGACTGAAAATTGTCCTAAAAATTCAAATTTTGCCTATTTTTTTTTTTTTCTTAAAACTTCAATAAATCAGTTTTTGCACTAGATATCAAAAAATCTTTCTGTACATGTCCCAGATTGTACAGTTTGGTGTAGGAGCTACTTTAAGGTTGATCTTTATGTCTTTGTGGGAGAAAAATCATTTTAAGAAAGCGGCCTTTGAAGTTACAATATCCCAGAGAAATCTATGGATGAAGTGGATTAAATGAAACAATAAAACATCTTTAAGAACAGATTGGACAAGTTTGTTGTTTCCACATGAACGCCGATATGCTGAGAGAACAAACTAACAAAAAAAAAATTTGTTTTAATGAGTTTTGCTTGTAGTGTCTCAACTTAAGTCCCATTATACATTTTAAATAATCATTTGACTATTCCACTACTAAAATAAGGATTATTGACAGCCCTTGTACATTATTTGCATATTTATTTGCAAGTTTTCATTTTTGTTCAATATCTGTGCATCCAGTCCTTGTTTACGTTCCCATGACTCCTTCCTCCCTCTTTCTCCCGGGGGCTTGTGTTGTTGCACTTTCACTTTCCCCCCACTAATTACCCGCCAACAGTCACCACTAATTGTCAGAGTGCATTTCCATTTGAAGTCTATAAATATCCAAGAAGGCGATGGAGGAAAGGGCCGGCGCGAAGGGGGTCACACGCGAGCTTTGATGTGGAAGTCTAACCTGCAGCCGGCTCTTTACGCTCTTTAAAACCAAGAAACTCACTGAAGAATTCCTAATCACTTCAAACACGCCATCATATACAGTCGAGTCTAACGCAAGGACTCCCAAGACGTCGTTTTAAACCCGGGCAGGATGTTCGAGCGTGGGCGGGCGCTGACAGATGGTGAAACAAAGGAAAGAAACGGTGTGGGTTTGTAATGCAAATGGGAAAGGGCAGAATTTGAATTAGGGGTGACTCAGGCGGCGCTACGTAAGATTCATTGTGTTCAGTGATATTCTGTCCAGGTCATAAAACAATGAAAGGTTACAGAGACATGAGGAAAACGGCGCAGAACTTGACTCGACGGCCGGGAACGCTGGGATCTGTTCAGTATCGAGGGAGACTGTAACGGTCATAATTCAAAATGTTTAGAATAAATATGTTTTGATTTTTTTTTTAAACAAAAAAAACATGTGGCCAGCAAATCCGATATGTGCTTTGTAGTAATTTTACTTAAATATTTTAGACATCAGTATCATTAAAACAAGATATACGTAATTATTCACAATATGCTATTACAGTTTTTCAAAATTTTTAATCTTTGTTTGGGTTGATCACTCAAACATTTATTTGAACACATCATTTGGAACATTTCTCATTAGTTCACGCAGTTCCTCGAAGAACAGAACACATAGCTCTCATTTAGAAACAACCTGTTCATTGAATTAACCTTGTTTGCATTTACCACCCACCTGTTTCAATGAAGAAACTCAAAAATAACTGCAAAGAACTGTTTGTGAGCGCCCACGATCAAACAGCAAAGGGGCCATCCTACACTATATATATATATATATATATATATATATATATATATATCCACCACAATGTCTGGTTGGTTTACCATTACCATTCTGTCCGTCTGTATATACTGGTTATATATATATATCCTGTGGGGTGTTGGTGATGTTTGATTTACAAGAATGTACATACTGCAAAAGCAGCGTTGATGTATTTGATTTTGTCTCTTCAGCATAAATCTTTTTTTTTTTTAAATAAAATTACCATTCTCAAATCAAAACTTTGTTTTATGAGTTATATTTTCCTCTAAAAATCTTCTAATATGTTGAACACAAACCCTCCAAAATGCCCCAGATGTGTGTAAAGTGTGAACGCCAATCACAGACCCCAGGAAGAATAGTCTCTGCTGCTTATAGAGACAAATGGGGATCCTTAAATAAACAAATAAACAAACAAACAAACAAACAGACTGCACTAAACCTGTGAGATCTGTGATGTCACTGAGAGCAGGACTAAGACTCTGAGTCACATCAAAGACAGAGCACTGAAAAACACATGACCAGTGTGTGAGAATTTTTATGTAAAACTTGCTTCACGTTCTTTACATTTGAGGGACAGTTTCACCTTAAAATGCAAAATTCCTGAGTAGGAAAACTGAAATTCTGCTCAGGGTTTTGTTAAAGCTGTTTTCAAATGTCACTTCTGAATGCAGAAGTGTGTCAAAGCAATTGTAATAAAAATGTAAATAAATTAACTTTCCCCCGAAGAAAAAGGTTAGGAATCACTGTTAATATCTCTCTCGTTATTGTTTCTCTGTCATGGTTTCAATATCACACTGAAAAAACGGAAAATAGGGGGTTGCTCGTTTTGTAAATGAAAATCATGCTACCATTTCATATTTTATTTAAGATCTTCTTTGAGCATGACTTTGTCATAAAACAGCTGAATAAATCCCATCGATGCTAAACCTGCATGTTTTAATCACGACAGCGCTGCATGAAAAAGTTATGCTGCCAGTGCTGCCAGTGAAGCCACACCCCACTTTTCAAAAAATAACTCCCTCCCCTTCCTGTGACCGGGAAAAATGTTTAACAGAAGACGCTGCAGCAGCCATTTTTTCCTTCTCTTTGCTGTATTTTGGGACTTTCCGACTGGTTTAAGTTCGTTCCTGGAGTCCTCGTGATTTCTAAAGGTAAACTTGTTTTATTTGGTCCTAGGAATGCAACGTTACTACGTTAGAAAATTAAGCTGTTAGCATTTGTAAGTTGAGAACTATTGGAACAAACCAAGTCAAGGTTAATGTTAACTAAACAGGTGTAATGTTAGGTGCAACAGCTCCACCTGCTACTTTGAAGTGTACAAATCAACCTTTTGAGTGTTACTAAATTTAGTAACTTAGCTGTTATGTTTAATTCATTAATTAATTTAATTTTAGAATGTATTGTGCTAACGACATGGACTGGATTAAGGGTGCGCACAGCAGAACTCCGTTTATGTCATGATACTGTCATTACAGTGTGGTACACCAGCTGCTGACGCTGAGCTCCATCCATGACGAGAGACGACACCGCGCTCTGCACAGTCCAGAGGTAAAAGTTAACACTGTTCACCCAGTTCAGAAAGTTGCTTCTCTGTGTGCTAACCAAGCCTCCATTATGACTCTGGTATGGATTTTTGCCATCGCTCTCATGTTCGCCAAGAAATTACAACTCATAACCACAAGAAATAAAATGAGTTTAAAAAGAGCCACATGTGCTGGTGCCTCATCAATGATTGGACCACAGAGAACACGAGATAACGCAGACTGCTTCTCTATTATTGACCAAATGACTGTATCATTGTCAGATTTTTCTAACTTGGTTTATACAGTAATTACTATTCTATTCACCTTTATTGCAATTTTGAAAATTTTAACATTTACCATTTTTGTCTTTTCAGATAAATGCGGAGTTTAAAAATTACAACCCTCCCACTCCAGTCCCGGTTCGTTCCACAGTTAGACTTTTTGTCTGACCAGCTCCATCAAGAGGAGAGGACTCATGGGACAAAAACTGAAAAACCTCACAGATCTGATGACAGAGGTAAGATGAGAGAAAGAATTTTGGATACCTTCAAACTTGCTGTCGAGAGTCTTGAGTGGTCCCCACTTTTAACTGAGCCTGAAATCTACATAGATTAGTGATATATATTTTTTGTCCTTTCAAAGCTAATTTTGTTATTTATTGAGCAAAGAACATTTGTGAATATGGTATTTATGGTTATTTTTAAAGGAGGTCCTGTGGTGACAAATGTGTCTTTTGTTCCACATTTTGAACTGAGCACGTGAGATAAAAAAACAATGACGTTTTTAAATTTGAGTAGTTTCATAATGCTTTCCTGATAGTGACTTCAACCCTGAGAGAAATGATCATCTTTCTTATACAGCTTTATATTTGTTGTCAAGAAATGTTTCTAATTAAGTCTTTACCACGTCACCAGAATGAAGAAGTAGACATTGGATGGGAGTTCCTTTGAAAGGGTTATGCCTTTACCTTCATGAGGAGCCTCAAAGCATGTGGTGAGTATACTTGATGATGTTATGATAAATGTTAGATAAAAGTTCTCCCCAAGCTCTCAACAACACTTTGAATTCCCCAGTTCTGTGACGTTACAGGCAATGAATTGAAGCTTTCATGTGAATTTCATTGTGCCAATATAAATTTATAGAAATCAATTAAATAATTGTGGGTTCGAATCCTGGGCCACCCCAACATCACACTCCATCTCTAGGTGGAGTCTGCATGTCCTCCCGTGTTCCGGTGGGTTCTCTCTGGGTTCTCTGGCTCCTACCACCGTCCAAAGACATGACTGTGTAGGTTTATTGGTAACTCTAAATTGCCCGTAGTGTATGAATGTGAGAGTGAATGGTTGTCTGTCTCTGTCTCTCTGTGTTTGCTGCGACGAGTTGGCCACGGTCCAGGGTGTGTACCCGCCTAAGGCCCAAAGTCACTGGGACAGGCTCCAGTCACCCACGACCCCTAACGGGAATAAGCGGTAGAAAATGAATGAATTAAATAAACATTTCAAGCACTAGGACCTCAAACACCCAACATCTGACTAAACACAGAGCAGAGCAGAGAGGCAGGCAGGGGGCAGACAGGAGCCGACAGGTGCGATTCACCTGGGCAGATTAGCCAACTGCACTGCTTTCAGCTAATGGTATACAAAGGCTCAGACATCAGTTTGTAATACACAATTCATTCATTTCTTTAAATTCAAAATCACCACATAATACTTGATGATATTTTTTGTAATGTAATAAAGTACTACAATGCATTGTTCCAAATAAAGTTGATATTTTGCTCATATACCTTTAAGTCCTACATTGAGTTTTGATGATTTAGAGCAAGCATTTTAAAACTATGAGGTAAAAAAGGTTTTGAGAATGTGTTTTCTTTCTAAAGAAATTCATGTTTTAAAGTCCTTTTCAGGGAGGCATGGACATACAAACGTAATAATTAATGATCTTTTGCCTTTTTTCTAGGGAAACGATGAAGTCCTCTTTGAGACATGTGGAAGATTGAACAGTGGGAGATTTCGCCGTACGACAAAGTGAGGGTCAGAGGAGCCTGGACGAGGTCTGCACTGGGCGGAGGACCAGGTTGTCATGAAGTGGACATTGCTCTTCTGTTTGATCTCTGCATTGAATATGGACTTTCCACCACATGGACTTTCCACCAAACCGGAGGTACTTTTTTGAGGTTCTTCAGAAAAGTGTTGATGGAACTTAGTGGATCCACACGATCAAAAAAAAACAACTTAAATGCTGAAGAAGTGTTGAATAGAGCACTGGATTGTGACATCTCACCTAGAAGTGGGTCATATAATAAAATGTAGATACTATTATAAAGGTGTTTTGAAGATGTGCACAATTTGAATACAGAGTATATTGTTGTGCAAATGCAACAAAAATAGCTGAATAAAAAATGAAAAAACGTTTTTTTACTTTTCAAATTAGAGGATAATGTGATATGCATTTTGAAAATTTGACAGACATTTTTTGATAATTAAACGTCAACTAATACGTTTAAAGACGTTTTAACACAATGGTTGGATGAATGTCATTATCAGGAAAAAAAAAAGTCTTCATTTTGTCAACCTGTTTTGTTATATCTTTGACCTTGCTATACTTGTCTGCTGAGTTTGGTATGTGTTTGCATGAATTTGAACACTTTTATTGTTGACAAATGACATTTTTGTGTATTGCTGAATTTATATTTTTCAGAATAAATTAAGTAAAAACAAACATGTTGTAAATATTTGAGTTTAATGCGAAATGGTAACATGATTTTAATGGAGGTTTAGTTGTGAAAAAGTCATGCTTGAATGGCATATATTAACAACAATTTTAAACATATAAAAGTCATGCTCACATGACATGCAATTCTATTCCCAGAGAGCATAAGTAAAATGTAAAGCAGTAGCATAATGTTTTTGAAAGTTGTGATCATTAAAAAGTCATGCTCACGTGGCATGTATTAATATCCATTTTATTACTTAAATTTGTCTCTAACCAAAACATGACTTTATTGCTTGCAACCGCTTTCCATATCTTTTTTATGCAGAGCTAGTAACCTTTTTTTTTCAGTGCAGAGTGAGTGGGCGAAACATTTTCTCTCATCGCTCAAATTAGGACATAGGCATTTTAAGAGACTTTATATAGATAGTACTTATAAACCCTTTTAAATAAATCCCACTAAACTAAATGACAAGGGATGTGTTTAATGTTAATTGAATTTACACCATCCAACAAACTCCATCTGGTTTTAAAGGATGCTGTGTGGATTAAAAAGCTTTTGCCTGATCTACAAGAAATAAACATCAGGTACAGGCTCTTTAATATTTCAAACTAGTTTTTCCTCAAACGCTAACATCAATCTGCAGAACTATACATCCAAGTCCTCTGAAAATGCTTTACAAGAAAAAATGACCGATCAGATCCAGACTTTTAGCTCGTTGCGTCATATATTACTTCAAACTTTGCTGTGGCCAAGAAGAACAGCGGCGGGCACATTTTCATCCACAGAATTAGCTTTGATAAATATGTTTTGCCACTGTTTGCAGCTAATGTCCGATTGGATGCTCTTAGTCAAGACACTCGCTGCCAAAACGCTCCAAAGTGTAGCACTCAAATTAAACTGGAAAAAATCTCTGCCAGACACAAAACGTAAGTTGTGTCTCTTAAAAGTAACCTTGAGTTTGAGAAGTTGCAAGAAAGAAATGTGTGGATTCTTACGGCTTTTCAAGGATCGAAGTTTAAAGCAACAGCCTGAGGGGAAAGAAACTCTTTTACTGTGCTCTCGACGCCGACATCTCTGATTGCGAAATTTGTGGTGCTGGAGGTCACTTCGGATGAGTTTTCGAGACATTTTGAGATCGGGATCCAACTAAGTTTCTTCCTGCTTTCTTACATGTTGATTTCTATGTTTTTGTGTCACTGGAAACATTCTTTTGTCCTTTTTACGGCTAATATGAGAAAAACTATTAATGATATTGAGCTGTACTCAATATATTGCTATTGTGATATATCGTGACGGACTTAGAAATGCACATACCGATATGCATTCAGTTGCATTCACGCTGTTTTGAGGAATGTTTATTAGAAAATCTTCCTCCCTCCAACCATCAAAAACACTTCCTACTGAACTTCCTGGATTTTCGGACGTATTTTCAGATCATCCACGTCACTTATCCGAGAATCTTCTGCTGTTTTTATTCCTTAAATCATCGCTGAACTCGTTCTGAGCATTTCTGCCTCCAAACACGATAACTGCTGCAGCAAATCCGCATCATAACAAACTTTTCACTGGATGCACTGTAATTTCAAAGTGGCTGATAACACAGGTCATGGAATGAAGGCGTATAATAATATGAAAAATGCAGAATATTTTTCCTTTAAAGGATATCCATGTATCAGGACATGTATTGGATCAAGTTTCGAGTATTGGGAAACATATCGTATCGTGGACCCTGTATCAGGATATAGATTGTATCGTGAGGTACGAGGCAATACCCAGCCCGATAATGATTGTTGAAATGGATTAAACATTCTTGTACATGTTTAATTAACCATTTCTTATCCACCTTATTCCATCCAACTCACTTCTACTTCTGACTGCCACAAATCTGCACTTGTTTTTCGAATTTCTGATAAAGCTGGAATCCTTTCAGTGGAGAACTGGAGAAAAATATTATTTCAAATAGGTTTTTTATGAACTGTGCACCCACATTTCAACAAGGCACCGTTCTCTGGAGGTCTGGTGGTGTGCAGAACGTGTTTGCAGTCAAAATGTGTAAAACTATACAACTGGAATGATGATGTCAGTGAAACTTCCTGATGCAAAACCGTGACGATATTGAATCTTCATTTACATCCTCTGTTTAGGCCACCATTTATCACTGAAACGGCATCAAATACGTCATTCTTAGGCTTGTTTTTGCTTTGTTGTCGGGGTTTGTTCTTCTACAAAGTTTTTTTTTTTTTTTTTCTTTTTTTTAAGGTGTTTACGTAACGCAAAAACACAGAACTAGTTCAATTTAAACTCTTTTTCACAGTCGCTTTTCTTGACTTGCAGAGGGAGCAAGCGAGTTTTGGCATCACAGTAAAGCGAAAAAAAACTTTATTACTATTATTCTATTACACGTTTGTAACATGTACATGTTTTAACATGCTTTTAGTGGTGAGGAAACCGGAGCAGCAGGAGGAAACCTGCATAGACAGAACATGCAAACTGCTAACCGTGTACTTCCTGCTTTGTGGAGAATAAAACGCTCCATAATTAGATGCAAATAGATGCTTTTTCAACATATCTGTGCTGTGGCAAAACAGATTTTATTTTATTGCATGAAAAGAAAAGATTTGTAAGAAGGCCTAATAAGGGGTTGTACATTTTTTGTGTGTGTGTGATTAAAAAAAGAAGTTTTCCTCAGTACAAAAATGTTGTAAAATTAGACTGCTGTGTGCTGCCTGTGTCAAATTACAGTCTCTAACATTTTATCATCAACAAACCAGGAAGTAAGGCTAGTCCATGATGTGCAGTTAGCGTGCTACTGGTCATACGCTTTACCGTGATGTCAAAAATACGCTCTGGCCTCTGAAAGTTGTAAGCTTATAAACTTATTGGGGTGAATAATTCTTGTTTGTTTGATGTTTGGACCGCTGCAAAAAGTTTAATTGAATCAGTTGTATTTGTCACATTTTAAGACAAAAAGAAAAAACATCTAAATCTGTGAACTTGATGAGTTTATTCCTAATCCTGTCAATTTTCATCAGGAACGAAAAGAAACTAAACACCTTGCTTCCTCCAGCTAAATGAAGTTTTCGTTTTGCTCTTAATTTCCAACAAACGCTTCACACATTGGCTTCGTACACTAATTTCTGCCTAATTAAACAAGCTTAACAGTGGTGTACCGTTAAAACGGCGATTCTGATCTTGAAAACTGCAAATGAAAACAAGTTAGTCTCCACTTTGGGATGTGAATGTTTACTCGTGTGGCCGTTAGCGCCTGGAAAAGCGTGATTGAAGTAAAGTGCATGAAAGCAGCCTTTTAACACTGCTAATAAGGCCAAACAGCAAACATGAGGCGGTAAACACAAACTCAGCCCTGACATGAATATTTAATGAAGCAAAACCAATAATGTACTTTTTAATGTTGACTTTGGATTGTTTGGCTGTGATTATGCGCTGAAGAAAGAGGGAAGGGCGGAAGGAAATGATCTGTTTGGTAGAGCTGTAATCCGTCGTTTGGGCGCTTACTGGGTCGATGGTGTCTTAGTTGACCAGCATTTTTATGATTATTGACTGATTATTTTATCTACATTAAAATTAAAAGTAACATCTTAAATAAAATAAATGATTACATGTTTGAATTAAGCATTATTTATCTTGATTTGAGGACTTTCTGGCTGTCTTTAAAAAAAGATTTGTCAGTGGAACAGGCATAAAATGTCTTGAAGGAAAAAAGGCTACTGTGCTTCAAATTAGAGGGAAAAGACCTGCTTGTTCCATTGGCAAATCTTATTTTAAGATGGTAAAATATACTCAAATTAAGATACATATTACGCAACTCAAGCTCTTTGCACATTACCTTATCTAAGATGGTTCAATGGCAAAAACAATAAAAATGAAATGTGAGTGAGCTGGAGACTTTCTGCATGAATTCCGACGCAGTTGTGGTTTTTGAGTTCAGTTTGGGGTCAGAAACATGGACAGACTTCATAGTTTAGATATATATTTTGCCACAGACCCTTTTAGTCGACTAATCAGTCGAAAAAGCAGGCAAGCAGCAAGCTTTAGTTTTTATGTACATTATTAAGTATGTGTTAATACACCAAATAAAATCATATGCACGTTAAGTTGAAGAATGGGTGAAAAAAGAACATAATCTGGAATTTGAATTGTAGTTGAAAGGTCAAAACATCAAACAATCCACAAAATCTAATATTTTCAAAAGAGAGGAACAGATTTATTATTAAATCCGACTGAGCAGTGCAAGAAAAACAAATGTTTAAATTAGGGCTGCAACGATTAATCAACTAATTGTTACCACCTGAAGAATAATCAGTATTTTCATAATTTTAATTGGTATCTGAACTAGACAGACTAGATAGCTTTTTTAAACAAAAATAGTAGCATTTTAGAAAGAATAATCAATTTCTCCATCCATCCATCCATCCATCCATCCATCTTCTCCCGCTTATCGGCCCCGGAAAAATCTGATTGTCATTAATAACACACTTTATTTGTAAGCGTTCAAAAAGCCTTCAAGCACCATATTTGCACATTTATTTGGTTGATAATGTGTTTAAAAAGCCCTCATTGTACAATAGAAATAATTGTTCGATTGTCGAATACTGAAATAATCATTATTAGCCTCCTTAGTTTAAATAATTGGCAACATTAAGCTATTGTCGGAACTGTTAAGTTAACTGTATTAGCATTTGACTGGGTTGATTTCTCACTTGACCAAGGTTTGATGAGGCCGTTGTAAACAAATGGTAGATTGTATCTCAGCCCAGCATTTCTGTTCAAAGAGGCAATTCAGTATTGCTTCCTTCACACGTCTTCCATCTCTTCTCCTGCTTTGAAATCTGCACCTCAGTACCTTCAAATATGTGGTCTGTCCCTTTACGATGAAGGTAGACGGCTGATTGTTAATCTGAACTAGAGTGCCTTCTGTGTTGATACAGTCTTTTGTGCAGCGGATGTTTCTCCCTGTGTAATGCTGCTTATTACTCTCTTTTCATGTGAGCATCTTGTTCTTTGTATGAACTTGTTTCTGTCATAGGTGTTGACCTTTTTTTATTTTATTTTAATGAACCCTTACTTAACCAGGAAAGTTCAATTGAGGTTAAAACGGTCTTTTTCAAAGATGTTTTACTTTTGACCAAGACAAAAGCACAAATCAGGCAGAACTTCAACAAGTTTACACAATCACAAGAAATAAAAATAAAAAATAGTTACAAACAAAAAAAAATCAATTTCCAAAGCATTCAGCATTCATTTAAACGGAAGGAAGTAAGAGTACGGTTACACTTGAAGGCGAGACACAACAGGTTTGCTCTCTTAACATTTAGACTTTCATGTGGAAGCAACAAACTTGTCCAATCTGCTCCTAAAGATGTTTTATTATTTCAATTAATCCACTTCATCCATAGATTTCTCTGGGACATTGCAATTTCAAAGGTCGTTTTATTAACATAAAGATTAGCCTTAAAGTAGCTCCTACACCAAACAAGGTTTTTAACTGAACATACACAAGCATTTGTTGATATCAAATAATAAACCTGATTTATTAAAGTTTTAAGTAAAAAAAATAGACAAAATGAAAATTTTTGGCCAAGATTCAGTCAGATCTAGTTTACCCAAAAACAAAATAAGAAATCCAAAATGCTCTGTATTTTTTTTTTTTTTATAACTAATATTTGTACAAAATTAACCAAGAAATTTAAACCTGGTTCTCTCCATTTTTCAGATTGAAATGTCCCAAATATGTGCAATTTAGGGCTGTAGTGTTTTAGCCGTCCAGCATTTTTATTAGTCGACTAATGATTTTATTTCAATTAAAAGTATTAAATTGTGATAAATACCCCAAACAGTAAATATGTAGTGGATCTTGTATTGAATTATGAGTTTAATCTAGTTTATAGTCATATAAATAAACTGTTTCCTGGTACTTTTCTGTAGAAATTGATATTTTTTGCATGAACTCCAGTGTAGTTGTATTTTATTGGTGCAGGTTTGAGTCGGATACAGAGAGATACTTCAGAGTTTTGCCACACCCCCTTTTTAGTCAATTAATCAGTCGATAAGTCAAATCTTTAGTCGACCAAGAATTTCTTTAGTTGACTACATCCCTAGTGCAGTTTTTTCAATTTTTACTCATAAAATGTCTTGTTTCTACGTGAAAACATTGCATAATGATACATGTATTTCTTACTTTCTTATGTGAGTAAACTACAGGAGAATACTTTTTTTCCTATTCACCTGCAGCATCTACCCTTAAGTAAATACAATTTGACTGAAAACTCTGATAAATATGTTTAAAAATGACTCAAAAGAATGTAAATTGGAAAGCAAGTTGAGTTAAAGTATCCGACACCTCTGCTCCTGGTCAAAAAACGTTTATCTGCAGCTAGCACGCGGCTAACCTGACAGAGCATCAGCTTATCCCTGAGCTCCAGGTCCTTTGGGTGCCCGCGATTTGTTTTGTCGACACGAACAAAAGCCAACACAAAGATTCCTGTGAAGGTTAGCTGGAGACGAGAGCGGGCGACGGCGGCTTCTCTGGAGATCTTGTGGCATTTTGGTGGTGCTGGGAGCAGAGGATGGCGGCGGTAATCGGAGGACTGGACAAACAGCGAGGGCCAGCGGGGAACGGTCCTGCCAAAGGTTTACACGGAGCTCTCCCGGGGCGCTGTGTAAATGAGGGGTTTAATGTCCGGACATGTGACGCATTGTTCCGCGCCGAAACAAAGGCGGCGACACGAGAAGGCTGTGAGAGCACGGGAAGGACTGCGGGGAATTGGCTTTGTGGGAAACTGGAAAGTCATTTGTGAAGTCGAATTTATGTATAATCAGAAGACTTATACAGACATGCAAAAACAATTGTACAACAACAAAAAAAGTGTTAAATAAAGGGGATGTTTTGCTATCGTTTTTTCCACTAGGCTTACGTTGTTGGGTGAGCTGTCAGGTGAGCGGTTGGTAATGCATTCTCAGGGGGAGAAAGCACCTAATTACAAATACTAAAGTAGGGCTGCAACCATTAAGGCGAGACACTGCAGGGGAGTAGGAAAAAATCTTAAATTTATGTAAGACAAATGTAATGTAAGACAAAAATATATTGCAAGTTTTTCATCATGTCATGTTTTTACATAGAAATGAGGCATTTTATGTGTAAAAACAGCCAAAATTAGATATATTTGGTACACAAAACTAAAAAATGGACAGAACCAGGTTTAAATTTCTTGGTTCATTTTGTACACAAAAAGCCGATATGATGAGAGAGCAAACTGACCAAAAAACAAAAAAAAAGAAAAACATTTGTTTTGTGTGACGCCTGGAGTACCTGACTTTTTTGGTTGTAAATTTCATTTTGTGTTTCTCACCAAAGAGTATCTTGTAAAAGCAGCACTTTATTAGTAAATGCAGACAGCACGCAGAGGCCTTATTTTTGTCATAAAGTATTTTGTCTCGATGTAAGAACTGAAAGCCGCGCTCTGATTGGCTGCGCTTGGGTGGTCCTCGCCGTTTCACCTTGTCGTCAGAAAAAGCAGTTGTAAAGCTGTGCACATAGGACTGAAAATGATGTGCCAAAGGCCAAACCTACTTCTGGTTCCGCAGTGTGAAAATCAGGTACACAAGCTTTAATGAACACCTCTGACCTCTGACTGGTCGACTGTAAAAAACATAATTGTATTTTGATAGTCTTTCTCTGGACTATACAGACTTTAAAACACATACGAAAATAGATTTTGGTTACAAAGACAGCGGCATTATTGAATCAATATGTCAAATAAGAATAAAGAATTCTCTGATTTACTTATAAATGATCTCTTTTGAGATGCTAGCTAGAGGCAAATTGAATCAACTGTATACCAGTGAGACTCTTGTGCCTCTGCAGCAGGTACAGCCTCAGTGGAGTTCAGCTCATTGTCCTCACAGTGCACAGGGTCACAGGTGAAAGAACGATGAGCCTGTACAGCAACAGGAAACACAGCACATATCTATAGCCCGCATCTGCCGTTATCACACTTTATTCTTCTCCATGTCTTTGTGTCTGTGTTTGGCACAATAAAACTCATAAACTCTGTGTTTGCTCATGTGGTTGTTGAACGGTGAGTGACAGAGCAGCTCTGACACAGAGGTCTGAGGGCGGCGTTCCCTCAGATGCCGACTGTATCTATAGAGCGGCGTTTGGAGAGAATAAGGAGCGGTGCATGTGAACAGAACTGACCCAGAAGTGAAGTAAACAGAACTAAATCTAGTTCTCACTGGGGTGGCTCCTGGTTCTCACTGGGGCAGCTCCTGGAAATAACAGATATCTGCAGACCAGGAGTCCACACATTTACACCCCACACGTACAAGCGCCACACAAACGCCCCTTCTTCTTTTGCTTTGCATGTCTTCAGGTTAGCGCCCCCTTTTATGGCACAAACCACCACTTTGCATTGGTGGCTATGCTAACAAAAGTTTATTTTATAGAATATTTTTTTTTCACAATTAGGATAAGGTTAGGGTTAACTTTAGAAACAGTCCACTGCCTTTGGACTCATGAACACTCTATAACACCTGCCACTTTAACAATCGTATAATAAAAGAGCTATCTATTTGCACTGCCACATTTGCACTGCTGTCTAGCCAACTGTACATTTCTGTATATAGTCTATTTTATTCTAATTTTATTTTTAATTTTATGCATGCCTTCTTTTATATATTTGGCTACTATTTTATTCATTGTTTTATACTGCACCTTACGCCAAAGCAAGTTCCTATGTTTTGTTATGTGAATTTTGTCCACTAACAATGGCAATAAACCGACTCTGAATCTGAATTTGGTTTAGGGCTTTGGGGCAGGTCTCGGCAGACCTGGGTTGTAGAATAAAAGGAGCAGAAATATCAGTGATAATTAGCAGCCAGTGGTGGAAAGTAACAAAGTAGAAAAGTAAAAAGGCATTTTTAGGTATCTGTACTTTACTTAAGTACATTTTACAGTAGATACATTTTACTTCACTACATTTCAGAGCATATATCTGTACTTTCTGCTCCACTACATTTTTGAACTGAAAAGTAAAAGAGTATTTTTTTAAGGTTTTAGACCTGCTGAAAAGGCTGAGGGGCTTGTTTTTTTAGGACCTTTATGGCTTTTTTTCCTACTTCCCTTTGAGCAAACAAAAAGCCTCTATAGAGAAAAATAACCCGTATAGTTGCCTTTATTGGCCAAAACTCAATAGAATAAATCAATCAAGATTACAATTTGATGCTTTAATAGTTCTCCAAACCAAAAATAATTACTTCTACTTTTTACTCTTAAAGTACATTTTTAAAGGAGTACTTTAATACTTTTACTTGAGTATATTTTGCTGCTGTATCTGTAATTTTACTTGTAACAAAATGGAGTACTTCATCCACCACTGTAGGCATGTATTTTAAAACTAGAAATGAAATATTTAAGATGTTATTAGAGTTATGATGTGGTGGTGGAACTTAACTGCCACTGAATTATTACAATGTGGTTCCACTTCAGCTCCTCTTGTTCAGTATCTTGCCTCAGAGCTGCCATGTGCAAACGCCAATGCCAAAAACATCCTCCCATGACACAGGACTATCACGGAGACACAGAACCAATGTTTACAACCAGAAAAAAAGCAAGAGAAGAAGAAGGGGGGGTCAGCACGTGTTGCATATTTCTGTGGCGCTTAAATCTGCAGATCTGGAGGCTGCAGATTTCACCCTTCTCGCTCCAGGGGCCTCAAACGTGTAGGAGTCCCTGTCATTGAGTTCATAGACGTGTAACTGGGACAGGCTTTTTGAAATCCTGATTTAAAGAAACAGTGCGTAAGTGTTTGATTTCACATTTCATAAACTTGGCTAATCTGATACGACGTAAACATGTTTCTTAATCACATAATTATTGAAAACGATCCACGTTGTTTGTGTTGTAATTTGTAGTTTTCATTCAGAAAGCAGAATGAGCCCCAGATCAGTCTCTCATTTGCTTTGACAGTTTCAATGATTAAGTCCCTGCAGCCGATCATGAGTCGGTGTTCTGCCCAGTTCTAGTTACCTGCCCCAAAGCCCTAAACTTAACCAAATTATCTGTTCCTATACCGAACCCTAATCCTAACCTTACCCTAATTGTGGAAGAATATATTGTAAAAAATAAACTTTTGCTAGGTCTGTGTGGCATATATGGTTGGAAAGTGTCTCTTCTGCCGATGCAGTTGTGATTCTAACAGGCAAATTCCACATCATGCGTCTCCGCTCCGCTGCGCTGCGTCACGCACTGCGCAGAACTTACGCAGCCATCGAAATGAATGAAGCCCGTTCCACATCCCGCGTAAGCGCTGCGCAGGTCTGTGCCTCAGCTCCGCCACTCCGCCGCTCTCCGACAGAATTGCGGATGAAGTCTATTTTCTTCTGCGCCCGAGTCCGACCGGATCAAGCCACGCAGTTTAGATCGCACCAAACAGGAAAGAGAACACGAACTACATCTGGGTTTCCAAAACAAAAACTTTTAACTCAGACCTAATGACGTGCATTAAACTTTTTGTTACCCAGAAGGCAAATGTTTACAATCAATACCACCCGAAACATTTAAATGGTTGTAAATCTCTTAAGTACAGTTTTGGGCTGTCATTTTATTAATGCTCTATTCATGCGCCGTGTTGACACGGTGAAAAAAAGCGATTGCAGTTGCACTGACGACGAACTTTCAGTGAATCTGCATTTGTTATTATTCCGCCACATTTTGACCACTTTCTTATCGTGCGTTCTCGCGGATCCCGCGCATGCTCACTTCCAGCTTCTCGGGACTTCGCAGCCCTTCGCTGCGGAGACAAATTGCGTCCAGTAGGCGAGGGTCTGCGCACAAAATCGGAGGCGGTCTGCGGCGCAGCGCAGCGGAGCGGAGTCGCATGATGTGGAATTTACGTGTAATTCCATTTTTTTTTAAACCAGTGAGAGCACAAGCGACACGCAGTTCCTCGAAAAACATTGTCCAGACATTTGAAACATCGTCCTAAAATCAAAGTCACCAAGTTCTGTGTTTCTTGCTCTCTAGTTCGTCCATCGTTTAATTTAACATCAAACAAAACGTGTTTGTTCTCAGGCTTTTCCTGCCTCCCATTTTGGAACATTCATAATAAAGGCTAATTCAACGGCACTTCAGCAGCTCCTGGCTCCGATCGTGACAGATTGCACCACTGAAAAAGGTCAAATGCAGATAACAACCTTTGCTTCAGGGCAATATAATGTACTTTAACCTTACACAGTGATTCAAAGTATAAAAATAACAGCACCCTTAAGTCGTAGAGTGGCATTATTGTATATGAAAGTGATTTTATGGAGGGAAGACTTACCGTGAAACCACTGTTCTGTATTTAAGGCTTGTATTTAAATCCTTAATTACTTTGGGATTAATTAGCAGCAGTGGTGGTCCATTTGGGGCAGTCTATACACCGACAATACAGAAGGACTTACAGCGTAAAAGCCATGAAAGCTAATTATGAACAGCAACTTGGGCTGAACTAAATGACTTTTCACAGGATTTAAGTTTCTGGTGCAGCTCAGACACACGACACAACCCTCTGTGCGCCGCATGTGTTGGAATCCACGGCATGAAAAGTCTGCAGATTTGATTTTCAGACGGTAAAAGGCCAGTTCCCACCCACAGAAAAAAGGCTTCTTCTCAAAACAAATATATTCAATCCAATCCACTTTATTTATAGCGCGAGTACATTTTATAACCTGAACCCTTTCCAAAGTGCCGCACAGAACACCATTAAAAACAAACAAATGCTTGAACAATGTCTATAACAATAAATAGTAGCAAAAAGCAACACATAAAATAGAGATTATGAAAATATGAACGAAATAAAGAAAGAAAACGGTTCACATTACAGAATAGCCGCATGGAGATTGAATGAATTAAATAAGTGAATTTATAAAACACCATATTAAAGGTGCACGTTAACCCACAGGTTCTTAAAGTCTATATGACAGGTTAGACACACATTTCACTAAAACAAACATGTTTATATTTAAGATTTTACTAAACATTTTGACTGTTTGTCCCCAGATTGACAGTTTTTTTGAAGTTTATAATGTAAGCATTTTGAAAACAAGGGCCAAAATCCATATCGATTGCACAATACAAAGGAACTGATAATAAATAATACCTGATAACACCTTTATTTTGTTGCGAGATCATTTATACTGTCAGAAAAATGTCTGTTGTATTTACAGTAAATTGTCCATGTATTTTTTATAGTACGTCGCTTTTTGATGACATCACAGAGGGATTATGTTTTAGAACTCACCTCAACTTCCTGTAAAGTGTGCTTCTTTCCATCATGACTGATATAAAACTATGATAAATATTTACCGTAAGTGCTAAGTCGTAATTAGACAAACATGAAAACCTGTCATATTGACTTTTTGGCCTGGAGTCCAGACTTTTTTTGAGGCCCAGTCTCACATTAGGCCCAGTCTCGCATTATATTTTACTGATGTGCAGCCGCGGTTGTACAGTTAAGAATTGTAACTTTACTGCTTGTCTCCATGGAGATGTTATTGATTAGTTTTACCTCTTCTTACTCCCTTTGCTGTGAGTAGTGTCATTTCTTTGTGTTAATGTAAAGTGAAAATCACGCTTTTGTGCTGCGCCATGGTCGGATAGCACACATGCCTGCCGTGTGGAACTGGCCGCAACGCCGTGAGTCTGAATCCTGCTCCAACACCCACTTACTGCTTGTCATCCCCCAGCCTCGTCCTACTGTCCCGTTCAAAAAAAAATAATAATAATATCATGCCTATGTAGAGATTTGTTTTTGTTTTATTAATTTTTTATACGATTATTTTTGATATGACATACTACGTACTGCTCATATGTTCAAAATAAATATTCGATCAAACCCAGATTTATACCAGGTTTAAACCAGAACAAAAACAGGTCTAAGAGAAAATAGATTCAGATTTATTTAGGTCACTTTGGAAAACATTACACTTGATCTAAAATATGGGCTTGTTCAGTGCAGCTTCATCTATTCATTACACATAAACATTGTAGATTTGCCTTCACTTTTCATTTAAAGTTTTAGTGTTTGTAACATTGAATTATGAGTCTCTGAAATAATAATAAAATAATTGATTTGGTCACTTTGCTCTCTCAACATATCGGCTTTCAAATGAAAACAACAAACTTGTCCAATCTGCTCCTAAAGATGCTTTATTCTTTCATTTAATCCACTTCATCCATTTCTTTGGGACATTGTCACTTCAAAGGCTGTTTTCATAAAATGCATTTTCCTTCCACAGAGATAAACACATAAAGATCAGCCTTAAAGTAGATCCCACACTAAACTGTACAATCTGGGACTTAACAAGATTTTGACAAAACGTACTGAAGGATTTGTTGATATCGAATTCTAAGTTTTATTACATTTAAGGCCAATTTTCAGTTAGATCTACTATACTCCAAAAACTAAATAAGAAATCCAAAATCCCCAATCCCCAATGTATATATATATTTTTATATCTAATATGTGCACATATAGCAGAACATGTACCATTTTTTAGATTTAAATGTCCCAAATATGTGCAGTTTTAGCAATTTTTACACATAAAATTCCTTATTTCTACCTAAAAATATTACATTATGAAAAGCTTGTAACACATTTTTATTAACTACAAAAGTTTGAAATTCTCCTATGCTTCTTCTGCATGTGTTTGCCTCAGTCTGATGCTAATCCAAAATCCAATTATGCTCTGAAAAATGAATACTGTTCATCTTTATTCTATGTGTGATCTTAATCAGAAAACTGTATCTGTAAAATGTACAGTTTAATCTTAACATTTCCTGCACATGACTTAATTAAACAGGATTATTTGACCCTGCCTTGACACTGAACACATGAATATGCAAAACATCTGTACAATATCATTTACATTAGAACTTCATCAAATATTTATCAAACTGGCGGTTCACAATCCGGTTTCTTTCGCTCGTTCCCTCTTTTTGAAGTGAGTTATGCTCCCGCGATGTGAATGGATTTGTTTGTCGGAGGGTGAATAATTCTGATGGCTATTGATCGCAGTAAATCAGTTCTTAAGTCACCTTGTACAGAGGAGGCGGGCCCGGTCTATGTGCGATTATCGGAGCTTAAAACAAGGCCATGAAGAATGACCCGCTCGTTCAAACTCGACACGCTTTGACGGCTTTTATCAATGACACTGGAATAAAAGCACGTCTTTACTTTTACAGGTCCAGCACCGACGGTTGTCCCCGTGGTGCAGCGGAATAATGTTACTCCAAAGCAGGCGTTATTAGAGGTTATAATGATCAGTGTAAAATATATGGTGAATATGGGTAACATGAGATGGTCAAATTTAGTTTAAATGTTTATTTTGGTACTATACTGGTCGGTCATGGTGATCAAAATAGGTAGCATATTTATAGTGTCCCACAAATATGACTTGAGACCTGCAGGTGAAAAGTAATAGACATCCAGAGGAAAAAAAAAACAATTTTAATTAAAGCCGCAAAGCGGCGATGATGGCCCTCGCCCCGCGCGCGACCGCCTTCCCAAGCGGCCTCGGCCGGTCCCAAACCGCCACGGGGCACCGTCCTCCTCTTCTGAGCGTCACTCGGGCCTCCGTAACCCCCCCACCCCCCAACCGCCGTCCCAGTAGAAGTGCCTAGGCGGGCACAGCTCTCCAAAAGTGGCAAAAGCATCAAAACAGCCGATGTAGTGCTTATTCGATCAAAATGCTCTAAATAATGCATCTGCCAAGTTTCACTGACTTTGCTCGAAATAATTTAGGGATCTCCACAGACTTATGACATGTGTCATAGGAAATGAATGGGGGATATGTGTGCTCCCAGAGTCAAAACAATACAAAATAGGACATCAATGTAATAGACTTTTTTGCAGCTTTTGCCGCTTCAAAGCAGTTTACAAGATTTCGTGGAAATTAGGAAATGTTGGTACTTTTACATGACCAGCAGGGCGCTATAGTGAAACCTGCTTGTGCTCCTGAGTCTGTTCCGTTTAATATTTTATTCTGCATCGGTGACTACAGTTTGGGCTCTGTAGGGCAATACCTGTGGCTAGGAGAGATATTGAAATTAACAGGAAATTAAGGTGTTTTTTCACAGGAAGTCATGACTAAACCGCACGAGATAGGTCAAAAATAATGGCAGATTATTAAATTCCAATCTGTCTTGATTAGACACGATGTCACGTTAGACCGATGTCGGCCAAAAACCCTAGGACAAGTTCTCAATGGAAAATAAAAACTTAAAGTGGCATTTAAAAATAAAAATCAATATAGCCGCCATGTTGTTAGTCTTATGACTGAGCACCAATTATGTTTTTAGGGTGCTTTTTATGTGTACTATCACTGTGCCAAATTTTATGGGCCTCCTCCAAAGTAAATGTGTCTCCTTCTCCATAGGCCTCACCCAAAGGTGGCGCTGTAGAGGCTGTTTATTAGTTTCAGGAAAAATACAGTTATGACCCATTAATGTCCCTTAAAAGGAGTCACTGTATTGAGTTTGGTGGTGGCTGTCCTGCAGATTTTAGTTGTTTTTATTGCAGCCTTGTGTGAATAGAATCACACTCCCATAAAGAATGAATAGGAGCTCTGGGGGCTCTAGAGGCAAAATTATGAAGAATAGGGCATGGGTCCCATTGACTTTTTGCATCTTATGAAGTATAGAATCATCTGGCCAAATTTGGTGTCAATCGGACAAGCTTGCAGCTTTTTAACTGAACTGTAGGGGCGCTATAGTGACTCTCGTGGTCCTGTGCTCCCTAGTCTATTGTGTGTAGTATTTAATTGTCCATCATTGGTGGCAATTTGGACTCTGTAGGGACAGTCCATGTGTTTTTGAGAACACGGCAAGAAAAGGAAATAGAGGCGGAATTTTCACAGGAAGTCATGACTAAACCTTAGTGCAAGATAGGCCAAAAATTGGCAGATTATTAAATTTCAATCTGTCTTGATTAGACATTATGCGTTAGACCGATGTCGGGACAAAACCCTAGGACAAGTTCTCAATGGAAAATAATAACTTAAAGTGGCGTGTGAAATGAAAATCAATATGGCCGCCATGTTGTTGGTCTGACGACTGAGCACCAATTATGTTTTAGGGTGCTTTTTATGTGTACTATCACTGTGCCAAATTTTATGGGCCTCCTCCAAAGTAAATGTGTCTCCCTCTCCATAGGCCTCGCCCAAAAGGTGGCGCTGTAGAGGCAGTTTATTAGTTTCAGGAAAAATACAGTTATGACCCATTAATGTCCCTTAAAAGGAGTCTCTGTATTGAGTTTGGTGGCTGTCCTGCAGGTTTTAGTTGTTTTTTATTGCAGCCTTGTGTGAATAGAATCAGACTCCCATAAAGAATGAATAGGAGCTCTGGGGGGCTCTAGAGGCAAAATTATGAAGAATAGGGCATGGGTCCCATTAACTTTTTTGCATCTTATGAAGCATAGAATCATCTCTCCAAATTTGGTGTCAATCGGACAAGCTTGCAGCTTTTAACTGAACTGTAGGGGGCGCTATAGTGATTCGTGGTCTTGTGCTCCCTAGTCTATTGTGTAGTATTTAATTCTCCATCATTGGTGGCAATTTGGACTCTGTAGGCACAGTCCATGTGCCTTTGAGCTCGCAGAGAAACAGGAAATAGAGGCGATTTTTCACAGGAAGTCATGACTAAACTGTGCGAGATAGGCCCAAAAAAATGGCAGATTATTAAATTCCAATCTGTCTTGATTAGGCACGTGTACGTTAGACCGATGTCGGTACAAAACCCTAGGACAAGTTCTCAATGGAAAACAAAAACGTAAAGTGGCGTGTGAAATTAAAATCAATATGGCCGCCTTGTCGTTGGTCTTATGACTGAGCACCAATTATGTTTTAGGGTGCTTTTTATGTGTACTATCACTGTGCCAAATTTTATGGGCCTACTCCAAAGTAAATGTGTCTCCCTCTCCATAGGCCTCACACAAGGGTGGGCTGTAGAGGCAGTTTATTAGTTTCATGAAAAATACAGTTCTGACCCATTAATGTCCCTTAAAAGAGTCACTGTATTGAGTTTGGTGGCTGTCCTGCAGGTTTTAGTTGTTTTTATTGCAGCCTTGTGTGAAGACAGTCTGAGTCCCATAGAGAATGAATAGGAGCTCTGGAGGGCTCTAGAGGCAAAAGTGTAAAAATAGGCCATGGGTCTCATTGGCTTTTCTGATCAGGAGGCCGTCTAGGAATTGTGTGCAAATTTTTCACTAATAAAAGTCAAAGTAATTGTTTTCTCCCCATTGTAATTTAGTGCGCTCCTACAGGTGGCGCTGTAGAAACTGTATTTGACTTGCATGTAAAATGGTGTTATGGGGCATTTATTTTCCTTAACAGAGTCACTGTATTAAGTTTGGTGGCTGTTACTCACTGCTTTGTGGCTTTTTGCTGCATCTTTGTGTAAAGAGAATATATTCTCCCATAGAGAATGTTTAGGAGCTCTGGAGGGCCCTGGAGGGCCCTAGAGGCAAAGTGTGAAGAATAGGCCATGGGTCTCATTGGCTTTTCTGATCAGGAGGCCGTCTAGGATTTGTGTGCAAATTTTCAAAAATAAAAGTCAAAGTAATTGTTTTTCTCCCCATTGTAATTTAGTGCGCTCCTACAGGTGGCGCCGTAGGGTTGATTGTTATTGTGCGCACATAAATGGATTCAGCAGCTTTACGTTTACGTGTGTTTCAAATTTCATGTCGATCGGAGAAAGCGTGTGCGTGCAGGAGCTATTTAAATGATTTCGTGAGCACTCTTTGCGCCCACCTGGTGGCCAACGGTGATAAATGCACCATATCACTAATTCAGTTTTTCATGGCGCCCTGCACTGGACATATTCCCCAAGTTTCGTCAAATCGGACAAAGTCGATGTTTGACTTAATAGGTAGGTGGCGCTAGCGAGTACTTTTTATTTATTTTTATTAATGCATTACATTCAGATCATAATTACGCACTAAGTGACTGAAATTACAGCTCTGTCAGTCAAGCGTGTAGCCGTGACATGCGATCGGAAAAACAGAAGCTTGAAGCGTTCGTCGATGGCGACCCAGCGAGACCATTGAATATCGGGCGAATAAAAGTGGCCGATTATTAAATTTCAATGTGTCCCAATCGCATAAACGTGTGCCAGACCCACGTCAGTCAAAAGCCCTAGGACAAGTTCTCCATCAAAAAAAAAAAGTAAAACTGGCGTGGCGACTTGGTCCAATATGGCGCCCGTGCGCCAGTCCGAGGGCGGCGCTCCAATGTCATGTTATGCTCGGGTCACTGTTCTCTATCACTGCTCCGAGTTTCGTGCGCGTCGGGCAAAATTTGCTCGTCCCATTTCCCATAGGGTCCGATTCGGGCGGTGCTGCTCGTTCGATTGGTCGGGCGCTCTCGAGACGCGAAATCTGAAATTTTTTCGGGCCGATCAGCGACTATACCCCATTGAAGACTTTTAGTGCATGTTTACTGGGTCAAAAAGGGCCGCGAAGAGTAAGAAAACGGGAAAAATAATAATAATAATAAGCAAGAAACCAACGAAACACAATGTCCCTCGCCAGTTTACTGGCTCGGGCCAATGAAGAAGCTGAATTCTACTTTACCCGATCAAATAATTAGATGGACAGTTTCCCAGATTTGTGGCGTCAAAAGCTGGGCGTGCGCTGCGATTTGAACTTTTATTCGTTCCTAATTACTCCCAAAGCGACTGAATCTCATACAATGATAGTCAGAGTTCAGGATGGGACTGTGCACACTGAACAGATCGATATGTTGACCTGTGCACACTGTACAGAGCGATGATCTGTTCACACTGTACAGAGCGATGATTGATATGTTGACCTGTGCACACTGTACAGAGCAATGATCGATATGTTGAACTGCGCACACTGTACAGAGCGAGGATCGATATGTTGACCTGCGCACACTGTACAGAGCGATGACTGATATGTTGACCTCCTCACACTGTTCAGAGCGATGATCGATATGTTGACCTGTGCACACTGTACAGAGCGAGGATCGATATGTTGACCTGCGCACACTGTACAGAGCGATGATCGATATGTTGACCTGCGCACACTGTACAGAGCGATGATCGATATGTTGACCTGCGCACACTGTACAGAGCGATGATCGATATGTGGAACTGCGCACACTGTACAGAGCGAGGATCGATATGTTGACCTCCTCACACTGTACAGAACGATGATCTGTTCACACTGTACAGAGCGATGATCGAGATGTTGACCTGCGCACACCGTACAGAGCGATGTTCGATATGTTGACCTGTTCACACTGTACAGAGCGATGATCGATATGTTGACCTGCGCACACTGTACAGAACGATGATCGATATGTTGACCTGCGCACACTGGTCAGAGCGATGATCGATATGTTGACCTGCGCACACTGGTCAGAGCGATGATCGATATGTTGACCTCCTCACACTGTACAGAGCGATGATCGATATGTTGACCTGTGCACACTGTTCAGAGCGATGATCGATATGTTGACCTCCTCACACTGTACAGAGCGATGATCGATATGTTGACCTGTGCACACTGTTCAGAGCGATGATCGATATGTTGACCTCCTCACACTGTACAGAGCGATGATCGATATGTTGACCTGTGCACACTGTACAGAGCGATGATCGATATGTTGACCTCCTCACACTGTACAGAGCGATGATCGATATGTTGACCTGTGCACACTGTACAGAGCGATGATCGATATGTTGACCTCCTCACACTGTTCAAAGCGTTGATCGATATGTTGACCTGCGCACACTGTATGAGGGACATGCAGAGGAGTCATGTGTGCAACTGTCTTCTCATGCAGCACATTTAAATGCCCCAAACATAAGAGAAACTGATAGCAAACTGTTGGCACTTCTACTCAAAGGCTTTTACCACAAAAACTTTTCTGGCTTTTTTGTCTGAGGTGATTTGTTCTGAGGGCGTGTCCGAGGTGCTTGTTGTTCCGTTCACCTTTGTGTCTTCTGCGGTGTTCCCTGTAGCTGTATTTTAGTGTGTCCGCGCTGCTTTCTCTCAGCTTCAGCGGCGCTCGGATCGTACGACTCAAACAAATATCAAACGTATCTGAAATCCCATACACTGCACGACACAGACACAAGGGGGAGCTGAAGTCTGGCACTTCTGAAATTGTTGTGCGACTAAAAGTAAGTAAGTAAGCCCAGCTAAAGGTTGAGATCTAGATGTCTCCTGTGCTGTTTTTAATTCCATAAATAATCACAGACTCGCTCTGAGCATTTCTGACTCAAAGCACGCTTATCACAACTGCATGCTCATTTTAGTATTTCGGTGTAACTTTTGCATGTTTACCTATGTATTTCCCTCTACTGCCTGTAGATGGAGCGCTAATGCACAAATCCTGACATGGTAACACCTGACTGAGAGAAAGTCATGTTTGGTTTTCATTACAAACAATATTTTTTATTCTAAATATGAAACGCCAAAGTAAAGTTTAAAGGACAACATAAAAATTCATAATGCGTGTCTTAATGCAAAAAAGTGTGTGAAAATTATTAATCTCTTTAACCAGTGCTGGGAAGAATTGTTTTCTGAAATGAGTTGGGTGAAAAAGTAAAAGTCTGTGGGACCCAAAGGCGTCTGAGATCTGTAGATAGACAAACAGAGGGATAATTAATGAGAGGGACAGATGGAGCGGCCGCTGATCTGGTTAAATGTGGCTCAAAGCGAAGTCGAGCCAACTGGACAGATCCACGCGTCCAAGCAGCATGTTCAAGAGCGCGGGACAGACGCTCTCACGCCTCACGCCCCAAATGAGCCCAGCCGAGGACGGAGGGACGGCTGGAGGCCCACAATCTCATTTTACTCTGAGATTTCAGGTTACACTGTGCTGTTCAAAATGTCTGCAGTGAACCTGGATTCCAAACATTTACCCACTCAGAGTTTAGAGTGATTCATGCGATGATGGAGTCATCTTTATTTTCCCGGCACAGCCACGGCTTTTTCTTAGCCTTTTTCTTTCATTTTTGAAATATAGTATTAAACAGACAAAACACAAACAAAGAACAAATAACACAAAACATGAGCAGAGAGCAAAAAACTACAGCACATTTAGTCCAACATATAAGTCTCACTTTGTTCAAAGTCAAATAGGTCAATTTTCTCCATTTTTCAAGTCTCAGCAGTGGTGGAAGAAGTAGTCGATTTTGTTACTCAAATAAAAGTGTGCAAAAAATGTACTCAATAAACATGTTGAATTACGTGTTTGAAAATGTACTTCAAGAGTAAAACGTTAAAGTATTTCAAAGACCAGTGTAATGCAGTAAATACATGTTGTAATTTGGGAAATACATTTTGGTAAATTTTGTTCAACAAAGGTGAATTCCAAGTCATTTCTTAATTGTTGTATAGAATTGTATGTGCATTTGTTTCTTTGCTTGTTCTTGAGCGTGAACTCAAAACCTTCAGGCAGAACGTCTCCATCAACAAGCTAAAAATTTCAGTTAAAGAAGCGTAGTGGAGTAAAAAGTACAGATACTTGGTCTCAAATGTAGTGAAGTAAAAGTATCCACTGTAGAGACAACTTAATGCAGATACCTAAAAAATGTACTTAAGTATAGTACTTTTACTTTTGTACTTCATGACTTTCCACCACTGAATTTCAGCCATCATTTTTGTCAAGTCCTTGATTGTTGGTTCAGTTTGTGTCATCCATTTCTTGTGATGGCCTTTTCTGCAGCCGCCGAGAATATACTCCATTTTTTGAGGCCCAGAAACATAGCTCTGAACTCAAGTGTGATGGTGATGTCAAAGACAGCCTGGAGTGCTGTGTTTATCTCAGTCCAATATCTCTGGACAGCAGGACAGTCCAAAGCACATGGGCCAGATCTTAAAATTGCTGTTGGGAAAAGGCGCTCTTTCAGTATGACAAACCTGGAGCAGTTTACACAGAAAGAGTGCTCCAGAATTCCAATTGAAAGGTGTAAGAAGATTGATAGGAAGCGACTGATTTGAGGTATTTTTTTCAAAAGGGTTTGCAACCAAACATTAAGTTAAGGGTTCTATTAATTTTGTCCAGCCCATTTTTTGAGTTTTGCGTGAAATTTAATCTAATTTTTTGTGTGTGCACAAAACCTGTGTAATTGCAATATTTCAACACTTTCAGCTAGGCCTGTCACAATAAGTACTGTCGACTTCGACTTCAATATGTTCAATATGTGATAGAAAGAAAAACATTTTTGGGGTTCAGTATTTATCTTGTGTACCTTTTGTATGCATTTTGGATAACTTTTTCTTTGTTTTTGATAAGATTTTGATTCCAGAGAGCTTTTAAGACACACAATTGGCCCCAACTTACTGAAAAAAGTGTTTCATTATGCTAATTATTTATTGTAGCTCATGTTTTTCACTGTATTTCACATTTAAAATGACTTTGTTTGGGTTTTTTCAGCTTTAGGTGACATTGTCAGTGGCATAAAGTAGTTTCATTATTATCGTTTATCATGATATTTTCTTTAACCATATATTGCACTTTGTTATCGACAGGCCTTTCTTTAAGCCATGACTGTATGTGGACAACAAAGTTTTTTAATTGTTCTGGACCTTGCAACAGCCAACTTGTACTCATTCCAAAATGTAACATTGCAAAGTATCAACTCATTTCTTCTGAGTGCTGCTTTCAGACTCTAGGAAAAACTGAAATTACTTTCTACATGCCGTTGGTATTCAGCCTTTAAAACCAGATACAGCACCGTTTTGGCTAGCATAGGCACTTTGAATAAAAAAAAGTGAATATATTCCTCTACACCTGCGTAATTTCCCTGAGAGAAATTGGATTTCTACCTAAAAATCATGTAGATTCTAGGTTTAGTTTGAGTCATTTCACTAAAATAATGTGTTTTCCAAGAAAATCTACTTAAGCAAAGCAGCAATTAGCGGTTTCTTAGAAGACTTGGATTACTATCTTTGCACTTTGATGGACATAGACAAACACAGGTGCGGTGACTTACTTGAGCCCACAGTGAGACGAAAGAAACACTTAAATGAACGTTACTTTTTCTCACTTTGCTCCACTGTGTTGTTGCAAGAGGCAAAGGAAAGCAAAAGCCACAACCTAAAGTTAACCGTTCAACGCCGCATTCATCACAACACTGTGTCGACAAGAAAGATCAAAGGACAGGGACAGGCGCTTCGGGACAGTTTTCCGTTTGTCCTGTGAATGATAAGGTCAATAGTTTGTTTCTGTTTATTAAATCAACAGCTCTATGAAACCTTGTGAGGCGACTGCGGTTGTGATTTTATTTTAGGCACAAAAAAAAGATATCAATTTGAAACTTCTCCTGTAGTTTACTCACATAAATGTAAGAAAAATATATATTACAAGTTTTTCATCATGTCATGGTTTCATGTAGAAGTAAGGCATCTGTAAAAATGGCCAAAAATACACATATTTGGGACATATAAATGTGAAAAATGGACAGAACCAGGTTTAAATTTCTTGGTTCATTTTGTACAAATATTAGTTACAAAAAAGTTCACAAAGGAGATTTTGGATTTACTTTTTGAGTAAACTGAAAATTGACAAAAAATCAAATTTCACCTATTTTTTAAATTAAAACTTCAATAAATCAGTTTTAGAATTAGATATAAAAAAATACTTCTGTAAGATTCGTCAAAATCTTGTTGACTTTAAGGCTGTAAAATTTGGTGTGTGTGGGAGCTCCTTTAAGGCTGATCTTTACGTCTCTGGGAGAAAAAAGCATTTTAAGAAAACGGCCTTTGAAGTTATAATGTCCCAGAGGAATCTATGGATGAAGTGGATTCAATGGAAGAATAAAACATCTTTAAGAGCAGATTGGACACGTTTGTAGTTTCCACATGAAAGCTGATATATTGAGAGAGCAAACTGACCAAAAACTGAAAAAAAAATAATTTTGCCTGTAGTGTCTCAGCTTAAGAGCGTAAAAGAAACGTTCATTGGAATCAGTCGCTTAAACGGATGGTCTATCAGTCGGTGCTTGATGTTGGTTAACAGCAAAACCAAGTTATTTTTTTCCCTATATCCACTGTGAGGGTGATTTCAAGCCATGTCTCAAGTGCTGGAATTGCTTCACAAACACGACACTACCTCCGACAGCCGCTCCTGAACAGCTCATCAAACCAAACGCCTTATTTCCGAGCGGATACCGGCCCTCTGCCTCGCTCTGAACATGAAAGTGAAAACCACTTTCCCTCGCTCGCCTCTCCTCCTCCAGCCTTGCGCTAAATTAAATGACTTTGGATGTAAAATGTGTTCATTATATGATTTCCATCTGCCGTGTGGGTCCGGCCGCTGGCGCACAGAGGCGTGCGGGTTAGCAACACAGTCTAGTATCTCTCTAACGCACACGTCCAAGCCTGGGATGAGAAAGCTGCATTGTCAGTCAAAGAAGATGCATGTTTTTTTTATATTTCGCTCACACTATAAGCCTGATATCTTCATAATAAAGCGGTTTATTCACTGGAACGGTGCGTGCTGCCTGCTCATTTTGTTTACACACCAACACAAATGTAATCCGAGCTGCGAGGCATGTCATTATTTTTACCTTTTTAAACAGAAAGCTGAATTAATCTCCTCTCAGAGTAAACAGATCATATGTGCCCACCTTTTTCTCGTCACAGATCATTCTTCGCTATAGTTCATGTGGATTTTATTATTGTACTTTTTGAAAATTGGAAATGTCTTCTATCGACTGTATACTGTTACATATCCAACCGGCATTTTGAGTTTTTAATGCATATTCCATACAATTATAGCCTACAATCTGAGCTAAAGATACTCGGGCCCAGTTTTCTCATTTTGTCCCAGTGTTCAACTATTTACATGGACTATTTTACATGGACAATGGATTTTTATCAGTTATAAGTGATGTTCTGACTTCTGATACAGCAACAAGGTTTCACGAATCGGCAATGCTTTTTGATTGTGACTGATTTGATTGGATGGATCCGATATCAATGCCCCAGAAAAGCAAAAAATGGACTAGAAGTTGTATAATTACAAACTGGAGGGAAGACTACAGCCAATTTTGGCTGGCCCTGGACCCTAGACTTTGAACAGTTCTTTTCATGGCGAGGTGCGTTTGTTCAGGTCCCCCTACGTCGCGTTTGAACTCGTTTGGAGAAGATTGGTATGGGTGTCTCTACTCTCTTAAAGGTCATGTACCTGATTTTTACTGTTGTGAAATGGGAAAAACAGAACTAGTCCACATTCCCAATTTTTAGCATGTAATAAAGTAAAATCTGTGTTGCCCCAGCACAGATAGACAGTATTGTCGAAGCTTCTATTTGGGTGAAAATGAGACCACAACTTTTACTCTGCATCTCTGTATAGAGCATTTTACTCTACGAGAAGCAGGAAGTGTGCAGTCAGCATGCTAATGTTTGTTTCCATTAATATTTAGGATGCTGGGAAACACTTTAACATCAGCTAATTCTGTTTTTCATGTTTCAAAATAGTAAAAATCAGATACAGGACCTTTAAGAGAGTAGAGACACTCGTACCAATATTGTCCAAAGCAAACTTACGATTTACATCTGAATGCAGTCTTTTAGTCGATTAATCGGTCAATGGTGTCTTTGCCTACCAAGATTTTTACTATTTGACTGATCATTTTATTTAGATTAAGATGATTTATATGGCAAAAACGAGAAAATATGGAGAGAGTTATCTTAAGATTTTCATTTTAGAACATATAAATACACTGTTTTTTGTTGGTTTTCTGTATAAATAGTTTGGCATGAATCCTGTGCAGTTGTGGTCTTATGAGTGCAGTTTGGGTCAGATACATTGAAATACTTTATAGTTTAGATATATTTTTGTATATATACTACAGCCCTAAAATGCAGATCAAATTAGTGCATGTCTTCACAAAATCTTTGAAAACACTCCACACAATGGAAATTGAAATAGTTCTAACAGTTGTAATTTATCTGTATTGTTTATCCAAAGTCAACCACTGAAAAAAATATCACTTACAAGCTAAACACAGCTTTGAAACGGCATAAAAGGACATACGCAGAAACAAACAGCTTTCATTACACACTGCAAAAATATGTAAATGACCAAAAACCCTACAGAGAACTGGAGACATGCTCCGGAGCGTGGGCCCATTGTTCGACTCCATAAAGACCAAGTAGAAACTGCAAATTAAACTGCCTCCTCACCCAAACGTTAGATGAGTCATAAAGATGGAGAGGCGTAGATTTCCCTCACAAAACAAAGCCATTTACCCTGACGAACGCCTGAGAAACGACACAGGAGATTAGCTTTTTAATAATTACTCGTTCATCTTCTCCTCTGCTTTTCTTTCGGTGCCCGTCGGTGTCTGTTAATTTATACAAAACGCCTCCGAATCGCAGATATGAAAAGCAAACGTGTCATTACTCAAGCTGCCCGGGGTTCAATAGGTGAATATGATAATCGCTCAAACGGTCGATATGAACTGTCAGAGTGTGGACAGAGCGAAGCCTTAGTCAGCTGATACTCGGAGACTGCAGGATCTGAGGTTTATTGGAGGACTAAATGTGTGTATGTGTGACTTCAGATTACTGTTAATTTACTCAAAGAAAAAAAAAATCATATTTGACAGATAGTCAGTACTCTGCAGCTAAGAATTCTTCCCAACAGTGGTTACAACTTTGCCTGGAATGTTCTGCAGAATGGCATTAAAGGAAAACAAGTTTGCATTTTTCACTTTGCTGTTAGCCTTAAAACATGCTCTTGAGTGCCGTAAATTTGCCATCTCATGTTTAAAAAACAAAACAAACGTTTCTTATTCATTTTTTGACCTGTGTTATCAGTCACAATGAAATGACACTTACTGAGTGCATCCAGCCAGCAGATGGCGCCAGCGCAAAATACAATCTAGTGAAGTTAGTGGTGAAAAGACGTCTGTGCGGATTTGCTGCAGCAGTTATCGTGTTTAGAGGCAGAAATGCTCAGAACGAGTTTAGTGATGATTTAAGGACTTAAAACCGTGGAAGATTCTCTGATAAATCACATATGAAGTCTGAAAATGCGTCAGAAAATCCCAGAAGTTCAGCAGGAAGTGTGTTTGACGCTCGGAGGGAGAGGATTTTTTAATAAACATTCCTCAAAACATTGTAAATGCAACTGAATGCTACTTCAGGTGTGTTTTTGATGACGGAACAAAAAAGTCACTGTATCAGAATATGTGCCCTTTTAAAGCTTTAAATATACTGCCAGTAATACTGCCAAAATGTTATTCTTTTTCCCCTTTCTTTTCTTTGAAATAAGTAAGTACAATCACATACAAAAACATGTCATGTCGCCAGATATATAAAAGAGATCCAGGGTTTCTCAGCAGAGTTGTCTTCCAGTCGACGTCAGTAAACTTACAATGCTGGTTTTCTACTTTAAACTCGATATGACAGGTCCTCATGTTTTTCTAATCCTGGTTTAGTTTGGTGAGATGGAAGCCCATTTCTGCCAGAAAATACAAAATTAAAAGCTCTGAGTTCATAAGTTCAAGTCATAATAATTAAAGTAAAATATTTCTTTAAACTCACAATTATGATTTTAAACATGAAGTTTTGACTTTTAAACTGATATTTATGACTTTTCCGCTCATATTTATAATTCATAATTATGACTTCACGTGAGGCTTCTATTCTTTATTTATCGGCGGAAATGGGCTTCCGTAGATGTGGTAAATATTTATCATAGTTTTACATCCGTGAAGTTGCAGTTTGTGAAGAAATTATGAAATTACAAGTAGTGCTTGTAATTTAAGACATCATTTGAAATTTGGCCCTTGTTTTCAAAATAGTTGCTATGGTAACAGTTGTGGAATTAAGTCTACTTATGTCTTTACGAAAACTGGGGACAAGTAGGCAAAACGTTTAGTCAAATCTTGAACATAATAATTATGTTCACTGTTTTAGTGAAATGTGTCGTTTAACCTATCACATGGACTTCAAACATATTAGTCAGGCATTCATTTGATTGCAGGGGTTTTTAGTCCAAAAAAGAGAGAAAAGCATGTATTATTATTGTGCCTCTCCACAGATCTGACCTGTAACCTGGCCTTGTGTCTCCACCAGCTCGTCTCCATGGAGATGTGAGAGGTCATAGTCCATCCAATTTATTGACTCTGTCCAGGTTTATGTGGAGCGAGTTTTTTGGTGAATAAACTGGCCTTGCGTCTCAAATATCTCAGTTTGAAAATATACCAGCAAAAACACGTTGAAATACTTGACGTGCTTAAAGTGACAAAGAAACAATTTCATCAATGCATCAAATAAAGCTTTGCAGAAAAACACTTATAAGGGGCGCATAAGTCATCGTAGTTGAAATCAAAAGTTAAATTAACACAATTAGAAAGTTACAAAGACTATATAAAACACCAGAGTTATAAAATACACTTAAATTATACGCAGTTGTTTGTAAAGGATTAAATGAGTATTTGACTTGTTTCTTTTCTGGTGGATGATCTGCCTCCTACTTGTCTCCATGGAGATGGTGTTACTTTGCCTAAAACGTTACACAGAATGGCAAAAACTGATATATCTCGATGGAAAATGTTCTAAAGTTTGGGTCTAACTTTCCATCTCCGTGAAGTTGTGCTGCTGTAAGTTACAAAACAACAAAATATCATTCTGTGGGGAAAAAACAAACGGACACCTGGTTATTGACAGATTGATAGTTGCAGCACTCTGTGTTCTACATATGTACCAATCTGGAAAGGCTCTCACTTAAACCAATCGGAAAAAGGCGGAACAACATGACAAATACTTAAAGCTGATTGGACGTAGTGTCACGACAACTGAGCAAGCCGATAAATGTAACTTTTGTTAAAGAAGAACTAAGTAACATTTTTGCTTTATTAAATGTCCATCTTTGTTTTTTAAAATAGTTATTTAAAGGCTTGTGACCCTTTAGACCTCTTCTACAAACGACATGGATGTGAATCTTATATTAAAGGTGCAGTAAAGGTAAAATCTCCAGCAGCTCCAGCACAAATATATTGTAAACGCATCTAATCAGGTGAAAATGAGAACACAGCACTTTCTCTGCATTTGTTTATAGAGCGTTTTATTCTACAAGAAGTAGGAAGTACGCCATTAACATGCTAATGTTTGTTAGCTTTACTCGGGATGGCAAAACTCACTCTGGACTCAGAGTGAAAAGTGTTTCTAAATTGATTACAGTGAACGCTGATGCTTTATTAGGCACTCGAGTGATACATGTGACTGATGGAAAGAGTTTAAAGGACACATATTACGTCATAGTGACTTTTTTGAGCTTTTAACCCTGTTCTAACAATGTTCCATCATCAAAAACACACCTGGAGTTGCATTTAGCTTCATTCACGCCATTTTGAGGAATGCTGGTTAGAAAATACTCTCCCTCCGACCGTCAAAAACATTCCCTTCAAAATCTGCTTTGTCCTGATAACAAACATCACTTATCCGGTAATTTTCTCCTGTTTTAAGTCCTTAAATCATTGATACTCTCGTTCTGAGCATTTCTGCCTCTTAACACGATTACTGTAACTGCTAGCCTGATTAGCATCTCATTAACACTTGTATAAGTGCTATGTAGCCTGTAGATGGCGCCTAAACTCAGTAAGTGCCGTGGGAAGCAGCAGAGATATAGATTTTTTTAGTTCCAAAATACGAGATGCCAAATTTAAAGGGCATGTACCTGATTTTTATTTACTCTAGTTAAGATAAATTCCCTTTACATCACACATTGTTTGATAGAAGCAACTTCATGTAAAAACATTGGGTTTGTGATGTATAATTTATGCATATTATAAACTCACTTTGTTAGGAAAAAACTAGTGCAGAAGTGTTTGCCAGGGTCACCTCATTTCGGCCAATCGTAGGCACATCGTACACTAAGAATCATGGGAAAATAACTGCTTGACACTATTCCAGTCATTTCGGAATCATGGTGCAATATTGAGTGAGAGGAAGGACTATGTGGGCGGGGCAAACGGTTCAAAAACATTTCCCTGTCTCAAGGTTCAAAATCAGGTACAGGCCCTTGAAGACAATCAAGAGCATGTTTAAATGTCAATAACAACACCAAAAAATGCATCATATTTTTCCTTCAAAATAAACTACTTCTGTTTTTCTCGTTTCAATACAGTACAAATCAAACTACAGCGCCTTTAGTAGTTCTCATTTGAATGCTCCCTCAAATGCTTCTTCAAAAAAATAATCAATATTTCCAAAGTCATCCAGGTATACCATCTATTCATGGGTTTTAAGAAATGGCAATAGTCCTGGCATTTCAAATCAAATTAAAATTATCCTATGAATGGAAAGGTCCTCACAAAGTAATTCAGATCAGGAAGAAAACCCATAAATACAGCGTTCAAATTTAAGGTCAGGAGGTTTTTCAGGTGAAACTTTGAACTCTCCACCAAACTGTTTCAGTGCATTTATATCTTTGGCCCAATTACAGGACAAGTGCAGATGAGACGAGATGTGGCACTGACAAAACTGAGCTTTGTGTCCTCCAGCGCTTTTCAAATCAATCGAACTCAAGCGGACAGAATGATAAAACATGATAACATCGAAGAAAACATTTAGCTCTGACCTTTACTTAAATTACGACAAAACCACTTTTCAATTACCTTGGGTTTCTGCTCGAATTCTGGTGACTGTTTTGAGACCAAAATTAAAATTAAACAAAACTTCAATCTTACAAGAGCAATGTTGGCAAATGATTAGATTTTCCTCTTCATTTATTGCCCTGAGCAGAAATTAAAGGTGCACTTTAAAAATGTTCTGCTCTACTTATTGCATTTAGAATAAAAATCATTAAACAAACAGTAAAACCAGGGGTAAGTAGCACTCAGTATTTGCTTATAACGTAACATTTTGCAGTAATTGTACTTTTTAGAGTAGATACCACAGTTTGACTTCTACTTGAGTAATATGTTGTTTGAAGTACAAGTGACAAAAGCTTTATATTGACAATATTAAATTATTTGAACATTTGCACTTCTTCAAATATTTGTAGTTTTTGTCTTTTTTTTCAAGTAGTTTTTCCAAACTCTTTTCTGCTCTTACTTGAGCTCTTTTATGTGATTAATAATATTTTAAAGTCAGAAGCACCATACTTGAGTACACATTTTGGAAATTTAGTAAAATACAACAAAAACAGTCAGTATTGCTCCGTATTTTCTTGTAATAAAGTAAAATCTGTTTTCTCTCAGCACAGACAAGGTGTAAAAGCGTTTTTTTAGGGTGAAAACATGTCAAATTTTAAAGTGTTTTATTCTCCGTGAAACAGAAAGAAAAGCACTTATAAACCCATCGTGGTGAATAATTTGGAATGTAAGTGAGTAATGAATCTGGACCACTTTTTAAAATGACCTTGTTCTGTTCTATTTTTCTCTTTTTAAGACGGTGAAAATAAAGTTAAGTAGCTTCAAAAGCATAATGCGATCTCTCAAATATCGGTGAAAGTGTCCTGTGATTTCTGCTGCACAATAATATTGTGGCTGGTCACAATGTATCAAATTATGTTTTGTTTTGTTGCAGCAACAGCAAAAAAAAAAACATAACTTCATAGTCCATGATCCTTTGCTCCATTTAAGCATTTCAGCGCAGACAACGTGAAGAATCACTTTAACTAACGAGCACTTTTGGATTTTATTTCTTTGGAACATGACAGTAACTATTCACACCAAAGACTTATTAAAGTAGAACTAAGTAACATTTTACCTCATTAAAGTCTTTGTAAGTCCGTGTGGTGGTTGGAAATTTATTTTCAGGTCGTTTGAAGCCCCCTGCTGTCGCAAAACCAGCTGCTGATTCTCGGATAAATGATGTCTGAAATCAGAAAAAAACGTCATAATTCGAGGAAGTTCAGCAGGGTGTGTTTTTGACTGTTGGAGGGAGAAGGTTTTCTAACCAGGACTCATCAAACTAGTGTGAATGAAGCTAAATGCAACTTCGGGTATGTTTTTGATGACGGAACAATGCTACAACAGGGTTAAAAGCTCAAAAAAGTCACTATAGCATGATTAGGGTGACCAGATTGTCATAATTAAAAACTTGGACACACCCTGGTTGGAGTGGGGAGTTACAGTAAAATTGTAAGAAGAGCGGCTAATTAAGTAGAATATATACACTTGGTCCATTCAAGGCTCATTCACGACTTCAGTGAACAGTACTATAAACTTCTATTGATAGTGCTCTGATTTTTTTGTATTCTGGTCATTTTCAATTACAGTTCTTTCTATTTTTTGGCAGTTTCTCTTTATTGCCGTTATCAAATTGGTCAAAAATAGGGACAACTGGGACATGATTTGTATAAAACTGGGACAAATAAATGGTTTTGGACACATCTTCTGGGACATGGGACACAGGGCTCAAAACTGGGACTGTCCCGAGTAAATAGGGATGTCTGGTCACCCAAAGCATAATACATGTCCTTTAAAAAAGTCTCCACTGTAAAATGTAATTGAGTAAAGTTCAGATACCTAAAAATGCACTGAACATTGACTTTTGTACTTTGTTACTTTCCACCACGGCTGGAAATGAATATGGTGATAATATTGGTCTGTGAGATCTGCACATGGTCACATTCCCACTGATTTTGCTAATGTCGTGTTACTCTTGTTGGTAAAAGTGTGTGGTGGCTGCACGAGGTGAACAGAATCCGACTGAGTCCTGTTGCTTGGATGCCCGCTTCACCTTTACGGCTCTGACAGTTTGACATCATAAGTGCCCCAATTGTGCTCTGAAGCAAAAAGCTGCTGCGACACGGAGTTTAAAAAGGTGAGGCAGGTTAGTCGTGTTTGGGGGCATGATTACTAATGTCCAAAGGTGTGACTTCTCTGGTGGAGAGTACAGGTCACATCTGTGGAGAGTTTGTGACCAGTAAATAATTAGTTTTGACACCAATTTTTATTAGTTTAGCCAATTTTTCCAGTCTAGGTTTATTTTAAAGAACACATTCCGCTACAGTGACTTTTTTGAGCTTTTAACCCAATGTTCCGTCATCAAAAACACAACTGAAGTAGCATTCAGTTGCATTCACGCTGTTTTGAGGAATGTTCACTAGAAATTCCTCCCCCTCTGAGCGTCAAAAACACTTTCTGCTGAACATTCTTGTTCTGGGACGTGTTTTCAGATTTCATACGTCACTTATCCAATAATCTGCTGCTGTTTTAAGTTCATGCATACACTATGGGCAATTTAGAGTTACCAATTAACCTAAACCTAAACATGTATGAATGTACATGTCTCTGTGTCAGTCCTGCGACGAGTTGGCCACTGTCCAGGGTGTACCCTGCCTAAGGCCCAAAGTCACTAGAATAGGCTTCAGTCACCCGCAACCCCGGAAACGGGAATAAGCGGTAGAAATGAATTAATGTTTTAAGTCCTTATATCATCGTATTTCTGCCATTTAAACATGTTCATTGCTGCTCCATAATGTTTGTTGACAGCTAACTCAACTAAATTGTGTGAGCGATGCCATCTACTGGCTGGATGTACTCAGTGTCTTTTCAACAAAGGCTGATAACAACTGTCATTTAATGAATAATACATTTTTAAATGTTTTATAAACATGAGATGGCAAAATTAAGGCGCTCAAGAGCAGGTTTAGGATAACAACAATATGAAAAATACATGATATTTTTCCTTTTGCAAGGTATTTCAGTAACAGACACTTCACTTGTTATACTTAGGAAAAACATAAACACTGTTTATATTTACTGTATTCATGAGTATATGTTGTGTTTTCCACCAAAGAGTTTCTAGAAGAGCAGTGCTTTGTGACAAAATTAGACCACTACATGTTGTCTGCGGCTAAGCATTTTATTTTGCGTAAACCTAGAAGAAACATGTCAGTTAACCAGGCTAAATGTTTTCACTCGTTATGCATTGGTGATGGTTAATCGGTTAACCATGAACGCCCCTGATCCAAATCTATTTAAAATAGACCCACAGCTCCTGTGACTGGGGCAGTGCACAGCTGCCACAAGCTGTAGTTTTTCATTATCCTCCCTCTATGAAAGCGGTGGTTGTGTGCCATGCTGTTCTGTTGGAAACAATGCAGTTCTAATAAATAGAGCTTTACTGTCCATAAAACCAGGACAGGGACAAGAAGCAGCTCGAGGTAATGTCTCCCCCTGCAAGAGACACAAGAACCACCGGGAAGGACTTTGTTTACTGTTCCCTCATTACACAACTTTAATGTTTGTAGTAGATGTTGTAGAAGCAGTAGCAGTGGAAGAGAAGACAGCGACGGACTGAAACAAACATGAAACGCAGTAATCCACGGTGAATTTATACAGCTTTATTACTGCTGCTGCTACAACTATGACAACAGCTAATGCCCCTGCTCTGTCAATGCTCAAAGGCTCTACCTGATTCTTTACTGTTGTGACAGAGGAAAAACAGAACTAGTTCATGTTTTCAATTTTTTGCACGTAATAAAGTCAAATCGGTGTTGCTCCAGCACAGATATATTGTAAAAGCATCTACTCAGGTGAAAATGAGACCACAGCACTTTCTCGGCATCTAGTTATAGGGTTTTATTCTACGAGAAGCAGGAAGTGCACCATTAGCATGCTAATGTTAGCATTACCATGACGGACCATGATGCTCTGGGCTCATAGACTGGTGGAAAGTGCTTGTAATAAACTCATGGCGCTGACTAGGTCTGTTTTTCACTTTTCAAAATAGTAAAAATCAGGAGGGTAATTTACTTAATCAATGTTTTCTTTTGCAAGTAAATTGTGTATATGGCATTTTAGTAAAATTCTCTAGTACAGCGTCCAGGCGAGCAGCTTGTAAAAGACGTGCAGTGACAAAAACATATATTTACGTAACTTTACTTTTGCATAACTTCGTCGTCTTCTGATTTATTGGAAAATGTGTGTCCAATGCATTATTTTATTGTTGCGACCGGACAATTATGTGCAGGAATGTGATGTTTCTTGTAGGTAAATTGCTAAGAAATATATTTTTAAAGACTTTTTTTTTTGTTGAAGCTGTATTTCTGATAACTTTACTGATAACTATATTCTATAAAGCTGAATTAGAAGTAGAACCACCACTTTCTATCCTATTGTGGTTACAGCAGACTCTTAGAAAAGGTCAGTTTCATCTCAACAGAGACTAACCAGCTCTGTGCAAAGTACTGTCCCTAAAGAAGTCATTTTCCGGCTGTAAAACACATTTAAAACTTCGAATTTGGCTAAATAATTTAATACCTTACTGCAGTTTGAACGTTGGCACAAATTATAGCAATTTATAGCAATACTAAGCTTTCAAACTTTTAATATTATTGTTATTTTGAAAAGTTAATGGAAAAAACTAATGGGAAATTTACTTCCAGGACCAAGTTGTGGACGGTCACTGTTGAACTCCTTATCTACTGTGAGCTGGGCCGCCTCTCCACAGATCTGACTTGTACCTTGACCTTAGCACAACTCCATATAACTTTACCTCCACCACAAAAAGTTGCATCTTCTCCAAATATTTGCAGATGCAGTACTTTGTGACGGATCAGTTGTTAAAATAAACTTGTAAGTTGCCCATTTACTGCACGACCAACAACATCTAACATTCTCTCAGACTCGGCGCTGTTAAAGGGCCCGATTTTGAATTTAACAAGTCGGAGCGATGGAAAGTGGCAGAAGTAAAGTCTGTGGGAGTCTCATTAGGAGTCTTTGTGTATCCGGGGGAGAGATGATTGCTGAGAATGAAGTGGTTTTAACAAGCGGGGCATGCGCTAATGCTAGGCCCGGGCCGTGTACGGAGCAGCAGCGTGGCAGTAAAGGAAGCCCAGAGGCAGAGCAGATTTATGGGCAGAGTTATGAGCGCCGCACGGCATCCATAAACGCTAATAATGCACTGGCTCCGCTCTCGACACGCCGACTTGGGCTGGAGCTGTGGAGGGCTGCATTTCACTGCAAAAAACAAGATTTCATTTCAGGATAAAGGTGCAGTGTGTAACTTTTCTGGAGGAGGAGATCTTCGTGGAGATGTCCTTGCGTTGCCTGTAATGTCCACAGTACGAAATTAATCTTGAATTAAATATGCAGGATTTATTGCTGAAAAATACATGCATTCGTATTGAGCAGGCTCGCCACTCCACAGATCTGACCTGTAACTTGGCCTGGTGGTGTCAGATTCCTCAAAATAACATCTTTGTTGAGTAGAGTAATAGAGGTAAGTAGAGTAGAAAAGTCGTCTGGACAAATAATAATATGCAGTGTGTTTTGTTCTTGTTCCTTAAATATGATCCTGTACCGTTACTTTGAAGTCCTGTGTTTTATAATTAAAAAAAACTAAAAAGATAACTGACACTTCATGTCACTCTGGCGTTTGACTTTTTGGCTGCAGTGGGATTTACACAGGTGAGATACACAAACCTAGCTTTCCCCAACATATAAATGGAATCACACAGTTGTCATGAACGTGTTTAGAGGCTGAAATAATCAGGGAAGTTCAGAATGGAGTGTTTTTGACTCTCGGAGGAAGAGGACTTTCTAAATAGGATTCATCAAACAAGCGAGAATAAAGCTACAGCAAGTGCAACTGCAGGAAAATTTTTTTTTTTTTTTTGATGAGGGAACAATGCTAAGCGTAATAAAGCATTTTTTTTTACATGATGTGTCCTTTAAAATCCATCCGAAAGTCATTTTCAATCAGAGGAGATGATCTGAAAAACTCAACTTCATACTGTTGTGGACTGACAAAGCCCCACCGAACAGGTGTAATTATTACAAAAACTAAAGTAGGAAAATCGTAGAAAGGGTTTCAGAGGTTGTCATCCGGACGCCGTTTAAAGATCGAGGCGTTTTTATCCAAAAGTCATTGTCAATCGATTGACAATGACTTTTGGATAAAAGTCGAAACGTCTCGATCTTTAAACGGCGTCCGGATGACAACCTCTGAAACCCTTTCTACGATGGACCACACCTGGACGAATGAGGGTTTACATCGATAAAGTAGGAAAACACTGTCGGCACAGACTCCTCTCAACAAACACCTGTAACTTGGCCTGGAGTGTCACCTGCTTGTCTCCATGGAGATAAACAAGTTTAATGCCATACTGTGGAACATTCCAGACATTTATATCTCCATGGAGATAAGCAGGTTGTGGACCCTCCACCATTTAAAAACAAAAAACAAAATGCACCTTTAAAAGATATACTATATTATTCTTTGCCACATGACACTGCAGCGCTCGGAATCTTTCAGATGGTTTAATTATCATTAATTATTAAAGATTTATAATTGAAACTACTTTAGGTGTCAAAGCCCTCTTTGTCTCCTTCACTCATCACAAACGAGCCAAAGTGTGAGGAAGACACAAGACAAATGACACTGAAGAAAGCACACTTCAACAGTTCAGAGCAGGAACTTGTAATTATTGAATGAGATGTGTCTTTGGAGAGCGAGAGAAGCTGTAACATCCTAAGCATCATTATTTAGGGAAACTGGTAATGTTTCTCAAGTGTTCTGCGGAGACACATTCAAACCACACACATTATTTCAAGTGTTTAAATATGTCTACAAAAATTTCCTTCGGGATTAATAAAGTGACATGTTATCTGTTATTTATCTCTCTCACTTAAGTGTCGTGCCAGATCTTTTGCAAAATGAACATTCATAACTCTCAACTTAAGTGGAAGCATTTCTCTTTCTCACGTATTCTCGATGGTTTGTGTTTCACTGTTAGCATTATACGGCATTATACAGCTACTGAAGATGTGTGCGCTAGTTCAGACCGTAAGACATTTAAAATGTGTTGTCATTTGAGAATAAATGTGTTCGGAATTCAGTCAACAAACGTCTAAATTGATGTTTTTACTTTGCTGCGTCATCAAAGTAAAGATGATATGATAATAATGACTTCTTTATGAGATATGAGCGCGCTGTGCATGTTAAATAATGCAAGAAGGATAATAATATTGTACTAAAGATGTATTTAACAGATTGTGAGCGTTCCTGTTATGAATAATGTTGAAAAATATACATATGGTTATAAAATATATATTTATATTTTTTGTTATATTGTATGGAAACAGAATGCATCAAAATATGATGTATTGAACAATGAGGAAACGGGGTGGGACTAAATAAGTTTATACTTTCCCCCACTCCTTTTCGAACATGCATTTATTATATACTGTATACGTAAGTGAATTAATAATGTTAATAATTTTATGTTATTGGCTCTTTTGGTGCCGATTGTCTGTGGAAAAAACCACCTGAGTCAGAGTGTAATTGTCTTCATTGGTTCTGCCTTGATACCTGTGTTTTTGCATTTTCAAAATAAAAGCAAAAAAACCAAAAAAAGCAAAACAAAACAAACAAACAAAAAAGATGAATAGGATAAATGGTTTAAATCATTCCAGTTGTGTGTGTAACTGTTTCGTCACTCCTGATCAGTCCTAGAGTTGAAAGGTTTCAGTGCATTTTAATACAAAACAGATTTATATTGCAATTTGTTCATCTGTTTATTTTATGGCAAGAACGCACACAACTCAGTCACAGCACTTGATTATGTTTTCAAACTGTGATTTCTTCAAACTTAAAACAATGAATCTTTAATAGCTTCTGAGGCCGCACAGTCCAGTGAGAAATGGCTCTGTACAGAAAAGTGTTTTGTTCAGTGCATTAGTTCTTGTTTAGGCAGAATGAAAGCGTTTGAGGCTCGTCTTGCACAGCTGCGGTTTCTGTGAGACTCAGAGGTTTGTGTGGTCCAGACTTGATGCAAAGACGAAACCAAACTGTAAGAAAGTCTGCCTTTGACTTTCACCCATGACAGCGTCTTTTGCATAGCATTGACATGAGTTCTAAAGGGCAGCAGAGAGCCAGGCTGGCACTCGATTCTGATCCATCTGGAGTTAGTCCAGGTCTTTGTTGGCAGCTGTAGACCACACGTACGACCAATCAGGTGAGAGAACACAAGAGTCAATTACAAGTTAACTTCTTTTTGCTGGCATAAAATGAGCATTTCTTCAAATTAGTGAGATAGTTCTACTCAGTTTTAGTAACAATATTATTATAGAGTTGTCCATGACACAGTTTGGTCTAATCTGCGTCAGTTTAACCTGGACTGTGGTCATAAAGTTCTCATAACTCCATGGTTTGTTCACCTTCTCAGGTCACGCGGCCTGAAGTACACTTTCTCCTGCTCCGACGCCTCGACAGCACCCTCCGATGACACAATGTGGAGCGTATACGTCTGACATTTCTGTAAAATTCAATTCAGAAATCAGTCAAATCTGAGGTAACTCACCTTTTGTTACAAGGTGACAGATCAGACTTTCTTCTGGCTAATGGGCGAACGTGATCTCTAGTTTGTAGTTGTTTAGATTTGTTTAAAGGACAAATATTATACAAAATTGACTTTTTTGAGCTTTTAACCCTGTTCTAACATTGTTACGTCATCAAAAACACCTGGAGTTTCATTTAGCTTCATTCATACTAGTTTCATGAATCCTGGTTAGAAAATCCTCTCTAAAGTTAAACACTTCAAATCTAGGGCTGTAATCCTTTAGTCGTTTAGTCAATTAATCATCTACTAATACTTTTATTATGGAGTCTAACGCATAAATACTCTGTTTCCTAGTGCTTTTGTGTACAAATAGTTGTTTTAGCATGAACTTCTGTCCAGTTGTGTTCTTTTGAGTGCAAGTTTGGGTCAAATACATCGAGATACTTTATAGTTTTGGTATGTTTTTACCACATCCCCTTTTAGTCGACTAATCAGTCAATCGGCCAGCTCTTTAGTCAACCAAGAATTTCTTTAGTCGACAACAGCTCGACTTAAATCATCGTCATACTTGCGCTGAGCATTTCTTCTGTCTAATCATGATCGTTACACCTGCGTCACAGCTCAGCACTGCTCGCATTAATTATTAATTAATAAGTATTGTCTGTATGCAGGTTTGTGTAATTGCGTCTGCAGCCAGTAGATGGAGCCACAGCTAAGTTAGTTAGTTCTAAAACATGAGACGCCAAAGTAAAGATACTTAAGAACATGTTTAAAGGCCAGTAATAGCACAAATAATGCATAATATTTGTCCTTTAACTTAATCGAAATGTTTTGATCTCAATAGGATACGCTTCTGTTTTTATATTTATCAGTTTTAACTTGTTCTTCTCGTGATATCTGCCATAGAATTCGCCGTCACTATTCAACATGGACTTTAAATGGCTTCATTTGCAGATGGTTACATACACAGTTTAGACCTGTCTGTGTTTAATCTCTCAAACACATTAGGATCAGACTGATTGGCCCGTTTTAAAAACGACTGTAACTGTAAATATGTAAAGCTGATTGAACGCCGTGATGAAAGCGGCACCTGAACGCACCACGGAGGATTTGATATCTCCATCTCTTTTACAAGGTTGCGGCGGTGTGTGATTTACCCGCATCAAAAGACTCCCGTAATCCATTTCTCCTGCGAAACGTGACATTGCCATCTCCGTGTTCGTGCGTGGAGCAGTTTTCATCGTTCTGTGTAGGATCCATCTGTATGCAGCTTTAGGTCAGATTAGCTCAGTGCTGGGGATGAATGACACCTGAAGGTTCAAAGAGAAACGCGTTGAGTGAGTCTTTGTGTGGCTTTTTGTGTGAAGAGTTGCATAATTGTCTGGTCTGGAACAGGCAAACGACGAGGTGGGAGTTGCGTTTACTTTGACTACTTTGCTTTACATTGAAAACATTAAAAGATTTGACCATTTGTGTTACCTGAACCGCTCCTTCAAATACATTTAAAGGAAAAATAATCTGCATTTCTCATATTGCTATTAGCCTTTAAACATGCTCTTGAGTGCCTTAAATTGGCCATTTGCCAAGTTTCTTATTATATATTCAATCTAGTGAAGTGAGCGCTGAAAAGAGGTAATTTTGCGGATTTGTTGCTGCACTTATTGTGTTTAGAGGCAGAAATGCTCAGTTTAGCGATGATTTAAGGACATAAAACAGCAGAAGATTCTCTGATAAGTGACGTAGATGATCTGAAAATATGTCAGAAAATCCCAGACGTTTTGCAGGAAATGTGTTTGAGGCTCAGAGGGGGAGGATTTTATAATGAACATTCCTAAAAACACAGTGAATGCAACTGAATGCAACTTCAGGTGTGTTTTTGATGACGGAGGGTTAGTCACCTTATTCTATGCTAGGTCAGATGACACATTTCACTAAAACGTAGTAAACATGATTATCTAAGATTTGACTAAACATTTTACTTGTTTGTCCCCAGTTTGACAGTTTTTGTAATGTTTATAATGTTACTTCCTGGTTGAACATGAGCACAAATATGACATAGAGGTAATTCTGTTACGTAGCAACCAGACTGTAAACAAGGGCCAAAATCCACATAAATTACACAATAGTTATGACCTGACAAATAATACCTGATAACACCTAATACTTTTTTTTGAATAGTCTTTACTAAACTGCCAGAAAAATGTGTCATTAGCCGTCTCTTCCTGTTCTAAATCTATGCAAAGTCACAGAAAAAACGTTATAACGGGTTTGTCGTCGACTGCCTCAACATCCATGTGATATCGGCGTTGACTGACCTGTGTGATGTTAGCTGCAAAAACAATAGACACTGCCGAACTCTAAATTATTCCAGACTTTGTTTCCCACTTGTTTTACTCTTACTTGAATAGTTTTTGTAGCACTTTTTTGTTGTTTGATGGAACAGTCGCACACAAGAATATTTTTTGGTTGCTCTATCCACCTCTTGGAAAACATTGAGTGTTGTAAAATGGAAGCAATCAAGGCTACAACAAGTCAATTAATTAATCGCAACCATTTGATTATAGAAATAGTTGTCAACCAATTAAGTAATCGAGTAATCGCTGACTGCTCTATACACAGACTCCAAAACATGCCATAAGCTGCAGAGAAGAAGTTTTATGACTCAGACAGACGACAATGACACGGGAAATGTGTACACCCTTTTGTCTGTAAATATTCTCCACCAGGACAATCAAATTGAGTAAAAATCTCATATTTACGGACCTTTTGTGTACTAAACAACTAATCGATTAATCAAAAGAATAATCGCTACTCTACTCAAATACCAAAATAATCTACAAGCAATGATTTGATTTTGCAAAGCCTTTAATTGTATAAGACTGCACAGAATTAACTTCAGGAATCATTAATAAAGTTTATTATGTCTATGATTGAAACTGTTAATATGAAATCAAGATTAAATATTCAAGTGAAATTGTACAAGATTTCTGTAGTGTTTTTTAGGAAAATAAGTATCTGAGTGTAGGAAAATGTATGATTAACATATAAGAAAGTGAAATCTGTATACTTAGATTTAGCAAAGACTGCAATTATTTCTGAAAAAAAAAAACTATGAAGTCTGTTTGCGGAAAAATCCATTTGACAGCCTCAGCACTTTCCAAATTGCGTGTAATTCTTGCAAAGCAGTTTACGTTTCTAACGCTTCTGGACAATTTAAAGACGTGAAGTCTGGACATAAATCGGAAATCTAATCTCTATCGCAACAGTCCAGCCCCAAGAAGAAACCCTTTACACCTAATAACGTCTTGATTCTGTTGCATTGCGATAAAACTCGGGGATTCCCTCTGATGTTGTAATGAGAGCGTTGAGGGCCTGGTCTTGGTCCTCTCATCCCCAGAGCCATAAGTGCAGAAGGCAGCCGCGCCACTGAAGATAACGCCTTCAGAACGCTTGCTTCCCCCACCACCGAGGACGCATTTGAATGCAGCGCGGCGCCGGTGTCGAGTGGGTTTCACAATACGCCGAAGAAAGAAAGTGCAAAATATCGTCGGCGGTGAGAAGATTGACTTTCACGTGTCCTCGCAGCCTCTCGGCAAAAAGGAAGGTACCAGCCGGCGTTTTGTGGAATGAGTTCCGACTGCACTGCAAATAATTCATTTCTAGAAGAGTTCAATTATTTGAAATCAGGATTTTGATCTTAGAGGAAAAATATTCAGCATTTTTCATATTGCTGTTAGCCTTTAAACATGCTCTTGAGTGCCTTAAATTTGCCAGCTCATGTTTTAATACCCCCCAAAAAAGTTTCTTATTCATTCTATGACCTTTGTTATCAGTCACTATGAAATTACACTTACCGAGTTATCATACTTAGTTATGATGTAGATTTGCTGTAGCAGTTATCGTGGTTAGAGGCAGAAATGCTCAGAACGATGATTTAAGAACTTAAAACAGCGGAAGGTTCTCGGACAAGTGACGTGAATGATCTGAAAATATGTCCTGGATAGAAGGATTTCGCAGGAAGTGTGTTTGACGCTTGGAGGGGGTCGGATTTTCTACTAAACATTGTTAGAACAGGGTTAAAAACTCAAAAAAGTCACTATAGCAGGATATGTGTCCTTTAGTTTCAATAATTCTGACTAGTTAGGCGCTGTACGTGATCATTATTATTTATTTATTTTAAACAGTGATACACGTAGGATTCAGCAGCGTCATGGTGCTACTTTGAGTCGTTAGGTTAGCAGAGATTTTTATTTTATTGAGACATTTTAGATCAATATTGCAAATTAGAATGTTCAAAATAGATAATAATCCACAAGTGTCATCAATTAGAACTATAGCAGACAAAAACACATAATGTATTCTTTAAGATTTATTTACTTGATGAATATAGACAATTTTACCTTGGCAAATATATTTCCCTAGTTACAGTGTCCCACTATTGTGCAGTAGATTTACAAGTACTTTGGATCATTGCAGCAAAGCCAAGTTACAACGACAGCCGGTTCATATTTACAGTAGCTGCCAACCCCAGCACATTTCTCTTCTTGAAACAAAGTCTTTTGTTGCTACAAAACTGCTCCTCTTTATTTATTGAACAGTCTTTAGATTTTAAAACACAGCTTTGATATCAACAACTTTTAACGAAGTCTTAGAATTCAACAGATCGATATTTGTCTCTTGAATAACAATTTTCTGTCTTGTGTTATTTTCCGCCACAGTTTGATATGAAAGCACTTCTGTCAGCTCGTCTCATCTGTGTAAAATCCTTCATCCTTAACTTATTCTCTCTTTTGCTGGGGGTTTTCTGGTGCTTAGTAATAAATTACAACATTAATACAGTATTTGCTTAGTTGAATCCAAGGGGCAAAGTATATTTTACATCTGTATGAATGCAGTTTTATCCAGAACAATCCTATAAATCAACTAAATTAAACATATTTCGGTTTAAAAGGACTGCATCTGTTTCGTTCTTGTTCCTTTACTTTGGCGTCTTCTGTTTTACAACTTCTTAAAATAATGTTTGTATTAAAAATTACGATTTTCTCTGTCAGCCGTCCTCCTCATCGTCCTCCTCATCAGGATTTGTGTTAGTGCTCTGTCTACTGGCAGCAGAGGGAATTACTATGTGGAAATAAACAAAAGCTAGCTTGCCCCGACAATAATGTAAGCACGCAGTTGTAATGAACTTGATTTTAGTCAGAAATGCTCAGAACGAGTCTGTGATGATTTATGGAGCCCTCCAGGTCTGTACCTCTGACATCACAAATGTGGAAAATTGAGTGTTTTTGTGAGGCTCAGAGAAGGAACGGAGAAGACAGGTTTGCAAACAAGATTAATGAAACTAGCATGAATGAAGCTAAATACAACTCCAGCTGTGTTTTTGATGACAGAACATAATCAACTTTGCATAATATTTGTCCTTTTATCCACAATAACCCAGTAAAAATACATTTCTAGATTTATTAAATACTGTTGATATTAAATACTCAGGATATTAATCTTAATTTCAGACGTTTTGACCAGTTAGGATCTATTTGGTTGAGGGAGCTAGATTACTTGTTTCAAAATATTTCAGACTTGTTTCAACATATTTATTTTTTCTTCAAGCCAAATTATTATAGTTTTACACCTATCTGGTCGCTGTTCGTAGAGAAAGTTGAAAAATATGTTGAAATTTACAGAAAGTAAAGAAATTGATGACATCGCACTGGGGAGACAAAGGTTATGCATAATTCACACAAAAGAAACAACTTTTTTGACCCTTTAAACATTGATTCAACAAATAAAGATGTTCGCATGTATTTTTCTTTGTCAAATGAAAAAATCGGAGTTTTGATGCAGTGTACAGTATGGTTTCTTGCTAATTTCCTTGTGTGATGTCATTTACAACCAGAAAGTAAAATTAAAAACCAAAAAAAGCTAAAGTGGGGTAAAATTGGTAAAGATTTTAGCAGAATTTGAATAGTCCAACCTGTCAGAGGCACTTAACGCTAAATTTCCCTAAAAAGTCAGAAAGGCCTTGAAACCAGTGAAATATTCTATGTCCAGTAAGCACTTAAATCTGATCTAGTCAAAACCAATCAAATCCAGATAAAAATTCTGAATGCAAGACATTTTAAGCAAGTGTAGGAAACATATAGGAGCAGACCGACTATTCTATACCTTAAAGCCCTTAAAACATGTCAAAGTTTATGTAAATACGCAGCTGATTTATAATGAGGCTCCGTATGCTTCCATTCCAGGATAAAGTACGTGATTTCTCTCCTCGTGCGCGCATTCTCTGCCGCTGTCTGAGTCTCGGGACGAAAACAAACTCCTCCGTCTCCAATTACATCGTCACATCTGACAGAGTTTAGGTTCACTGTCTGCTGGCTCTCATATTAGGCTGTCTCCTCTTTATTTTCCCTTCGGCTGAAAAGACTCTTCGCTTGTCATTCCGTCGGCGGATTCGAAACGTATGGATTCACAGATGTCAAGGAGACGTAAGCTACATCTTTTGCTGATGCATATTTGCGTAAACAGGTGCGGAAACAAATGAGGAAGCGGCAGGAACAACAGCGAATCCAGTTTTCTCTGCAGGGATTTGAACTGGAGCTGAACTGACGCGACACGAAAACAAACACTGAGGAATCTATTGAAAGAAAGTTGTGTGAGCGGCGCATTTTGGGAATCTAATAATCAGTTTAGTCGTCGAAAAACGTGTAAAACAATGATCACAGTCACAGAGAATCATTAAGATGGATGCATAGTTTTCTTATTTTGTCAGGGTCGCCTACATTAATGATTCCTGCTGTCGTTAATAAAGTGCGAAGCTTCCATATTGCCACACTAAACTGCAGCACTGATTCCCTGTCAAAATCCAGATGCTTCTGCACAAACTACATCAATATGCTTTTTTTTTTTTCAGTGTTAAAACATGCATATTTTTAGTTTAATATGAGCCCAACATTCGTGGAATCACAGCATTTAACATTTTAAAGATGGGGAACCTGATTTTCACACTGCGGAACCTGGAGTAGGTTTTTAAATCTGTCTAACTCATCCCTCGCTCTCACAAACCCTTTGGCACGTCGTTAAAAGTCACATGCATTCATTTTCAGTCCTGTGCACAGCTTTAAAACTGCTTTTTTCAGATAAGTGGGGAGGACCACTCAAGTGCAGCCAATTAGAGTGCTGTTTTCAGCACTTACTTTGAGACAAAATACTTTATTATTAGTTGCGGACAGCATGTAGAGGTCTCATTATGGTCAGAAAGTGCTGCTTTTACAAGATAATCTTTGATGGAAAACATAAAATTGACTAATAAACCCCTGGTGTACACTGACTCTGGTCCAGCTCCGGTTCAGGACCTGTGTGGGTCCCGTGCAGGAAAGAATCCGCAAAACATCTAATTTTGCCGGACCGCAGTAAACCGCAGCTGATGTAACAGGCAATCTGTAAGTGACCTGCACGGGTCCTGAACTGCGACTGTACTGGAGTCAGTGACACATAGGGTTACACCCAAAAAAGTCAGGTACTCCAGCTTTATGTGTTTGGTGATTATGGCAGGAACAATAATTTGTGTCTTTCTCTCAAATAAATGTTATGAAACTTGATTTGCAAACGCTACAGTTTATGGCTTGAATGACCAAACAATAACACTATATAAACATTTACAATGTGCATGTTACGGTTCAGATTACTCATACTCAGTCCTATTCTATCTCTTAATTTCTCTAAAGTCAGTGTTGAGAACAATACTTGTGTTGACTGTTCAGAAAAGACGCTCCAATATGCTGATGGAGATCCTGTTCTTAAATGTGTTTTTAAACGTGAAAAGCAGAACTAGTTAATATTAAAGTCTTTCCATCAGTCATATGTATCGCTCACTTTCCTAATGCAGTCCCAGCATCCTAAATATTCACCTCCATGAGTTCAGAAGCACTTTTCACTGGTCTCTCAGCCTTGAGTAGGAATGGGTTCCGAGACCCAGTATCATCAGCACCGGTGCCAAGTCTGAACGGTCCACTGATTCAATAAGCTCCAGTGCTATCGATGCTCCTAACAGTGCTGAGGAGTCAAATGTCAAATATAAGCATGAAATTGTCCTCCTCTTATAAGTTAAAGTCTTTTAAAACCTGTCGGCTCCACTTTGACCCGACTTGTCTCTGTGAAAACTGTATACCTTTAGACAGAAATAATAAATCATACCTAAATATGTTCCAGGGTAGAGAAAGTAATAATTGAAAATAGGCCATTTACGTTTTGCCATAAAAGTACAGATACATTTAAGTTTGTGAGCTTTTTCTCTGGGCTTTCTCGGGGCTTTTTCTATTCTATTGTATTGTTCTTGTGTTACCTGTATAGAGACAACAGATGGAAATTAGCATCTTTGCTATAATCTGGCATTTGTACACTGTAACTGTCGCAGATGTTCATTAATATGCACTGTCTCTATCAAAGAAGTAAATAAACAAACATAAATAGATAAGAGAACAGTTAAAATAGTGCCTCATTAAGCAGTATAGACAAGTATTGCTAAATCTTAACAATACTTTGCCTGGAAAATCCAGTCTGATATCTCTCTGTATGTCCATACATATCAATATCAGTCTGGTCACTCTGTAATCTGTTCAGATGGACAAGATTGACAGGGCGATTAGCCAAGCATGGTCTGTCCATATCAAAACAAACATGGCTGCTCACAAGGAAAAAAGAAAGGCAAAAAATATCACAGGGACGAAAAACATCGCAAATTTCTGAGGAATAATAGAGTGAAACACAAAACTGTTAATTTGAGGTGAGAAAAGTTTTATTTTGTTCCAAAACATAGATAACCGATCACAAATAAACGCATCTGATAGCACGGTACATTTTGGAATTGACTCGATACTTGTCGCAGAGCGGAGTGACCAAACTCACTCTTCATAAAGAACTGAAGAAGTGTGTATTCTGGATCCCAGGAAAAATCTCATCCCTAGCTCCAAGCGACTTTTGCCATCACAGTAACAACAAACATTAGCATGCTAACGGTGAAAGAAAAAAGCTTGATAAATAGATGCAGAGAAAGCGCTGTGGTCTCATTTTCACCCAAATAGATGCTTTTCGTGCAATGAAAGTTTATCAAAGCATTTATTTTGTCTAAACGTTGAAAACATTTTGGTTACGGAATACTGAATACCTGCAATTAAATATATTTTGTAACATATTCTGTTAACACGGTCGAATCAGAGAACTGTTTTCTGAATACTTTGATTTAAGTTGCATTATACTTTAGAAGATTAGATTATTTTGTCTTATTTCTGTTTGAAACCGCGTTATGTTTGTTTCTTCAGGTGTCGTGTCCTTATTTATCACAAATAAGAAAATTAAAAATCACACGCGTGCTCACTTCAAGAGTCGTTTCCTTTTCTTCTTACTAAAAACCAGTGTGTATTTTGTGTACATGTAGTTACGGCTGAACACTGTGAGTCGTATCATCGCCGCAGCAGCTGAAGGACACATTGCATGGTGACCCCAGCACTCTTTAGTCAAACACGACAGTGACCTCCATAGTCCAGCGCGGGTTCGTTAGCCGTTCCTCGTCTGAGTGTGACGAGCGTGAAGGTGAAGAGGTCGAAAACAAGCTGTATTCATGCTTTATTTACATTATACTTCCACTGTAAGTGACTCTGGCAGCCGAGCCGTTTCTCAAGGTTATCGCTGTGAAAACACTTTGTTTATAATGATCGCGTAACATTGTGTAGTGAAGGTTTACCCACGACTTTCACAGACTGAATTAAAAGAAAGGTCACGTATCATTCTTTATTCTGGTAATTTTAAATACTTCACACATTTGCACTGTTTGACTTTTAATACAAATAATTGTTTAGTGTTGAAATAAATGTGTTTTGATCATGGATGTATTAAAAGGACTGGATAAGGTACGCCCCCTCTGTCTGTGGTTCCAGATTGATTAGTGGCCGTGCGAGGTACTGCAGCCTCTTGCAACCAGCCTTTTTCTAAAATTGCACATTATAATTGCAGACAGTACTGAATTATTATCAGTATTTAAATAAAATAGAAGGAAATGTTCTTTTCTACCGTTTCTAAAATCACCGAAATTACCGTTTTTATATGAAGTGACGTCACCGCAAACATGTGCGAGTCACATGAACGAGTGTCGGACGATACAAACAGAAGCACGTGGACTAGACTAGCGATACCTGTAAGTTGTATTTTATTTCATTTCAGACGCTTTCATGTGTGATCTAACATGAAGAATACAATTACAATCACACAAGCTAACGTTAACACAAAAACTTGCAGCTGCGTGGTCGTTCACGTCGCTCAAAGCATCATGGGGGATTGTCGTCACGTGGCGCCCTAAAGCAAAGATGGCAGCCTCCGTATCAGGAAGTAAATGCGTAAGTAAGAAATTTTTTTGGGGTCATGCGCCAATGAGCACACGCCACAGGGATAAACAGGGCGGCCATTTTGGGTTCATCTTCCAGGTTTTATTATAGTTCTATGGTTTTGCTTGACCTGTAAACACTACTTGATTAAAGTAAAGAGTTCTTGACTGTCTTTATATATAGATTACTTCATTTATTTTTATTTGTTTATTTTTATCTTTATGATGCTTTCAAATTAGCGTTAGCGTTAGCATTGAGCCACATCCACCCGCAACTCATCGTTCACTGCCTGATCTTTAAGGATTTATACATTTTAGTGTGACTTTGCAAAAAAAAACATAGAGATTGAATTGAACAGGAAGTACTCAGGAAGATGCGGAAGGTTCATATAAGTTGACCTGCAACAGTAAAAGTCTTTAAATGCAGGTTACATTCATGCTAAAGGCTAATGCTAACGGCTATAAGGGAAATACATGAGACTGCCGCCGAACTCCTTCAAATCGTATTGGACTAGCCGCGTCGCTAAGTGCTCGATAGCATGAACCTGGAATGCCGCGTCTACTTATTTACATATCTATACAAGTACAATGAGCAAAAATATAATAAATAGCCAACTTAGACTTGACTGGCCACAAAACGTACAGTCCGTATGAAGAGACTAACAGTGAATAGCAGTGCAAATACATACTTTTATTCCGGGTAATGATTGCAGCTCTGATCAAAATACATGATGCAAATTAAGTCGACGCCAATCACACCGATGTAAGGCAGCTGCTGCGGAGGAAAACCTCGCGCCTAAATCTAACCGTTGCGTATACGTTCGCGTCGGGAAACTCTTTATGCATCTTTCATTTCCTCCGACGGAAGTGATACGAGAAAATAGCCGCATTTAACATTTTTCTGCCTCATCTACACATCAATCAAACCGGGTGAAATTTGCAGCGGTGTAAAGTAAGACATCAGATTGCATTTCTCCTGAACCTGCAGTAAAAAGACCCCTGCCATTCAGTGTTAGTCAGGCGTTAAATGAAGGAAAGTGAGCGAGAACGCTGCGAAAACACGTACAGACACCTGGAAATGTTCATGATCTTAAGTGAAGTGCAATTTGGTTACTTATTGAAACCAGAAATCGTATTCCACTGCCGGATGATCTGCCGGCGATGCTTCAAATGTAGACAAGTCGAGTTTTTCTTTTGACTTGTTTTAAGATATTTCTACCAGTTTCATTATGCGTTTTCATATTTTAAGAAAGATGCCAGCGGAGTAAGGGTTTTCAATTTAGTGAGCTGACTTTTTAGTTGCGATGATCTTGCGTCATTGGTTGGTTTTTCTTGAAATGTGACAGAAAATATTGAAACCAGTTGGAAATACTTTGAAACAGCTCGATTAAAACAAACCTACCAACTGTTCTAAAGCACAATTAACAAAATAAACATGATACACTGGATATGTTAACATGCAAAACCAAAAAGCTGATCATGAACTGATTTCTAGAGGTCTCAGACTATTGAAATGTCACGTTAACAGTACGATCTGATGTCAGTGATCTGATTTAGTGCTGATTGTTCAGACTGTGTAGGTTATGACAAGGAGAATGATGCAAAAATGAATGTGGCAAAGAGAAAATGTTAAGTGTTGGAAGAGTTGTATATAAGTTTTCTTCTAGTCAGACAAGTTTGTGAGTGAGATGTTTTTACTTTGTTGACCTGTTTGGGCTGCTCTCTGTGAGCCTCTTCAGAACTGTCACCGGTTTTGGTGATGTGTCTCTTATCAGCTGATGTTATTTCCTGAGGCGTGGTCAGCCTGATGGACCTGGCAGGTCGCTTAGTCAGTCAACCTGAGGACTCAGAAATACAGAAGGTAAAATTTGGGGAAGGTTTAAAGACAGTTTCACAGACATGGACAATCCGCACGGGACAAGAAACAGACGACATTCGAAAATGATTACAATTAATCCAAGTTCCTGAGATAAAACTAAGCAGCGGTGGAAAGTTACAAAGTACAAAAAAACTGTACTTGAGTAAAATTTTTAGGTATCTGTACTTTACTGAAGTCTTTTTTACAGTGGACACTTTTTACTTTTATTGCACTACATTTGAGACCAAGTATCTGTACTTTTTACTCCACAACATTTCTTTAACTGGAATGAAAAGTAGAAAAGACTTTTCTTTTGAGGGCTATTCTGAGCTTGTTGATGGAGACATTCCGCCTGAAGGTTTTGAGTTCAAGCTCAACAGCAAACTAAGAAAATACACACATGAAATTCTCTGCAAGAATTAAGAAATTAATTCAAATAGACCTTTGATGACCAAAATTAAGATAAATTCTTTACCAAAATGAATCTGCATGAAATTCTTTTACTTTTTACTCTTAAAGTACAGTTTCAACAAATACTTCAACACGTTTACTTAAGGCAAGACACTAAGGTCCGACACTACTACACTTTTTTTCAATTTTTTTGTCTTTTGGTCAGTTCACTCTCTCAGCACATCGGCTTTCATGTGGAAACAACAAACTTTTCCAGTCTGCTCCTAAAGATGTTTTATTGCTTCATTTAATTCACTTCACCCATAGATTTCTCTGGGACATTGTAACTTCAAAGACCATTTTAAAATGCATTTTTCTCCCACACAGACATAAAGATCAGCCTTAAAGTAGATCCCACACCAAACTGTACAATCTGGGACTCAACAAGATTTTGACAAAATGTATTTAAGTATTTTTTGATATCTAATTCTAAAACTGTTTTATTGAAGTTTTAAATTTCAAGGACACTTTTCAGTCCAATCTAGTTTATTGAAAAGCTAAATAAGAAATCCAAAATCTCCTCTGCAATTTTTTGGGAACTAATATGTGTACAAAGTGAATGAGGGAATCTAAATTTGTCTATTTTTCACATTTAAATGTTCCAAATATGTGTGTTTTTGGCAGTTTTTTTTTTACACACAAAATGCCTTCAATTTAAGATTGTTTCCTATTCACCTGCAGTGTCTCACCTTAAGTAGATTTTTAATGTGATACTTACGCCTTTACTTGAGTCACTTTTTGCACACGTATCTGTACTTTTACTTGAGTAACAAAATTGAATATATCTTCCATCACTGAAACTCAGTCTATTTTCATAATAAGTGTCCTTTAAAGTCCTGGATAGCCCCATATTCCATGTTTTGCAGTGTTTTCCAGGCTCTGCACCGCTCGCTCTGATTACAGGTCATATAACAGTGAAAGAATGAACACTTTCTCCAGACTGAGCCCCATGCTGCGGACACCAACCATTACTCTGACAGATGCTGCTCCGAGCCATACGGGGGCCATCCTCCACGCCCTGCTGCATGCTGGGAGGACAGGCCCGGGACAGAGGGACCTCCCGGGGAATACGAATTACGGCGGGCGAGGAGGGAGGAGCGGCGGAGGAGGAGGCGGCTTTTTACGAGGCGAGTATATCAAAGCTCGCAGCCGTTGTCTCCATGAGAACGGAAACACAGGAGGATTTAGAGTTTAGTACCTCGGGTCGCACTCATCGCGCCGCTCACCTTCAGTCTGCAGCTCTGCCGTGTGCTTCTGGTCGCAGTATGCTTCCCACGTTCTCACTTTCTCTCTTCGCGTTCAACAATATAAAACAGCATTGCGGCTCAGGTGTTCCAGACCAACTTCCAGTGACATAGTATATATATATATATATATATATATATATTATTTTTTTTTTTAGCTTTACAAGAACCACAAGAATGAGATCAGGTTTAAAACAACCATCAAAATGTTGGAAATTTGAACTAAATCAAGGAAAGGCCAGTTTATTTGTAGAGCACAATTCATACACAAGGCAATTCAAAGTGCTTTACACAACAGGAGAAAATGACATTAAGATCACAACAGATGAAGACATAGAAAATCAATATAAAATCTACTACATCGTCAATCAAACAGGATCTAGGAAAGTAAAGTACAGCTTTTCTAAGACTCTGAAGTGAAACTGGGGTGGACGCCCAAGTGCAGCCAATCAGAGCGCTGCTTGCAGCTTCTACTTCCGACTTGATGAGAAATAAAATACTTGTCATTACAAACAACATCTAGCGGCTTCATTTATGACAAAGTTCTGCATTTACTATAGACTTTTTTTTGAGAAAACACAAAATGTACTCATTTATTTAATTAATAAATCCTGTATCCCAAGTTTATACGTTCTCAGGCTCACCTCTCCACAGATCTGTAACTTGACCTGGTGACGTCACTTGGAGATAGATATGTTTAAAGGACACATATTTAAATTATATATATATTAAATTCTGTTATTTATTAATATAACCTTTTGCGTCTCATGTTTTAGAACTCAAAATAATGAAATAATAAGAAATGACTTTCTATCGGTAAGCCGTACTCTCATCAGGATTTGTGTTTATCGGGGCACTCCATCTAGGGAATTACCATGGGAAAATAAACAAAAGCTAGCTTACTAAGATATACTAATGTAAGCACACAGTTGTAAAGAACATGATTTGAGGCAGAAATGCTCAGAACGAGCCTGTGATGATTTATGGACTACATTTGATATCACAAAACTGGAAAATTGTAAAGCTAGTGTTTTGCGATGCTCGGAGAAGGAGCTGAGAGGACGAGGATTAATGAAGCAAGTGAGAATGAAAGTAAATACAACTCCAGGTATGTTATTAGTGAGAAACAATGTTAGAACAAAAGTTAATTTAGCAAAGAATGTGTGCTTTAAACTGTAATGATTGTCCACTTATAACTCTATAGCGCAGAGTAAGCGCGCCTCACATTTTTATGGAAGGCACTAATTTGCATTTGTTTACATTAACTGCCCACAGATTTAGGGCAGTGGCAGTTTTTCTCCTCCAGGCGAAGAGCGAAACAATGCAATTAGCATCACACAGTTTCATCGCTGGAAGCTCCGAGTGTTTGTGAGTTAAAGCATTAAACAGCATATTGTCTGTCCACAGAAGAAAGAGTCCCATACATACAGTACTAGTGTTTTTCCACTGAATGTGATTAAAGAATATGTGTCCTTTAAATGCAGTTGGTACCACTTGGGTTCACATTGCCTTTGGAGTAGGTGATAAAAATGGATTGTTGAGTGACAATAGCAGTGACAAGCTGCTATTTTTGTGAAATGGTGGTATCGTGATTCACCGTTTGTCTCTTTAATGCAGCTGTCTGTTCAAACACACTTTTTCTCCTGTTGTTTAGCCTCTGAAGCCTCTGAGCAGATGACTTTATTTACCTCATAAAGGCCAGGGCTGCACAATTAAACCAAATCAACACAAAATTAATTAGCAAATCGCAAAGGCTGCAATGTTTGAAGTGCAATAATTTCTTCCACAAACAACAAAATGTCTTGCTGTGATTTGAATAAAAACCGGCAACGCTGTAGTTTGGATTTGTACAAACATGTTCTGAAACAAGCGACAATAACGCGCCCACAAACAACAAATGCAACTTAATGCACCAAAATGCAACTAAAAGCGACATAAATTGACAAAGATGCATTTAAATCAGACAAACACAACAGAACGTGACAAAAATGCGACTAAAAGCGTCAAAATTGTGTTCAAAATGTGAATTTTAACAGAATTCTATTATATAGATTTATACATAAATCGCAAATTGAATCACAATCGCACTGGTCAGAAAAATCACAATTAGATATTTTTCCTAAATCGTGCAGCTCTATTAAAGACAATAGAAAAATACAAAGTGAACATGAATCGTGATAAAATGGAAATCATGATCTGGCCCCAAGAAAATGGTGATAATTTTTTTGCCATATCAACCAGCTCTACTTTGGAGTAGAAGAAATGTACAAAACTTTATTAAATAATCTATAAAGTTGCCAAAGTTGCCCATTCGTTTTCAGATAAATATTAGATGTTGAAGCAATACATTTTCTAATTTGGACAAGTCGTTTTCTGATGGTTTCGTCACCCACTCATCTTCGTGGATAGGATTCTTTGTCCAAGTATAACCCCTGACAGTCTTTGTGTTGTCCCAGTCCTGACTTGCCTCCAGTTATTGTTTTCTTGAGTGAAAAACATACTTTCTTCGGCAGGACAACACATCCTCGTCTAATGAATCCCTTTTGCCACATCGCGCCTCACCTTTCTGCAGCTTTGTGTTGACTTATGCCGCTCTTTGTCCGGGAAAAAGCCCAGCTGTGTAACTAAGATCTGACTTATACCACGTTTGAGACTCTGGCCCCGAAAAATCCACACGACAGAACATGAAAACGATAAAAAATAAAACGAAACAAAAGGCGGGTATATGGGGCAGGAGCGTGTTACGAAACGTCTTCTGTCAGATTTATCAAGCCCGTCTTTTTGCCTCGACGCTCTATTCTGGATAATTGGACAGTGGCGGATGTGTGCGGTGCCACCCGAGACAAAAAACACATTTTGGCGAGGCGTGACAGGTTAGACAAAGGCGGGAGGCAGAACAAATGCAGTGCCGGGATAATGGGAGCGGAGCGAGGTGGATATGTGCTGCTGTATGGGACTTCTAATGGTGATACAGGGATCATGTGTTCTTTTATGTATCGCACACACCAAGCTGTAACTGTAGAGCGGAAAGGTCAGTCGCTAATAATAAAGATGACTCGTGATTTATGTTCCCGCTATGGCCTTTGATTAGAGGATGTTAAACATGAAAAAGACAAAGAGAAAAAGGTAGTTATTATTGTTTCGTTGAAAAGGTGTCAAGGGTTGTCATCCGGACGGTGTTTTGAAAATCAAGACGTTTCCACTTCCATCGAGAAGTCATTTAGTTATTATTGTTGAATGAAAAAAAGTTCTACAGGCAGCAGATCTTTATCGAAAGGGCCTGGTAATCAAAGTTCCTGGTAAACAAACTGCAGCCAGGCCAAAAATCTGGAGTTTCCTGATTGTTACTGACGTTGATTGATCCTGATGTTACAAAAGTTATTTTAACTTTGTTTTTCATATATATATAAAACTATCCAAACTCTAATCCTTTTAACCTGCTCTTGTGTCTTTTCTTTTGCATCTCATGTTTTAGAACTTAAAATAACTGTTCTGCAAAAAGCAAACATTATTTCACTTCAGTATGGCATTTTCCAATCCCAAGAATTGAGTTAGCGCTCCAACTACTGGCAGCAGAGGGAATTACAACGGGCAGATAAACAATGCCCCAACATGTCAATAGGGGTTTTCTCACAGTAGGAACCTATTTTGGTTCCAGTCCACATTCGATGTGCGTTCACTCTGAGTAGGAACTATGAACAGGAACCCACTTTAGTAACTTTTTCCTGCTCTGAGGCAGATACTTTCCAGACAGACCTGGAATCTTTATGTTATCACAAGCACTTTTACTGATGAACTTTATTGGTAAATATGTTTCATTTACGTCGACTTAGACAAACTTTGAGTTGCAAAAGAGAAATAACTTGGACAAACTAGTGCAATCCTTAATACTACTTAAAAGTAGTGATTAGTAATGATTGTGTTTTCTTTTTTATTTATTAGTTTTATCCACAAATGTAGGTTACTTTCTAGAGTTTACAGTCTTAAAAAAAATAACTTAAATTTGTGGATATATCAAAAGAAGTCAAAACTGAGCTTTTGTACAATCATAGTTTTATTGTACAAGTTTATAGCTCAAGCTTTAATCGTATCTTAATATGTTCATTTTATAGTCAGTTAGACCCACTTTCAGCCACTCTCGTTGTGTAAATGCGAGCAAAAGGGACTGGGTGGTTCTTCAAACTAAATAGGGGCTTAGTTCATGGTACTGGAAGGTGCGAAATGCCTATTGTAAGCGGGTTGAAATAAATGTAATCTGAGGCAGAAATGTTAAGAATGCGTCTTTGATGATTTAGGGGCCTAAAAACAGCAAAGGAGACCTCTAGATCTTTACCTTTGACCTTTGAATTTCCTGAGGCCCAGAGGTAGAGGACTTACCAAACAAATGAAAAAAACTAGTGTGAATGAAGCTAAACAACTCCACTACGTTTTTGTTGAGGAACAATGTCATAAAATGGTCAAAAGCACAAAAAGGTAGATTTTGCATATTGCGTGTTCTTTTTTTGTTAACTGAAAACAGAGCAGAAACCACAAGCTCTACTGTTTGCCCCTTTTAATTCATTAACCAATTTGTATGTTTAACTATATAAAACCAATGATGCCTTTTATATTTAAATAAATAAATAAAGTTGAAGATCCTCTACACCTCAAGTTCAAATGCATCTGTGCACTCCGGCTTCTGAAAATGGCAGTAATGTGTTAAAAATCCCGACCGGACCCAGAGTTCTGATGGTCTAAACGGCTCATTGACCCGGGGGTAATCTCTGTTGACTTAGCCTCTCTGACATTATCTGACTTTGGAGTGGAGCGCTCGTCTACTTCTCCGCGGACTCCTCCTCATGTTTCATTCATGGTTTGGTGCGGTCCGTGTGCTCTCCGCGGGACGCTCGCACCTCTCATCGGCCCCTAATAACCGCCCGCTTTAGCTTCGGCATTAATCTGTGGACCCCCTGCCGGCTTGTAGTCCAAATCTCCACAGGAAGTCATCATCATCTTCTCCCCCCGAACGTTTGCGGATAAAATACGTGCTACGACCCTGCTTAATGGTGTCATTCAAAAACACGCTGGGGCCAAAACATTCCTGCGTTTTTTTTCTTTTCCTTTGACGTTTCCAAGTTTGTGGTAGAAATGATAATCTCTCGGTGGGATTTCACAACAGCGCTTTACAAATGTGATTTGGTGTCTTTGATGTGTACAACATGAAGGCTGGACTCCCGCTGCGACGACCGAAACCAGGAAGAGCGTTTTACATAAGCAGCGATCACCTGGAGGCGTCTTTACATAACAAGGAGAAAAGAACATAAAGAAACTGATTTTTAATGGTCTGCCACCTGCTCGTCTCCGTGAGGATGTCATGGCTTTGCCTGGAATGTTCTACTGTATGGAATCACACCAAGTTACGGCTCAGACGTCTTGTTAAGTAAGGCGAGACACTGCTGGCAAATGACTTTTTTTTTTTTGCGTCAGTTTGTTCTCTCAATATATCTGCTTTCATGTGGAAACAACAAACTTGTCCAATCTTCTTTTAAAAGTGTTTTATTCTTCCATTTAATTCAGTTCATCCATAGAGTTCTCTGGGACATTGTAACTTGAAAGGTCCTTTTCTTAACATAAAAAGTAGATCCCACACACACCAGCTGATGTTTGGCTTTTTTGAGCTTTTAACCCTGTTCTAACAATGTTGCGTCATCAAAAACACACCTGAAGTAGCATTTAGTTGCATTCACGCTTTTTTGAGCAATGTTTATTAGAAAATCCTTCCCCTCCGAGCATCAAACACACCTCCCGCTGAACTTCCAGGATTTTCTGATGTATTTTCAGACTTCATACGTCACTTATGAGAGAATCTTCCGCTGTTTTATGTCTTTAAATCATCGCTAAACTCATTCTGAGCATTTCTACCTCTAAACACGATAACTGCTGCAGCAAATCCGCATCATAATGTCTTTTCAGCGCTAATTTCACTCGATTGTATATTGCGCTGGCGCTATCTGCTGGCTGGATTCACTCAGTAAATGTCATTTCATAGTGACTGATAACACAGGTCATAGAATGGATAAACTGTTTTTGTTTTTTTGTGGTTTTTTTAACATGAGATGGTAAAATTAAGGCACTCAAGAGCATGTTTAAAGGCTAACAGCAATATGAAAAATGCAGAATATTTTTCCTTTAAAGATTTTGGTAAATAAACCTTTTTGGCATAAAACACTGAACCATGATACAAGTTAGACGTACTGTGCAGTTTGGCCGACAGTGTGGATTGTGATGCAGGAGGAGTAGAGTGCGCCTCATATGTGTCCACAATGATAGATCTCTGACATTTACAGCGGCCTGATCTGATCGAACACACCATTTCCGAAAAGAGGATGAATCTCTGATCAGAAACAGTACAGTTTTGTATCGAACCATCCATTTTACGTCACATTCTTTCCAGGGCTGTAATTCTCTAGTCTTTTAGTCGATTAATCAGTCAATGACGTCTTAGTCGACCAACATTTTTATTAGTCGATTACTTTGTTTATTCAGCAGCAAAAAGGAAAAGATATGAAACTAGTTATACTGCAAAAATGAATTTCTAGATGAGGTAAAATGTCTTGATTTTAGGATATTAATCTTAACTTCAGACGTTTTGACTCTTTGATTAGTGGACATTATTTATTTGCTGGAACTATATTATTTCACTTGTTTCAAACAGTTTCTGACTTGTTTCAATACATTATTTCTTACATAAATCTAAATGATCTAAAATATAAATCTATTAAAGCTTAAAATGGCTTGAATTTATCATTTTTATCTGGATTTGAGTAATTTTGACTTGATGAGATTTAATTGCTGATGTGATGCAGAACATTTCACTGGTTTCAAGGTATTTCTTACTAATAATACATTAATTTTGCTTAAAATAAGAAAATACATTTGCCAGTAGGGTAAGTAAAATTATCTTAACCCACTGCCAGATAATTTGAATTGAAGTAAGAAATAATGTATTGAAACAGGTAAAATAATCTAGTTCCATCAAATAAATAGTCTCTGCTAATTACGAGTCAAATGTCTGAAATTCAGATTAATATCCTAAAATCAAAACATTTTAACTCAGCTAGAAATACATTTTTTGCAGTGTATAGCTGATGATTTTGGAGTGAATCATGAGAATGTATACATTTCTTACATATAAACACACCGTTTACTAGTACTATTCTGTAGAAATAGTTGTTTATGAATGAACTTCTGTGCAGTTAGTGTCTTTTGAGTGCAGTTTGGGTCAGAGCCACACGTCATAGTTTCGATAGCTTTTGCCACACCTCCTCTTTGTCGACTAATCGGTCAATAGGGCATGTCTTCAGTCGACCAACAATTTCTTTAGTTGCCGTATTCATTACATTGTTTGTCATAATCAAGCTTTTACTGTGGCTTGAGGATTGTTTTAGAATGCATAAAATGCCTCATCTCTGCGCAGAGATTGTTACAAATAGCTAGCACCAGATATTTCTGAAGCTGATGTTCATAAAGTGCTGTTTTGGTACATCAGCCTCTGCAGAAGGCACATGTTGTGACCTCCAGCGCGCTCAGGGTCACTGTAGTGCAGTGTTGTTAGTGTGTGGCACATGTTTGCAGAATGGTGAGCACTCACAGCTAAAAGGTCACGAGATCGATATCCTGCCGGGCAGTGTTTGTGTGTGTCTGCTCTCTCTCCTCCACAGACGCACAGTTTGTTAATCTAAGAACGCTCTCACGCTGAGCTTTTCAAACCGCGCTGTGCTCAGGCTCAACCGAGGAGAGGTCTGTGTCCACCTCTGACCCACACTCACACTTGACCCACACTCACACCTGACCCACACTCACATCTGCTACACTGACAAACCGACCTGTGGCCCACGGACGTCATCATGAAATGCTGGCCCTCACTCACACCGGCTGCACTGACGAACCGAGCTGTGGCCCATCATAAAGCACTGACTCACACTCACACATGGACTGGCCCACACTCACACCTGCACCAACAAACAAACCTGTGGCCCAGTGTCGTCATCATGAAGCACTGACCCACACTTACTCCGGCCGCACTGACAAACCGAGCTGTGGCCCATCATGAAGCACTGGCCAAACACTCACACCTGCAATGACAAACCAAGTTGTGGCCCGGTGATGGCATCATGAAGCACTGACCCACACTCACACATGGACTGGCCCACTCTCACACCTGCACCAACAAACCGACCTGTGGTCCAGTGTCGTCATCATGGAGCGCTGCTGATGCTGTAGCTGACAAAGTTAGTGAGGAGCGAGCGATCTGCCCACAGTCCTCTTTCATTTGGAGAAGGTTCACGCTGGGATTATCAGGAGCAGTGGCAGCGCTCAGGGACACATCTCCAGATCTTGGTCCAGTCTTGGTCTGGACTTAAGCTGGAGGTTTTAGGTGTGGTGTTTTGGGTTGATGGAGGAAACTAGAGAGAACCCTGCAAACTTTGTACAGAAATGGCCCGGAGTTGAATCTGCGCTCTGTGAGTTGTGAGGCGGACCATTGGGCCACATACATTGTGGTAGGTGCAGGTCAATGCTGTTGTTGGTTATTTTCTGTTCGAGAATCTATAGCAGCACAAAACAGGGCTGTTATATGTTCATTTTGACAGTGATAAGTGAGTGCTGCAAGGGTCTGTGGATGATGTAGTTAAAAGATCAGGTGCTCTTCAAGGATCCATGGAAAGAAAGTCTAAAACTGCAAAGAGAAGAGAACGAGGCACTGTGATATAAGTAATAAAAACCCTTTATTGACAGGGACATGCTGACGCGCTTTGACCCCCTACTGGTCTTCATCAGGGCAAGCAAGGAAATATAAATGGTCACAGGTGATTTAAACAGTCACGGCAGACATGTGCTGCAGTCACATGACACGCCGGTTCTGTACATACAGAAAATCATACACAATATATACAGAATCATGCACATGGCGGATCTGAGGAATAATCATGACAACAATGTTATATGTTCATGTGTGCATGAGCATTTGACCCATACTTTATCCTGTCTGCTCTGAGCATGTGCCCGGGCACAGAGTGCACTCACACCGACACAGCACAAACAAACCTACGGCTCTTTCTCAAACTGGCTCTTCTTCTTACACCACACACTACACTGTTGAAACAACGGGACTGATCGAGTGACAGGGTTTAGAGCCCGGGAGAAGGGCTTATGACCCACATAGACTCAAATGAGGGAGTCACAGCCAAGGCAGTGCTTAATGGGGATGGATACAAACAAACAAACAAAAACAAACACATCCTTCTTGGTGGTGACTTACTCAGAGCCACAACGGCTAAGTCTTGGCAGTTCCTCTAGTCTCCAATATCGCACTCAGACATATCATAGATGAAGTAATTACCCAGGGAACTACAGTATTTTCATATGAAGAAATAGGACTTATTTGTCAACCTTCTATTTACTGTCTCTGCACTGAAATATATTAAGTGTGTGGTTTTCTATACAATTGTTATAAAGCCTCATATATTCACTCTCAAGATTTGTTTTAGTTGTAGCCATAATTTGAACATTATTTAGATTTTATGAGATTAGACAACTTGTAGACAAAAGATAAACACATAACATTTTTATTAAGTCATTAATTAAAGGCATTTCTTTCTGTAGACTTTTGTGTTTCTTCGGATTTTACAACTTAATGAAAAAGTGCAAACTCATAAACTCACCAAACGAGTGAATTCACAGCCGTGCCAGCGGTGCTTAGGCGCGGCGTCGGTCACTCGCCCAAACCGATGCATTCAGAGATGAGTTTTTCATTTAGCTCCGGGAGAGCGAGGTGACTAATTGGTATGTCCAAAGAGCAGCAGTAAATCCAGCCTTCCTGTCTGCTTAACCCTCGTTTGTCGCCATCATTAACATTCGCCTACTTCTTCATTCCGCTCGCTCTTCCACTGCCTCGACTCCTCTGATTAAAAAACTAAAGAAAACAGTCTTTGATTTACGCACTGGCTCTGCACCGTCGGCCGTCACAGACCTGGATATCAAGGGCATCTCCGATCAGGTCGTAAATAATTGAATATTTTAGGTAATGATCTGATCCAGTTGCTTCGGTCTTTGGCAGCTGCTTTGTCTCCTGCTGACAAGACAAGTGTTGGGTTATTAACCTGTGTCCCGACTCCTGACACTTCAAACAATACAGACTCAAAGAGCAGTGATGTGCAGTCAGTTTTGTTATTTATCCTGGAGTCATTTCTTGTGATTTGTGGTTTTAAAGCGAGACGCTGTAATTTTTGTTTTTGTTTTTTGGTCAGTTTGCTCTCAACCTATCGGCTTTCATGTGGAAACAACAAACTTGTCCAATCTGCTCTTAAAAATGTTTTATTCCTTCAATTATTCCACTTCATCCATAGATTTCTTTGGGACATTGGAACTTCAAAGGCCGTAAAATGCATTTTTCTCACATAAGGACATAAAGATCAGCATTAAAGTAGCTCCCACACCAAACTGTACAATCTGGGACTCAATAAGATTTTGACGAAAAACGGAAATTATCTAATTCTAAAACTGATTTATTGAAGTTTTAAGTCAAAAAAATTAGGTGAAATTTGAATTTTTAGGACAAATTTCACACTGTTTAAACACACTTTTTCTCCTGTTGTTCAACCTCTAAAGCCTCTGAGCAGATGACTTTTACCTCCTAAAGGCCAGAGCCGCACAATTAAACAAAATTGACGCAAAATCATAGTTTTAATGGATGCAATTAGTAAATCACAAAGGCTGCAATTTTTGAAGTGCAATAATTACTTACACAAATAACAAAATATCCTGCTTTGATTTTAATGAAAAGTGCAAAAGCGCCACCAAGAGCGATAAAAATGTGTTCAAAAGCAACAAAACAAAACGCCTACAAACAACAAACGCAACTCAATGCACCAAAACGCAACTAAAATTTGAACAGAATTCTATTATTAAAGCATAAATCACAAATCTAATCACAATTGCACTGGTCACAAAAATCATAATTAGATATTTTTCCTAAAGGGTGCAGCTCTATTAAAGGGCACATATTCTGCTACAGTGACTTTTTTTTATATGTACTTTGTACCATGTTCTATTGATGTTCCATAATTGAAAACACACCTGAAGTTGCAATTAGCTTCATTCACGCTGTTTTGAGAAATGTTTATCAGAAAATCATCCACTCTTCAAGTATCAAACACACTTACTGCTGAACTTCCAGGATTTTCGGATGTATTTTTTGATCACTTATCTGAGAATATTCCGCTGTTTTAAGTCCTTAAATCACCGGTGAACTCGAACATTTCTGCCTTTACAACACAATAACTGCTGCAGCAAATCCATACAATGACGTCTTTTCAGCGCTGACTTCACTAGATTGTATTTAGCGCTGGCACCATCTGCTGGCTTGATGCACTCAGTAAGGGTCATTTCATAGTGACTGATAACACAGGTCAAAGAATGAATTAGAAACTTTTTTTTTTAAACATGAGATGGCAAATTTAAAGCACTCAAGCGCATGTTTGAAGGCTAACAGTAATACGAAAAATGCAGAATATTTTTCCTTTAAAGGCAATCGAAAAATACAAAATGAATCTGAATCATGATCATGATCTGGCCCCAAGAAAATCGGGATAATAATTTTTTGCCACATCGCCCAGACCTCTAGTCCACTGCTTCATCATGTCTTTCAAACACGTCCAAACTTCTCATCTACACATCGTGTTCCTTGCCCAAAACTGTCACCTTCTTTTACATTCAAACATAACTAGGTGACAGAGCCGGTTTCCGCACTCTGACAGGTGACGTCTCCTCAGAAGCCTGTGTTATTTTTTTTTTACCTGGAGTGGCGGTTTAATTAGTGCAGAAGCCTCTACGCCGCGGGTCTGCCCTCTTTGTGTAACTGTCGCACCGGGATCACGTCTGAATCACGTCGCGATGGCGGGGAAACGAGACGAAGAGCGCGAGGAGAGCCAGCTGTGCTCTAAAGGTGACCCGGCTCTTCAAACCTCTTCACTCTGTCTTCACTGAGGCTGAGGAGGCGTCCCGGGGGTTTATTGACGACACTCCAGACTCTGACAGTGAATTATTCAGATATCAGTGTGGTGCCGACGACTAATAATAACTATTCATGTTATTTTTTTAGGGGGAACAGTGGCTCAGAGCCTTTGTTTTCAACCAGCGTGCCGGGGAAAGCCAGTATGCCTTGAGAGATTGCCAGGTGCGCCTTGAAAAAGTGTACAAGAAGAGTTCACACATGGATTTAATTAAGGCGAGGCACTACAGGCAAAACACTTCTTTTTTTTTTTTCTTCAATTTTTTGTTTTTTAGTCAGTTTGCTCTCTCAACATATCGACTTTCATGTGGAAAAAACAAACTTGTCCAATCTGCTCCTAAATATGTTTTATTCTTCCATTTAATCCACTTCATCCATATAGAGTTCTATGGGACAAAGGCCGTTTTCTTAAAATGCATTTTTCTCCCACAGAAACACCATAAACATGACAAAGATCAGCCTTAAAGTAGCTCCTACACCAAACTGTACAATCTTGGACTCAACAAGATTTTGACAAAACGTACAGAAGGATTTTTAAATTCTAATTCTAAAACTGATTTGTTGAAGTTTTAAGTCAAAGAAAATTTGAATTTTTATGACAATTTCTAGTTAACTTAAAAACTAAATAAGAAATCCAAAATCCCCTCTGTACATTTTTTTGTAACTAATATGTGCTCAAAATGAACAAAGAAATTTAAACTTGGTTCTGTCCATTTTTCAGATTTAAATGTCCCAGATATGTGTATTTTTGGTCATGTTTACACATAAAATGCCTAATTTCTATACAAAAATATGACATGATGAAAAACATGTAATGTATTTTTTTCTTACGTTTATGTGAGTAAACTACAGGAGAAGTTTTAAATTGATATCTTTACATTTACATTTTTTCCTATTCACCTGTAGTGTCTCACCTTAAATAATACCCGTTCTTTAACAATAAGTCTTATCAATGTTACCGCGGTTACATTGACAAAATCTGGTATTTCCAAACAAGCTGCTGTTCCCGTCACCTCTGTGTGTTGAATGATGATGTTGTCGTGCACTTGTCTCCAGCTCTAGTGTTTTTCTCTAAGTCCGGCTTTAATTAGTCTGTGAGTGAAGTGTCTCCGCCGCAGGTCTCCCTCTTTGTCAAACTGCCACAGCCGCCTCTCTCTCGGATCATGTCGAGATCACGCCGAGATGAGATGATGAGCGTGTGGGCAGCGAGAGGGAGCCCGCTGCGCGCTAAAGGTGACCCACTCGCTCATATAATCAGGCCTCGTGGCACTGTCCAGTTTTACACTCGACACACGCCTTAAAGTTAACAGACAACATATAATACAAACGATAACGAATTGGAACTGATCCGGTCAAGTTGATCAAATTAAGGGGGTCCTGCTGAACTTCTGGGATTTTCTGCCATATTTTCAGACTTCATATGTCGTTTATCCGAGAATCTTTCGCTGTTTTTAGTCCTTAAATCATCGCTTAACTCGTCCTGAGCATTTCTGCCTCTAAACACGATAACTGCTGCCTATTCACTCCAAATCTATCAGCTAATTCATTCTGTATCTTCTCATTTTTACACTTTTTGTCATAAATCCCTTAAATCTAAATCAAATAATTTGTCGACTAATTAAAATGTTGGTCTAAAGGTTAAAAGACTGCAACTCTGAACAATAAATAATTTTTTTTTAAATTCCCAAATGTACAACAGTTTCAGAGCGCCAGATAAAGTCCAGTTTTATGATTTGTGACCTTTCTGCTGCGCTTTGCTGTTGGTCTGATCTGGAGTCAGACTGAGCCTCTGCAGTCTCAGAACACTTGATTTCTCCCGTTGGGCAGAAAAACTGACCCAGGATCAGTATAAACAACAGCTCCCCCTAAAACAGTTCATTGTAATCCCGCTGTGTTGGGCTCTCATTTATAATTTACTAAAGGGGAAAGTAGAAATTGTCAGTGCAAAATATTCTGCATTTTTCATATTGCTGTTAGCCTTTAACATGCTCTTGAGTGCCTTAAATTTGCAATCTCATATTTTAAAACAAAAAAAAGTTTCTTATTCATTCTATGATCTATGTTATCAGTCACTATGAAATTACTCGTTACTTATTACTTACTGAGTGCATCCACCCAGCAGATGGCGCCAGCGCAATATACAATCTAGTTAACTTCTTTTCAGCGCTAACTTATGATGCGGGTTAGCAGTAGCAGTTATCATGTTTAGAGGCAGAAATGCTCAGAGGACTAAAGGACTAAAGGACTAAGGACTAAAAACAGCGGAAGATTCTCTGATAAGTGGCATAGATGGTCCGAAACTACGTCCCAGATCGAGGGAGTTCCGCAGGAAGTGTGTTTGACACTCTGAGGGGAGGGATTTTCTGATAAACATTCCTTAAAACAGCGTGAATTTAACTGAATGCTACTCCAGGTGTGTTTTTGATGACGGAACATTGTTAGAACAGGGTTAAAAGCTCAAAAAAGTCACTGTAGCAGAATGTGTCCTTTAAATATAGGTGTTCTGTGGATTGTATTTGTGGAAGAACCGTGGCACTGAAGAGCAACTGCAACACTCTGTGACAAACAGTGGAAACTACAACGCAATAAGTGCTGTGGTTTAGTAATGTCAGCGATCTGAGCCATTTGTGCAGAGCGGCATTTATTTCATGTTGCTAGAGCATGGATATCTGTGTTGTGTTGTGTTTGTTGGCTCAGTGCTGCAGGTGGCTGTTGTTCAGGGGCAAAAGGAGCCGTGGAGCAGCTCAATCTGCTGCACTCTCACAGTCCCAGGCCCTCTCTTTGTTTTGGTCTATTCTTTGAATCGTTTGGATGCATGTTTTTTAACCTTTAGGCTAATGTGTTGCCACTGTTATGAAAATGTACTGGAAAAATACAGATGCTTAAGCGTGAAACTTCATCTTAATAAGCATAAATTCTACTTTTACTTTTAGGACTCTAATGTTGTAGTGTTATTTATATTTTAGACATTTTTTTATATTGCATGATAGTTTCGGCCTATATACAATAATTTTAGTGTCTTTTTGTTTATTTTCACTTATCTGAGAATATTCCACAATTTTAAGTCCTTAAATCATCGCTAAACTCGCTCTTAGCATTTCTGCCTCTAAACAGGATAACTGCTGCAGCAAATCCGCTTCATAACGTCTTTTCAGTGCTAACTTCACAAGATTGTATATTCCACTGGCGCCATCTGCTGGCTGGATGCACTCAGTAAGTGACATTTCACACTGGCTGATAACACAGATCATAGAATGAATAAGAAACTTTTGTTTGTTTGTTTATTTTAAAAAATGAGATGGCAAATTTAAGGCACTCAAGAGCATGTTTAAACGCTATCAACAATATGAAAATGTACAGTATTTTTCCTTTAAAAATACCTAAATTGTCCTATGCACGTTTGCTAACTGTGTGGTTTTAACTTTTCCTGGTGCCTCACATGATTTTCCCTGTTTATGAATCAAGTGGTTAGCGAACACTAATTTTTTATTTTGAACCCCGGTCGCATCAATAAAACATGTGGATCGCACGTGAAAGAAAGTTAATAACAATCTCATCAAATAAACCGCTGAAGTGAATTGGAGCGTAATTATGTATTCACGCTACAACATTTTGTAAAACAGGCGTATTCATCATTCCCAACGGAGCCAGAGCAAAATAAAGCTATTGGAAAACAAGCCTCCGTTGAACCTCGGAGACGGACCGGCGGTGCATCTGAATCGCTCTTCCTCATCAGAGAAATGTGAGGCTTTTTTTAAGCTCGACAATAAGAAAGCACAAACCAGGGCCCAGGCCGCGGCGGCTGCACACGCCTTTGTTTTGAGAACGGATTGTTGTTGCGTGTCCCTGCAGGCCGAGAGGAAGATTTACAAGTCTAAATCCAACATAATTAGAGTGAACAGAAACGCGTGCAGCTCGTGTGATTGGGAGGCTGTGGTCCAGTTAAACGCAGTGGATTAAAGAGCGCGCAGAAGGTAACTACTTAAAAGAAAGTCCTTGGAACTTCTTTAACTTGTTGGATTTATCATTTGCAATTATTATAGAGGTATTGAGAAATGGATGATATCACAATTGTTGATTTGAAGATTAGATGAAATTTGAATATCGAGCTAACCTGCTCACGCAGAACAAGCTGAGAAGTCAATAAATTGAAACAAAAGCGCCGACTTCTTCCTCATCCTCAAATGTCCAAAGCACTTCTATGTGTACGTTTTCAAAAACAAAATAGTCTATAAATGTGTTTAAATAGGCCTAAGTACGTCTGTTGGTGCCGCCATGTTTGTTTAGATTTGTCCTTTTGACTTCCACGATAACCACTGCAGTGCTCTGACTGGTCCAGCACACAGCAGCTCAAACCCAACAGCAGCAGGGCGTCCAGATGGATTCTCAAGAGTTTGTGAACTCACAAATATCTCGAGAATTCATATGGCAGGGTCAGGTTAATATCTAACATATTTTGTAAAATTTCAGCTATTAAAAATGAGAAAAATGTCTGGTGTAATCTCGCAATCAAGTGATTTTCTTTGCCCTTTTGTGATTCATTTTATGGTCTGTTCAAATTTTGTGTGATGCTTTTATTTTAGGACATTCTGATGCATTGATAAAGGACACATATTATGCTACAGAGCTTTTAACCATGTCCTAACAATGTTCTGTCATCAAAAACATACCTGGAGTAGCTTCACGCTGTTTTATGGAACGTTCATTAGAAAATCCTCTTCCATCCCTCGCCAAAAACACTTCCTGCTGAACTCCCTCGATCCGTGACGTTTTTCCCGATCATATATATAACTTATCCGAGAATCTTCTGCTGCTTTGAACAGGAATTTTTTTTTTTTTTAAATCAGACCATATTTCCATATGTTTGTTCGTTGTTATCATTTTAACACATGCTCCAGCTAATTTAAATATATGGTTTTAATCTGTAATTTTACAATGTTTTATTTTATTTACTATTTAGCGTTATTTTTCTTTTATTTACTCTATTTGATTTATTTATTTTATTCATGTCATTAAAAAAAGACACCATCAGTGACATTAAACAGAAAAGGAGCAGAAAGAAGCGCTATCTTATCTTATCTGCCTCCTTTTTCAACTCAACACTGATGCTTTAAAAACACATTACTCTAAGCATTTGCATTTAATAACACACATAAATACATTACAAACAGATGTTCACCCATTTAACTGCAACAACTTAATTTTCTTCTTCACACTGATTATGATTCTTTCTTTTTGATGATTATAAGGGGTGGCTCGGACAGAATTAATACATTTAACAATCCCAGACTATTTTGTTGGTCTTTTTCTTGTTTAAAAGCACACTGCGGGAAAGTACTTACATTGATATTGAGAGAAAAGCAACTGTTTCAGAGCCTTGCGCCTATGAGGATCGGAAAGGGCATCTGATTGGGGAGGGCCTTCAAGTTGGGGGCCCAAGGAATCAGAATCAGAAACAGTTTATTGCCATTGTCAGTGATAAAAAATTCACAAACATAGGAACGTGCTTCGGCGTAAGGTGCAACATAAAACAATGAATAAAATATAATAAAATATATAAAAGAGGCATGCATAAATTTAAGAATAAAATAGACAAAGATAGATAGACTAAGACTATATACAGAAATGTACAGTTGGCAGACAGTGCAATGTGCAAATGTGGTTGGAAATTTTGGTCCCGCCACTGTCAGCTGCAACACGGTACTTAAGGCGAGGCACTACAGGCAAAACTCAGAGGCTGTTTTCATAAAATGCATTTTTCTCCCACAAAGACATAAAGATCAGCCTTAAAGTTCAATTCAATTCAATTCAATTTATTTTTATAATGCCCAAAATCACAACAACAGTTGCCTCGATGGGCCACAGGTAAAAGCAGTTCAGATAACTGTCCCAGAATGCCCCTGTCCTTTGACCCTCCTTGGCGGGAAAAACTACAAAAAACCCCATGGGAAAAAGTAGAAACCTCGGGGAGAACCACAGTGAAGGAGAGATCCTACTCCCACGGACGGACAGGCTGCAGATGAACTAGGACTGACGCATCCACTTGGACTGTGAAGCCAGAACCACTCAAGAGGGAGGTGGCTTTAAAGAGTTCCTCCAAGCGGACGAGGAGCAGTCCACCAGTGTAGAGAGATCCTCCAGCAAGTAGATCCTACACCAAACTGTTAAATCTGGGACTGAACAAGATTTTGACGAAATGTACAAAAGGACTTTTTGATATCTGGTTCTAAAACTGATTTATTGAAGTTTTAAATAAAAAACGAGGCGACATTTAAATGTTTAGGACAATTTTCCTGTCCAATCTAGTTTACTTAAAAACTAAATGAGATATCCAAAATCCACTCTGTAAATATTTTTGTTACCAATATGTGTACAAAATGAACTAAGAAATTTAAACCTGGTTGTGTGCATTTTTCAGATTTTAATGTCCCAAATATGTGTATTTTTGGCTATTTTATATATATAAAATGCATTATTTCTACATGAAAACATGATATGATGATTTTTCTTACTTTCATGTGAGTAAACTAGAGGAGAAATTTCATATTGATATCTTTAAATTTAAGAGTTTTTCCTATTCACCTGCAGTGTTTCACCTTTAACCCAACTTATCCAGCGGCTTCTCATTTCTGTAACAAATGTGGAAAGACAAATCCTGTGATCATGGAAAAGTGTTTGAGAAGGGTCAAATCATTGGCTCGAGCAGAGAAAACAACTAAAGGAGAAACACAAACTAATCTCTACTCCAGGTCTTATTCTTAACTTCAGTGAGAGTCTTTGGGATGAGCTGGAGAGGTGTCACTCTCGCCATCATCAACACAAGATCTGGGTGAAAAATATACGCAACACTGGAATGAAATCAATCTTTTGACATTGCATTGAATGTGTGTCCGTCATCAAAGCTGGAGACTCTCCAACCAAATATTAGAACGTGTGACATTTTTCTGTGATGACTTTTTTTGAACAGGCAGCGTACATAAGAAGTAAGTTAGTGTAAGTTCCAATCAGAAAGCCACAGCTGTTCAGTTATGAAAGAATTCACTTCAAACGCTGTTACAGAGTCAAGTGCGTTTTATTGTGACGTATTCTGTTCTTGTGTTAAGGCTTTGTCTTAATCACCTACCGAGGGAGCGCAGATGTAAATGTGTGTGTGTGTCATTTACAGTGTTTGTTTCAAATTAACATTAACTAAATAATAGTTTATAGTTCTGTAAAGACCAGCCAGGCTTATGGAGATTTGAAACCTTACAGTCTTTATTGATGAACAGTGCTTAGTTGTGATTGTTGTGGATTCTCTTATCTTAATTATCTCTTTCAATTGAAAATAATTTGTTTTTCACGTGCACAAGCAAAATGATTAATGTCTCTCCATGATTCCAAAAAGCAAAGAGAGCAAGAACAATGATAAAACACATTCTTATAAACCCTAAAGGGACGTTGTAAGAACAGCACAAGGTCAAGTGGATAAAGACAATCCGAAAGATTAGCCCCCAGGATGTAACTTTTTGACCACGTCCGTTTTAAAGGACACATATTCTGCATATTCTTTTAGCTTTTAATCATGTTCTAACAATGTTCCATCATCAAAAACACACCTGGAGTTGCATTCAGCTGCATTCATGCTGTTTTTAAGAATGTTGATTAGAAAATCCTCTCCCTCCGAGCGTCAAAAAGCACTTTGTTCTGAATTCCTTCGATGGGTGACATTTTTCGATAACTGACGTCACTTATCTGAGAATCTTCTGCTATTTTAAGTCCTTAAATCATCGTCAGACTCGTTCTGAGCATTTCTGCCATTGAAACGGGATAACTGCTACAGCTAACCTCTTATAGAGTGCTGACATAACTAAATTGTGTATCCACCTTTAATCTGCCCCATCCCACGCTCCTGTTGTAAACGCACTTTGACGAGAATCCTTTGTTGTCACATGTTAAGATCAGTCAAGAGACACAATGTTGACATTTATCTGGGACGTCGGTGTCCTGGGACATATAAGTGACCATTACAATCATTATAATTATTAAAGCGTGTAGTTACGTGACATTTTCCTACAACAGGATTTTTCTCACAATGTCATAAACCTTGCTCAAAGACGCAATGTTGTGATTATTTGCCTACATTAGTTTTTTTCCTGTTTATTTATCGAAGAAGGTTTCTGCTCCTCAACACAGAAATAATTAAGTCTTAACTGGCTCCGACATCAAGTGTGTGCCAGCAATCCTAAATATGCCTTTTCATTTAGCGCCGGTAAACATCTATTTGCTCTCATTTACTCCAATAACCTCAACGTTACAAAACACACAGGGGTACCTAATTTACTACAACTACTACTACTACTACTGCTTGTACTTTTACTGCTTTGCCATTCCTCAAGATGTACCACTTTCTGTGCATTTGTCTTCACACGTTGGGGGAGGATTTTTGCTGAAATATTAATGAGTTTTCTCTGTTATCTGTCGCTGCATGACAAACGTGATATTAATTTTACATGGGCCCGTCACAGGCGCGGGAGTCAGGCCTAATTTGTTTGTTTGTCGTGTGAAGCGCGAGGTCATGAATAATCACGTCAGGGCTGTGTACGTACGCCGCCGAAAGACTCGCAGAAAACAATGCAAACGGTGTCGGCAGACGTCTCTATCTGCCGCTGTCACACTCAGACGGGGGGCGGACGTTTCGGTTCACGGCTCGATGCAGAATGACAAACTGGAGCAGCTTCTTTCCCTTTACGGTCTGTTTTGATTTAGATTTATGGCGAGAGAAATGCGAGATTAATGCAGTATTAATGTGCGCCGATCATGAGATTCTGCAGTGTGATGGCATTGTTTCAGATGGAGAGCAGGGGCCTGGATAACTCTGTGGTAGATTCATTGTTTTAGAAAGAAATTCCAACTTATGAGCCACAAATGTTGAACCCTATCATTATTTGTAGAGACCGGGTCCATGAACTTGCCATATTAAACTTGATTGAATAAGCCATGGCTGTTGGAGACTTTTGCGAAGACAATCTTTTCAATTCATTTGTTTTGACAGATCGGACATTGAAGTTTTGGGACAGTTTTTGTGTCATGTGGGTAGGCCCAGTAATTACAGAGATGTTAAAGGGGCTGTATGTGATTTTTACCATTTTGAAACATGAAACAATAGAACTAGTTCATGTACCCATTTTTTGTGCATGTAACAAAGTAAAATCTGTATTGCCCCAGTGCAGATATGTTGTAAAAGCATTTATTCTAGTGAAAAGGAGACCACAACACTTTGTCTGCATCTATTTATAGAGCGTTTTATTCTACCAGAAGCAGGAAGAATGCTAATGTTTGTTATCTTGTAATTTGTGAAAAGTTCTTCAAGACTCCTGGAGGTGAATATTTAGGATGCTGGGACTGCATTAGGAAAGTGAGCTATACATGTGACTGATGTAAAGACTTTAACATCAACTAGTTCTGTTTTTCTCATTTCAAAACAGTCAAAATCAGCTGCAGGGCCTTTAACCATAAATCATTTTAAAACATAATTTTCAAAAGCAAATTTCGACTTCCGTCTTCCAGCTCAGAAGAAATTAGGGTCACTAAAGATTTTCCTTAAAGGGCCTGTAACTGATTTGTATTTACTCTAGTTAAGATAAATTCTCTTTATGTTACATTCATTTGATAGACGCAACTTCATGGAAAAGACACTGAGTTTGTGATGTATAATTTGTGCATATTATAAACTCACTTTGTTTGGAAAAAACTAGTGCAGAAGTGTTTGCCAGGGTCACCTCTTTTCAACCAATCAGGCACATTGTACACTATGAAAGGAAGGACTATGTGGGCGGGGCTAACGGTTCAAACAAAAGTATGTTCCCGTATGGTCCCGTCCAATTGGTTCAAAATCAGGTACAGGCCCTTTAATTGTTTCTTTAAAGTATTTTTAATTCATACTGTTCTGAAACATCTTTATTAACCACAAAATAATTACATTTTTGCAATAAGGCAATACCATCTAAGGTATGCTGGGGTCGTCAACATATCCATGGGTAAAATGGGGGTCGCTGGGAGAAAAAGGTTGAGAACCACTGCCATAGAGCCTCCCAGGAGTGATGTGCTTAGAACAACTGTGTACACAGTCTGCTACTAGCCCAAACATTCTATCACATCCATTTGATTGGGACAGCAAATAAAAAAACAGTAATTTCTCATTTGTAGACAGCGCCAATGCGATAAATAGACATTTACAACAAAAAATATACAAAGGCTATAAAGTACTATGGGTCTATTATAGGCAAAAATCAATTCTAGGTAATGTCTTCAGAGAATTGCACTGGGGGTTGAGCTGGGCGGTATGGCAAAAGATAATTTTCGCAATTTTCTTTGGGCCAGATTGTGATATTGACTTTTTTATTTTTCTATTGCCTTTAATAGAGCTGTTGATTTAGGAAAAATATCTAATTGTGATTTTTCTGACCAGTGCAATTGTGATTAGATTTGTGTTTTGAATTTAAACAGAATCCTATTCTAAAAACATAAATGTTGTCGCTTTTAGCTGCTTTTGTCACATTCAGTTGTGTTTGTTATATTTACATGCATCTTTGCCACCTTTAGCCATGTCTTTGGTGCATTGAGTGCTGTTGGCGCGTTTTTGTCGTTTTTGAACGCATTTTTATCGCTTTTGATAGTCCTTTTGTTGCTTGTTTGTGCAAATCCAAACTATAGTGTATTTTTGTTTTTTGTTTTTTTCAAATCAAAGCAAGACATTTTGTTGTTTGTGGAAGAACTTATTGCACTTCAAACATTGCAGCCTTAATTTGCTAACTGCATCCATTAAAATTGCGATTTTGTGTGGATCTGGTTTAATTGTGCAGCCCTCGTCTATAAGAGGTAAATAAAGTCATCTGCTCAGAGGCTTCAGAGCCTAAACAACAGGAGAAAGTGTGTTTGAACAGACAGCTGCATTAAAGAGACAAACAGTCAATCATGATACAATGATTTCACAAAAATAGCAGATTGTCACAGGGACCAGCTCAACATTCGATATTTATCACCGTATCACCCAGACTTACAGTAATTGGTGATGATTTATGTAATAGAATAGAATATAAAAATGCACATATTATGACTATAATGACAGATGGATGACCTGAGGAGCTCTAGTGTTCAGCCGTTTGTCATGTAAACATATTACAATTAATGAAGGATCATACATTTTATTTATATGTTCGTGGAAAACATTCAAATACATGTGGCTAGTGAAAATCCTGGATGTCACTGCATATCTAATACCCTCATATGTTTCTGATCAGGACACATGAATGGACAGACAGGGTGCTGTACCATAGACAGCAAAGGAAATAGCTTAAAGCACACATTCTGCTACAGTGTCTTACAGAATAAGACACTTTTTTGTTTTGTTTTAAAAAATGAGATGGCAAATTTAAGGCACTCAAGAGCATGTTTAAAGGCTAACAGCAATATGAAAAATGTAGAATATTTTCCTTTAATAAATATATTCAGAGTGGGCCTGTGGCTTCATGTTCCTCATAAAACTTTATCACTATCTTTTACTTTGAGACTTCTGTCATATGAAAGAAACAGGAATGTTCACAAACAATTAGAACATATCGTTCTAATTGCAATAATTATTAACTTGGGCCTTTTATTCAACAGGTTGACAGACAATCCTCTGGCAATAAAAGACAATTATTTGGCGCAGAGTTTTTACTTAGGAGGAATAAATTGGTGTCGAAAGATTTCAGCAGAGGTCAATTTTAAAAGTCTGTCTTTGCTTTGTTCTCAAACCTTTTTAATAAAAGACAGCTTTATTAGGTTTTTTTTCTCTCAAAAGGAAATAAAGAAAATGCAAATTGATCGACGCAAGCAAAACTTTATAAAAAAATACAATCTTGCCACACCTTGCCGTCCAGCCTTAAAGCGAGATCTGTTCTTCTTTAAGACGATGAGAAGCGTCTGATCTTTCTCTCCACTCCGACAGTTTGCGCCGTCGTCTCACTGTGGCCACGTGGGTTGCTGGGATAAAATTAACCTGCTCCAGACTGTTGCTTGAGGTGAACTGAGTGGGCCAAAACCCAAGTGTGACAGGCATGATGCTGAGATCGAAGGCTGCAGGCAGAGAAGTCCACAGTATCATTTTATAAGAGGCTTTGAAGCAGAAGCGTGGACCTGCAAGTACTGACTCAGACGTGAGGCGGCCAGTGACTCAGGGCTGAACTTGGAGCCTTGTAACTTGGGAAGATTTCATGTTTCTCCTTAAAAAAAATACTTTTTAAGGGGTTTTTGTTAGTTGTACTATGTTAGTTGTTTTGAGTTTATGAGAATAAATGAAAACGTGCCCTGCTACTTCTCTATCTGTGACCAGGACAAAGTGCAAAAGAAAAAAATTGTATTGTATAAAGACTTGAAAGAACTTGAAACTCAAAGTGCAGGACTTGGACTTAGCTTGGATTTGTGGGCCACATACTTCAAATTTGAGAAAGACTTGAGACTTACTTGAAACTTGAATTAAAACAAAAAAAACAGAGGTTCTTGTTTTGTCTCTGTATAGTTTGAAAGTACAAAAATAAATGCCATACTAAACAAGACTTGGCTAAACTCCTATCGAGTTGTTTTTTCTACCATTCTTTACACACAATATTCATGAAACACATTTTGACCTGCTGTTACCTCTGACCAGAAAAAAATAAACAAAATTAGTCATCAAAGTTAGAGAATTACATGAATCATGACATTAGACAAATCAACACAAAGATTATAAATATTAATAGAAAATACAATTGGACCTAAAATAGAGCCTTGAGGTACTCCTTTGGATATCACAAGAAAAGAGGAAAAAGCCCAATTTGACTCTCCCCTTCCTTTAATCTGCAAAAAAATAACTTGATTGACTTGTTTGTACGTTATACCCACCTAAATACAAACTAACTCCATCCTTCAGCGTCTGCTCCAGTCTGTTGGCCTCTGCTCCTGTCTGTCTCTTTGTCCAGAATGTCCTCTCCTGCCTCTCACTGACCATCACCGTTCCCTCCAGCGCCAGAACCCTTCAGCCCCGTTTAACCGCTGGCCCTGGACTCGTCCCTTTTACGGGTCATTAATACGTCCACCGCTTGGCCTCCCGTCGCCAACCGCCTTCCACTCCACGAGGGGAAATTCCAACGTGTTTACCTTATTTAATTATATCTCCTCATTTGGGATCGTGTACATGGCTCCGTGTCCAGTTGGACGGCGGCTCGCTTGGCCCAAATTCAGCGTCTTTGTGTCTGAAGCGCCATCAATAAAAGCGTATTGGAGTGAAATGGTGCGACTCTGGCCAAAAGGAGGCTCTCAGGAGATAGAGAGCTGCATGGTCTGCTCACTCTAGATTACAAAAGGCTTGGATCACAGTGATATGAACTGCACAAAGGGAAATCAAAGTCAAGAATATCCTAAAGAAGAAAGATTAAAGTTTGGGTGTTTGGTGTTTATGCTTGATAAATTATTGATAGACTGTGATGCTGTGGGAAATACGAAAAATGTTGACTGTCACGCGCTTTCAAATAGAAGACATGATGCACAAAGAGGTTGGTTTACAAAAAGCTGTAAACAGGAACCCCTGCCAAGGTACGCTGCGAACCTTTATTTAAATATTCAAGAAAGGCTAAAGAGCTGCTTGGATTTTGCCTGTCTGTGTCAAGAGATGAAGTAAACATGTTAATTTTACTGATGACAGTGTGTTAGAGCTTGTTTATAGAGGGATTCTATGGGTTTTGTTGTTGTGGATGAAGTACAATTATTCAATATGTAACAGGAGAGGGGACCATTGCAAAGAGGTATGATTTTGCAGCTTGACCCGGGGCGTGCGCTACACACAGTCTGGACACTCAAGGGAAAGACGACGCTCGTGGAGAAGAGCGTTTGAGTAGTTTGATACTGGAAATTATCTTAAAATACATAGAATAAAACAATTGTATTCAGATTTCCGCATTTAAGCAGATATTGGCCTAAACGCAAAATGAGCTAACGTGCTCGAAAAGCCTGCTGAACACGCCTCGCATTAGGAGCACTCATCAGTATGAACCAACCCGAACTTAAATTATTCCCTGTTCAAACCAAGGCCCGCTCGCTCAAAGACCTGCGGGTTAGAAAGTTGTGTTTGGAGTTTTACCGGGAGAGTATGCGCGCCCAAAAGAACTTGATGAGTTTACATTTGGGCCGGGAAAATTATTACCTCAACTAGGGCTGCACAATATATCGAAAAAATATCGTTATCGCACTTGTTATTATCGCAATATGTATATCGCAAATATGTGCGATAATATCTAATGGTTAAATGCATTAATCTTGTTTCTTGTACGCCCAAGCTTGTTTTTACTTTTGACCAATCAGACTGAAATGTTCACCCCCAGAAGTGCCGTATTGCTAAGCACAGATGTGTGTGAATGTTCAAGTGTTCTATTGTTACAGCTCTTGCTTCAAAATCCTCAAAAGTTATTCTACTGTTTCAGAGATACGTAAATGAAGGTGAATAAACTGTGTGACGTTTTTAATCGCTATTCATTTTTGTACAATTTACGATCAGTTCATTAAGGCGAGACACTACAGCCAAAACGCATCTTTGTTCTTTTGTTTGTTTTTTGGTCAGTTTGCTCTCTCAACATTTCGGCTTTCATATGGAAACCCCAAACTTGTCCAGTCTGCTCCTAAAGATCACCGCTGAAAGTATTGCCCACACACACCAAACTGTACAATCTTGGACTCAACAAGAGTTTGCGGAAAAGTACCGAAGGATGTTTTGATATCTAATTCTAAAACTGATTTATTGAAATTTTAAGTAAAAAAAAAAAAAAAATTTTAAAGACAAAAATTAATTTTTAGGATCATTTTCAGTCAAATCTAGTTTACTTAAAAACTAACTAAATATCAAAAAATCCCTCTGTACATTTTTTGTAACCAATATGTTTACAAAATGTTTTCATTTTTCAGATTTAAATGTCCTAAATATGTCTATTTTTGGCCGTTTTTACTCATAAAATGCTGTATTTCTACATGAAAACATTACACGATGAAAAACTTTTTCTTACATTTTGTGACTAAACTACTGGAGAAGTTTCAAATTGATATCTTCAAATTTAAGATTTTTTCCTATTCACCTGCAGCGTCTCATCATAATTTCTTTTAAGATTCCTGCTCCTAGTTTGCATGCTTAAGTGCTCTTCCTGACGCACTTGAAGTATACCGCGCTCCTTCTGCTCTTTCACGGAGGACATCCACAGCTCTCTCCTTGGACCACTTGTTTATGAGACAGGACCGATCCTCCTCACACACTTTATGACATACTTAATTCACAGCAGCACGAGTCTGAAACATAACGAGAGCACAGCTACAGCTACAAGGGAAATTAGCTTATCCTTTACACTCCTACGTTCTACTTCTGACCATACTCGTTACCGACCCACATTTTGGGAACCCGCGGCTTGTTATTTCAGATTGGACTGAACTGAAAAGCCTCTCGACACCAGCGGGATAATTGGCAAACCTTTCCGTTATCTGAGCACGGACCCCTCGGAGTCGCTGATGGAGCTCGACGATGTTGACATAAAATAGGAATTACGATCATCCAAATTCATCCACATTTTTTCAGTCAGCGCCTTCTCTTTTCACCATCCCCCCCAAGACGAGAGACCAGACACTCGTGCGTTTTAGATTGATTAACTCTTGCGCTCTGCCAGACGGATTCCACAAAAATTAGGCTGATGTTCCACTTTGGCATATGGTTTTAATTCAAATCCAGTCTTTGTGCGACTGGAGCCTACGTCCATCCATCAACTTTGGATAAAAACGTCCATTTCTTCTTTAATGCGCCAATAAAGCGCCTCGTATAACCGGACACTGTGCTAAATTTTGATTAAAGACGTCCAACACTTAGGCATCTGATGACCGCCCGAAAGAAAAAGCGTATCATAAAGTTGTTCTAAAACTCTCAAAATGAAATATTAAGCTCTTTCTATCGTTATTGCCTGAACGGAGGAGTCGTGTAGTAAAATAATAAGTTTCAAAAGTGGAGATAAAAGCAAAACGGTTTGGGGTATTTATCTAAAATGCTCATATTTTTGCCGGGACTCAAAATGGGACGTAATTAAATATGGCTGAAGTCGGTAACAAGGCGCTGCGGTGATAAGGAGGAGCTATCGCGCGGCACTGGCCTTTTGAATGCTAAACAGTCCGTAACGTTTTGTACTGAGTGAGTTATCGGAGGCAGGGAGGAAGATAGGGACTTTTTTGTGTCACTTTAACTTTCACATTTCAATAATAGACTCTAATCGGAGTTCAACAAGTTTGCACTCAAAGAAATGTTCGGAGCAATGGCCCTGAATGACAAAACGCAACTATTTCTGGAGATAAGCTTTCATTACCATTCATCCACTGAACTTGCTCAAACAAAAGTCCCGGAGAATTAAATGACAAGTAAACAAACGACAGAGAGAGCAAAAAAGAAAACAGCAATTTAAGACATCCAATAAAATTAAGGCTCACAGTTTAAAAAAAAACGTCTCATCTTGTCCGAAGTCTGTCAGTTTTGTGCATTTTCTAATTAAGTTTGAATGTCATTTGCTCCATTTATCTTATCTAATATTATGTCTGTCCAGTTCCACACATTTTTCAGTAACTTTTGGTTCTTCCTCCCAGTCTACAACTGACAATATGATTTGACCATTTGTGTTTTTAGATTTATGTGTCTATCTTTTGAAAATACTGGGATTTGAGCTTCGTTTTACTGTTCTCTCCATGTTTTATCTTCGGATTATAAATTGGCGTAATCCCTCCATCACAGAAAGAGTGTCAAAGGTTTCATCTGGACAAAATTTTAAAATGAAAACGTTTGACTATCTTTCAAAACAGTAGGACTTCAGACCAGGATTCAAACCCAAAACCAAACATGGACAAGAGCAGGATTTATCAGGAACAAATTGGGCTCAAATTAACAAGTGTGAATGCGTATGATGTCACAGTCTGGGGAAATTTGGAACAATGTATTTCTGAAGCTCAAAACAAGACAATCTTCTAAACAGCATTGATGAAACCAGCGAGTTTGAAGCTAAACACAACTCCAGGCATGTTTTTTATGTGAAAACAACGTTAGAACATGGTTAAAACCTCCAAAAAAGTGTATTTAGCATAACTTTTCTCATCAGATTTATTGGTCTTAAGGTTTTATTTGACAGGACGACTGTAGCGTGACATGGAGAGAGAAAGTACAGACATTCAGCAAAGGTGCATCGCCTTAAAACACAGCAATACAATCACAATAACATGTATTTCTGGGCTCTCGCTTCACAGCAAGAAGGTCCTGGATTCGACTTCTGGGTGGCGCGGGACCTTTCTGTGTGGAGTTTGCATGTTCTCCCTGTGCCTGCCAAGGTTTCCTCCTGGTGCTCCAGTTTCCCCTCCCACTGATACATGTACAGTAGTGTTGGTGAGAATGAGAGCGTGTTGTGAGAGGAAATGCAGGACAACGGATGAAAATGAGCCCAAGATTATAAACCGGCGTTTTTACAGCCTATATATCATGTATGTTCAAGCAAAGTAACATATACAAACAGATAAATCAAAGCAAAGCAATGCAAACTCTGGCCAAATGAACTTTTTCTGCCAAAATGGTTAACACGAAGATGGAGCGGGTGTTTAATTAGCACGGATTTGTTATTTTCCATCGCTGCCAAAATCTCACATTAGACTCAAACTGGTTCCTTCAAAAAAAGAGGCATTTTACCATTGTACTTTTACACATCAACATGCCTTAAATTCAATTATCTGTCCCTTAAACCAATGGTTTCCAACCTTTTTTGTCTGGAGTTCCCCCAAGCTTTGTTTTACACTATCCCTGAACTTGAGTTTCAGGCGAATAAATTTGTCATATACATATTGTCATAAATATTGTCAATTATTACTATTATACTTTTGTTTTAATTATATCTAGTAAGTATGTCAGTAAACTTTATTTATATTGTGCATTTCACAATGGTCAAATATACACCAAAAAGTTTACTACATTGTGCCAATAACGTTTTTTAAAATTCATATTCTTTCACCATTCCAAGTACCTCCTGGTAATTGTTCACGTACCCCTGGTTGGGAAACACTGCCTTAAGCAAACACACAAACCCTTAACGAGAAGCAGGCAAACCAAACTTTGGAGGCTAAAGAAAACTAATTGCTAAGTGCTAATACCACAAAAGGCCTTTAGTTTGACCCAGAATAATGCGGCCCCGGGACAGTACACGCAGGTATATTGTAGAACTGAGCAAAAATCCATAAACTCATTAAGAAAAAGCAGAGTGCAAGTGCAGATTTGGGATTCGCACACTTCGGGGAGCGTCCTGGAGCCGTTGTTTTGCATATCCCTGCACCGTGGTGACTTCTTTATGTATTAGAGCACATCTTCTCACACCTTTACCATTTGTCTCTCTGCTCTCTGGAGGCCCACGGTGCACTTTTACGCTCCCAACTCCTGCAAAGTTGCTCATTTCCAGCCACCTCCGGCACCACACACGCTTTATTATGGATTTTTCTTTTAAGATTGGGGTCAGATGGCAAGATAATTAGTGAACATGATGGAGTTTTGTTGTAACTTTTCTCGTACACTGTCAAAAACCTTGATTTTCAAACTGTGAAAGTATTTAAATGCATCAAGCCTGTGCTCAAACGCAGATAGCTTTAAAGCTATTGATTTGTTATTTTAGTTATTCATGGATTTAGTTATTTATTTGAGTGTACATACATGTGACACACCACGTTTTATAGCCAGGGCTGATTTGTGATTCAAATAATAGTAACAGTGGCAAATAAACGTAATTATAAGTAAATGTATACATAAATATATATTAAATAAACAGTAAATGCGGGAATAAATTAATGTAGAAGTGAATAAGTCAATACAGTAACGTAAAAACGAGCATTTAAACTTTTCATATCCAATTATGTCACTTTTGGTCCTCCATATAAAACTGCTTTTTCCGGCGGAAAAGCAAAGTTGGATCGTCTTCTGTGTCTCGTTGCAGAACATATGTAAGCGATGTATCATGTTATTTATGTACAAGAATAAGGTGACGTACCCTTTAAAGGAAACATGTTATGCATTTTCTTTAAGGCTGCATAATATTGGAAATTACTGCGATACGGCTATTAAGATCTGTGATATCGATATTATTGCAATATTTAAATACACTTTTTGACTAAGGCTGACACTAACGATTACTTTAGTAGTCGACTGGTCAAAAATTATTTCTACATAAATAAAGTAGCATTTTTAACCAAGTAAATTTTGAAATATTGCGAATGAAGCTTCTAGAGAGAGAGAGAGTATTTATGAATAAAGTGTATCATTGAGGTAAATCAGAAATGGTCTGTTCTTTTTAGCCTTTTTTTTAATAATGTCATTTGTCTTTGTTCTAAAAGTCTTTAAGTTTGTTGTGTTTTGAGTCTGTTTAGTCCAGAGAACGACGACATCATCAAAATACGACTGACCTTATTGTTTATAGTTGACTTCATGATTATTCTACTAATTGTTGCAGCCCTGTTTTTGATGCATTAATGTCTGTTTTGTGAAAGTAAAACCAACAAATGCAAAACCAAGGCTAATTTAGTTTGAAAAAGCTAGATTTTATTCATGATTTTCCCTTTTCAATATTTTCTTTTTAAAAACAAAACATTTCTATCAGATGGAAGACTTTGGCATGACTGCCATATATTTTGCTTGTTGGGATATCGTTATTGCGTTAGACAATATTGCAATATCGACACTGTTGCGATATATTGTGCAGCCCTAAATTTCTTACGTTTTTCTTGTCCTTTAAACCAATAACCATCAGACACATCTGACACTGAAGGGCTTCAAAAACATAAAACGTCTTCAAAGTCCTCATCTCCTTGAATGCCACAGAACTGCCACTTGGACTTTACAAGAGACACCAAACATGGGACACTGAAAGTGGAAGAAAGTTTTATTCTCTGAGAAAAAATGTAACCTTGATGCTCCTGATGGTTTAAACATTACTGGCAGATCCACCTGAGATCTACGTGCCACAGGGAGGGGGCGCCATAATGATCTGGGGTGCTTTTTCCTTCAGTGGAACAATGGAGCTCCAGGTGGTGCAGGGGCCCCTGGCTTTGTGCAGATGTTGCAGAGAGCATCCCTCATGACTGAGGGCTTTGTCTGTGGAACTACTGGACAAAGGACTTCTTCAGGAGAAGAACATCACTCTTCTGGACCGTCCTGCATGTTCCCCTGATCTAAATCCAACTGAGAACCTTTGGGGATGGACGGCAAGGGAAGTTTACACAAATGGAGCACAGATCCAGACAGTAGATGACCTTCACGAGGCCATATTCACCACTTGGAGAAATGTTCCCTCTCACCTCCTGGAAACGCTCGCATCAAGCACCACAACACATTTCTGAAGTGATCAACAATAACAGGAGCTACTCATCATGAGTTCATGTTTGGGACTTTGATTTCTGTTTTAGGGGGTTAAGGGAATGTTTATGAGGTGTCCTAAACTTTTGATCAGCTGCAGAACAGACTATTTCAGCTTAATTGTTGTTTTCAATAATCTCTACTTGGAACCTTGTTCAAAGCCAACCATGAAAAATGTGACTTTTGCCATTTTTCAACTGATCTTAAACTTTTGATCATGACTGTATGTCAGTACTTGAGTTTTGTACTGACTTTTCACATTCAAAGGTTTTTAATCTGTTTTTACCTTTAAAAAACAGTCATTGAAATGTGTCATTTCATGTTGCTTTGAAACACAGACAATGGCTCTTTGTGGTGCAGGTTTAATCTCACTCCGAGTGTCTCCTCCGTCACTTAAAGTCACAAAGGTAAAAAAACCCTCAGACTGCGGCGCATTCTCCAGGTTGTTGTTATTTGGCTGCAGTTCCATCTTCAGCACTTCTTGGCGAGTGCTTTATAATTGCCTTGTGTTCTTCTGTCTCGCTCTTAAGATTTATATTTGATAAACAGAAGCTCTGGAGAGGTTTGAACGATGCTTAATGATGTCAAGACTGTTGCTCAGGTTGTAGGCTCCAGGGCTGAGCTTTGTTTGAATACATCCACGAGTTGGATTTAAAAATAAGTGGGAAATAGCATGCATTATCATCATCGCATTGTCTTCACTCTATTATTTTGTTTGGAAATGGAGCCTGTAATAATGGAGTTTGTGCTTTCGACTCTCATGTTCTTTCATTCTCATGTGCATCAACATAATGTGAAAGTACAAACATGAGGTGATTTTCTCGTAGTACAGATGTTTCTTTGGTCACATTTATCATTTATAACAGTCTGACAATAGTTCAGTTCAAACTCTGAGGATCGTTATGTTGTAGTTTAAATGTTTTAAATCAGCGTAATAACAACTTAAGTTTAAATCAAGGACTAAACCAGGTCTAAAGCAGGACTGAACCATGACTGAACCAGGACTGACCCTGGATTTAACCAAGACTTAACCCGGATTGATCCAGGACTGAACCAGGACTAAACCAGGACTGAACCAGCGCTAAACCAGGACTAAACCAGGTCTAAACCAAAGATAAACCAGGACTAAATAAAGACCACATTAGGACTCAAGCAGGACTAAACCAGGGTTAAACCAGGACTAAACCAGGTCTAGACTAAATAAGGTCCAAACCAGGACCAGGCTTCAGAAGGATCCAGATAGTTCTAGAGTTTATGTGTATAGTTTTCCTGGAGTAAAAGCGCCAACTCAAACAGTTTGTGGTTTTTATGAGTCAAATGTAAAGAGATGTTTTAAAAATGTTTTATTGTTTGTTGTCTTTTAATTACTGACTTCAACCAGTAAGAAGGATATTTAAACATTTTGAAAAACAGTTTCTTGTTGATTGCAAATGGCTGCTTTTTCATCGTGACAGAGAAGACGACAGACGTACAAGACTTTTATATTCAGGAAGTTAAAACACGAAACTATCTCTCAAACTTCTCGGCTCGTTATGGGCTGCTTTAGCTTGAAATATAATGAAGTACAGCCTTTTTTTGGGACAAATACGTCTCTTTATTTACCTGATTTACTCCATGACTTTGCATCTTTATGTCTTTGTGTAAATCTTGCACGCCGCTGTTGTTTGGTGGAAAGCACAGATGAATTTAGATGAGAAAGTGAGGCGTTCAATCATGACCAGACGACAGCCAAATGTCAGATTCCAGATGTTGCACAATGTTAGCTCGTAGCGTTAGCGTGTTCCTCCACATTTCAATGAGACAAACGCTTATTTAACACAAAAGTCCAGCTCTTTGAACGAGCCACGCTTCAGCTGCTGGTCTGGTGACATATGGACAACTATAACACAAATACAGCTCTATATCTGAATTGCTAACAAGTCTGAATGTTAGCGGTTCCATCCCAGATCTAATCGGTGCCATTGTGTCCTTTTGCAAGACAAACTATACAAATGTCCATCATGTATTACTTTCAGACCAGAAAACATAACTGTCATGAGGCTGTGGAACTTTCAGTCAGTCCATTGGTCTGTTGATGGTGTCTTCGTGGACTAAGTTTCTTTTTTAGTCGACGAAATGTGTGGTTTGGAGGTTTTTAAAGGATTTATATTCACATCAGCAAAAAGTAGAAGCATGTAGTGAGTTATCTTGAGATTTTGGAGTTACATATATTTTATGGATGGGCGATATAAATCAGTTACAGTCTCTAAACCAGTTGATATTGTCTTAAGTCCGATTCCAGTCTTAAGTCCTCTCTTTCAAGTCCTTTTCCAGTCATTGCACCAAATTACAAAATATCAGTACGATTTTTGCACTGTGTATGATTTTTTTTATTTTTTTTTTTTACAAAATCCGGTCACACAGAGAAAGAGAAGTGTGTTTTCAAAGTACTAAAAGTACTCAAAGTATCAACTGTCAGTCAAAACACTTTTTTAGAGTCCCAAATCTTAGTCCATTTTATCAAAGTCTCAAGTCATCAAAATAGTCTTAATAGACATTAGTCTTGCAAGTCTACACCTCTGCACATTGATCACCCTCAATTTTCTATTTTATTTTGCTTTGTCGTTTCAAAAAAAAAAAAAAAAAAAGCCTTCAGTATGGATTTAATGATCACAAACACGACAGTGCCATTTAGCACAAAAAGGGCCACATTTCTCTCTCAAGTCTGAACTCTGCTCCAAACCTCATGCTTTTAGTGACAATAGATTGTCTGAAGACCTCAATTTTAACAAAAAGCTGATCATTACAAATTAGACATGACTGAATCTCGATCAAAATCTGATTAATTGCCCAGCTCTAAGATAAAGCTTCCAGACTGAGACGGTCTGACATGTTAAGAAGAGGTATTTGCTGCCTCTGATTCAAGATTAAACCGATAAATCTCAAAATTCTATCCTTCAAATCTCCAACGCAAATCCCACCACACGAGGGCGCTCTCTAAAGGGATCGGGACCAATTTGCGGAGCTTAGATTTTCCATCTGAAATGTGGCGTGAAAAGGCTGGTTAGTGTCGCCGGGCCTCCAGCTCTCGCCGCGACGCACAGGAATATTCAGCCCGGTTTGGTTTGAGTCGAGAGCTCTCTGTTTTTAAAGGAGGCACTGAGGCTCAGAAATCTAATCTCACCGCTAAACTCCTCTGGCTCAGAACGTGTAATTGAATTGTAACTGCAGCTTATGATTTGGATCGCGCCCACTGTTTGCTGTTGTGGCATTTTCTAATATTTCTTTGTTTAGATGATTTGGTATTAGCTTTTATTGAAGGTGGCAACGCTCAGAAAACACAGCACAGGAATTGTTTTTTACTACAGCTGTCACTAACGATTATTTCATTGGTTGACTAGTTATTTATTGTTGTTTTTTTCATTTGTCGACTAGTTAAACGATTATTTTTATCACTCCAGCAACGTTTATTATGTCTTCTTTAGTTATATCCACACAAGACAATAGATTAGGAGATGTATGTACCTTGTTGACATGTTTCAGCTGCTCTCTGTGAGCCTCTTCAGGACTGTCATCTGGTAATGACGTGTCTCTTATCAGCAGATGTTACTTCCTGAGGCGTGGTCAGCCTGATGGACCTGGCAGGTCGCTCAGACTGACCACGCTTCCTCAGACTGACCACGCTAGTGAGGCACTGACAGCATCAACCGTGACGATGGAGCCTTCTGTCCCACACATGTGACACCCTTCTCTAGAGACCACCGGGCAGCAGGAGGCGTATCCCAGTGACTTTGGGCCTTAGGCGGGGTAATCACAGGATTAACACAGAGAGAGAATGAACAGACAACCATTCACTCTCACATTCATTCATGAGGGGCAATTTTTGAAAAACCTTTAACGTTGCCAATTAACTTAACACATGCAAGTGTTTGGACGGTGGGAGGAAGCTGGAGAACCGGTAACACGGGGAGAACATGCAGACTCCACCCTGAGAGAATCCTGTGATGTTGGTCTGGTCCAGGATTCTAACCCACAACCTCCTTATTGAGAGGCAGGAGCTCTAGCCGCTCTGCCACTGTGTGTTAGATTTCATTTCTTTTATGGACATCCTGTGGAGCTACTGGCTTATTATGATACAGCACTGTTTTGTTTTTGCAATAACTGCTAGACCAATTTCACAAAAATTGTATTATTACAAAGAGAAAATACACTAAGTGCAAATTACAATCACTAGTTTTATTTGTTAAACACTTGGCTAATGTGGGAACAATGATTTAATGGGGCCCTCAGATCTCAAGCATAATTGCATTTAGTCTCAATTACTTTAATCAACCAAAATGCATTTTATTACTAAAGTATAACTGAGAAAACATGCTTCTGAGGGCCCATCCTTGCCTTGGGCCCCGAGGAAACCAGTACCCTTTACCCCCTCAGTCCGACGCCCCTGGAGGGGTCAAACCCACCAAAGTAAAATATAAGACTGTCTTTATGATCTAAAACACATTTGAATTCTGAAGTGTCTCCCGCTGCGCAGTCTGAGTAAAGACAGTTGTTCTGGTGAAAGTGTCGAGCGCTCGACCTCGGATGGGTGTCTGGAGTAACAATAAGAGCAGTCTGGGCTATTTTCAGCTCTTTGGGCCGTAATAGGTTTTAGTGGTAATGCGTTTTAGTTCGCTGTGCGGCGCTCGGCTAATGGGGCCCTCAAACACGGAGCACAAATGGACTTCACGCTCACTGCTTTCAAAATATGACTTTTTTTAGAGGTGACTTGCTCATTTCGGGGCCATTTTGAACGTTTATTTGGCCCCGTTTTCAAGTTTGAGACTTTCATTCCGAGGCATTTAACTTGTGGCTCTCGTCGTGCTGCGCTGAGTGACATTTGAGTCAGTTTGACGGCACCGCTTTCCAGTTTAAGAGTGGAACAACACTTCTATTTTAGCCTGTTTTCTTCTGGGAGAAATGAAGGGTGCAGTGTGTAAATTTTCTGGTGGAGGGTCCGCCACCTGCTTGTGGAGATTTCTGTGATGTTCCGCTGTAAGACATTAAACGTATCTATCGCCATGGAGACAAGCATTTGCCTCCAGAGGGATCTGTGGAGAGATGAGGCAGTTTTTGAAGGATTTTTTTTTTTTTTTGTAATCGAAAAATCCAAGATCATATTCATGTTTTGATTGACTATACAGACTGCAAAACACAAACTAACATACAGTAACTACAATGGTAAAAGTAGAACAGTTTAAATCTTGGTCTTGTTCTAGATTCCAATTAAAGGCACACATGGATTGGGTTATATATATAAAAAAGGACACTATTCTCAGGTCTCAGGTGTTTTACTTTATTAAAGGGCCTGTGCCTGATTTTTATTTACCCTAGTTAAGATAATTGTCTTTCCATTACACACTGTTTGATGGAAGCAACTTCATGGGAAAACACTGGGTTTGTAATGTATTATCTGTGCATATTATAAATGCACTTAGATAGGAAAAAACTAGTGCAGAAGCGTTTTCCAGGGTCACCTCTTTACAGCCAATGAGGCACATTGTACACTATCAATCATGGAAAATAACTGCTTGACACTATTCCAGACATGTGATTCTCTGTCACGGTGCAGTTTCAAAAGTGCTAAAAGCTAATTGTAAAGCGAGTTAGAGGAACTATATGAAAACAACTGCATAAGACTATTCCAGACAGTCGTTTCTGAGTCAAGGTGCAATATTGAGTGAAAGGGAGGACTAAGTGGGCGGGGCTAACAGTTCAAACAAAAATATGTTCCTGTTTCACGTTCCAAAATCAGGTACAGGCCCTTTATGTACAAATGACACAGTTCCATCCACTTTATCTTTTATATACCACATTTTAAAAACTGAAATATTTCCGACATGCTGCTCCTTAAAGGTCCCATAACATGCAAAATCGACTTTTCAGAGGTTTTAACCTTCTTACAGTGCTATTTGGGCCTCGTATGTGTGCCCAAAGTGGTTTTTTGATTGATTCCAGCATGTTTTCGCTAGAGAACTGTCTTTTCCGTCCCCCTCGGCTGAGCAGGCAGACGGGGGCTCCTCACAAGGATGACGCGCTTCACAAGGATGACGCGGTGTTTAAGCCACGCCTCCGGGAAGCGCGCAGCCACAGAATAAAAACAGCTAATGCTAATGCTACATAGTAATTACACGATAGATACGACAGATTTAGAAGAGTTAGCTTGTTATTTACCAAACGGCAACGTCCGTCGTCGAGGTACTGGAGCACGTCAAACTCCAGGTCAGATCCAGGACGTAGGACTCAGCACGACGCACCGTCAGGACGGATAAAAGGTTTATTCCCGTGTTTGTGTATCGCTGTTTACCGGAGCACACGGCGCATGCGCACTATCTCCGCTCTAGGCTTCGGCACGAGTTGGGCGGGGGAGGCGCGCGAGTTGGGCGGGGGAGGCAGCCTGCTCTCTGTTCGGGGGGGGGTCAGATCTCAGAGTGAGCCGTTTGCTTTTGCAAGGAGGGGGGCCAGTCCAAGAAATGGGTGTTTTTTGGAAACTGTTATGTTATGGATATTGCACAACGCAAAATTTTATCAACAAAGCCCTTAGAATAGACTGTGTAAAGGGGAAAATAGCAGAATATGGGACCTTTAATGCTTGATTATGCAAACATCGTAAGAACACGACAGCGACTAGTCTTGGGTTGTTAGATGTTATTTATACTAATATCTACAGGTTTGTATCAAGACGTCTCACATGTTTACTTCACTGAGCTGTCCTCCTCTCACAAACAGAACGCAGCGACTCTCCAATTTATGTTCAAGTGTTATTACTTAGAGTTTCCACTTTACCTCAAACACTTATTGATTCCATTTAGATTTACATATAATTTACCCCAACAACATTGTTCCTGCAATAAAAAAGGAAATTGACTGCAGAACATTGAAACTGAAAGCCCCTAAAGACCCACAAACAATCTGCTCCTATCGTTGAAAACAGTTCCATTTTGTCCTTTGGTATTTCTTATGTAAATGTGTTGTTGATTTACTAAAGCTTACAAGACAAATGCGTAAGAATGTTAAACAGAGCCACGTGATCTTGTATGTTGCTTGTTTTTGTCGTTCTTTTTTCTCTACATTTGTACATTTATACTTAGTTATGTTGAGGACCCTCTCACAAACATCTCACGGGGAATTCCTTTAAAATAAACAACTACATTTGTTCTTTTGCCCAAAGATCTAGCATTCCGATAACGCCTCGTGTTGTTAACCGCAGCTCTGATCAGTTAATGCTGGACGAAAGACTAAAATAACTGATGTTCCTCTGTCCATCACGATCGACTTAACTGCCTGTCTCTCACCATGTTGTACTCCAGAAGTTTGCTAATTACCGACAGTTAAACTTTTCTTTGATGCCCAAAAACTCCCATAAAACGTTTCCAGTCAGCGCCGCCTTAAAACCCGGCCGTGGCGCTAATTGGTATTAAACGGGATCCATCTCACTCGTGTTGCTGCCTTTGTAATTGTGATTTAAGGCGGACTCGAGCTGAATTACTAATGACGCAAAATGAGAAAGGAATCGTAAAATGGCTGTTCAGACGTCAACCCGGTGTTATGAACTGAATAATATAGTGGGGAATTATAATGGTAATGTCATAACTCACCCGGAATAGAGTGAAAAGATGTGGAAATGCAACCAAGGCTTTGTAATCTCACTTTAATTGTGTCGTAATGGAAGGAAATGGCTTCAATCTCGCCACTCCTGGTGAAATGACACTCTTTCAGGCGATGCATTACACTGTTGTGATCCTGACTTAGCCGTGTTCCTCTGTATGGAGACGCTTAATGATACAAAATAATACCTTTAGCAGTTTTACCAGCAGAAATTGAAGGTCTGAATAGAAGCATTACTGCAACCATTCAATTTCCCCTCGTGTTGACGATCGCACAAGGAATGGGTTTTATTTCTGAGCAGCTCGTTGTTGGATGTTCTGTACAAAAGGTCTGTTCTTGGACGGAGGAGGAATGTCTGGGCAGAAGATGCTGAGGTTGGAGCGGGAGGAAGTCCAAAGTTGGGGAAACACACTGTTCTCTGTAAAGTCAAAATGAAATTGAGTTTAGGCGGTGGTTCTCAAACTGTGAGTGGAGGTCCAAAATGTTCCATACAGAGTGAGACCCCCAACTAGAAGGAGAGAATAGATATGAAAAGAAAAAACAAAGTGAGTACAGGCAGCATGCACATTTAAACTAAGCAAAGGTTCTGAACGTAGAGCAGGATGTTAAATCTAGGCCACAGGTTTGGATTGTTCTTGTCCTTGAAACTTGCTCTGGTTTCTTTGTTTTGGCGTCTTTTAGAACTGAAGATAATGTCTGTATTGAAAAGCACATGACTTTCTCTCAGTCAAGCGTTCCCTCATCAGGATTTGTGTTTTGCACTCCATCTGCAGGCAGTAGAGGGAATAACCATGGAGAAATAAACGAACGCTAGCTTGCATCGACATGCTAATGTCATCGCGGGGCCTGATTTGAAGCAGAAATATCCAGAAGTGATGATGATGATTTATGGACTTAAATGTGGCACAGGAGACCACACAGAGACTACCTGTCATGACACAAATCTGAGAAATTTGAAACTAGTATTTTTGTGAGGCTCAAAGAGAGGACCTCATAAAAGCAATTCATGAAATAAGGGTTAATGAAGCTAAATACAACTCCAGCTATGTTTTTGATGAGGGAAAAATGTTAGAACATGGTCCATGCTGCGTAAGGGACTCTTTAAACTCATCATGCTGCAGAGGAATGCATTTGTTGGAAAGTAAAAGGAGTTCGGAACGCTGCCAACTGTGTGAAATGAACTTACATTGTTTAAAGCAGTGGTTCTCAAACTAGGGGTCGGGACCCCAAATGGGGTCGCGAAATGATTTCTGGGGGTCCCTAGATGATGGGAAAAATGTATACAATAGTCTTAAACAAGGCTTGACACCCTTCAAATGCAGTGGTAAATGTAGATTCCTGTTTGTTGGCCCATTTTCTAGGTCTATATTTTCAAAATAAAATCAAACATTAGATATAAGGCTAATTTATCACTTTGCGTGTCGCCTATTTTTTGTGTTTGGGGGTCGCGAATGTGAACTATTGTTATTTTTGGGGTCGCGACTGAAAAAGTTTAAGAACCACTGGTTTAAAGGATAAACATTTGGTGCAGCCCCTTAAACACTTTTGCCAGTGCTATGATAACATTTAGTTGATCATCTCCCTCTGACTCTTCAGATTCGATCACAGTCTGGTTTGAAGCCTCAGAAGTGCACTCCATGTTCTGAATCAAAGAAACCTCAGTGAAACGCCAGAAGAAACTGTCTGAGCATCACTTCAGAGCGTCATCTAAAGCAGGAAGAGCCGCTAGTTCAGGGGATGTGTTCAGGGCTCGATGTAGGAGCAGGAAAAGAGAGCGCAGCAGGATGTCCACAAACACATGTGCACAAGCGACTGCTGCTGAGGCTTTGGCTAACATATATATGTATTTATATATAACTGAATATTCATCAAAAACCGGACATTTTTTAGGACATTTACATGTTTTTTAAATGTTTTTTTATTCTTTTGTCCTCTTCATTGTGTCATTTCTTTATCTAAATATACTTTATAAATGTAATTCTTATTTCTAGTGGCACATTAAAGGTCCTGTACCTGATTTTTACTCATTTGATACATGAAAAACAGAATCAGTTGATGTTAAAGTGTTTACATCAGTCACATGTATCTCTCACTTTCCTAATGCAGTCCCAGCATCCTAAATATTCACTGCAATAAGTTTATAAGCACTTTACACCAGTCTTTGAGCCCAGACCATCCCCGGTAAAGCTAAGAAACATTAGCATGCTAAAGACACACTTCTCGTAGGATAAAACGCTCTATAAATAGATGCAAAGTAAAAGTTGTGGTCTCATTTTCACCCAAATAGATTAAAAATTAGGTACAGCCCCTTTAAAAGAGGAGGGTTTGCCACCCGTTTGTCGTTGTTTTGCATGGAATGTTCCACAGTATGGCATTAACCTTATCCATCTCCATCTGTGGAGAGACGAGCCCGCTCTTAGTAAGAATGCAGGTGTTTTTTATATCACAGGCACCTAATATTTGGTAAATGCAGAGAGGTTCTGCAGGTGACATCGCAATATTCAGAATTTTATCTGTGAGCAGCAAAATAGTTTGAGTGTCACAGGGTGAGTAATGAAATGTTCGTCTGCAAGAGCCCAAAACGCAACTGAAATGTAAAAGAGCTTCTACAGTCCGATAACAAAGATAAAAGTCTACAACTCTGCTTAATATTTGGTCTAAAAGAAGAAAAGTAAACAGTTGAAAACCAGATTTCTAGCTTCACCTGCAGCTCACATTCATCACTGACACAGACTTTGGATCACATACAGTTGAACTCATTCTCTTTCTCTTTCTCTTTCTTAAATAATGAATGTGAGTCCAATACAGTTATACCAAGTTTGTTTTATGACAGTAAATGTTTAATGACCTGCTTTCGATGGATGGACACCACAGAAATGAAACAAAAGCCACAAAGTCTCTAGGAATTTGGGGGCCCAAGACAAAATTAAGTCCAAATTTGGGGTCATAAGTGAACTATTGTAAAATTCTAATTCATACGTGCAACAGCTCCATGTTCTAAACAGGGTCCTTCCCCAGAAGAATATTTAAGAAATCAGACCATATTTCCTGTTTGTTGGTGCATTTTAACACACATTCAGTTGATACATTCATGGTTTTCATTTGTTATTTTTATAATGTTATATGTTTTTATTTACTGCTTTATTAGGATGTTTTTTGCGTGTTTTTCTGGTTTAAAAAATAAATTGCGCAACTTTACTGTGATATTAAAATAACTGTATCAGAGCCTTGCATTTATGATAATTGCGAAGGGCATCTGATTGAGGGTCCCTTCAGGTTGGGGGCGTAATGGTAAGTCCGCCACTGCCTTGTCTTGTGCATTTACATGGCTACGGTAAGCCCAGAAGGACAAACCAAATATTGCATTTTCACATTTACTGAAGACTGTTGGGTAAACACTAACCAACACTTTTAAGTAACTCCAGTTTGTGACAGTATTTCTTCATAATTACACAGATGATTTTATAATAAGAGAATATACGTAAAGTTATTAAGTAAATACAACAATAGATAGTTATGTAAAACCAATAATAGTCAAAGTTTATTTTTCTGAGTGTCTTGAGGAAATTTATTGTTGTGGGCTGAGATTAAGTGTCTTTTACTTCCCCTCTGTTGTTAGCAAACAAGCTAGATTTTTTGCTTTTAAAGCAGCAACAGAAAACAACTTGATACAGCAAAATGGAAGCTGAAAGTAAATTTGAATAAGACAAAAGCTCCACCGACAAAACTGAGACAAAAAAAGAAATTTGATCAGTTTGTGCTGCTCATGTTTTTTCCATTTTGAACATTCATCTCCATTGAGACAAGCAGGTGTGCAGGGCACCTTTAGTATGACAGAGGATTCTAGAAAAAATTTACTAAACACATTTTGATTCTGCATCTAAATCCAAGCGGACATCACCAGACATTAACTACAAACTGTCTTTGATGTATATTTGCTTAAATCTTTCTATAAATCAACATCGTTATATTATTCCAATATTAGACATAAGTTTGAGTCAGAGAATGAGAAAAGATGAGGTTTTGACAGAATTTCAAACACATCAATTGTGCGGTTCACTTCACAATTTTGGCCTCAATATTTCTTTCATATTTGAGCTGTCGTCTCTGAACCGAGGCTCCTCAAGAGGTTCTCCTGTGTGTCTGTAATTAGGTTGTGGGTTGGTCTCTCCTTGTGGGTTAATCCAATCCAAATCTCCATTATTTTGACTACAATGATTTCGTGACCAAAGCTATTCACCTGAATTATTAAAAACAATGTTGCAATTAAATAATGGAAATTGCTCTTTTACATTTGCATTTTAATTTTCCAGCGCATGCAGCCTCAGGTGAACCTCAGTGAAGAAAGAACCACGTCAAGCCAAATTATCTTTCATAAATACTCATTTTCTGGGTCCATAATCAAAGCAGTTAGTCTTATTTCACGACCGGCTTTGCTTGACATTTCCACAGAGTTTTGTGCAGAAGTAAATTAATACACAATAATGGGTTACATTTCCCGTTAACACACAAGTGTACTTTGCACAGTGGTGTTTGGTAATTAAAGCAATTTATGATATTATGTTTGTTTTCTGCATCATTGTGATTAAACAAAGCAGATACAAATGAACAGGAAGTTTAAAAACAAAAACTAATTACTTAATCCTTTATTTCTGGTAAATAGGACTTCAAGTTGCTCTAACATTCAGTGGAGGCTTTAAACTTATCGACCTTCAATGAGACAAGCAGGGGGCGCCACCAGTTCAAGTTACAGGTCAGATCTGTGAAAAGGCAAGCCCAGTCACATTAGCCTTGTTCTCTCTGGAGCAGATATGCGTTGGTCTCAAGTACGTGGACAAACTACATTTAAACATGCTATGTATGACTCTCATCTTAAAAAAAAAAAAAAAAAAAGTTAAATATGAGCTCAAAGTTTGTGAAAATACAACATGTAACTGTTAAGACCCATTGAGGCAACTGTTGTCGTGATTTTGGGCGCTACAAAAATAAATTGAATTGAATTAAAGGAAAAATGTTTTGCATTTTTCATAATGCTGTCTTTAAGTTTTGAGTGCCTTAAATTTGCCATCTCATGTTTTAAAAAAAAGAAAAAAAATGTTCTTATTCATTTTATGACCTGTGTTATCAGTCACTATGAAATGACACTGTGCATCCAAACAGCGGAATATTCTTGGATAAATGACGTATGAAGTCTGAAAATACCCAGATAGAAGTTCAGCAGGAAGTGTGTTTGGCGCTCGGAGAGAGAGGATTTTCTAACCAGAATTCAACAAAACAGAATTGACGCTGAATTGATCTTGTGTTAAAGTGTCATATTTCCACTTATGCTAATTTTATGTTGAGCCCACATGCTTAGCAAAACAAAGCTAGCAATGTACGTTAGCATCAGATGGTTCCTGTCTATCAACAGGTCAAAATAAGCCTGTGTATTACAGAAAGAGAGGTTAAAACACAGCGCAGAGGCTTTGAGACGGGAAATAAACGCAGAAAAAGCCAAGGGCAAACGGGTTTCTTGTTTACTTAAGCTTTAGCCACGCCTCACAGCCATAAATTTGGAATGACTAAGTTTCTAACATATTTTTGTGAATCGCTGATATCAGCCTTTGGATTAAACGTATAATTCAATAAATAAAAATAAACGCCGGATTGTTAAAGGACACATATTCTGCTACAGTGACCTTTTAACCCTGTTCTAACAATGTTTCAACACACCTGAAGTTGCATTTAGCTGCATTCACGCTATTTTGAGGAATGTTGGTTTGAAAATCCTCTCCAACCATCAAAAACACTTCCTGCTGAACTCTCTCGATCAGTGACGTTTTTTCAGATCGTCTGCGTCACTTATCTAAGTCCTTAAATCATCACCGACTCGTTCTGAGCATTTCTGCCTCTAAACATGATAGCGCTAGGTGCCATCTGCTGACTTCACACATTCTTTAAGTGTCAAGGCAAACAGCAGAGAAACTTGTTTACTTAGTGCATGATGAAAAAAAAAAAGTGTTTGTTTCAAAAAAAGACTCATAACAATATGATAAATTGCATAATATTTAAGATGTATGCCTCTCTGTTTTAGGCAAAGCAATAACATCTCCGTATTTATTTGACATTGACAAAATTATGACAAAACAGTTAAGTTGACAAAGTCCAACCCTCACCACACAGACACCTGCTTTGTGAAAACTCCTGTGACCTCACAGCGAGACCCGCTTGACGCTGAACACAAATCCATGTTTTTTTCAGCGCGGTTCGGATCATAAACAAACCACGTGGAGGATTAAGGAGCGCCACCTTCCAACCGCTTCACTGAGCCCGGGCTAAACGCACCACTGCTGCTACTGCCACCACCAGACCAGACATTTACAACAAACAGGATTTACCGCCAAGTCTGAGGAATACTGCGTGCGTAAATGAGCTTTTAAAAGTTAGGAGTGTGTCACCTGCAGGTTTTGTTCGGAATTTCTCTATGTCTTTTGAGAACTTTAATAGAAAATAATAAGGCGTGTGATTAAATCTGGGGTCGACGATGACACCAAGACCAAACAACAGAGATAATGTTAATTCTCTTTCATGCACATTGTCAAATAGATCAGGGTTTCACAAACATTTCTTCAGTCCATGATCTCCAAAGTAACTGTGTTATCGACCCAAGACCAGGAAATGAAATTGACGTTTCTAATCCTTTATAATTAGGTTTAATAGTGGGTATCAAAACATACTATATTCAGTAGAAAAAAAAACATTAAATACAGTGTGATGATTTAGATCCTGAAATCATTTTGCGACTCCCACTTTGAAAAGCACTGTAAAATATCACAATTCCTCCAGTCTGTGACCAGCTTCATGAATCTTTCAAACTCTCTGAATGATCAAGTAAAGTTAAAGTGACATAAACGGGCAGATAAAACAAAAGTACACTTACATTTAGTTTTTAGAGTTAGATTGAATTGAGATCACTTATTTTAAAAGACGCATCTGTGTGCAAATCTACAAAATGACCACAATATTTCACAGTATTTGGATGACGCAAACAGATTTGTAGGAATAAGATTATTTTCCTGTTAAAAATATCTTGATAAAACATTGATGTGAATCGTTGCTTGCAAACACTGGAAGGGTAATAGTGCATTCAGTCCAAAGCGTCCAGGTCACATGTAAAGTCCCCTAGAAACAACATGTCCACGACCAGCCGTATTTTATCTCTTGATGTGTGACGTGGTTGACCAAAGACCTGTTCTATCGACTGATTAATCGACTAAACGAATGTGTGGCAAAATATATATCAAAACTGTAAAGTACTCTCTTGTATCTGACCCAAACACCTCTCATAAGACCACAACTGCAGAGGAATTCATGCAAAAACACAACAATTTTTATAGATAAGTACAAGAAAACTGTTTTTATATGTTGTAACTCAAAAATCTTCAGCTCACTCACTCCATATCTTCTTGTTTTTGCTGTTTTTGCATTATAAATCCTTGGAATCCTAAGTAAAATAATTAGTCGACCAATAAAAATGTTGGTCGACCAAGACATCATCGACTGATTAAAGGGGCTGTACCTGATTTTTACTGTAGTGAAACAGGAAAAACTGAACTAGTCCATGTTTCCAATTTTTTGCATGCAATAAGACAACACAGATATAATATAAAAGCATCTATTTGAGGGAAAATGAGACCACAATGGTTTATCCCTATCTATTTATAGAGCATTTTATTCTTTGAGAAAAGCAGGAAGTGCGTTGTTGGCATGTTAATGTTTGTTAGCTTTATCGTGACAGCCTGTGACGTTCTGGGCTCAGAGACTGGGGAAAAGTGCTTCTAAACTCATGGAGGTGAATATTTATGATGCTGCATTAAAGAGAGAGATAAATGTGACTGATGTGAAGAGTTTAAAACAAACTAGTTCTGTTTTTCACGTTTGAAAACAGTTAAAATCAGGTACAGGGCCTTTAATTGACTAACAGACTAAAGGTTTACAACCCTGAATCTGCCTGTAATTAACGTTTCAAAAGCCTCTCTATGTTTAGTTAAGATTCTCTTCATGCATTCATCCCTTTCTGCGGGCTTGGGACGGGCAAATATACCGTCCATTTCAGCAGATTTGGTTTAACCTTGTGAGGAATAAGAACACGGCTGGTAAATGTAGCATTTCTCCGGCTCCTCTGGGTGAAGTATTTTGGTTTGACTGTGTCTGCTCTCACTGATCGATGGGAGACAGATTGAAGCTGCAGTGTCCTTCCCGCTGATACGTTTAGCTTCTTCTTTTTGTGATGATTTCTGGACGTTTTCTGCTCTGGGCTCGACACGAGGAGCGGCTCTTCACTTTAAAAGCTCCAGTGTAATGTCACGCTCAGAGCACGAGGACGGCGAGGGACACGATCGATGCCACAGACGCTGCTGCCCCTGGAGGTCACTTCTGACAACTAACACGTGGACATCACTGGCATGTCTTCACTTTTTGAGGGAATTAGGAGTAGATTCAATTTAGTTAAACTCTGGCTAAGAGGTTACATATGATACCGTTAAAAGTGAGACACTGCAGGTGAATAGGAAAAAATCTTCAATTTAAAGATATTAATTTTAAACTTCTCCTGTATGTGTTCATATTTTCATGTAGAAATAAGGCATTTACGTGTAAAAATGACCAAAAAGACACATATTTGGGACATTTAAATCTGAAAAATGGACAGAACCAGGTTTAAATTTCTTGGTTCATTTTCTTCACATATTAGTTATAAAAAATGAACATTTGGATTTCTTATTTAGTTTTTGAGTAAACTAGATTGGACTGAAAATCTTCTTTAAAATTCAAATTTAGCCTAATTTTTTTTAACTTAAAACTTCAATAAACCTGTTTAGATATTAAAAAATCCTTCTGTGCGTTTCGTCAAAATCTTGTTCAGTCCCAGATTGTACAGTTGGTGAACCTTACGTCCCGAGGGGAGAAAAATGCATTTTATGAAAACGGCCTTTGAAGTTACAATGTCCCAGAGAAATCTATGGATGAAGTGGATTAAATGGAAGAATAAAATCTCTTTAGGAGCAGATTGGACAAGTTTGTTGTTTCCACATGAAAGCCAATATGTTGAGAGCAAACTGACCAAAAAAAAAACAGTTTTGCCTGTAGTGTCTCGTCTTAAAAGACTAAATCCAAAATGAACAAATAGTTTATCAAGAATTATTCAGGTATGACTCAGTGACTACTTAATGAACACCCTAAGCCTAACTCCTTACCTTAAAGTGCATTGACATGTTTTTATGATTTTCTAATTTTGACTTTACTGAGTGTATTAATACCTTTTGTAAATATAAATGATAGTTTTACACCAATCAGGTCACTGTTTGTGGAGAAAAATGTATAAATATGTCTCCCCAGTGTGACGATAATGTAAAAAACAAATTTTTGAGTTTAGGTTATAAATTGATTGTTAAATAAACAGAATAGTTATCAGTGGTTGTGTCCATATGATGTAATGACACACGAACATAGTTTAATTCTGCAGAAGATACCGACCAGTGCAGTGTTTTTATGATGAATATACATGTTATTCAGAGAAAGTTTTCAAAATCATTCAGTGACAGCACAACAATTTTGTTTATGTAAAACATTTGACATATTTGATTAGAGATAATTAAATATGTCAAATGATAATGATTTGGCTCGAACTTCTAGCAGCAGAGGGCATTACATTGGTGGGATAAACAAAAGCTAGCCTACCCTGACATTCTAAAGTAAACAGTTAAAATGATCCTGATTTGAGGCAGAAATGCTCAGAACGAGTCTGTGATGATTTATGGACTTAAAACGAGCAGGAGACCTCAGAACGCTTTGGAAAATTCACAGTGAGGTGTTTTTGAGGCTTGGCGGGAGAGGACTTTCTGACCAGGATTCATCAAACTATTGTGAATGAAGCTGAATACAACTCCAGGTCTGTTTTTGATGGTGGAGCAATGTTCATGGTGGAACATGGCAGAACGTTAGTGACGTTTGGCAGAATATCTTGGGTCATGAATTGATTATCGCATCTGTCGCAAAAATTGTGATATTACTGAATTGTGTAACTGCCCTGGATGTACTTTTACATTTCATACGGAACACAAATGTTGCTTTATTTGCCAGATGCAGGTGTCATATGTGCACTAGTTTTCTTGTCTAATATTCCGGTCACTGTTTTTGTCCTGCGAATTGTGCATTTGTTTTCTGTTCACTCTTTACAAATCCTCTTTTTCTCAGAGTCTGTGTCTATATCAAAATTTGAAACACGTTTTTTGTTTTCTTCTGACCAGAGGCGAGCAAACATCTGTGGCTGCTGGAGATTTCACTGCAGCTGAAGCCAACCAGGTGCTCGGCTGAAAATACACACATTTTCACAACGCCTCGAAAAGTCGCGAGGTTTTTTGCCAAAATCTAATTAAAAATCAACAAACATGGCAATGACAAGGCCTTTTTGTGAAAGCATGAATAATAACTCTGCTCATATGGTAATTAAATATTGTGTATGATTTGTTTGCTGATTGCGCTGTTGTTTTCTCCTTTCACTGATTGAGGAGGCGCTATATGGCTTTAATTAAGCTCAGAGACCGTCCAAACATTATATCTGTAGATTTATGCAAAACTGAGCACGACAATCCGAGTGACTTCATGTAAACTCTATTCAGTCGCAGCCTCATGTCAAAGCCTCGTGTTGTGTCTTTAAAGGGCCTGTACCTGATTTTTATTTACTCTACTTAAGATAAATTCACTTTATATCACACATTGTTTGATCGACGCAACTTCATGGAAAAGATACTGGGTTTGTGATGTATAATTTGTGCATATTATAAACTCACTTTGTCACGAAAGAACTAGTGCAGAAGTGTTTTCCAGGGTCACCTTTTTTTGGCCAGTCAGAGATATTGCTCAAAACTAACTGTAAAGAGAGTTAGAGGAATTATATCGAAACAACTGCATCAGATTATTCCAGGCAGTCGTTTCTGAGTCGTGGTGCAATATTGAGTGAAAGGAAGGACTATGTGGGCGGGGCTAATGGCTCAAACAAAAGCATATTTCTGTCTCACAGCTGAAAATCAGGTACAGGCCCTTTAAGCAAGACACTTCACCCAGGGCCGCTGTCGTTTTACATGTGCAGGAGAAATAAACGTGACACTTTATCATAACTTATTCATGCCTAATAAAGAAGGAACAAACATTATTTATTAAAATGAAAAATGTTTACTAATAATGATTTAGACTTAATAACTGCTAAGTAAGGGTTAGGGTTAGGATTAAAGGACAAATATATTGCACGATTTGTTTTGTTATTGTCCTTTAAACCTGCTTCAGTGTCTTTACTTTGACATCTCATGTTTTAGAAGTAAAGAACATAAGAATATTACTTTATCACTGCCTTGGGAGACGCCCTATTAACTTCATTAGCTGTAGCTCCATCTACTAACTTCAGAGGCAGATACACATATTTGTATATACATACTTTTTTTAAATGCAGCAGTCCAGAAATGTGACGCAGTTGTAAAGATATCAAAGCGAGTCTGGCGAGTCCTTCAACTTAGAACAGCAGAAGAGTCTGGGATAAATTATGTCAGTTGTCGAAAAACGTCACACATTATAGGAATTCAGAACGGAGTGTTTTTGACGCTCAGAGGAAGAGGATTTTCAAACCAAGAAGTGAGGGATGGAAAAGTAAATTATCACAAAAATATTCAATAGTGCTGTGCGGTTCGGTACTGAAAATGGATATATCGACGCTGACTGAGGTATCGAAAAGTAGCAAGATACTGATTCTTGATGAAGAGTTATACAAATAATGATACAGTTTGATTTGATATTTGAAATACATGTTTAAATTATTGTATCAGTTCAAGCTGGAATGGAGCTGAGAGAACGACGCCAAGGGAAAAATCTTAATATTAAAGGAGTTCAATGCATTTAATTAATTGCTTCTTTGATCAATATTGCGATACTTGCCATAGTATCGGATCGAAGCAAAAATCACTGGGCTCGCATTTCAAAAATCCTCACGACGCTGTTAGTGATGTCATTGTAATTCCTGATGTTCAAAATGCAGTAAAATGCCGTGACAAATTCTGAATTGTTTAATGCACTTTCACTCTGCACTTAATCTGTGGCTTTAGTGAAAAGTGAAGGAATCATGCTGAACTGTAAAGTGCCTTCGTAATTGTGGAATCGTAATGAAACGGCGAAAATTCGAAATTCAACAAGTAAACAAGGACGAATATGGCCGTGAGCGGTATCAAAAATTAGAACTCAGTGAGCTCTAATGTTGAGTGAAGACCCCGCGAAAAAATATTGAACGACGGCTGAGTAGCGCCACCTCAAAAATCGATTAACATTGGGCCAATGGGAGCCTGGCCCGAAAAAATTTCAATGGAAAAATATGCAACATTCCCCGAAAAATAGAACAGTTCAAGACATGTAAAAAATCCTCTTATGACCCCGCCCTGAACCGTAGAGGAAGTCGGACATATTGGACCAAACCCAGGACTGACCAAATCACACACCTGTGTACTTTTGACTCCTCCTCCAACAGTTTTCATCAGAAACACTTCAAATTTGCCTAAAAGACACTAAACCCATGTAGAATTACATACTATCAATTTGAATTTGATACGACTTCAGATACGGTCATGGTGAATTTTCAACAAAATGTGAGCTCTAATTTTGAGTGAAGACCCTGTGAGAAAATATTGAACGAATCACTGCATCAGTAATTATTGGGCCTAATAATACATTATTTATTTAATATCAACATGGTTTATTACTAAAACACATTGTTAGAAGCTAGTTTGTGGATTATAAGGTATTATCATTTCTAAATGTTCAAATTCTAAAATATACCAAATACACCTTTTAATATGAAACTTCGGGCAACTAAAATCTCCTATGTACTGTGTAGATTTTGTAGGTGAGGAAACTGTATTTTAGTGTGAGGCAGGGGGGTGAGAGGCGGGTTCCCCGCGGTCACAAAGGGGGCGAGGGCCTTTATCGCCGTGTGTGGCTTTAATTATTATCATTATTGTGAAATGTCAATTCTAAAGATGGTTGGCTGCACTTTACAGCCCTGTAATGTCGTGATAACAGAGTGGAAAGGAACTGGGCGAAAAGGAAATACTGAACTGTTTGGTATTTGTTCTAGTCCTGGTTAAGTCTTGATATAGACTATATCGACTTTTCTCCTGGTTTAGTCCTGGTTTACTCCTGGTTTAGACCTGGTTTAGTCCTGGTTTAGTCCTGGTTTACTCCTGGTTTAGACCTGGTTTAGTCCTGGTTTAGTCCTGGTTTAGACCTGGTTTAGACCTGATCTGGTCCTGTTCTAATCCTGGCTTATTTATTAAGATATATTAAATTCATTTAGGTAACAATCGACTGGCTTAATAGATCTAGATCTAGATTTTTAATGATTCTTTAAACGTTTCTTTAAATTTATTGTTGGCACATTTAATCAATTAATTGGGCATTTAATTAAGTAAATGAACATTGGATTAATTACTGAACATTGGGTTAATTCATTGTATATTCATTTCCAAATGTAATGATTTCATACAATATATAATTAATTATTTAATTATGTACTTAATTATTTAATTTTGGCACACTGAATCTTCCATTCCCAGTATGAATAACAACAAATTCATATTTATTCTGTTTTTCGCTGAATCTTAAGCTCTATCTCTGCTGTAATAAAAAATGTAAAACTAAAAAATAAATTAAAAGTGAAAAAAAGTGAATCCTTTAAATGCCTCTGGGGCCAGGTCACCCTTGAAAAAGAGGTTTTGATCTCAATGGGTTCTTACCTGGTTAAATAATGGTTAATAAATAAAATAAAATGTGTATAGCTTGATTTGTTTTTCCTTCTTTTTTCAGCCAAGTCTAAAGATCTCGAACTTCTGAACTAATCAAAATGAGAAATCAGATTTTTCTCCACAATTGCCTGTTTGAGAACTTGTATTTCAAATACAAATGTGACATGTGAGGAGCAGAGGAATGACTTATGATTAGGACAGAAACATGTGGAGATCGACATCACTATTCATTATTTATGTGAGGGAACTTTTGATTTGACGGAACTCTTGACATAAACTGCTGTTTCTCTTTGTTTCTTCCTGCACTGTTTTCTACTTGGGTTGACAATAAAGATATTCCATTCTAACTGGGACAACATCCCGATTGTTGTTTAATGCGAAATTAGAGTATAACGTCTCTAATTAAAACATATTCAGCTTATTTCTTCTGCTTGAGTTGGACTTTCTTCGTATTAATCGTCCTTACTGTATTTTCAAACCGCGCGTACATAGAAAGTGTCACATTTATGATTGTTTTAGCCCATTTTACACATTCCTCTGTGTTTCTTTGCTCGGCGTTTCTCTTGAGGCGAACAGCCATAATGAATAATTTAATCCCTCTGGGCCCAGATCAGCGCACGCAGAAATATGCTTACTGTCTGATGGTTATAAATGCTAATCGTGCTAAGCATATTTGGGCCGAAACCCGAGTTTGACAGTGCAATCTCCCGGAAATTTATTACTGAGCCGAGCGCCGACCAAACGCGCCGCTGTTGTTTATTTTCAGTAATCTGTCGCATATTGTTTTGTGACAAATGGCTCTTTCCAAATGGCTCTGAGAAAAGGCGAGTGTTTGTAAGCAGCCTCTGGCATTTTAATGCAATCCAAACATTAATCTTGAAATCTGGGTAAAGAGGAATATTCAAGTCTAAATGTGGGGCTTAATGGTTGGAGTTATTGCAGGAAAGACGATCCGTTTGAATGATGCGGCTCAGATCAAAGTGCAAATAGTGTCAAATGTGTACAGTTTTGTCTGCGATTCCAAGGATTTGACTCTGAACGTTGCAGTCGACATAGATTCAACTTTGGCTGTGTCAACTTTGGAAAATCCATTCATTACTTTTCACAATTCAACATTAAAACCTGTTTCCCAGTTTCACATTTTGTTTTTTGAGTTTCAAAGATTTCTGTCCATCCTTAAATCTCCTTTGTGCTCTTCCTCTGTTTCCTGCGGCTCAAACCTCTGCATCTTCTATCATTATAGTCACTCTCCTACAGACTCAATAACACTTTATACATACTCATGCACTGTTAATGGCTTCCACGAGAACAGGATGTCCATCTTCTACAGTAATCATTTCTAGCTGACATTCTGGAACACTGTAACAAATGATGTAACTTCATGAAGACTCTCCTCTCACTCCTTCAGCTGTGACTACATTCAATCCATTCATCTGAAGTCATTCCTGGAACACATCGAAGCTTAAGGCTGTGCAGTATATTTTAGTTAAAAAGTGCTCTCTTAACACAAGCTGCGGTGGAGTCTGTTATTGCTCGAATCGTTTTGTGGCGAGATGACAGCGGGAGAGGAATTAAGCCAGGAGCCAGGTGAGTGTGGGATGACTTATTTTAAAATGTCCAAGAGTTTGTTTAGTTATATTCTCCAGGAGAATATAACGTTTCATACCCTCCACCTGCAAACTACATATAGACACTTTAGTAGGTTAACACACTTTTTCAAAAACCAATAAACAACGTTTGGAGAAAAGAAAACAATAAAAATATGTACAAGCACGGTCACTTTGTCGTGCTCCTTATCGATGTGCGTTTGGCGCTGTTTGTCCGTGTCTGCAGTGTAAAGCTGACAGCTCGTCTGTTGGAGGCTCGGAGCTTTGTGGACCAGAAGAGCTGAATTAAATGGTCACATTTATATAGCCTTTTTCTACCTTCAAGGCACTCAAAGCGCCTTACATCAGGAAATGAGTCAAGCATTCACACACCAGTGTACGCAGACTCTGGGGCGAGGCGGATTAAGTGACATGACGGCAGTGTTCACCTGAGGGAGCGGGAGTCATTCATCGTTCCCATTAAGGAACTCTTTCTGCACTGGATGAACTTACTTTTTCCCTTTTATTTTTATTTTTGTGGGTTTCCCTTGCTGAGAAAGAGGGTCAATTGCTAAATATTTAAGCTGCCTTCTACCTGTGGCGCATCGAGGCGACTGTTGTGATTTTGGGCGCTACAAAAATGAATTGAATTGATCATAAGGCGATCACTCGGCCAACTGAGCTACTGCCGCCCTGATTAACGCTGTTGTTTGCTTGGAAAAATCAAGAATTATGTCTCTGTATTTTCATAAATCATCTCCCTAAGTTCAGCAAATCAGGGACACGCAAGCTCCACCCTTATCAAAATAAACATGGGGCTTATAAAGAAGAAAGGAAGTCAAAAAATATCATGCAACTGAAAAACATTGCAGATCACAACAAAATGAATGAAGATAAACTCATTTAAGTTTGATTTTGTCCTATATAATGTTGACCCTGAGCTCACTGGTCAAGTGAATGAGTCTGATTGCACAGTTCTGTTGGAGTTTGGCTCCAGGGAGTGGTGACCATACTCCCTCTGAAGTGTATATTCAGGATCACCGTCAAGGTTAGTGGTGCGTTTGGTGATTTTCAAGCCAAATAAGGCTGAAAAGAGCAACATTTCTACTTGAACAAACTATATTTTACTTGAACAAGATCAATTTTACTTCAATAACAATAAATTTAGTTAGTTATTATATCTGCTAATTGGTTACTTTTATCACAACACAGTTACTAACGCAGTTACTTTTGTGGAGAAGTGACAGGGGACTATAACTGATTACTTTTTGAAGACACTGTACATCGCTTCCATTGCATCAGGCAGAAAAGAGCAGAGGTAGACACTACTACTGCTTACTTCCTTCTCAAGTACCCAGCTTTAACTCTCCCCCTTTTAATTCCCACCCTTCGATATGAAAGATTGAACATTGATACATTCCCTACATTACCTGCTTAAACGTGTCGCTCGAATCTCATCTGTGTGTGTGTGTGTGTGTGTGTGGTGTGTGTGTGTGTGTGTGTGTGTGTGTGTGGTGTGTGTGTGTTCGGCGTGTGTGAGTGACAGGAGCAGGAAGGGCAGATAGTGCTCGGGATGCGGCTCCTGTGCGGTGCAGGTTTACGGACCAGTGGAATGGATATTTGAAATAAGTCTAATCCGGTTCTAATCCCGTCATGGCGTTGGGATGTAAGCGACTCACAACACGCACAGATACTGCAGCAGCTTAGAGCTCAGGCTTCTGCAGACCTCACAGACTCGGGGGAAACCTGCAGGAATATATTCATGCTGTGGTGTTCATACTCGTGGACCACGGAACGCTTTTAATTCCATTTTCAATTTGATTTATTGTTGTGACGACTCTCTGACCAGATAGTCACATTGGGCTACATTACTTTAGCTCCTTCACAGTTTTGCCAAATAAGATGTAAGGCTGTTCAACTTAAGGCCTGGGGCTCAAATCAGGCCCTCCAAGGAATACGACTCTACGATTTTTTTCGTCTTATTCACCTTATTCCGGACGTTACCGTACGCGTTGCCATCTTGTTTCCATTGTATTAGTTTACTTGGAGCAGACATAAGTTCTACACGGACTAAAAAGCCGTTTTCAGACTGACCAGGAAATCGGTGCGTTGTTGACTTGTTGTTGCTCGTGTTCATTAAACATTTTACACAAATCAATCTACTTTATGTAACATTTTAGCGGCAAGACTTTTCCCTCGTTCGTCATTAGCTTTAATGGAGTTCTTGTCAAATGGAAGTGCGTTTACAACAAAAGTGCGTATCTGTGGCAAAAAGCGGCAAAAGTGGGCGGGGCAAAATAAGGTCAATACGATTTATGGATGTCACGCTACAAGACGTGATGAATTAAAAGTCGTTACACAGAACACAGTCACAATATCAGGCGCAGGCTCATCACAGTTGAACCTGTTAGCCGAGAATAGCTCGACATGCTAGCAGCGTTTTCGTGTTTGCTAAATGAAAGAGAAATAGCAAGCTAAGTTTCTGTGTGCGGCGGAGCTCTTATACCATTACTTTGTGGCGCGCTGTGTGCATTTTCTTGACAAAGATTGATTATAGACGCAGTGACAGGAGGACTCACTCTGAGACCAAGATTCCAAAATATCAGACAAGTTGGATATCAATCGTAGCTCGTCTTTGGTCATACGACGGTGCTAAGTTTAGTCTTTGTTCCCGTCACACTCTGAGACGTACGAGCTACGATTTCGAGCTATGACTCAAGATCAATAATCTTTAGACCTGCTTTAGATCTGTTTAGTTCTGGCTTAGACCTGGTTTAGACCTTGTTTAGTTCTGGTTTAGACCTTGTTTAGTTCTGGTTTAGACCTTGTATAGTTCTGGTTTAGACCTTGTTTAGTTCTGGTTTAGACCTTGTATAGTTCTGGTTTAGACCTTGTTTAGTTCTGGTTTAGACCTTGTTTAGTTCTGGTTTAGACCTTGTTTAGTCCTGGTTTAGACCTTGTTTAGTTCTGGTTTAGACCTTGTTTAGTCCTGGTGCCAGTTTAGTCTTTGTGCCAGTCTTGGTCAGGATTACTGTAGCTTTACCTGGAAACCCACCCAGACACAGAAAAACATAAAATCCTGCACAGAAAAGCCCAGACCGGCCCGAGAGTCGAACACCTTTTTAACAGTGGAAAATAAGAAAAACCTTCTGTTTGTTCAGTGACAGTGAAGAACATTTGTGTCAGAACAGAGAAATAACTGAATTTCCGCTTTGGTGTAGAAATAACTCCAATAGATATTCATAGCACAGAGAGTTACAAGGGTTTGGGTGTCTTTCCCCAAGAAATGTTGTACAAAATGTGTAATTTCATGTATTTTGGTGGATTTTAGATGTGGTTTTTGATACATTCATATCATCTGGTTTGTTACAAATATGGGCGCACGTCGTGTTAAATAGCTTTAAACATCCATGCTTTGAATGAGATTACACTTTATTTGTGCTTTTAACCCTGTTCTAACATTGTTACGTCATCAAAAACATGCCTGAATTTGCATTTAGCTTCATTCATGTTAGTTTGAGCCTCAAAAACACTCCATTCTGAATTTGCTCGACGTGTGATGTTTTTTTGATGTGTGATATTTTCTCGATGTGTGACGTTTTCTCATGTGTGAGAAATTTCTGCGCAGTTTTTAAGTTCATAAATCATCGTCGAGTCTTTCAGCTATCTAATCATGATCATTATAACTGTGTTACTAATTTGAATCTCTCGGATAACATTCCAATTGTTTATTTCTAACTTGTGTCATTCACTCTGCAACCAATAGATGGCACCAAAACTAGGGGAGTGCTGTAGGAAACAGCAGAGCTACAGATGTGTAAAGAAAAAAAAAAAAAAAAAAAAAAAAAATTGTTCTAAAAGATGAAATGCCAAGCTAAAGCCACTCCAAGAGCAAGTTTAAAGGCTAATTATCTATATATATATACTGCATATATATATATATATATATTAAAATATTTGTCCTTTACACCAGGACCAAACTCTGAACACACCTTTTGTCTCTCCTAAAAACTCATTTTAACATATTTTTGTGAAAGTACATCTTTGTGGAAGAACAATTTGATGTTTTTGGTTTAATGTTCCCTTTTGGAAATTGAGTATAATTTTGTTCAGATAAAATCCATCTTTTAGCACAATTTAAGCATTTTTGTAAAATTAAAATAAAGACAAATCTACCATAATTTCTGCCTTATCTTTCCTGAAAGATTAAAAACACTGCGAGTGCTGCAGGTGTGGACTTCAGGGGAATCAACATTTTAATTTATGCTGCTCTTTCGCTGGGACCTTGTCATAACTGGGGCTTTTTGCAGCGTCATTTCTCGGTCGCAGCTGCCGGGGCGGACGCTGCAGCTGTGCATATGGAGACGGCTGCAGTAATGGTCTTTTATGGAGGGGAAAGCGGATTAGCGCACCTGGCTCCTCCGACGGGACCCCAAAACAGGCTACTGTAAAGCCCGGTAAGACCCCCTGAAGACCGGGACAAAGCCTGGTCTTACACCTGTGTATCTGAACCAGATCCGGACCAAACAGATTACACCTCCGCGCTCTTTTCCTTCAGCTGCAGCGGGAGGTCACTCAGGGCTGAAAAGGTTTACTCCACAAGTCCAGGGTTGATCCAGTCTCGAAATACTGTGTTTGCAGTTGTGAAGGCCACTGCAAAAAAAAAAAAAAAAGATTTACTTTGGGTTTCAAACTGAACACGTCAGATTCAAGTCCAACAGTGGAGGTTTAATGAATAAATGGATATATTTCAAACACGCAAACAAGTCATAACATAAATATGACGATAAAAATTTAATCATGAGCTGGTCCCTGTCACAATCTGCTATATTTGTGAAATGGTGGTATCATGATTCACTGTTTGTGTCTTTAATGCAGCTGTCTGTTCAAACACACTTTTTCTCCTGTTGTTTAGCCTCTGAAGCCTCTGAGCAGATGACTTTATTTACCTCTTAAAGGCCAGAGCTGCACAATTAAACCAAATCCTCACAAAATCTCAATTTTAATGGATGCAATTAGCAAATCACAAAGACTGCAATGTTTGAAGTGCAATAAATTTCTTCCACAAACAACAAAATGTTTTGCTGCGACAAAAGCGCAACCAAAAAGCGATACAAATGCCTACAAAAGCATCAAAAACACGCCTACAAACAAATGTGACTAAAAACAACGAAAACGCGACTAAAAGCGACAAAATTGTGTTTAAAAAGTTAATTTGAACTGGATCCTATTATTAAAACATAAATCAATATCTAATCACAATCGCACTGGTCAGAAAAATCACAATATTTTTCCTAAATTGTGTAACTCTATTAAAGACAATAGAAAAATACAAAGTGAACATGAATCGTGATAAAATCTGTCCCCGAGAAAATGGTGCTATTCATTTTTTGCCATATCACTCCTACTCTTTCTTGAGTTTTGGCTCCATCCTTGACCCTAAATTAGCTGAGAGTACATTTGCCACTGTATCTACTTGGTATTCAAACGTGCAGAGTCTGTTTTGTGCAGTTTGTGTCTGGTTCACAGAAGGACACGTCAAACCTCGGCACATCCCTCAGAGCTCCTTCCACTGAATCCTTCATTTCAACAACTACCTTGACTTCCTCTTTCTGCGTTTGCCATTTATTCGTTTTTCAATTCTCGCTCCTGCATGTGTCCGGGAGCTCTCCGTCTTTTTACCAATTTCCTCTCGTCACGTCCCGCCTCTGCTGCCTCAGCTCGGCTCTTCTCCAGGAAAAGGAAAAAAAAAACAAAACACTGCGACTGAGCGGTGACTTTTCCATCACTGTATTATCGCTAACTTTCCAAGAATTTCAATTTCCTCCTCACGCACACGGCAGCAGGAGTGATCTATGAGCGTCGAACATGGGCCGGCGCTCCAGAAATACTGTATCTGCATCAGAAATGAAGATTTGTTTTGTTTAGTTTGGACCAGTTTTATTTCTCTTTCTATGTTATTTTATATTATTAAATTGATTTGACACTTCTTGTGTACTTTACTCAAGAAAAAATATATTTCATCATAATAAATATATTTGGGATATCTAAAAATGGAGTCTGATTTAAGGTGACACACTACAGGCAGCAGTGGTCAATTTGCTCTCTCAACATATCGGCTTTCATGTAGAAACAACAAACTTGTCCAATCTGCTCTTAAAAATGTTTTCTTCTTCCATTTAATCCACTTCATCCATAGATTTCTCTGGGACATTGTAAGTTCGAATGTCGTTTTCTTAAAATGCATTTTTCTCTCTCGGGACATAAAGATCAGCCTTATTGTAGATCTTATACACACCAAACTGTACAATCTGGGACTGAACTAGATTTTCACAAAACATACCGAAGGATTTTTTTGATATCTAATTCTAAAACTGATTTGTTGAAGTTTAAAAAAAAAAAAGAGGTGAAATTTGAATTTTTCAGACAATTTTCAGTCCAATCTAGTTTTCTCAAAAACGAAATAAGAAATCCAAAATCCCCTCAGTACATTTTTTTTAATCTAATATGTGTACAAAATGAACCAAAAAATTTAAACCTGGTTCTGTCCATTTTTCACATTTAAATGTCCCAGATATGTGTATTTTTGGCCGTTTTTACAGATAAAATGCCTTATTTCTACATGAAAACATGACTTGATGAAAAACTTGTAATGTATTTTTTTCGTACATTAATGTGAGTAAACTACAGCAGAAGTTTCAAATTGATGTCTTTAAATTTAAGATTTTTTCCGATTCACCTGCAGCGTCTCACCTTAAATTTCTTGCTTCATTTTGGATATCTTATTTAATATTTGAGTAAACTGGATTTTTACTTCTTTTTTGTTGTTAAAACTTTAAAAATCCTTCAGTACGATCTGTCAAACTCTTTTCAGTCCATGATTGTAAAGTGTGACATGCGCAGGAGCTACTTTAAGGCTATTTGTATTTCTGTGTCAATTTCATGGCTGTGTTTTATTATTATTGTTGTGTGCTGCACTCTGGTCCATTGTATTGTTTTTAAAGTGCAGTAGAAATAAAACTGGATTGGATCTTTATGTCTCTTGGGGAGAAAAATGTATTTTAAGAAAACGGCCTTTGAAGTTACAATGTCAGAGAGGTCTGTGAATGAAGTGAATTAAATGAAGTTTGCTATTTTCACGTGAAAGCTTTCATGTTGAGAGCAAACTGACTCAATTCAATCGATTTTGGGCTGGGAACGAGTGAGAACGAGTCCGATTTTGACGTAATTGACAGAAATTTTAATCAATACATTTAACTTTTGTAACATATATGCAGTTTTGTTTTTGTTTTTTTGTTTTTTTGAGTAATTGCTGCTGACATTGGTTGCATATATTATTTTTTTCTTGTTTACTTGGTTGTTTGTTGGTCCTAGTTTAGTCCTTCTCTAGACCTGGTTAGTCCTAATTTGGTTCTGTTTTTATTTTGTTTTAAACCTTGTTTAGTCCTGGTTTAATCCTGCTTTAGTCTTGGTTTGGTTTTGGTTTAATCATTGTTTAATTCTGCTTTAGTCTTGGTTTAATCCTGGTTTAGTCCTGGTTTAATTCTGCTTTAGTCTTGGTTTGGTTCTGGTTTGGTCATTGTTTAATTCTGCTTCTGTCTTTGTTTAGTCGTGCTTTAATTTTACTTTAGTTCTGGTTTAATTCTGCTTTAATTTTGCTTTAGTTCTGGTTTAATTCTGCTTTAATTTTGCTTTAGTTCTGGTTTAATTCTGCTTTAGTCTTGGTTTTGTCCTGGGTTTAGTCTTGGTTTGATTCTGCTTTAGTCCTGGTTTGATCTTGGTACAAATATAATGATATTATCATTATCATTAAACATTGTGACTTGAAGTTACAAAAGAGCATGCTTTGTGTATAATCAGCTCCTCTCTCTCTCTCTCTCTCTCTCTCTCTAGGACCCACAGGCACCGAGGGAGGACATGGTCGGCCGTGTGAAGCGCAGAAGACTTTTGTTGTGACCACGGAGCCGTTCATTTGCAGGTCGGACCACACACACGTCTCACGCCGCCGCAAATTGCCTCGCTCCTCCGCACGGCCGCTTAATAGCCTTCTTTCTCCAGCTCGCACTTCACTTTGCGCCTCCTAATTCCAGCCACTTAACCATTCACCACACGGCGCCGCCCGCTTTTACTCGCTTTACAAATGAATAAACTCCAGACAAATAGAGAAACAAAATCATACGACGAGATCTAATTCATCAGAACGCAATCAGCGGCGAGTGGGGCAAAGTCAAACGCAAAGTCGATGTCGGGGAGTGGCTGGGAGCGAGCGGGGCAGGAGTTGACGCCGTCCCAGGGCGAATTTGCATGAATTATGAGCCAGAATCAGAGTGTTAGGTCCATTACGCAGTCTGTTTCTTTGGCTCTCGTCAGGAGGAAAGCAGCTCCGAAAAGCTTTGTATCCAAGGACAAAAGATATGAGTCTAAAAATGGAATGGCGAAGTACACCGCAGAGGACTTAAGTCATTATTTCGATGACTTGAGAAAATAGAGTACGACTCGGGACTTGACTTGGACTTGAAGGACCAGGACTCAGAACTGTCAGAACAATCGCAGAAATTGCTTTTTTCTCCAAAAGTGTGCAGCTCTAGCATGTTTTTATTACATTTTTGTAATGCAATCTTCAGTCTTCAAGTTCAATTCAGTTCAAGATCTAAAATATATTCTTGGGGGACAATTTGCAGCTTAAAATACCGTAAATGTTTTGGTGCTTTGGCTCGTTAGTATTTGATAAGACAATTTTCCACAACACATCTTTTACATGTGCATTTGTAACAGGAAATTTGAAGCTAATGTATAAAATTTTGCGTCACCAAATTAACCAAATGAAAAATGTTGCCTGTTTATTATATATTTATATCTACACTTGAAGATAAATAGATAGATACATAGATAGAGTTTGATTGCACTTCTCAGTAGTTTTCTCAGTAATTTAGCAGGATAATTTTCAGTCAGTAGATCTATGTTGGGGCAGTTTGAGGAGAGTAACAGCCCTCAGGACAGACTGCCCCAGTAAAAATAATAAAAAAATTTGCCCTCAAGAATCCCAACAATGAAAGGAATAACTGCATTTTAATCAAAGCAAAAACACTCTTATTTTCTAACAACGCTCCAAAAACATGTTTTCTGTTTCTGAATCGTACTGACTGTCCTCAAAGTCAGACAAGACCTCAGCCATTCTCTTGTGAGCTCTGAGCAGGTTACACATATAAATATCTCCAAACAGGGCACAAAATAAGCAAAGAGCTGTGCTTTGTACCGACCAAGGCCCCGTCTGACATTCAGAATCTTTGCTTAATTAAAAAAAAAGCGCAAAGTTTCTGTTTTGTTTCTGTGCATACTCCGTGGACTCTAGGACTGCAACAAGTTGGTTGATTAATTGCAGCTAATCAATTATAGAAATGGTTGTCATCTAATTAAATAATTGAATAATCGTTAACTTGTCAATAAGCTGTATGCTGAAAGAAGAGGTTTACTACTCAAGATAGAGCAGGAATCATGTACTTTATTACTTCACTTTAAATATTCTCCACCAGGACGTCATCCAAAGGCTTCACTTTAGCTTTATTTGAGAAAAATTGAGTAAAAATCTCATATTCACAAGCCTTTTCCCTTCTAAACAACTAATCGAAAGAATAATCGCTAGACTAATCGATTACCAAAATAATCGTTAGTTGCAGCCCTAGTGGACTCTCTTCCTTTTTTACAACTTTTTTAAGAGTCACACGGGCCTGGAGTGTGTGTTACAGTAGTTTTGATCTCCATCTTTATGCAACTCAATGTGGAAACTCTAGCTGTTTTGTCTCCGTGTGGACAGGGCTCAAGTGTATAAAGGACAATGCTACCTCTCCTGCAGCAAAGCAGTAATGCATGTCAAGGAGGAAGGAAGTCATCCATTTGTCCCGCCCCAAGTGTGGAAGCTGTGCTGATTGGCCAGTACAAAGTGCCACTCATTTGGCACAAGCTTTGGCTGAACAGAGACACTTGTTTTACGCACAGTGAAGCCATAGAACTATAATTAAAACTGGAAGATGAACTCAGAATGGCGCCCTATTGATCCCTATGGCGTGTGCTCATTAGCACATGAAGCCAAAAAAGTTTCTTACTTCCACATTACTGCCATCTTTGCTTTAGGGCACCATGTGATGACAATCCCCCATGATGCTTAACTTTAGCTTGTGTGATTGTAATTGTATTCTTCATGTTAGATCACATGTGAAAGCGTCTGAAATGAAATAAAATACAACATACAGGTATCGTTAGTCTAACCATGTCCACGTGCTTCTGTTTGTATCGTGCGACGCTCGTTCACGTCACGTCATTTCGGTGATCTTAGAAACGGCAGAAAAGAACATTTCCTTCTATTTTATTTACATACCAATATTAATTAAGTACTGTCTGCAATTATAATGTGCAATTATAGAAAAAGGCTGGGCCCAAGAGGCTGCAGTACCTCGCACGGCCACTAATGAATCTGGGACACGGACAGAGGGGGGCGTGTCTTATCCAGTTCATTTAATACATCCATGAGAGAAGCCTGCTGCTTGAACCCAGTTTGGTTTAGGTTTGGGCTAAGTTCAGGTTTAGTTGAAGAAAACTCTGAGTTTTATGAAAGAATGCGTCTCATGACTTTATTATCGTTAATACAGCAAATTAAATAATTGTTTTACTTTTTATTAAAATGCCTATGTATTACAAACATAGAACTATAATAAAGAATGAATAATGAATCCAAAATGGCCGCCCTGTTTATCCCTATGGAGTGTGCTCATTGGCGCATGACCCCAAAAAAGTTTCTTACTTCCGCATTTACTTCCTGATACGGAGGCTGCCATCTTTGTTTTACTTCCTGATACGGAGGCTGACATCTTTGTTTTACTTCCTGATGCGGAGGCTGACATCTTTGTTTTACTTCCTGATATGGAGGCTGCCATCTTTGTTTTAGGGTGCCATGTGACGACAATCCCCCACTTCCTATAAAAACGGTAATTTCGGTGATTTTAGAAACGGTAAAAAACAACATTTCCTTCTATTTTATTTATATACCGATAATAATTAAGTACTGTCTGCAATTATAATGAGCAATTTTAGAAAAAGACTGGTTCCAAGAGGCTGCAGTACCTCGCACGGCCACTAATCAATCCGGGACCACAGACAGAGGGGGCGTACCTTATCCAGTTCATTTAATACATCCATGATTACAAAAGCCAGTTAGTACTTTTTCCTTCTTTCTGCTGCTGCAATCGCCTGCACCTGTGCTCCTGAGGTAGCCCCGCCCCTTTCCCTCTAGCCTGACTCCTATTGGCTGAGCTGTGCCAGTCTCTGCAGTTGCATCATCGGCGACTCTGGCTTTCACTCAGGTTTAACTCTAGGGTCGACAGAGAAAGTTTTCGTCCAGCTTCAATCAACATGAAAACATAAAGTGACTCAGTTTGCGATGTGGTTTGGTTTTGTCAACTCAGAAGTTACACCAAAACTCAACCGGATTCTAGAAACAGGCCACGCACCGACCTACTGATAGTTTGGTTTGAAGACACGAGTCAAAGGAAAGGAATCATTTTAACTGTATTGTACAAAGTAGATCAGTGACTATCAGATCTATATTCTTCACTTAGTTTGAAAAATAACTTGAGTTTTTGCTGAGTTGGAGAAAGCAGATTGGATTTCTTATTTTCCCCCGTGGATTATGTGGATTGTGTGGCTCCTGGACTGAAACAATGTTGGACCTGCAAAACTAAGGTAAGAAACAACAACACAGTCTAATTATGCTGTCAGTTTAATTATGCTTTTTGTGTCCAATGTTTGGATTTAAAGGAATCAAACATGCTATTTTATATTAGACCTTATCTGATCACCATTGACCATTGGTTTGCTCTCGTGAAAGTACATAAAATGTACATGAGACATACGGAACATATTTAGCTTAGTGTGCCCCAAACAAGCACACCAATGGATTTTGCATGTTTTTTCTTTCTTTTTTTACCCATTTTATTGGTTCATTTGACTAAAACTGGTCATGATGTGATTGATGAGATTGAACCTTTATTATAGTAGCGGATTGTTGAGAAAAAAAGGGATCAATTTTGTAAATACAGTTCAATGAATTAAATGAATTCAATGAATGAATGTCATTATCACAACGACAGTTTATATAGAAGTATAACATTTTCTGCATTTTAAACATTCAGTTAAGTAAATAAAGCAGTTGTCATATATTTTCATTTGTAAAATTATCACTTTTTGTGTAAATTATTACTTATACCTATGTCACATCTGCTGCCCATGTCCAACCAGGAAGTAAAATGAACCAAAATGGTCAAACTAGTTGCTTTTTTTTAGTGACATTAGTATTCTAACCTGTCACTTTCACACCTCTCTTTTAAATGCTGACTGATTTCCGTTGGCCGGTTTTGTGACTTTGTGGCGTCTGCTCCAAAGACAAAGTGTCTGGAGCAGAAAACATGTCCGCCCTGATGTTACTGAGAGCGTGGGGACAATTACGAGCCCCGGCTGCCCTCATTATCAGCCAAATCTGAGCATCCATCAAACCCTCTCTCCCCTCTTCCCCTCGTCCGCCCGGCTTTAACACGGCTCTGCGGCGGCCATCTTGACTGTCAGGTGCAGGTGGAACTAATGGTGCCAAATGTGAAGGTGATTTGGACCTGTCCCACTGAGCTTTGACTTGGATTTGTTCAGGACGAGGATCTGGTGGACTTTCAAATGTGATGGAAGAATTCATGCAGCAAGGCCTTTTAATGAATGTATTAACACATGAATTGTAGTTTATATTGTATATCCTAAATAGTTTGAGCTGAGTCTCAATTAATATTAGGCAAACTGAAATTTTCTGATGTATGATGACACAATCCCGAGATCCTGCTGTTGTTAAGGGCAATTTCAGTTGTGCTTTAGTTCCTGATGATGGAGTGCATCCGTCCATTTTCTTTCTCCGGGGCCCGGTCGCAGAGGCAGCAGTCTAAGCAGGACAGCCCTCACCACACACCTCCAGCTCTTCAGATCCCGAGGTCAGGGATCCAGAATACACACGTAATTTTCTTACACATACGAGTCTGGTCACCTCTCCATTTGTCACGCCTCGAGTCAAACTCAAACAGAACCGTGCAATCAGATTTATTTATTTCAGTCGCTTATGTGAAACCCAACAAGACAAAGTCTCTCTGTGTTCACAGAGAGAGAAGTGGCTCTACTCTGAGCTCCTCCCTCTTGACTGAGCTCCTCATTATCTCTAAGGAAGGGGTTCTCAAACGTTTCTGTCTGGGACTCCCAAAGCGAAATGAAAAATAATTTTAACTGTCAAAGCATGTTAAATCAGGTTTAATATTGGTTATTAGAACTGTTTTTTGTCTTATTAGACCCATTTTCACTAAAAAGATAGTGTTTTTAATTTGAAAAGTAGAGCAAATACAGTGTCATATTTATTCAAATTAGATCTTGAAATCATCTCGTGACCCCCAGCTCATCCCTCGGGACCCCCCGGGGCTCCCGAACCCCACTTTGGTAACCACTGCTCTAAGGAGCACCCAGCTGCCCTGCGGAGGAACCTCATTTCCACGTTCATTTCCACTGCTTGTGTTTGCGGTCTTGTCCTTTCAGTCTTTACCCAAAGCTCATGAATGTGAGAGTCTAATGGGTAATAGTTGACTGTATCAGTATTGAACAAATGAGTTATTCTGACACAGTGAAAGAAAACTAGGTACATTTGGACAATGAAAGAGCAAACATTTAATATTTGTATTTCCAACTTGAGAGCTTGAAGACTACAGTGCAGTCGTGGCTCTTAACTTACTCTGTGCTCTCATTGTTCATTTGATGTTCTGAGTTGTGATGTATCAATAATGAATCTATTGTAACCTCTGAACGTCCTCTTTCACTTCAGCCTAAACAATCATTTCTATCTCATCTTCTGCTTCCTCCGGCTCCTCTGGGTCTTTATCATTCTTGTTGTTAAACCTGTTTAGTTTTCACTATGATTCAATGCGACTGCTCGTTCGATCCCAACGCACTGGTTTTGTTACTCTTTAGTCCTGTTTATGCATGATTTATTTATATGTAAATATTTCATTTGAAGTGCTCCAGCGTTAGAACCTAAAGTCTGTTTTTCTTCTGGGACATTCTTGTGAAGACAGTGTCTGCGTTCCTCTGAGACGCTCCTGTTTCTGACAAACTCTTCCTGGCTCTGAAGTGACGGAGCAGTCGAGTGGATTTGGGATTTGGGCTTCAGCTGCATGACTGGATCTAAACTCCAGTGCGAGTGGACACATTTGAATAGTATTTTTAGTCTCCTTTCTCACAAGTATAAAGTCTGTGTATGATTCTTTATTGGAGAACTAGAAGTGATTCATGTTCAAAACCAGCCTGTCGTCATGGAGATGTGGTTGCTGATTATTTTATTGACTCTTTTAAAGTTTTTAAACAAAGACATTCTAAATTCCGGAATGGAGGCACTAGTGAAGTAGAACATAATGTGATTTCACTGGAGAAACTGGGATTAACCACAGAATATCACACAATATGAAAAATTGGATGATTTTGGAAAATGAAAACCATCCCGACACATGTGAGTGACATCAGAGCTACTTTAAAGATGTTCACTGTTGTATTTTGTATTTTGTTTATGTTATAGGAGATTATGATAAACTCTTTGCATTTTTGATGGAGGAAAAATCCAGATTTTTATGTTTAACTGGGCAAATACTGACAAGAAATGATGAACCCACAATAATTTTTCATTGTATTTACAGATATATCACATACTTAACCATACATTTTACTTTTTATGAAGCTCAAATACAATTTTAAAACTAGAGAATAGTATATTGTCATTTTCTACCTTGGAAATAGTAATTTGTTGCTTTTTCCCTCACAGAATGACTTTTTAAAGGGTCTATACTATGGCATTAATTAAAAGAGAACACACAAGAATATTAAGTTTACATATCGTCTCCAAAGATTCCTGAAATGCATTTTTGGGCATTTTGCATCATCTACAATGAAATATTAAATTTTTTAAAAGTAAGAAGTTAATGTTGTTTATTATATGAAGATCAATCCTATAAAATTAACCTTCCAAATTGACTAAACACACAAAGTCAGTCTGGACCAAAACAGGAAAATAAATAAAAGTAATGAGTCAAAAAGTAAAAAACAGAAGGGTGACATTTGATTCTGTCTCTCCCGAGTACTGGGGATATTTTTTCAGAGAAACAAGCAACTTAAAGTGTTCATTTGTACTACATCATTACAACAATTACTACCTTATGAATTTCAAAAATCATCTGTTTAGTGATTGTGACATTAAACCTCTTAATAGAATACACTGACCTGCTGCCATTTAAAAAATGTATTTCTTTTTATTGACCATTAGATGAAATTAGGATGGTGCTTCACACATCATTTGTGTGAGCAGGTCCGTAGGGAGATGCATGCGTAATGCGCGTTGAAAATAGGTAAAGAGGAGAATCCCGCACACTGACTATTTGCAGAAAAGGTGTAGTTTTATTTACTGGTGCGCAGCAACGTTTCAGCAACTAGGCCTTTGTCAGGCAAATGGTTGTCTGAGACCTAAAGGCCACTCCACAAGACAAGATCACATCTTATAGTCATGGCACACAAGAGACAACATACAATAGACATAATATACTAAAGGTGCACGGGGGACACGAAAATAACATTTAAAACAGTTTGTTGTCAAAATAGTATCCATAGATTTGATGGACATAGCTGAGAGGTAAAGAGGAAAACCCTGTAGGGCTATAAACACAGCATGTTGGGACTCAATCTATTGAAGACATGTAGGACTCTTCACAGACATTTTTTTAAATTAAATTAATCGTTCAGCCCCTTAGTAGCCAAAGTCTGGAGCGTGTAAATCCAGTACGCTTCACGTTGTTTTAATAATCAGTCATGGTCCCTTCCTCTAGGGGGCGCCGGCACATGTTCAATGCCAACACACATTGTGATGAGTGTCATTAAAATGGACCGCACCAGGGTATTCTCTGTCGTTGCGTCTGATAGAACTTTAATGTCCACTGATCCTCTGTTTTAATTTTCTTGTCGTTTTCCCAACGTAAGCCAAACCGCAGGGACATCACAGAAGATAGATCACATGTGTAGATGCGCATGTCATAACGCTTTTAATGAAGATCTTTTTCCCAGTGTGAGGATGTTGGAAGTGGTTTGTTTTAGTGTTGTTGCACTGCGCACAGCGTCCACATCGAATCCAATTGCCATTTGGAACTGGGGCCAAGAGTGTTTGTCCAGATGTCGACGCTGATGCGATGTTTGCATGAACAAGGTGATCCCTCAGATTTTTGCCTCTCCTGTTGACAAAGAGGGGTGGATAAAGGAAGGTGGTGGAGAGTTCGAGGTCAGACTTGAGGATGTGTCAGTGTTTAAAAAAAATACTTCTTATGGCAGCTGAATGAGCAGAGTACTGGGTGACGCAAGTGACCGAGAATTTTTAGTGTTTCTTAACCATCTTTTTTAACAACTCAGAGTGTGTTTTTCTGAAGGCTCTGACACAGGCTTGGTTAATCCATAGTGGATAACCTGTTTGTAAAAACCTGATCTTCATCTCCTGCGCCTGTTCATTGAATCCTCATCAGAATGACAGATTCCACGAAGTCTAAAAAAACTGACTGGTGGGTAAACTTTTTTGAGGGAGGTGGGATGGAAACTAGACGCTAACAATAGCGTGTTTTTGTCTGTCTCTTTTCTATAAACCGTAGTGATGATCCTCCCGTTCATTTTGATGACTTGCATGTCCAAAAAATTTACCTTCTCGTTGCTAAAATGAGCCTTGAAGTTTAGATCGGACTCGAAACTGTTAAGTAGATTCATAAATATTGTAACATCATGGACACTGCCTCTGAAGATACAAAAAATGTCGCAGGTGTAGCTGAACCATTTAATAATTTTGGACATATGAGGGTTTTTGGGTTCATTGAACACGAAGTTCTGTTTGAAATGTCCCACATACAGGTTGGCATAGTTAGGTGCACACACTGTTTTTTCTTTTTTTTCCTATTCACCTGCAGCGTCTCACCTTACGAACAGTCTGGAAAGGTCCAATTTAGTCCGCTTTAAGTACTTTTCAGTATCAATACTAAATGAATATAGTTTCAATACCAGCTTTAACATCTGTGTGGGTTTCGATGTCCAGTTTATTGCTTGTTTGACTCACATTTTGCCAGGCCCCAGGTCGTCCCTGGCTCGTATCTCTCCGTCTGAGTCCACACTGTGAGTCTTCCCTCTGGGCTTCTCCGCCGGCACAGAGAGCACACAACTCTTCCCCGCTCGGCGTAAAGGTCAGGGTTGGGCTTTTCTCTCCCTTATCGACGCGGCTCTCCACGGCACAGCAAGCACCGGCGCCTGAAATGATGTTGCTTCTTGGGGCTGCGACTCGAGGGCTCCCATGGCACGGAAACGCTGCCACACTCCACGCGCCGTAAATCCTGCGCGGTAAATAAACGGACTCCGCGCTTCGCCACATCGCCGGGATTTTCGACATTTTTTTTCTTACAGTTGCAACTGCTTTTTTCTCAAGCAACATTGGTTTTAGTGGTGGTAAAGGTTGTGGCAGTAATGTTTTTAAAGAAGCTCTAGCTGTATACAGGGATTCAGTGGGGCATTAAAAGCATTAAAAGTCATTCAATTAATTTAGGTAAAAATAAGGCCTTAAATTAAACTCCTACAGGCATTAAGTCTAAAGCCCATTTTGATTTGATATTTATTTGATATTCATTTGATAAAAAATATTTATCCATCCTAACAATACATTCCTTGGCCATTCAGTCCTTGTCTCCCCAGAGCTGCTGCATCCTTGAAGTTGTTTTTACTTTGGAATTCGACATTCAAATATATTTTAAATCTTAGACATACGTTTGCATGGTTAAAATGTCAAGGTTTATTAGCTTTTTGAAAATTGTAAAGTAGTTTATAATATTCTAGTCTTTCTCTGAGATGGAATAGTTACAAGTCAGTAGTTTTGACATGATAAAGTGTAAATGTCTTGTTTTGACGTTGATTAGGGCATTAAAAATCTTGAACTGCACCATTAAAAAGCATTCAATTTGAGTTGCTAAAACCTGCATAAACCCTGTGTGTAAGCAGGGCTGGACCATTTTGGATGAACATGTTATTTTTGTGCCAAATATTAATATTGTCATTCAGTGTGGCATTTTTTTGGCATTTCCTGATGACAGTTATTCAGAATGTGAAATGGCAATCAATGAAATGTTCTAAAAGAGCGCTGTAAATGTTGTAAATGTTGTGATGTTGTGGTGGAGGTTCAAGTTTCGCACAGATGAGAACGGACTGAGAAACTGCAAGATTAATCGATCGGATCGAAATGGCAAAGGCTGCAATTTTTGAAGTTCCCTTTAGTGCTTCCACAAACAACTAAATATCCTCTTATTCTGCATCAATTTGTGGAAACATGCTTGATTTGTTATTTTAATTACCTACTTCAGTCTTTTTGTCATTTCTTTTGATCATGTTTAAAATGTAAACTTTGAACAGAATCCTATTATTAAAGTAATCGCAATCACAATTTGTGAAAGTGAATGCGGAAATATAACAACACAGAAAATGCACTGCAATTTTAACTTAACTTAACTTTATTTTATTTTTTTTTATATATATTTTATATAAAATAAAGTATTTTGGGCTGGGCGATATGGCCTGAAATTATATAATCATTGGTTTGAGTCTCATGTTTTTTGTTGGGTATTTTATTTTAAAACGTATGCACACATTGAACATATTACAGAAACGTGTCCAAGGTAAATACATCTAGTAATTTGTCGTCTTTAAAAATAACCTAAATGTTGAAATTTGTTCATTTGTGTTCTTACCACTGAAATGACAATCTAAGAGCTATAAGAATACCTGTCAAATAATGTCCTGTTTGTAAATGTTACAATCCAACTTCACGATAACATTTAATTAACTATTTCTAATATTCAGCAAGAATACATTTTTTCAGCAGGTTTCAAAAATATCAGTACGGAGAACCCTCAATATTCCCTCCCGTCTCTGTATTATAACCCTGCTCTGAAAAAAACCCAAAACTGATTTAACAAATTTAGAATGTTGTTGCTTTACCGATTTATTACAAACACAAATTAATTGAGTTTATCGTCCATTTTTCGACATCTCCCACCTCGTACTTGTGATCAAGAGCATTATCATTTGAGAGAAAACAAAATGTAGCCAACATGAGACACCTATGCTTTTCAGAACACGTTTGTGATGATCCAGACTACCCATGAAGTATTTTTCATTAGATCATTGTTTTTATGATTTGCTTTTGACATTTTTAGGGAATAGCAATTTCTGAGATTCGAAAATACTTGCGTCGTGGTTGAATTTTTCCCTGGAATCTAGATTTGGTGGAGCTCTTCCGTCTTCCTTCGACGTTTCGCTGGACACAGGAGATTTAAAACTAAAACAAAACACACACAGACATCACTCAGTATAGATCCCTCCCGTGTAACTGTTTTTCTCCTTTTCTTCGTGTTTTGTTCCATTTTTCTGGCTCTATCTCTCGGTGCCTGCTGCCTTTTCTCGGTGATGTAGTGGTAAACACAAACCAGGCGTGATGCATGGCTCCTAGCTTTCACCACGGCAGCATTAACAAATTGATTATGCGACTTTAGGATAGCACAAACTTGCACGCTTTGTTTTTTCTTATCTCTGTAACCTTACGCTGCGTTTTTTTTCTTTTGTCTATTTAAGCTGTAACCTATATTTTAAAGTCCAAAAGTCCTTCCTGAAGTAAACTGTTCACATTGTTCCGAGTGGAAAACAAGCTACAACTAAATTTATTTTCAAAGCCCATTACTCTTAAACTAATTCCACATAGCTAATTCCAAAAGCTAAAAGCTAATTCCAAAAGCTAAAAGCTAATTCCAAAAAGCTAAAAGCTAATTCCGGGAAGATAAGTCCAAATTCCAGGAAGCTAAGTGCAGGAAGCTAATGCTGCGTTCCAGTCAACTGGGAAGTCAGTTATTTCCCACTTGAAAGATACGAGTTCTGACCTCAGAGCGTTCCAGCTGAATTAACACATATGTAAACAATTTGGCAAATGCTAACTGTAAATAACAGATTATTTTCCATAATCCATATGACAAATGTTTAAATTTTTTATGCGGTGGTTGATTTCTCAGGTTCACTTCTTGTGGTGATTGTTATCGCTCTAACACGTCACAGTTGATCTCGTTTGTGAAGAGGGAGTCGCTCGACCAGCTCTCAGTTCACAAGTAGGATTTACCAGTCCCAGTGGCGTTCCAGGGCATTTTTTTCAAGTCGCAGGTGGGAAAAATCCCAGTTACCAGTTGCGTGGAATGCACCATAAGTCCAGGGGGCTAAGTCCAGGGGGCTAAGTCCAGGGGGCTAAGTCCAGGGGGCTAAGTCCAGGGGGCTAAGTCCAGGGGGCTAAGTCCAGGGGGCTAAGTCCAGGGGGCTAAGTCCAGGGGGCTAAGTCCAGGGGGCTAAGTCCAGGGGGCTAAGTCCAGGGGGCTAAGTCCAGGGGGCTAAGTCCAGGGGGCTAAGTTAAAATATGCAAAATGGAAGCTTCTTTTTTTCCTTCCAGAGATTTTTATGAGGCTGTTGTAAACTGAAGGGAGGTTGTCTCTTAGACCATTTCTATTTAAAACAAAGAGTTTTCTTTCTTAACTAGAAAATGCTACCATCACTCATCTTTCAACTTCTCCTAGTCAGAATGTTTACATCACCGTCTTCAAAACCCACAAAATGCGTCTCAGTTGCCTGGTATTAATTGTAGTCTTTAGATGTTTACGGTTTTGTTTGACTGTAAAATGCTGTGAAAATTAGCCTGATGTCTCTCTTAATGTCTGAGATTAGTCCGTATTTAGCTCTTACTCTGAGCCCGCGTTGTAGAAGGAGCCGGATCTAATTGTCTCACAGCTGGAGTTTATTAAAGCGCAGCAGGCAAAAACGGAGCTTTACCCTTTGACTGATGTTTTAAAGAGGTTCTTCCTGTCGGAAGAACCTCTGCCACTCCACCACACATGCCAAAACAATCCAGTACACGCCAAAACAAACCCATACACTCCAAAACAAACCAGTACACGCCAAAACAAACCCATACACGCCAAAACACATCAATACAAGCCAAAACAAACCGATACAAACTCACTCAAACCGATACACGGAAATATAAGCCAATACAAACCTAGATACACCAATATAAACCAATACACGCCAACACACGTCACTACACGCACATACAAACCTCTTACAAACCCATTACAAACAGATTACAAACACACATAAACCAATCCAAACCAAATACAAACAAATGCAATCCAATACAAATCTATAAAAAAAACGAATCCATACAAACCAAACAAAACTTGAATCAATACAAGTGGCCCTACTTTAAGACCTTTGCCTTTTGTAGTTATTAAAGCAAAAGTAGATATAAAACATTAAATTTAGTGAACAACAGAAGAAGTAAGCAAAGAGTATAAACAATTCGACAGCAGAAATGTTCAGAACGAGTCTCTTTACCTTTGGCATCACTATCCTGGGACACAGGAGTTTTTGTGAGGCTCAGAGAAGACAAGGTCATAAACAAGATTAACAAAACAGGTATGAACGAAACAAAATACAACTTTGTTTTTGATGATGGAACAATACTACAACATGGTTAAAACATAAATTTTGCATAATATGTGTTTAAACTGTACCTTTTAATACAGAGCACATATTTTGAGAAGGCATATTAGATGTTTTATAATGTTTATGACTTCAGATTTGGACTGTCCTCGGCCCATTTGCAGATTATGGTCAGGGCCAAGGCCGAGTCACTGCTCTTCTGTCAGATGGAGGCGTTTGCATTTGTTTATTCAGGTTTATTAATATCATTTCCATATTTTAACTCCGTCTTAACCTTGAGACTCACCGCTGTGTGGGTCCTTGAGTGGGATCATTACCTGGAGCTTTAAAAAATAAATCTTCTGCTTCATAAAATACACATGGAGATAATAAGCAAAGGGGAAAGTTCTGTCAAGGATATTTACCTCTTACTTCAACAATTAAGACTCGGCCCATATATTACGGAACGTCAACAATTATTTTGCCAATCACTTGATACATTTTTAATTGGTTCTCTTTGACGTGGATCGGTTTGAAAGTGTCTCCACAGTCATAAAGTGGCTCTACCAGAAGTAAAATGTATTTCCCCCAGTACAGATGTATTGTGAGCGCATTTTGATTTGAAAGTGAGTCAATTATGTTCTGTCTGCAACTAATGGTAAAGCGTTTCATTCTATAATATGCCGTGACACAAAACACGCTCTGGCCACTGAAAATTGTGAAAAGCCTTTATAAACTCATTATGGTGGATAATTGGGATGCTAAGAGTGCATTAGTGAGCGATGTGTGTGGACTTCTACCAACGTTTAAAAAGTTTAAAATGAACTAGTTGTTATTTCAAGTTTTTAAGATGTAAAAAAATCAGGTACAACACATTTAGAGTGAACCGTACTGGCTTGTTTTAGCGAACGAAAGCAGATAAGGTCTCGGTAACACTTTATAATAACTACACTTATTCCTTGCTTAACAATGCAAGAACAAAGTCTTTAGTCATGGTCAACAAATAGTTTATTAAGAATGATTCAGGTTTCATAACTATTCAACTAATATTCAAACCTTGATTCCTAACGCCAACCCTAACCTTAAAGGTGCTGTACCTGATTTTTATTGTTTTGAAACATGAAAAACCGGACTAGTAGTCTTTACAGCTGACGTCACATCCGGTGAGTCTATTCTGCGTTTGCGAGTGATCGTTCTCCACACTTTATTGTTAATCCACGAATTATACAAAAACTATCTTACCCTCCTACACATAATTGAAAGTTTAATTGCTCCCTAAACAACCTGGAGCCTCATTTAGCTCACTTTGTTCAGTATTTCGTGGATTAAATCCCCCCCTGCCCGCTAGCATCAACCGGAGCTAGCCTAGCCGACTAGCGCCATGGCTGGCCCGTCCTCCGCCTCTTTTCGCCTCTTACCTGTTCAAGTTGTCATATGTTGAGTCAGAACTCCTGCTTCCTTCACTGACGATAGGGAGAGTTGCGGAAGTGTAGCGTAGTGGTAGCTTTAGCCAGGGTTACAGAGTTAGAAGCTGGATCCGCATTGTGGAGGAGCTAAAGTCTAGCTATAGCCAGGTCAGCATCAGGTTTACCGACCGCCGCAGGTAGCAGTGTTAGCATAGTTAGCAGTGTTAGCGTAGCAAGGCTAAGCTCAGGATAAGACCAGCCCCCAGCTCCCCGCAGCCGGACCAGACCAGGAACAAGACAGGGATAGATTTGTGACAGTTCGAGGGATCGAGCGCGCTAAACGCCAGCCTTTAGTGCACCATAAGCTTCCCCTGCCTGCAATAGGTTTGCCCCACTCAAGAACCCGCCGAACGTGACACTCTGGTGATTGGAAGTTCCATAGTCAGAGACGTGAAGCTGCCAGCAGCCTCAGTTAGGTGTTATCCGGGGCCAGAATGGGTGACATCGAAGGAAACCTTAGGCTTTTAAAACAGAGTAGTCAGAGGTTCCGCCAGATCGCGGATTCACGGAGGTGGTAATGACACCGGGCGGAGACAATCAGAAGTGCTCAAATTGCAGGTTGGAGCGGTGTGAATTGGCGAAGTCGATGTCAGATACCGTAATATTTTCTGGTCCCCTCTCAATCGGGTCAATGCTGAAATGTACAGCCGCTTTTCAGCATTCAACTGCTGGTTGTCTAGTTGGTGCCCCCAAAACAACGTGAGTCTTTGCTGACAATTGAGGCGTTTCTGGGAAAGCCCTGGCTCATACGCAGGGATGGCATCCATCCGGATTTCTGAGGGTACATCACTTTTAGTTCGAATTTGGCCGATAGCCTTAGTCGCCTAAAGTGACGCTCTAAATATGAGTCCCGGTGCAGAGTCTTCTCTGTCGCTAAGCTCTCGCCGCTTGTCACAGATCAAGTGTTCAGAGTCAAAGCAAATAGAGACTGTGCGCTGGCCCTCGTAAATAACGCCAATAAGTCAGATCCAAATACAGATAATTTAGGTGTCAGACCAAATAACTTAATACAAATAATCCTACACATGATACAAATAAACTAATAAATAAGCATGTAAAATGTGGATTGCTAAACATTAGGTCAATTTCTCCAAATCACTTTTTTAGTTAATGAATTAATTAACGATTATAATATTGAACTTTAGCTTTAACTGAAACTTGGCTTCAACAAGATGATTATGTCAGATTAAATGAGGCCACCCCACAGAGTCATGTTAACTTTCAAGCTGCCAGGAGCTCAGGGCCGGGAGGTGGGGTGGCAGTAATCTCACATTCTAGTTTACTCCTGAGTCCTAAAATTAATAAAATTAATAATGAGTCTTGCTCATTTGAAAGCCTTATCCTATCAATCACCTGCCCAAACTGGAAAAACCAAAAAGCTGTTTTGCTCGTGACAATCTATCGACCTCCCGGTCCTTACTGTTCTTAACAGAATTCTTTGACTTCCTATCAAATTTAGTATTAGACTGGGAAAATATTGTGGTGGTTGGGGATTTCAACATTCATGTGAATGAAAATAATTGCCTCAGTAATGCCTTTAGCGCTTTATTAGATAGCATTGGTTTCCCACTCAAAATGTAAATAAACCAACCCACAGTCACCAGCACACTCTGGACCTGGTTCTAACTTATGGAATAGAGATTAGTGACCAAATGTCTTTCCCCAAACCCAATAATGTCAGATCACTTCCTAATTACCTTTCAGTTTATTCTTAAGGACTATCCAGCTCCTCAGACTAAAACTATAATGAAAAGGACAATATCTGAAAATCTATTTTAAAGTTCAGAGAAATAATAGAACCAATATTTAATATTACGCCATGTGATCCTGTCGTTAACAGCCAGTCCCAGTGCTATTGATAACTCTGCTGACTCAATGGTCAATCTCTCTAAAAGCTGCTCCCTGATGTTGCAGCTCCACTTAAACAGAAAGTAATCAGGCCAAAACGAGCCTCCCCTGGTACAATGAAGAACTACGCTCTTCACAAACAAAGGGTAAGAAAACTAGAGAGATCCCACGCCGCCCCACACAGAAGAATCCCTAAAAGAATGGAAAACTTGCCTTCTGTCTTATAAGCAGGCTCTGCGTAAGGCTCAAACCAGATATTATTCAAATTTAATAGAAGTAAATAAAAATAACTCTAGATTTCTCTTCAGCACTGTAGCCAGGCTGACAAACTGTCAATGCGCAGTAGAACCCTCAATACCAGTTACTCTAAGTTGCAATGACTTTCTTCTATTCTTTAGCAGCAAAATCACAACTATTAGAGATAAACTAAATGCAATGACTCCCACTATTAGTACCGAGCAAGCCCAGACTGCAAAGCTAGTGTCCCATACAAATCCTTCAGTAATACTAGATAGGTTCACTGCTGCTGATCAGGCAGAGATAACTTCAGTCATTATGTCCTCCAAAACATCAACTTGTATTTTAGACCCAATCCCAAGTAGACTCTCAAAGAAATTCTCCCTCTAATTATAAATCCCATTCTTAATATAATAAATACTTCACTAGAAAGCGGTTATGTCCCTCAGTCCTTCAAATATGCAGTGATTAAACCACTTTTGAAAAAGCCTAATCTAGACTACGACATACTGGCAAACTATAGACCTATTTCTAATCTGCCCTTTGTCTCTAAAATCCTTGAAAGAATTGTGATTAAACAGCTTTGTCGCCACCTGCAGGACAATAATTTATTTGAAGTTTTTCAGTCAGGGTTCCGCGGCGTACCACAGCACTGAAACTGCACTAGTTAAAGTCACAAATGGTCTGGTCTTAGCTGCTGATGATGGTCCGGTCTCAATCCTGGGTGTGTTGGACCTCAGCGCAGCGTTGATACCATCGACCACAACATTCTACTGCAGAGGTTAGAATGTGATATAGGTGTCAGTGGAACTGCCCTAGCTGGTTTAAATCCTATCTATCTGATAGGTACCAGTTTGTTAATGTAAACCAGAGATCTTCCCATGTTCTAAAGTAACCTACGGTGTGCCGCAGGGTTCAGTACTGGGTCCAGTTCTGGTCACACTTTATATGCTGCCCTTAGGTATGATCATCAGAAAGCATGGCATTAACTTCCACTGCTATGCAGATGACACTCAGCTTTATTTATCAATGAAACCTGATCAGACCCATCAAGTAGACAGACTTAGTGCCTGCGTGAAAGACATAAAAACTTGGATGACTCTTAATTATCTGCTCCTTAACCCTGAAAACCGAGGTCATTCTGCTGGGCCCTAAGCACCTGCAGACTCTTTTTATCCCACCAGATAGTTTCTCTGACAATATCACTGTAGCCCCCAGCTCTACTGTAAGAAACCTTGGGGTCCTATTTGACCAAGATCTCTCATTCAAAGCACATATAAATCAAGCCTGTAAAACAGCCTACTTTCATTTGCGTAATATAACCAAAATTAGAAAAATCCTGCCCAGAGATGATGCCGAAAAACTCATCCATGCATTTGTCACATCCAGATTAGACTATTGTAACGCCTCTGCTTGTAGCGTGTCCTAAAAGCTCTATAAGAAGCTTTCAACTGGTTCAAAATGCAGCAGCAAGATTATTAACAGGTACTAGAAAAAGAGATCATATTTCACCAGTGTTAGAGTCTCTTCACTGGCTTCCTGTTGAGTTTAGAATCAAATTTAAAATCCTCCTCCTGACTTATAAAGCTTTAAAACAATATGGCCCCATCCTACCTCAAAGATGCAATAGTAGCTGCACATCCAAACAGAGCTCTTTCGTTCTCAAAATGCTGGACTATTGTTAGTCCCCAGAGTCTCTAAAAGCACAGTAGGAGGCTCGAGCATTTAGCTACCAAGCTCCTATGTTATGGAACCAGCTCCTGTTCATGTAAAGGAGGCCGACACAGTCTCTACATTTAAGACCAGGCTCAAAACGCCTCTTTGAAATAGCTTATGGTCGGGCCAGTTAGGAACAGAAATAAAAACTCTACAGTTTTAGCTATGCTGCCCTTGGAGCAATTCTGCTGGGGGAAGTATGGCAGCTTGAACACTATCCTCTGGCTCTTCCTACTTTACCTATCAACAATATTTAATATTACTTCAACTGTAGTCTGTTCATTGCTGTTCACATGTTTTTTTCTTTTCTCTCCACTTCCCCGGGAGTGGAGACTGTTTCAGGCACTGCGCGGCTGCTCCAGTGACGACCCCCCACCCCATCTGTCTGGAGGATCGATCTCTACACTGGACGATCTATGCGCCACCCGCCTGGAGGAACTCCTCAACCCTGGATTAGCCACACCTCGCCTGCCTGGACGAACTCCATCTACTTAGATGAACTGTTCCTCATCTCCTGCTGGAGGATCTCTACACTGGTGGACGGCTCCTCGTCCTGGAGGAACTCTTTTTAAAGCCACCTCCCTCTTGAGTGGTTCTGGCTCCACAGTCCAAGTGGGATGCTGCCAGTCCTAGTTCATCTGCAGCCTCTCCGTCCGTGGGAGTAGGATCTCTCCTTCACTGTGGTTCTCCCCGAGGTTTCTACTTTTTCCCATGGGGTTTTTTGTAGTTTTTCCTCGCCGCGAAGGAGGGTCAAAGGACAGGGGCATTCTGGGACAGTTATCTGAACTGCTTTTACCTGTGGCCCATCGAGGCAACTGTTGTTGTGATTTTGGGCATTATAAAAATAAATTGATTTGATTTGATTACATCAGTCATATGGATCACTCACTTTACTAATGCAGTCCCAGCATCCTAAATATTCACCACGATGAGTTTATTTTCACAAGTTTTTGAGTCCAGAGCGTCATGGATCGTCCCAGTAAAGCTAACGAACATTAGCATGCTAACAGCGCACTTCCTGCTCCTCTCGCAGGCTAAAACGCTCTATATATAGACGCAAAGTAAAAGTTCTGGTCTCATTTTCACCTGAATAGATTCTTTTACAATATATCTGTCCTGGGGCGACACAGATTTTACTTTATTTCATGCAAAAACTAGTTGTGTTTTTCCAGTTTCACAGCTTAAAAATGCAGGCCCTTTAATTAAGTAGTTACTAATCCTGAATCATGCTTAATAAACTATACATTGATTGTGAATTAATCTTATGTTGTTGATGCAAAATAAGATGTAGTTATTAAAAAGTGGTCTTAAGATCAACAGGAGCTACACATCACGATTTAGATTTTATTGATAAAGAAAACATGAGTTCTGTTTGGATGACTCGTTTAGCAGACCTCTGTCTCTGGACCTGGAGCCAGGACCTGAGCATGAAGACACGCTCTGGCACTAGAAGAACCCTGACAAAGCGCTCCAGCCAAAGCGGGTCTGGACCAGGGCAGAGCTGGACCGGGGCCAGTTGAAGCCGGGCAGAACGGACAGTGTGGACCAAACCAGGCTGTAATATTGAATGTGAGAATGGATTATATCGAAGCATTTGTAGAAAGAGGCAAGAATTGATTGGTGAACATGTGGTTTGCAAAGTTTATGATGAAAGAAGAGGCGCTGTGGGCATTTTGAGAAGATGTGTTTGGTATTGGATTATGTTTGTGGTCAATAATGGACCTGAGATATTTGTAAGAGCGAATCTTTTCTTTTGCTCCATTGTTGACAGTGAATGTGAGAACACTCAGAAGTGTCTGGTGGAAAAGAAGGACCATTTCTTTGGTCTTGGTAACATTTAAATCCAAACATTTGTCTCTACACAGGGCTGGGCTGTTTTAATTGGGATTGTGATTAAGGCAAGACACTACAAGTGAATAGGAAAAAATTTTACATTTAAAGATATCAATTTGAAACTTCTCCTGTAGATAAATGTAGGAAAAAATATATAACAAGTTTGTCATCATGTAATGTTTTCATGTAGAAATAAGACATTTTATGTGTAAAAATGCACACATTTGGGACATTTAAATCTGAAAAATGGACAGAACCATTTTTAAATTTCTTGCACGCATATTAGTTATATAAACATTTACAGCAACATTTATTTAGCTTTTGCATAAACTCTTTTTTTTAACTTAAAACTTCAATAAATCCGATTCAGATTAGATATCAAAGAATCCTTCAGTACATTTTGTCAAAGTCTTGTTGAGTTCCAGATTGTAAAGGTTGGTGTGTGTGGGATCTACTTTAAGTGGTGATTCTTATGTGCAGAGAGGAGAAAAATTGATTCAAAGCGGCCTTTGAATTTACAATGTCCCAGAGAAATCTATGGATGAAGTGGATTAAATTGATGAATTAAACCTATTGTAAGAACAAGCGCGTAAAAGCAGTGAAGACATAATGGACAACTGCTCAAAAACAGCTTGGAACTGCTAAAGTCTGGCACAGAAATGTCTGCACATGAGTCAAATGTGATGGTTTATTGTCCTGTAAATAAATACATGCAAAAATAATAGTTTAGGTTCCCACGATGCACCTGGAGAAGCTCAATAAGTAAATTTATCGATTTTAGAGCTGTAGATCTCTAGTTGTTTAGTCCAATGCTGTCTTAGTTTACCAAAATTAGCTTACTTTATTTTACTTTGATTATTGGTTTGGGAGTGAAGTGAAGTTTACTCTGCCTTTTTAACAAATAAATTCATAGTTTACTAGCGTTTTCATGTAGTTATTTTGCATGAAATCCTGGGTGCCTCTCGTCTTTTGAAGCAGAACTCAGTAACTAAACGTCAGAGCTCCCCCTGCAGGTCTCTTGTGAATATATACTCCCTCTTCCTTTTTATTGAAATATAGAAGTACAATCACATACAAAAACATTTAATATCGTCAAACATAAAATCCGATTAGATCAGTTTGAGATATCCCTTTCAGTTGACTAATCCAATGTTTTTCAACCTTTTTTGATATTCTGCAGCACACTTAAATAAAAACCCTCAATTGAGCTCATGTTGCTATATTCCTCTGAGAAAGCACTGGGCGGAGAGACTCTATAATCCTTAATCGAACTGTATGAAATCATTTGATGTGTTTTTTTGTGTCTTGTTTTCTTTTAATTATGGACCACCTTTGGGTCTGAAATAAATACATTGAAAACATTACCAAATTGCACCAATTAAAGGAAGAAAAGTGGTATTTAATGTAGGAAATATTGTCCAAGTGCCACTGTTTCTGCTTAAATTTGTTGGCTCAGGAAACTCCAAAATGGTAAATGAGTCGATTTAAATCCACGAATCTGACATTTTTACAAGTCACACCTGGCAACATCTCCAGGCACACTAGTGTTACCCAGCTGCTGTTTGAAAATATATGGAATAATTGATTGTTTTGCAAAATATATGCAACGCAATAAATGTAAAAATGCCTTCAGTCAGATTTTGTATTAATAATAACCTTTTTTCATAATCGTGACTCTTTTAGGAGCTAAATTAATGAACGTCATTTCAATCCGGACAAAAAAAAAGCACAGAAACTATGCTTTACCTCAGCACAAAGTATGTATTTCAAATCTCTGTGGTTTGACAAGCCTCAGGTCCGTCCCACTGTGCAGTTTGGATGCAGTTTTGACACCGTTTTGATGTTTTCAATTTCAATGCAGCGCCAAGCCGTGTTTGTGGTCAGACCATTAGAGGAAACCACAGACGGGGTTTGTAACGTGGCACAAACATCCAGTCGGGGGCAGAGCTGATGAAAGCACTCTGCTTTAACATCAACGGCTTTTACGTTTATTGTTGTATGTCAGTCCCGCTGAGGTTCACAAGCGCTCAACGGGGGAGTCTTAGAGGGAAGCCATTGTACAGGTTTTTGATCGAATATGTTTTAACGATACGAGCACAGTTTTATTTATTGTAGCCACTAGCAACAGGACACAGAAGAAAGTCATTGTACTCTTCTTTCTGCAGAATCATATTTTCCGTTTTAAGCTCTGAGCATTTCTGCTTAAACACAATCATTACAACTGACTTACAGAGTTACTTAACTTAATAAAAGTGGTTACTAAGCCTAAATCATGCTTAATAAACTATTTCCATTGTGAATGTAGTCTTTGTTCATGCTTTGTTAAGGTTAATTAAGGTGTAGTTATTATACCCGATAAATATATCTATCAATCAGTTTTACAATACATCTTTTATTTGATTTTAAAGCAAAAATTGAGCTCAAGTCAAGGAAAGTATTGTGATCTTTTACCACCTTTTCTTCTTCCCGCACGTTGTGAAGTTCTCTTTGGCCCTCAGTGGATCAGAAAAGCCGGCTCCAGAGCGACTGATGCGATGAGTGTAATGTGAGAAACCTTTGAGCCTCCTTCATTACGCCGTGCTTTGGTAAAGAGCCTTTTACCTGCCGCAGACGAGCAATAATCACATTTGGATCATTACATTTGTGTGTAATGAAGTCAGCGGCGATGCAGGGGTTTTATTAAGTCCTGATTTTACTCCTGTGCGATATTCCGCCTCCAGAGAAGGTTCAAAATCTCAACAAAGTTAGTAGTTCATAAAAGAAATGCGATTAACTGAGAGATTATGTCTTGATGACGATCTTCAAACAATGGCAGCCTACAAGGAATGTGTGAAAATGTGTCTCGGAATTTCTGGTTTGAGGTTTGAGTAGTCGACATGTGATTTTATTGTTCATAGAGACTTTTTAAATACATCATCAACCAAATAAATGTTGAAATACGGTGCCCGAGGGGGGTCTGTAAAGTTTTCTGTTTTCTGCACAGCGGGCATACAATACTGGGCATTCTGATACTTTGCTCGTATGTGGCATGGATCTATTCAATTATCTGGATAAGACACGCCCCATCTGTCTGCGAGCCATATTGATTAGTGGCCGAGCGAGGAACTGCAGCCTCTTGGGCCCAACCTGTTTGTATAATTGCATAGTATTGCATATAGTAATTGCAGAAAGTACTTAATTAGTAAAATAGAAGGAAATATTATTTTTAACAGTTTCTAAAGTCACCGAAATTACCGTTTTTATATTAAGTGACGTCATGGTAAACATGTACGAGTAAACATAAACGAGCAGAAGCAGAAGCACGTGGACATGGTTAGATTTCAGACGCTTTCACATATGATCTAACATGAAGAATAAAATTAACAATCTCACACGCTAACTTTGACAGTCCTGTTTTGCACGCAATCTACAATCGACGTGCTCGCTCCCGTCGCTCTGAACATCGTGGGGGATTGTTGTCTCTGTCGTCACACGGTGGGAGGCGTCGGCCCCTGTTCAGGAAGTAATCTGGAAGACTGTTTTTTTTCTGGCTTCACGCGCCAATGAGCACACGCCATAGGATCGATACAGCGCCATCTTGGATTCATCTTCCAGGTTTAATTATAGTTCTGTGGTATTTGGGCTGTAACAAGTCAATCAATTAATAACCACCATGGATCAATCTAAGACGGAGTGACATGGTGATAAAAATTGAATCCTGAGCTCATCGTTGTGACAGTCTGCTTTAGGGTGAAATCGTTATATTGTGTATTCACCATTTCTCTATTTAAAGGACAGATATTACGCTAAATCGACTTTTTTTGAGCCTTTGAGCCTGAAAAACATACCTGGAGTTGTACTTGGCTTCATTTGCGCTTGTTTCATTAATCCTGTTTTGAAAGTCCTCTCTCCTTCGAGCGTCAAAAACACTCTGAATTTCAGACTTGTGACATCATATAGCTCTGAGGTTTGCTGTTTTTAGTCCATTTCTGCCTCAAATCATGTTCATTACAACTTTTAGCATGTTGTTTATCTCACTATGTAATTCGCTGTGCAGCTAGTAGATAGAAACTATTTTTTGTTAATTGAAAATAAATAAAAAAATAAAATAATTTGTATTTCTAAAACATGAGACGCCAAAGTAAACAAGAGTACAAGAGCAAGTTTAAAGGACACACACTTTTGCCGCCATCTCCCTTTAGTCCAGAGTGCACCCGCCTAAGGCCCAAAGTCACTGTGAGAGGCTCTAGTCACTCGTGAGAGAACATGAAGAAGACAATGAAAAGTGCAAATGAATCGTGATTAAAATTGTGATCTGGCTCAGAGAAAATCTATTTTTTCGTCAAGTTCTTAGGGAGCCAAAATTGGTGCCTCTTCTCATTAATTTATATTAGAGTGGGCCCATGTGAGGCTTCTGGTCCCGGGCCCCAGATTTTCTGTCGACGGGCCTGGCTGCACGTGCCTCGCTTCATTTTTATCCAGTCTCAACTAATCGAGATGAATCCATTACCCAAATGATCATTAGCTGCAGCGCTACAGCAATTTTTCTCCAACGGTGGTACATTATGGCACCGTTGTCGTTACACAAGCTCTAGCAGATTCAGCTACACTTCAAATATTTGCCCAATTTTAAGGCGAGACACAACAGGCAAAACTAAATTTTTTTCAATATTTTTTTTTTCGACAGTTTGCTCTTAACATATCTGCTTTCATGTGGAAACAACAAACTTGTCCAATCTGCTCCTAAAGATGTTTTATTATTTCATTTAATCCACTTCATCCATAGATTTCTCTGGGACATTGTAAATTCAAAGGCCGTTTTCTTAAAATGCATTTGTCTCCCTCGGGACATAAGGACCACCACATGAAGTAGATCCCACACACGCCAAACTGTACAATCTTGGACTCGACGTGATTTTTACGAAATGTACCGAAGGATTTTTTTAATATCTAATTCTAAAATGGATTTATTGAAGTTTTAAGTGAAAAAAAAAAAAAAAATTAATGAATTTTTAGGACATTTTTTGGTCAAATGTAGTTTACTCAAAAACTAGATAAGAAATCCAAAATCCCCTCTGTAAATATTTTTGTTACTAATGTGTGTACAAGAAATTTAAACCTGATTCTGTCAATTTTTCAAATTTAAATGTCCCCCCCAAATCTTTTTTGGCCACTTTTAAACATAAAATGCTTTATTTCTACATGATGAAAAACTTGACATATTTTTTCCTTACATTTATGTGAGTAAACTACAGGATATATATATATATGGATATATATATATAAGGATATATTTATAAAAAAAAACAACAACAAATACATACATTATTGCTGAGTGCATCGTGAAAGCATTTTTCTGTAAATGTCTTCATGATTAGACCCTACACATTTATGTAACTGTGCCACTTAAATAATGAATACAATCTCCGCACATATGATTATTTTAATGTGGAAAAGTGACATCTCGGAACAAAACGCGTCAAGTCTGAGTGACGCGCAGCACTTACCAGACGCTGTACAAATCACAAATGTCCATTATGTTTACGTTGAGTCACTCGGACACATTTATTCACATCGCTGCACAAAAGTTTCACGCTTTTTTTCAACAATTTACATAGACTTTTCTGGACGTTTCGACAGTTTGATCCCTCGGCGATGCGTTTTCGCAGTCTGTTCATTTGCGTCGCTCAAAAAGAAAAAAGGGTTTGGTTTTAATACAAGATTTATCTCACACTTCAGCCCTGATAAAGCTCAGCGCAGCCTGAAGCCAACTTAAAGCGTGTCATTACCTTTTGGAGACAAGCGTTTCGATCTGACGAGGTAAATATTAGCTGGGATATTATTCAAAGCTGTTGGGATTGTGTCTTGTCCCATGTTGGAATAAAAGTGTTTGTTATTAATTTGTTTTACATCAAAATAGTTCTCCGAGGCGATGTTGGAAAAGCTCACAGATTTACAGGGCAAACAGATTACAACAAATTGAATCAATTTGGGATTTCAGACGAGCCCCGAGGAGGACGTTTTGCACACACCATTTTTACTTCTGCGTCGATTGAAAAGGACTTGGAGCGTGCAGGGTTTCAAATCCGAGTCAGAGCCGAGATTGAAAATATTTATTTGATTTGTCTTGTAGGAATATCACGATAACAAATTATGGACCAGTGTGTTTTGCTACAGAAAATATCTAAGAATTATTATATTTAAACCACTTTAACTGAAAATAAAGCAGACTAAAAAAAAGCCATTAGTAACAAGGTTTGGATGATACGGTGATAAAAATGGAATCGTGACAATCTGCTATTTTTGTGAAATCGTTGTATCGTGATTCACTGTTTGTCTCTTTAATGCAGCTGTCTGTTCAAACACACTTTTTCTCCTGTTGTTTAGCCTGTGAAGCCTCTGAGCAGATGACTTTATTTACCTCTTAAAGGCCTGGGCTGCGCAATTAAACCAAATCAACACAAAATCGCAATTTTAATGGATGCAATTAACAAATCACAAAGACTGCAATGTTTGAAGTGCAATCATTTCTTCCACAAACGACAAAATGTCTTGCTTTGAGTCGAATAAAAACTGCTAACACTATAGTTTGGATTTGTAGGCGACAAAATACTAGCAACAAATGCGACTCAATGCACTAAAATGTGACTAAAAGCAATAAAAACACGACTAAAAACAACCAAAAAACTAAGTGACAAAGATGTGTTTAAATATGACAAACACAACTGAACGTGACAAAACTGTGACTTAAAGTGATCAAAATTGTGTGAATTTGAACAGAATCCTATTATTAAAACATAAAGTGAAATGAAAGGCAATAGAAAAATACAAAGCGAACATGAATTGCGATAAAAATCGAAATCATGATCTGGCCCTAAGAAAATCATGATCATTTTTTTCCATATCGCCCAGACATATTGGTAACCCATTTTTAATTTAATGAACGTGTTAAACAAATAAATGGTAGAATGGAACTATATTTACAAAGAACTAGAAGTCGCTGGTGTGAGGCTAACACTAAAAGCTGGTGATGTTTTTGCATTTGTAAAAGTCGATGGGCGATACGTCCCCTGGCTCAAGGCGGAGCTTATCTGCATTTGTGTTTACTTTGGTCACATGTTTGTGTTTACTGATGGTAAGAGCTGCAACGAACGAGTATTTTGGTAATCGAGTAGTTTAGCGATTAATCGATGGTTGTTTAGAACGCAAAAGACCCTTGAATATAGGAATTGTACTAAAGTTTACCCAGACAAAGCTGAAGTGATGGTGTTTGACGACATCCTGGTGGAAAATGAATGTATTTAATGTATGTAATATGTATCGTACCGTGGAAACTTCATATCGTCCCATCCATAATCTTTGTTCATTTGATGGTTCTAAGTTTAATCTCTTTCCACACGATCAGTTCCCTTTCACCCGGCAGCTTTAGTGATGTCATGGTACTAAAATTCCAAACTTTTGACGCGAGAGAGATACGGCTCAATGTTCAACACCCGTTTCAATATCAACACATTCTTCTTTTAAACAACAGAAATGAATTATAAAAGCTATTGTAGCGCTTTCAATTTTTCTCGGACAATGACCTGGAAAATATTATTCATTACGGCTTGATTATTCTAACTCTGAAGTCTATTAAGAACAGTCTCATTAAAACAAGTAAAACCAAATTGTGCAAAACTCCAGGCTTTGAACAGGAACAAGAAGCCTCACATTCCCCTAAAGCCAATACGCCAGAGTAACATGTTAATTTACTCTCAAAGAATCCATAGCATTTATTTGAAGAAGCTCTTTTTTTTCCTCAAAGATGGTTCTAATCCAAGTGGAGATGGGTCATGGGCAGAGTTCCTAATGAGACCCCAAAAGAACCAATTAGACCCAGTACAGATGTGTGCATTCATTTAGCTCACGCGCATAAGCATTTTTCATGATCCCAAGAATGACCCGTAAACATGAAATTGTAGAAAACACTGTATAGTGGTTATAATTCAGTTTTAGTCTCATTTTTCTGTAACTATGATCAGCCAATTATGTAAAGAATGTCCTTCCTCCAGGCCATCGGAATGGAAATACAAAGAGTGACGCGGGCTGCATTTCATGTTTTATAACTCAAAATAGGAATGCACATTTTCCATATTTTATTTAGCCGTTAGCTGGAGCCAGTAGTGGTCAAAAGTCAGTTTACCGATTACAGACACCGGTTTTGGGTCAATAACTGTCAATAATCTGGACACGACTCTTTGGGCTCCAGATATTGACATCAGTAGAAATACAGCGTTTTATCACAAGATCAAGTCAGTGTTTGGTGAGAAATGATTCTTTTCTGTTTCCATCTGCTTTTTGCAGTGTTGTTTTGGCCTGAGTTCGCGGTCTCTCTTTATCATCAAATCCTAATCATCTAATCATCAACCGAGCCGACCCAAGAGAGCCAGAACGCTTTAGGAGCTAGAACTTCTCAGGGTCTGCTTTGGATCGCTTAAACAGGCACAGACGCTTCACTTAAAGGGGCTGTACCGGATTTCTACTGTTTTCAAATGTAATAAACAGAACTAGGTCATGTTCCCGTTTTTTTGTCAAGTAATACATTAAAATCTGTGTTGCTCCAGCGCAGATATAATGTAAAAGCATCTATTCTGGTGAAAATGAGACCACAGCACTTTCTTTGCATCTATTTATAGTGTTTTGTCTTACGAGGGAAGCAGGAAGTGTGTCGTTAGCATGCTAATGTTTGTTAGCTTTACCGTGACAGCAAAACTCGCTCTGGGCTCAGAAACTCGTGCTGGTGAAGATTAAGGATGCCGGGGCTGCATTAGGAAAGTGAGCGATACATGTGACTGATGTAAAATGTTTAAAGGACACATAATATACTCTAGTGACTTTTTTGAGCTTTTAACCCTGTCCTAACAATGTTCCGTCATCAAAAACACACCTCGAGTTACGTTTAGCTTTGTTCACACTAGTTTGATGAATCCTGGTTATTTACAGGCTCTTGTTGGTCCAGAACGTCTCGTGATGTTTGAGGTTTTGTTACATCAAGCTGTTCTGTCATTAGTTGAAGGTCAAAGAATAGTTTCACGACATATTTGGATCAGTTTTGGCATACATTATTCTTGTTTTAAGAAAATAAATGCTGTCTTCAGTATCTGCAGCGTTATCAGATGATATCGGGTATCGACAGATACTTAAAGCCCATATATCGAAATCCGTATCAGATCGGATCCGAAAAAGCTGGATCGGTGCATTCCTAGTAAAATTCAGGTACAGCGCCTTTAAGACATTGACACACTTTTGAACTGTACCAGGGCTTATGTGAACTGATCATTTCTGTTCTCTTTTTTTCCCGTCATAAGCTCAATGTCTTTCCCCATGACACATGCAATTGTTGTAGCGGGATTCTAACCCTTTGTATCGTTGGATGCACGCTTCAACCACTGAGCCACTGCTGCCCCCAACGCTAAACTTGACATCTGATCGCGCAGAAAGAGTTGTTGTCGGTTGGTTTGATTCCTGGGTTCTTTCCGTGTGGAGTCGAGTTTCAGTGTTCTCCCTGCGTTTTCCTCCTGGTTCTCTCATCTACTTAATCACGCTAAAGCACAATAGGCTAATCCTGTAGTTACCCATGAGCAGGATCTTTGCTCAGGATCTGGAGCGCTGTCCCTGGACGATAACGGGTCGCCACAGTGGCATTGAAGGTCAAATGCAGAGAACAGATTTCCCAAAGGGGGCAATTAAGTCTACTTCATCTCACCGTATCGCTGTCACCTGAGCAGATGCAGTGAGTCCAGCTTAGCAAGTGCTAGTCAATTTATTTTAACTTCATGACCACCGGTGTAGCGTATATGTCATTGAACCTCAAGTATATCTGGTCATTATTATAATCATTTGTTTTCCTCGGTCAGGACGGTGCGTGAACATGATGAACATGCATGATATACGGTACACGCTGTAAACACGGCGTGGCTCATTTCCATTCGTTGTCCTGCATTCAGTCTCTCAAACGCACTCTCGTCAAAACACCGAGCACATGGACACGGTGACAGTCATCAGAAGAAGTATGTTTTCATATTGTTAAATCTATCAGTAAGAAAAAAATGCATGCAACTTTGTCATCATAATGTTTTCATGTCATGTTTTTGTTCATAAGTAAGGCATTTTATGTGTACAGAGACAGGTTCTTGCTTCGTTTTGTTGACAAAAAAGTGTACAGAGTGGATTTTGGAGATCTCATTTGGTCTTTGAGTAAATGAGATCTTACTGAAAATGTACGTAAAACTTCAATAAATCAGGCTTGGAATTAGACATCAGTGAATCCTTCTGTAGGTTCTGTCAAAATCCTGTTAAAGATTGTCCAGTTTGGTGTGTGTAGGAGCTACTTAAAAGGTGATCTTTGTCTCTGTGGGAGAAAAGTGCATTTTAAGAAAATTACCTTTGAAGTTACAATGTCCCAGAGGAATCAGTGGATGAAAGTTGATTAAATTAAATTAAATAATAAAACATGTTGATATGAGGATGTTTCCAGGTGAAAGATTATGTTGAAAGTGATAGTCTCGTCATGAAGAGCAGATATTATGCAAAATTTACTTTTTTGAGCTTTTTTGAACCCTTTTGCTACATTGTTCCGTCATTAAACACACCAGGAGTTGCATTTAGCTTCATTTACGCTAATTTTATGAATCCTCTCCCTTCGACCGTCAAAAACACTGACGTTTCTCGAAGTGTGACGTGGCTCTGCTAATCTTATTTTCTGTTTGAAGTCCATAAATCATTGCCAGACTCTCTGAACATTTCTTCTGTCTAATCATCATCATTAGATGCATTGTATATATACAAATTTGTGTAATTGCGTTCTGCAGCCAGTAGATGCAACTACTGTAGCAGAAGTTACTCTGGAGTCTCCCAAGGCACTGATAAAGTTATATTGTTTTTTGTAAAAACCTTATTTTTTAGTTGTAAAGCATGAGATGTCAAAGTAAAGCTACTCAAGAGCAGGTTTAACAATACAAATAATGCGTAATATTTATACTTTAACCAGAAAAGTGAAGAAATATCAGTAAATATCTCTGACTTTTTTATTTTTAATCAGGTCTTTTTGCAGCATTTCTGAAGTTTTCTTATTACAAAGTCAAAATTCTAAGTTTTCCATATCTTCAAACTAACCATTTAAATCTCATACATTTGATTATTGCTCACCTCAAACTGTTTCCTTTCCTTCTGCAGCCTTTTCCCCCGAGCTGCTTCCGTCTGACTGTATCTCCAGTCCGGTGTGGTCTCTGTCTGCTGCTCTGTCTCTGAACACAAACTGGTTTTATTGAAATGATGTTTGGCTCTGAGTTATGGGCCGTTTGTGGTGAGCAGAGCCGCGGCGCTGACAGAGATGGAGCACGGGAATAATTGTATCATTGCATGGTCTGAAGCAGAACATCCATCACCGCCGGCGCGCCCCAGTGTTCGGCGACGGAGACACCCGCACGAGAGCTACTCCAGTCGGACTCTGTGTTTGTGGAGTGCCCCTGTCAGATCCAAGCGAGCGGCCGTCCCACGGGAAAACACTAGGCTTAAAGCGGACTGTTGGGTTTCATGAACAGTGAGGAGAGACCATAATGTAGTCTGCGTCAAACATCACCGTCAAACCAGAGACGTTTAAAGTCTATATGAAGGCGCTCAGAATGTTTGAATTATGACTTAGTTTGGAGTAGGGCACCTCTGGCCATTATTTACTATAGTTTTGAAGTTGCAGTTTGTGATGAACTTTTGAAGAATATAATATTAAAATTACAGGAATTAGTGCTGAGTTCTAAAATGGAATCCCTCTGTAATGTCATCAAAAAGCGACAAACCACAGAAAATACAAGTTACAGACAACGGATTTTTTGATAGTTTAAATGGTCATTCAACAAAATAAAGGTGTAATAATTTGTCAAATCATAACAACTGTGTAATTTATATGGATGACCCTTGTTTATAGTCCGGTTGCTAAGTAACAGTTCTGGAATTACCTCTAAATGTTTCATATTTGTGCTCATGTTCAACCTGGGTGTTAAACTGGAGGCAAATAGGCAAAATGTTTAGTAAAATGATAAATATAATCATGTTCACTACGTTTTAGTGCGATGTGCTGTCTGACCTGTCATATAGACTTTACAGGCCTCAGCAGCTCTGGGCCCTGACACCAGTCATTAAAGCTGGGGTACCTGACTTTTTTGGGTGTGAATTTGTAAATGTTGTGTTTTCCATCAAAGAGTATCTTGTAAAAGTAGCCCTTTCTGACAAAAATGAGACCTCTGTGCGGTGCCTGCATCTAATTATTAAGTATTTTGTCTCAAAGTAAGAGTTAAAAGCAGCGCTCTGGCTGCGTTTGGGTGGACCTCCCCAGTTTCACTTTGCCGTCTGAAAAAAGCTGTTTTAAAGCTGTGCACAGGGCTGAAAATGAATGCATGTGGGTTTTAACGACGTGCCAAATGGTTTGTGAGAGCCTCTGGTTCTGCAGGGGGAAAATCAGGTACCCCAGCTTTAAGAATAAGTGTGGCACTTTAATTACCTTCAGCTAAATACTGCATGTTCAGGTTTAAATACAGAAAACTGAGTCACTAGTGCTGACCAGTCGGGCTGTAATCCTTTAGTCGTTTGATCGATTTATTGGTCGATGGTGTTCTAGTCAACCAATATTTTTATTAGTTGACCTATTATTTTATTTAGATTTACAATGATTTATTGGAGTGAATCATCAGTTTAATCTAATTTATACAGTATATATCTAACATATTGTGTATACTGTATAATTTGTTATTTTTTGCATTCCACTTCCAGTTTGGGTCAGATGCAGAGAGATACTTCATAGTTTTGCCACACTCCCTTTTAGTCAACTAATCGGTCGATGGGGTATATCTTTACTCGACCAAGACTTTATTTAGTCGACCTCAGCTCTAATGACCAGAGACATTTGCCATTCAGTTCAAAAGAAGGTATTTTAATCTAGATTTCAACAAAACCAGCAACAGAAACAGATTATAACACTAATGACTAGCAGTCGGCATGAGCTCACAATGAGGACTTTTCTCAACATCTGCACAAACCTGAAGGTGTCGTTTAAAGCACCAGATAAATCTTGAGGTTGGTGTGAAAAGCTGAGTGAAGCACACAGTGTGTTATTGGAAAGTGCTGACCTTTTGGTGAGTTCATCTCTTGATAGTCTTTACTCTCAGCTGCAGTGTCTAAACCTGACTGCAGTTTTACGAACACCGTGAAGCAGGGAGTTAATAGTTTGTAAAGGGACTTGCACATCTTTATAAGGTTAAGGTTAAAGTTAAGCTACACTTTACTCAAGTGCTTCCAAACTCATCGGAGTGAATCATTTGGATGGTCAGACTGAAGCAGGTGAGTGAGCAATAACTTTGGACTGGTTTTCATGATTTTTAGTAACGAAACAGTAGCTAATTACATCATAATGCACCTTTAAGAAACCAGTCTGCCTAATTCTTTCTTAGCTTAATATAACTCTTTATATAACTTAATAGAACCGTATCTACAACACTTCCAGGCCTGTGTTCCAAAAGTAAAAATTGTTAATTTAACATTCCCACAGAGTAAACAGCTCACCTTATCAATTCAAGCCACTTCTTATTTTATTCCTATCCCATCGAAATCAATTAAATGAAAGCTTCTCTGTCCTGTTTGTATTGATTGCTGATATATTTGAACAAAACTGAGCCCAGACTGTGGCTACGTCACACTTAATAATCCCATACCACTGGGGAAACCTTTCAGGAACTGTGGCAGCGCTCAGGACCCATATCCAGGTCTTGGTCTAGTCTTGGTCAGTAGCTGGAGGATTTTACCTTGTGCATGTTTTGATATTATGGCGGACACTGGAGAAAATCACCCAGCCACGTGCCCCATGTTTAGACACGTCTTTAAAGCCGCACAGTGTAAGATCCCTGAAAGTCAAAACCAAACTCAGATCCATCTCCAGATCCATCTCCATTGCGATTATTCTCTTTTTACCATTCTTTGGAATATTTAGGCAAAGTAAGAGCATCTTTATGGAGACAAGCAGGGGGTAGATCATCCACTAGAAAAGAGACGAGTCAGGTGTGTGGAGAAATAAGCCATTTCACAGCCAGTTGGAATGTTTTCAAGCTTTTTTAGTATAAAAAAAAACAGTAATGAAGTAAATGAAGTATATTGTTTGGCTTCAGCGACATAGCTCCCCCTGCAGCTCCCTTGTGAAAATACACAATTTATAATATATATATATATTTTTTCTTTTTTCTTTTTATTGAAATAATGAAGTACAATCACATACAAAAACCTTTAAAAGTCGCCAAAAAAAATAAAAATCATCAAACACACATAAGTGACATCAGGGCCAGTGACATTTACACTTGTCTTCTACATCATTTGTTTATTTGATAGATTACAATAAACGTTTTACATTTTGATGAAGGAAACATCTAGATTTTAAGATTTTACTGGACAAATACTTACAGAAATTTTGTGCCCGCAATAGTTTTTAAATTAAATTGCCCCAAATTATACTTTTATTGTGAAGCTCAAATACAATTTTGGGGCTATAAAATGATAATAATACAACAATAATAAAAACTAATAATTTTTCTATCTTATGTAATAAATAAGCAAACTAACATTTCTACCCTGGAACTTCAAAATTGTTGCTTATTTTATGTTAGAAAGACTCGAAACCAGGAGAATTTAGATCCAATGTCAGTTAAATATTGAAAGTGTGTTCTGGTCTAATTAATTTAACCTCCAGTCGCCTCCATTCTGGAATTTTAAACATTCTAATGACAGGATTTTAAAGGGTCTATTTACTTGACAAAAGCACAATGTCTTCTTTAGTTTACAGTCCATCCTCTTTTTGTGTGATACTCATCATCATAACATTAACATGTTTTGCACATATCTGATGGATTCATAACGTCGTCTGAACAGTGTCATACCATTTGTTTTCCGTTTTCCTGCCGGGACAGCCTCCGTCACTCAGACCTCTTCTCCTCGGGTCGAGCTCACACCCTTCAGCACTCGCTCTCGGCTCTGTCCAAACAACTGTGGATTGGGACCACGCCTTCGCCTTCTGTTTTTGTGCCCCGTCTTTTCATCTTCCCGTCAACAACTGTAACCTTTCTTTACAATGACATTTGGGTGTTCGCAACTAACGTGACTTGTGTTTCTGATTTTTTAAATGTGTCTCTGTCTTGTCGAAGATGTTTTATTTAAAATCACTTCAAAGCTCCAGGAGTGAATGCTGCCATGTTGTGTTACATTCACTGTTGGATAGGCAGGGCGATAAGGTGATGATAATGGAATCGTGAGCTCGTTTTTGACAATCTGCTATTTTTGTGAAATCGTCGTTTCGTGATTCACTGTTTGCCACTGACAGCCGCATTAAAGTGTGAAACAGTGATCCGTATACGACAATTTCACAAAAATTGCAGATTGTCACAGGGATGAGCACACGATTCAATTTTTTTCACTGTATTGCCCAGCCCTAGTAACAGTAGCCACGTTTATATGGACACATGTAATCGGATTAAAAGCCTGATCGGAATAAAAATGATTAATGTAAACACGCCATTCGGAATATTCTGACCCGATTACACTCATTTGGATCAAAATTTCATTCCGATTGAGACTGGTGGGTTATGCCGATTGTTATTCCGATCGAAGCGCATGTACACGCTTCTTCCGATGTTTTGGTTGAAGGAATCCTCTCTGCGCATGTCTGTTACGTCAGCTAATGCGGAAGCGAGGGTAATGGCGAGCGTGAGGCAGAACTGGTCCGTTTCGGACACCACTATGTTGTTACAACTGTTACAACTGAAGCACACAATACAGCTCCATATCAAAAGTAGTATTAAACAGCACGAACAGGAGGTGAAATCAACGAAGAAAAATGTTACGAGCAAGCCAAAACGTACGCAGCCATGTTTGTTTACAACGGAAGTTTGTTCTTCTTCTACTGTTTCCGGTATGTTAGCCAATTCTGCGCATGTCAAAATAATTTATTCCGATCAAATGTATAACAGATGTAAACGCGTGTCGTAATCAGATTATTTTTTTCAGGGTCCTTGGACACAGTAAAATTCTAATCCGATTCATGATCAGATTAAAGACATTTTGCGCATGTAAACATGGCTAATGTTTGCTTAGTACATTTAACGACACAATTCAGTGCCAAACCTTTAAAGGGGACATATCATGCAAAATCTACTTTTTTGGCCCTTAGATACCTTTTATTGTGTACTGTGGGTGTCTGGTAGTGGCTAAAAGTTGAAATTAATCACTTAAGTAGCTGCAGAGATATATTTATATACATTTTGCAACATATTTCTCAGTTCGTTCGAATATCCGCATTATCTGTTACGTATTTTTGTCTATCACGTCACAGCGGAACTACTAAACAAGGTCAAGAGCTTCCGGCAGAGACCGCCATCTTTATTTTCCTCGTAGCGATTTTGTAGTCCAAGCGCAAAGATGTCAAAGGTGCGAGTGGACAAGTTAAAATGCTCTGTTCTTGGTTGTGTTACCAGCACAACTCATTACACCGACCGCCTGCATCCGAACAACTGAGATCGGCTGGTTACGTTTTATTTTTCGTGGTAATGTACCACCGACAGTGGGGAAAGTTCCGTTTGTGTGCTAAGCACTTCAAAGAGGAGTGCTTCAGTAACCACCGCCAGTGCAACGAGGGATTTGCTCAAAGATTGCATTTGATCGAAGGGTCAGTTCCTTCGGTCTATGGAGATGACGATATAGCGGAGCGGTAAGTCAAGAAACGCTGAAACACTGTTTATTAGACCTATTTTTTATCCAGTCGTTCTTTACCTGTGTGCTGGCCATTTGTGAGGGATTAGCATCACACCTGGAGCTGCCCATCTTTTACTCGGCTGTTTTCCAGCTGCTTAGGGCACATGTCTTTATATATACATATAATACATTTATTTTTGAGGTTTTCATAAGGCAGAACTCACATCAGACTGCTCGTAGCTGACGTTAGCATGTCGCTAGCATTAGCGCGCAGCAAGCGTAGCCCGCAGCACCATAACTACGCTGACTGACTTGACAGTAGCCTTTTTCCCCGGACTGTTGTTGTAGTGAGATGGTAAAGTGAGGGTCCATTAGACAACCTGTTAACATCTTTCACACACAGTTAAGCTAACGGAGCGCCGTGAGCTTAATTACATAGTAGTAAACAAACCATTGAGATGCAGCCATTTGAAGTCTTTGCTGCGGAGGATCGTCGTCTTCGATTTCCTCTTGGTCTGTGTCAGACTCTGGCTCGTACATGTGAGGCTGGATGTTGATGTCTTCGCTTGTTTCAATTTTTCGATTGTGATTACGTTTTTTTCTAACTTTGGAGAAGTTTTTGATCCGACAGACGGACTGTGTTTGGGACTACAACAATGGCTGAACGGGGCGGAGCATGCATGCAATGCGCATGGGAGGGGGTGGGGTGCGAACTAACTCATTTGCATTTAAAGAGACAGTGCCAAAACAAGGTGCTCAAAAGCGCTCCTTACAAAAGGGGTAAAAGAGAGGCATGTAGAAAGAAAATTAGGAGGAATTCAGACTGTAGATTGCAGGTATAGTTTATTTAGACCCCAGGTAAATGTTTTAAATGTTCAAAAGGTGAAAATAAAAGCATGATATGTCCACTTTAAGTATAATGTCAGGTGGTTTAACAAAGAGTGGCCCAATTTACCCAACTTCACCTCCCAGAGCCAAAGCTAACTCAACGTGGTCCAAAAGAGTAAAAACCCAGAATAAAGCATACTGGGAGCTTTGAAAGTGCTCCGGAGCCCCTGAAGCGCCTGAATAATAACTAAATGTCACTTCAGTTCCGGTCCTGCTCTCTGATGGTCACGTCGGAGCTCCTGTTGTGATTCTGCGGCCCATTTTAAAGCCCTCATCAGATCAGCAGCTTGGCCACTCCTCGCTTCAAACGCCCCCCTCGACACCGGCCATCCGCTCCAATTAAGAGGCGCAACAATCTGCACAAGTGCAGCGAACGCTCAGCGACTCCGGGGAAGGAGAAATGGTTCAAGGAAAAGTGTTGTTACGACGGATTCGCAGAATGTGTCTTTGGAATTGTGCGTGAAGCCCAGCAGAGACGTGTCTTCTGTCAGATCCTTTTGTAGTTCGGTTTGGCGGAGATCACACATCGGCTTTTATTTGATTTCTTATGTCTTGAGTTGTTATTTGAAAGCTCGTGTGGACAAGAAGTTTGTGAAGCGATAAGAAAGGCGTTGGTGTTTCTTCAGCCTATTGTGATCTGTCGAAACCAGGGCAGGTGCGGCTACAGGAGCCTTTGTCCAGGGAGATGTTGAAGCCAGAACTGCCACCGATGAATGTTCAATGTATGTATTTATTTATGGAGCTCACCAGTCTGTCTCGCACACATGTGAGCCATGGTTCTGGAAATACATTTCTCATTCATTTTTGCCACGGGGAAAATTAATGAGGACAGAAATGTGGTAACTATGTCCATAACGCGGTTGTTTTCAGCCCAAAAAAAAACATCTAAATCTTAAAATTCTGCATAATGTTTTAATAACTTTAAAGGTTTATAAAGTTTCAGAAACAGATTTTAAATAAAAATATAGTTCTTGTGTAGGGCTATAATCCTTAAATAGTTTAGTCAATTAATCAGTCGATGTTACCTTAGTCGACCAAAATTTGTATTGGCTGACTATTTACGTCCTTTAGATATTAAGGATTTATATGGAAGTACAGAAAAAATGAGAAGATATGCTAAAGATTATCATGAGTTTAATCTAATTTATCTAACATATAAACACTCTGTTTGCTGTTTGTTTTTGCATTGCAGTTGTATTTTTAAGGCATTTAGGCTCAGATACTTAGAAATACCTCATAGTTTAGAGAGCTAACTAATCTGTCGAATTTGTTTAGTCGATTGCAACCCTAGTCTAGTGCTTGTTACTCACCACAGGCTGATTATCTTTGAGCTTTCTAACATTTTATATAACTTTTTTCTCGGAATCCCTACGAGAAAAAATTATGAAAAATGTACTACCAGAACCATGGGGCAGGCTGTCACTGGTGAGCTCCACTGACCGTTATTTAACCAGGAAAGTCCCACTGAGATTCAGAATCGTTCTATTTTAAGAATTTAGTCAGAAAATATTGAAATCTGGACAAACAATCCAAACTCACCAGATTTTATTCTTGGTTTGTACAAGGCTCCTTTCGATTTCAGTCTTATCTGCAAATGTGTCAATAATATCAGGAAAATGACTAATGACTAATAAATATATCACCAAAACACCAAGGTCCTCTTTTATGTTGAAAAAGACACATTTTATTCATGATTTTTAGATGTTTTCATTATTATAAACTTGGGTAATGGTTAAGGTTAGGGTGAGGTTTAGACTCTATATATATTTGGACACAGCTAGCCTGTTAGCCACCGCATTCTAAAGGAGTCTGGATGCAAATTGGCTCATTTAAGCCTGACTCCCATTTATTGTTTATTTAAACTACTTTTCTACTAATGACTGCTTCATTATCGCTCATCGAGGAAACTGCTGTTGTGATTTTGGGCGTCACTAAAAGAATTTGAATTGAAATGAAGCGAATTCCCTTTCTATTGAAACATCTACATCTCTTTCTTTGTTGCCGCTGCTGTCAGGCTTGTCATCCAGGACTTCAAATGTTCAGATTGAAAAGCTTCATATGATCCTGGTGTTTATATTTCACTATTGTCTTTGTAAACCCAGATTTTGAAAGACTTGATTGATTTTTATTTTTATTTCTTTCGTTTAACCATTATTTAACCTGAAAAGTGCCATTAAAATTCCGAGATCTCTTTTTTTACAAGGGGATTCTGGCCGAGTGGCATCAGCTTAACCCTCAGACAAAACATTTCAAATAAAACAGACAGTTAAAAAACAAACAACATAAAACTGTTAGGGACACGTCTAGAAACAATGACAGGTCTGTGATTGCATTTCCAGGTCTTTCAGAAGAGCGTCAAACAAAGCAAAAGGTCCAAGATTTTGAAGTTTGAACACTTTTTGTTAACTTTTATATACATTGTACATTGTGCAGCCCAATTGTAAATGCCATGTCCAATAATGAAGTTTAGCATTTCTTAAAAAAACAACAGTTGAGGACAATATTCCACTAAATGCAGTAAATAATTGTCATAATAGTCTCATGTCTGTGTCCTAATCCTAATAGACAAACTTGCCCTAAAGTAACGGATTATTCAAATCAAACTTCCCCTCCTGTTCTCCCGGTAAGAGTCGACTAATGACTCTGTGTCAGCCACAATCTCTAACCAGCCCGGAACAAGAAAGTGAATTTAAAAGCGCTGTCCCCGTCTTTATGTGCGGCTAACGTAATTACAATAAACCAGCTTCACGAATTCACATCACACAATCTTAAAGGAGCAATTACCGGCCCGGGTTGAATAGCGGAGATGGGCTAGCCGCGCTAACAAGTGGCATTAACGACACACACACTTATTAAAAACCTCATTGTGGCGAACCGGAATGGATGACTTTTTTACGATGATGAAAAGGCAAAGAATCAAGCAGAGCGGCTCCACAAAGGCATCAAAGACATTAATTTGTGCTAAAGAACAGCGATGCCTCCTGGTTAACGGATCTGAGCCGCTGAATATTCATGAAGTAACGGGACAGTGGTTGAAGCGGAGAGATGTTTGAGCGCTTAAATCTGAAAGGTCACGTCACTGGAGCCGGATAAAACGGTTATTTTTATTTTATCTGACGGAAACGTTACCTGAGGCTAATCCTTTTGTTGCAGCGTTTCAGTCCATGCAGAAAGTGATGGAATGATACCTAGAGTAGAAAAATGATAGAAAAATAACAATATCAACAACCAATAATAAAATAAAATCGAAACTACATATGCTTACATTTCAAGGTTGTCATAAAACTTAATTGCTTGTATTATCACGTTTTGATTTTTGATGGATTAGCTTTATTTTGAGCTCATGATGGAGTATAAGACACATTTACGATCATCCTTGTGCATCTACAAACAAACATGTTCATACCCAAGTTTATACATAATTGCACCCACATTTGAAAGTCCACCAAGTGACCATATTTCTCAAGTAAATGCAAGTAAACCATGTTAGCTTGAAATGGAGTGGGAAGAAGAAAAACATATAAACTCCCACCCCAATGAACATCACTTTGCATTGTGTGCTTGAAGTGATTTTGCAGTAAAGTTGACAAAGTTACATACATTTTCTAGAAAAAAGGCTCTCGCATTTGTTTCTGTTGCCCATTTTTATACAAAACTAATAGTACCATGATCCTATTCACAGCAAAGGAACAATCACCCACTGACTGTTTAAAGGAAAAAAATATGCATTTTTTATATTGCTGTTAGCCTTTAAACATGCTCTTGAGTATCTTAAATTTGCCATCTCATGTTTAAAAAAAGTTTCGTATTCATTCTATGACCTGTGTTATCAGTCACTATGAAATGAGACTTAGTGAGTACACAATCTAGTGAAGTTAGCACTGAAAAGACGTTATGAAGTGGATTGGCTGCAATAGTTATCGTGTCCAAAAATCTCGAAACTTCAGCAGGAAGTGTGTTTGACCCTCGAAGGGGTAGGATTTTCTAATAAACATTCCTCAAAACAGCGTGAATGCAACTGAATGCTACTAGATGTGTTTTTGATGATGGTACATTGTTAGAAGCTCAAAACAGTCACTGTGGCAGAATATTTGTCTTTTTTTGGACAGTGGTCCAGAGGTCACAGGCAGCGTCATCCCAAACATTTTGATGATTTGGTGGTGGGTTTTCGTGTTGACACTGTGTTGGTGCGCTCTATTATGCCATCTAGTGGTGCAAAGGTACTGCTTCTTATGCTGATGCACTAACACAACACTTGGCTCGTTCATTGAACACTAAATTGTGATGGAGGCTGATAAACACATCAGAGATAACTTAGAAAGAAGGTAACTCTTATGGCCAATTACAGCAAATAACAGCCAATTGTGTAATAAAGTAAGCTGTAATATAAATCCAGTGACGTAAAATGAATGTGAAAATGAAAGTAAAATGGAGTGTTTACAGTAGTTCTTCTTAGGACAGATCGATGGTCCCAAAGAGGAATGGGCTAGTCTTTGTTTTCTTTGAGGTTCACTGGTGATAAACACAGACAGATTTGATCCTCGCGCGACTCCCTCTGAACGATCAGCTTCAGCTTCTGACATGAGTGACACACGTGACAGACGTGACACAGGAGATGTGCTGATCACGTGCTTTTCCTTAAAGGGCCTGTACCTAATTTTGAACCATGAGACAGGAGCATGTCAGGAATAATCTTATCCAGTTGTTTCCATGTTTCTTAATGTTTTACAGTTAGCTTTTAGAACTTTTGAAACTGCACCATGACAGAGAATCACATGTCTGGGATAGTGTCAAGCTGTTATTTTCCCATGATTCATTGTGTGCGATCTGCCTGATTTGATTAAAAGAAGTGACCCTGGCCAACGCTTCTGTTAGTTTTTTCCTAACAAAGTGTGTTTATAAAATGCACAGATTATACATTATAAACCCAAGGTCTTTCCATGAAGTTGCTTCTATCTATCAATGTGTGATGTAAAGAGAATTTAACCTAGAATAAATAAATAAATAAAAATCAGGTCACAGGGCCTTTAAAGTGACACATACAACTTGACACTTTCTGGGATCAATACATGTCTGGACATCTCGACTTGCTTGGCCCATTACTTGCAGCTACATTTAGCACAGAATGTCTGTCTTGTAAGAGATACTGGAGCTTCACAACTGAACAACGTCAAAAAAACGAACTTTCCTATGGAGTTCTACCATTGAATAGGCCCCCGACTGACTGAGCCATCGATCAAAGGTTATTCTTCTCACTTCAAATCACATTAAAAGTGCACTTTGTTCCTAAACAGCATTAATATACTGAAGACACAACTGCTTCATACACATCCACAAACTCCTTCAGGATAACCACTCTGCCACAATAACACAGGCAGGATATGCTCAGGACAAACTCTCAGATTCTCAAATGTTTGAATTCATCATTGAAACAATCCCTCTGTCTCTGCTCAGATTCTGCCTCATTAAAAAGTCTGCAGCTGCGATGTGCCATATTTTCACCAGATTTTCCCACTTTCTCTGTGCCTTTTAGCAGCTGTGGAAATATTCGCTTATAAAGAACTGTGTGCAACTTGTGATGCAGCTTAATTGGGCTTTTTTCGTGTGTTTTTCTTTGATCTTTGCCGGGGCATTTTGTGTTTTTGCTAATAAAAGCTCTTCTGTCTAGACCTGGACTTAAAATGTGTGACTAAAAAGATTTTGTGAAAGTTTTATGTGTAAATACACCGTCCCATGTCTTCTTACAATGTCAGCTGTATCCACGGGAGGCAAAGCTCGGATCAGAAATCCTGGAAGACGAAAAACAACTCTTGCGTGTGTCCTTATGTGAACTGAAACAGGCTCCAGAAGAAGATACAGCAGCTTTAAGTAGTTTAGAACAACTTAAAGGTAAAAAGAAACCTGGAAGTAGAGGGTTTGCTGTTCTTTTCCAAAGCATAATGTTGTTGTGTTCTTGGACAAGACTACTAAACCCAACAATTTAATGTTGTGTGTTTGTGGTGGGCACAGTTTGGCAGCCAGATCTCTTGTCAGAATGCCCCAAGGCAGTTGTGGTGGCAGTAAAATTGGGAGTTAAAATGGGTAATATTCTGCATTAAAAAGCAGGTGCTGCAAGAAATAAATGGCAAAATGATACACTTCCGTAGTTTGTATTTATGAATAGTAAATTGATGATCTTTTATACAGTATCACCAAAAAGGGGCTTGAGAAGTGTAACCTCCACATAAAATACATATATTAGGCCAGTACAGTGATCAGCAAAACTCATGTCACAAAGGGCACGCAAAGGAATTTTGAGTGGCACGCACAGCAAAATGGTGAAAATAAATATTGTGTCCAGCTGCGCTCATTGACGCATCATATCTTTAGCGACACAGTGGCTGTCCACGTTCATTCAGCCTCTCGCTTAATACTCGTGCTGTCCTCTGACGTGGCGGAGGAGCTGCGTGTCTAGTGTGTTCGAGCGGTCCTTTGCAGCTCCACAACTCGCTTTCTTCATAACGTACCGTGTGTGCAAAATGTGCCGTGGAATTATGATGTTTTCTTAGACATGTTCAAAGTCACAGTGAAGCGCTAGCGTCGCGGTGCAGCATCAAGTATCACTAATGGCAGCTTTTCAAAATAAACACTTGTCCGCGGCTAAATAAGTCTTATTGTGAAAAGGCCAAAGAAAGAAAAAGCATTAAACACAAGGACATTGACAAGAAGCAGGTAACGCCATGGGCTCACCTCATAATAAGACCCATCTGATAATAGTAAGTTTAAGCTAAGATGGAATAAAATAATTATATTCGTAAGTAATTAAGTAAGTAGCCTAATTTAAAGAGGGTATGTTTTAGGAATAGATTATGAGGAATACATTCCGGGGAGTAAGCCTGCAGCTGAGAATATTGAATATAAGCAAAATGGCACCAAAAAGCAATAGAATGCAGAGATTTACCTCATTTAACTCCAAAATTCCCCCAAACCCCTTCCCCTTTTTATTACAGAAAAAATCGGAAAAAGTTTGTGATGATTTGATAACATGTAAAATGGAACTGTGAATGAATGAGCTTCTCTATAAAAATACAATATGAAAATGGTGTGATAGTGTCTAGTGGTGGCACAGTCGGAGGCATGAACTTCTCAAAATGGCTCCCGAAGCCAACCAAAAGTTTGCCAACCTCTGCTGTAGTAAAACAAAACGGTTGCTGACTGATTGAGACGCAACTGTCAGATCAGTCATTGCAAAGACACACATCAAGCTGAAAAGACATGCTGTTTGGAAACGTGCAGTTATTCAGCAGACATTTGAAGTCATTTTTAACTGTACTAATGACAGACTGTGTTATTTTTCTGTTCTATGATCAAATTTAAATTGTAAATGGTGAAATAAATAACTCATATACAGTGCATTCATTCGATCATTCTTTTACAGATATTTCACAACAACAATGGAAAAGTACCCACGATCAACACTGAACCACAAATTACCATGTATTGTTCCAGATCTCAGGGCCAGATAGACCTGTAAACTATAACACATTTCAGAGTGCGATTTATTGTTACGGAAAAATATCATGATAAACCCTTGATAGATATGATATTGGGGGGGGGAGCGAGCTGTGATAAAAAGCAGAATGAAACACTTTGGTACTTATTTAATATCTATAATCAGTCAGATTTTGTTACTTTTTTGACGCTTTAGAGCTCAAATCTTATTGTTCTTCAAAGAAATAACCAAAAATCCCCCACTTGTGCATAAAAATAGAAAGAAAAAAAGTACACAGTAATGTTTGCATGTAGTAAAATCTGTGTTGCCCCACCACAGATTATAATGTAAACACATCTATCCGGGAGAAAATTAAACCACAGCATTTCTATTTCCTGTATTTATGGATTGTTTTATTCTACGAGAAGCAGGAAGTTTGTCGTTAGCATGTTAATGTTCGTTAGCTTTACCCGTGAAGGCAGAGACTCGTGAAAACTCATGGAGGTGAATATTTAGGATGCTGGGACTGCATTAGGAAAGTGAGCTCTACATGTGACTGATGTAAAGACATAAAATAAACACTTTTTCACGTTTCTAAGCTGTAAAAATCAGGTACAGCGCCTTTAAAGTCTATATGACAGGTCCTCATAATTTTCTAATTCTGACTTCGTTTGGTTGGTTAGCACCTATGGCAGAGATTTAGCATAGTTTTACATTTGTGAAGTTTCAGTTTGTGAAGAAATTTTGACCAAAAAAAGTTCTAAAACAGTGTCATCATTTACACACAATAGACATATTTTTCAGACAGTTTAAACCATCATTCAACAAAATAAAGTTGTTATCAGGTATTATTATTAGTCAATGCCTAACTATTGTGTAATGTATCAAATCAATCAAATCAAAATGTATTTGTAAATTGCAATTCATACAAAAGGAACACAAAGTGCTTTACAGTCATAAAAACACATTAAAACTCACAATACAATCACAATAAGAGCATAAATAAATACATTAAAATGTACATGACACAATAAAATACGGATCAAATTCCCTTAATCATATGCACAGCTAAACAGAACAGTTTTAAGCCTAGATTTAAATACTGGCAGTGTGGGGGTCTGTCTCACATCTTCGGGGAGACTGTTCCAGATTTTAGCTCCATAAAACTGGAACGCCGATTCCCCATGTTTAGTCCTGACTCTGGCACCACCAAGAGGCCAGTCCCTGAGGTCCTCAGAGTCCGAGATGGTTCGTATGGGACTAACAATTCAGAGATGTACTTTGGTGCTAGGCCATGGATGGACTTAAAAACAATCAGAGCTGCTTTAAAGTCTATTCTCTGAGCCACTGGAAGCCAGTGCAGAGACCTGAGCACAGGACTAATGTGGTCGTACTTCCTGGTTCTTGTCAGGACCCGAGCAGCAGCGTTCTGGATATACTGCAGCTGTTTTATCGCTCGTTTGGAAAGGCCAGTGAACAGGCCATTACAGTAGTCTAACCTACAAGAGACAAACGCATGGATAAGTCTCTCCAAGTCAGGGTTAGACACTATATTTTTTATTTTGGCAATGTTCTTCAGATGGTAAAAAGCTGCTGATATTATGGCTTTGATGTGGCTGTCAAATTCAAGTCTGAGTCCATTATTACACCTAAATTTCTCACTTGATTTGAAGGTTTTAAGGAGAGCGACTGGAGGTGACTGCTGACACTTTCCCTCTGTTTCTGCGGGCCAAACACAATTATTTCTGTCTTGTCTGAATTTAGCTGGAGGGAGTTGTTTTGCATCCACAAACTGATCTGTTGGATGCAGTGGCAAAGTGAATCTACTGGTCCATTGTCACCAGCTGTCAGTGAGACATAAATCTGAGTGTCATCTGCATAGTTGTGGTAGGACACTCCACTGTTGTGAATCATACAGGTTGAACAGAAGGGGTCCCAGGACTGACCCATGGGGCACCCCACAAGTCAAGGACATGCGGTCTGAGACACACTGACCAATCTCAACAAAATACTCTCTGTTTTCCAAATAGGACCTGAACCAATTTAGAGCATTGCCCGTAACGCCCACCCAGTCCTCAAGTCTCTGTAAGAGAATCTTGTGATCGACAGTGTCGAAGGCAGCACTGAGGTCTAACAAGACTAAGATAGAGACTTTGCCTGCATCAGTGCTAAGACGGATATCATTTGTTACTTTTATAAGAGCTGTTTCAGTGCTGTGGTATGATCTGAAGCCCATTACAAGATAATTATTAAGCTGTTGGTAAACAACTTTTTCAATAACTTTTCCCAAAAAAGGTAAATTTGAGATTGGCCGGTAATTATTCAGTACTGTCGCATCAAGACTACTCTTCTTTAAAAGAGGCTTAATGACTGCAGTTTTTAAGGCCCTTGGGAATATCCCAGATTGAAGTGACATATTGACTATTTGAGTAAGTTGAGCTAACAAACTGTTTAGCACAGACTTTAAAATATTGTGGGCAACACATCAAGGCAGCATGAAGAAGAACTTAGACTGGTGTATATGGATGTTGGTCCTTGTTTACAGTCTGGTTGCTAGGTAACAGTTGTAGAATTACCTCTAATTATGTCATATTTGTGCTCATGTTAAACCTGGAAGTAACATTATAAACAAGGGGACAAATGGGCAAAATGTTTAGTAAAATCTTAAACATCTTCAACAATCATCTTCACTACATTTTAGTGAAAAGTTTCTTCTAACCTGTCATATAGACTTCAAGTCCCCCAAAAATTGTTCCACCTTTCATTTATTGAGCGATGAGTCGATACAGTGATTATTGTGACAGGTTTAGTTAGAAAATTCACACAGTGTAAATATTTAATCCATACTTATCAGATGAAACTCTGTTCCCTAATACGACTTGTGTAGGTGGGACCGATGTGCCAGACTGAAAATAAGTGTTTCTCCTCAGCCTTTTGTAAATGTATCTCTACTCTCGAGTCTCCTTGTATCGTTTCCCGTTGATGCGGAAACAGCGACATTTTGCTCCATTTTGCCCTTGTCTTTGTGGGTCTCTGTTGAATTAAAAACCTCGGCAGAACAATTAAGTCCAGCCAAAGTCAATAGAGAGTGGTCTCCTCCAAATGCTGCGATCAGGGGGAAATTTTAACGTTTCACTCGATGGCACTAAACTCCTGTGATTTTGTGGAAATGCAGTGAAGTGTTGTATTACTTCATGACCTTTGGAAGAGCTATCGGACAAGCGAGGGGGAGAGAGAGAGCGAAAGAGAGGGAGGAAAGGGCGAGAGAGGATGGGGGGCAGTGACATTTAAGGTTAGTCTGACACGCTAAAGTCAGAAATCGAAGAACGGTGGTCAGTAACTTCCACTGTCTTAAGGCCAGGGTTTTAGAGCCTTAAACACTTTTGAAAAGTGAGACAAAAAGCGCAGTCCACATCGTATGAAACGTCAAATCATGATCTTCCATGTGAGAAGAGACCGCACACTACGACCTAAACAACAACAAAGCTATCGCAGCTAGCATCAGCTGTTTCCTGTCTGGAGAAAGTACTTTGTGGCCCGCGGGGCATATCTGGCCCTCCAAACGATTTATTTTGGCCCAGACATGTTTTCCAAATTTTAAAAAAGTACCTTTTTCTCTTTTTTACTGGTTTAATTTTGAGTTAGTACTAGTTTAGACTTGGTTTGGTCCTGGTTTAGCCCAAAGATTCTTTTTTCAAGCCGGAGTCTGTTGGTTTACCCGACAGTTTTGACGGCTCACTCACTCAGTCTTTAACAGCTGACACTTGCCGTGTCAGTCGATGTTGTGATGAGTCTTGTCAGTTGATTTACACAATCTGCGCCATCTGCTGTCCGACTTCTTCAGGACACTATCCCAAGGTTGGGAGAGTAAAAAGGCCCCCTTGTCCTGGTCCCATGAGAATGTTTCCGTCTAAATTCAGGGACAAGGTTTGTTCTCTGTCCAATGTTGAGACACGCTAAGACTGAATTGAAACTGACAATAATGACATGGATGAGAACGCTACAGTTTAACTTCTTATCTTTATCAGAGGTGAGTAATAAAGTAATGTTTGTCCTTTTTTCTATTTCTCGTGTTTATATCCTGCCCCTCATACATCATTTCTCCTGACGCTCTGCACGTTCTGTTTTAGAACTTTTTAAAAAAGAATTATTAAAAACTAAATCCACATCTGTATCTCCGCTGCATTTACTGAGTTTAGGCGCCATCTACTGGCTGCAATGCTCTTACACAAGTTAAACATGTTATTACGTGAGCGTTTGTGAAGAAATGCAAGTTAGCCGAGCAGTTGTAGTGATTGTGTTGGAGGCAGAAATGCCCAGAACGAGTCTGAGGATGATTTAAGGATTTACAACAGCAAAATATTCTTGGATAAGTGACGTCAGTTATCGGAAAAATGACAGTCAGAGGGAAAGGATTTTCTAACCAGGATTCATCAAATTAGCGTCAATGAATACAAACAGCTAAATACAACTCCAGGTGTGTATTTGATGACAGAACATTGTTAGAACATGGTTAAAAGCTCAAAAAGTCAAATTTGCATAGTGCTTATCCTTTAAAAATTGCATGTATTGCATGAGTAACGTTTTGCCTAAAATGTTCCACAGTAGCCCATTAAAGTTGTGTAATTCCGACTGTTGTAGAGCTATCGCTATCAATGGGGAAAATTGTTTAAAAAGAAACTTATAATAGATTTTTTTTGGATAAAACCTTCAGTGAAAGTGGGTCATGGGATTCCCAGGACAGGGAGAGTACAAAAAGGTTAGGACCAGATGGGGTTGAGTGCAGTGGCCCAAAAAAGTCTAGTCTGCCACGAAATGAAATTGAAATCCAGTCTGTAAAAAAGTCACACACCTTTTTCGGTTCAGACTCATCCAACACTCGACAAAAGCCATTTTAATTTGATTTCATTTCAGCTGTTGACTCCACAAAACCGAGGCAGCAGTTTGTTTGTTTTGGAGGTTCATAAAAGGAGAGAACAGGCAGCGGTAATGTTTGGTGTTTGGTTTGTGTCTTTTCCACTCGGCTGAACCAAAGCCGAGCGCCGACCAGGCAGAAACACAGCAGCGTTTAACCTGGAGAGCACAAACACGCAGCTTTACGGCTGATCCCTGAACACCAGCGAGAGGAGAGTGAAGGGGGAGAGAGGGGAGAGTGAGGAGGCGCGGGCTTTCAAATACTTTGGTCTGTTTGTGATATTCTTTAGTATAAATACTTGTTCAATTTTTTTAATATACATTTATATCAGATTTTTAATACTTTTGACATAACCTGGTCCTGATATCTGAATTCTTGCGATATTTGTGAGTTCACAAACTCTTGAGAATCTGGATGGTCTCCCACTGTTTGAGCCGCTGTGTGCTGGACCAATCACATCGCTGCATTAGTATTCGCATCACTAAGATTTGATATTGTGACATTTCTAGCTGTAAATAAAAGTCTACATTTTAACCCGTTCAGGAGCTTTTGAGAAAAGACTGAAATATGCACTGCTAAACATCCAAGAATCCCATTTCAGAACTTCAGCAGAAAGGTCTACAGTTTAGCAGGTGTTAGACCTGATTAGACACTAGATTCCATTGTTTGTAAAGTTATTTTAATTAAACAATTGCAGTTTTGCCAATTTGCTAACTTTGACTGTTTAAATTGGCTAAAACGTTGTTTTGGTGAAGAAGAGGAGATGGAGAGATGGCTGTGGGTTCTGTGAAGGCAGTGACAGAGGCTTTTGAGGTCTGACTTTATTCCATGGTCCTTAAAGCAACTTCTTGGATTTAAATGCTGCTAAAACCAACAAGCTCATATTTCTTCTTCTCACAAATATTTGGGAAGGTTTTTTACAGAACACAGCATCTGTCGTCAAATATGGCCAGAAGAGAATGCACCTTTTTCTGTTAGTCCTTCCTTTCTGTGTCATTTTTATCAGTCCTTGATAGTAGGGCTGTCACCAATGATTATTTTAATAATTGACTAGTCAAACTATTATTTCTATTTTTTATTTAAACTTTTTAAATACATTATCAACCAAATAAAGGCTAAAATATGACTTCTAGGCAAAGAATATTTATGAATAAAGTGTATTAGAGATAAAAATTTGCTATATGGTAGCAAGCGCAGCGGTTAGCGCTCTCACTTCACAGCAAGAAGGTCCTGGGTTCAACTCCAGGTGCTCTGGTTTCCCCTCCCACTAAAAACATGTACAATAGGCTCCTCCCCTCTGGGGCCAGGACTCCTCTGAAAAAGAGATTCTGAATCTCAGTGGGACTTTCCTGGTTAAATTTACCTTAATTTACCTATAAACTTAATCTATAATTTTTTTGACATTTCGATGTATTAATGTCTCTGTCAGAACTTGGACAGGACTAGGATGGGACTAGAACGGGACTAACACGGGTCTAATGTCACTGTCTTTGTTATAAAAGGTCTTTCAACATTTGTTTTAGTCGATTATCAACTTTTATTTTCGATTATTTTTTTTCAGTGGACTAGTCATGATTAGTCGATTAATCATTCCAGCCCTAACTGAAAGCCTCCTGTGTTTGTCCTTTATTTTCTGGTTTAACAATTTCTCTCAAAGACAAAAATTAATTCCATTATTAAAATCTGTTCTAAAATTACAGGAACAGCAGAGACATGACTTCTTTCTTTAATGCACAGGTTTTACAGAAAGCCAAAGTGATTCTTATTTCACAGAGCCATAATATAAAATTGACTTTCCTCTACTGCCCTCAGGCCGTCGCTAAGTTGTTCCTTATTCTAAAACGAATAGAAATCTTGTGTCCGTATTTCTATTCACCTTTTAAATTTAAACTCTAAGTGATGATGTAGTTAATGCGTTTTAATGGATGCTATTTACTGACAGAGCAAGAAACTAAACATGAAATCTTGCTGTTTGAAGCTTCACTTTAACATTTGAGTTGTGTGTTCCTGCTCTAAAAGTGCTCTCCGATGAGACAACGCTTTTTTTATTCATTTGCTTTCTAAGATCCATCCTCTACTTCCAGACGTTTTTGCTTGCTGGCGGTGTAAAACTCTGCTCTAATGGCTTTTCTCTGAAGTATACATTTTCTCCAAACAGAGTTGTTGTTAATGCATCCCCCAAATAGCATGAAAAAGGCGTGTGGCAGTATTTCTCATCCACACATCGCACTCTAATACTTTGAGCGTGTGTCAATGGTTTGGGTTGTTTTTGCTGGATGTGTTTACAGCCGTAGAGAATCTTAAAACGCTGGGGAAAGTGCACACGGCGTCCCAGAGGAGGTTTTATGTGCTCGTGACCTCAGACTGTGCCCCACATTCACTGCACTCAAACCCAAGAGTGAAAAGTCAACACAATCTCTTCAAACTTTTATAGAACCAAACGCGCTCGAGCTGTCGCATCGTCTGCACTGAGTGGATTTATCTCAGTGTTATGTCGTGGTGTCTTTGCAAAATTTACAAATAAACCTTCGCTACACCAGGACGAGAACAGGGCTAGAACGGGACTAGAACGGGGCTAGAACGGGACTAGAACAGGGCTAGAACGGGACTAGAACGGGACTAGAACGGGGCTAGAACGGGACTAGAACGGGGCTAGAACGGGACTAGAATGGGACTAGAATGGGCTAGAAGGGGGCTAGAACAGGACTAGAAAGGGACTAGAACAGGGCTAGAACAGGGCTAGAACGGGACTAGAACGGGGCTAGAAAGGGGTTAGAATGGGACTAGAACGGGGCTAGAACGGGGCTAGAACGGGACTAGAACGGGGCTAGAACGGGGCTAGAACGGGACTACAACGGGGCTAGAACGGGGCTACAACGGGACTCGAACGGGATTTGAACGGGACTAGAACGGGACTAGAGTGGGACCAGACCAGGTCAACATTTGCATTAAAGCACTGAACAGGATCATGATTAAGCACAAATGTCTATGTTTTTGATATTTTAATTGTGTTCTTGTGTTCATTGTTTCTCATCAAAAACACTGCTGGAGTAGCATTTAGCTTCGTTCACATTTGCTTCAGTAATCATGTTTGCAAGCTCCTCTTTTCTGCTACTTCTCGAAGCCTCTCAAAGACACCCAGCAGTTTAAAATTTCCCAGATTCATGACGTCAAATGTAGAGATCTGGAGCTGTTTTTAAGTCCATAAATCGTCACAGCATGTCAGAGAAAGCTATTATTTCCTCATGAAAATTCCCTTTGCTGCCACAGGAGTGCTAACAACAAATCCTAATGAGGGAACGTCTGACTGAGAGATAGTAATCTGTACTTTTCAATGTATACATTATTTTAAAGGAAATATATTCTACATTTTTCATATTGATATTAGCCTTTAAACATGCTCTTGAATAACTTACATTTGCCATCTGATTAAAAAAAAAAGTTCCTTATTAATCCAATGACTTTTTTTTAATCAGCCTTGTATGAAATGCATCCAGCCAGCAGATGGCACCAGTATAATATACAATCTAGTGAAGTTAGCGCTGAAAAGAGCTCGTTGTGCGGATTTGCTGCATCAGTTATCATGTTTAGAGGCAGAGATGCTCAGAATTCGAGCGATGATTGAAAGACTTAAAACAGCAGAAGATTCTCGGATAAATGACGTATGAAGTCTGAAAATACGTCCCGGATCGAAGGAGTTCAGCAGAAAGTGTCTTTGATGCTTAGAGGGGGGAGGATTTTCTGATGAACATTCCCCACAACAGCGTGAATGCAACTGATTGCTACTTCAGGTGCGTTTTTGATGATGGAACATTATTAGAACAGGGTTAAAAGCTCAAAAAAGTCACTGTAGCAGAATGTGTCCTTTAAGTTCTAAAACACGAGATGCAACAGTAAAGTTAAGAGCATGTTTAAAGGTCAAAACATTACAAATAACACAGAACATTTCCTTTAGTATCCTTGAATTATATGGAAACACACTTTCAACATGCATTTACCTCTCGTTACTCCAGCGATCATTCCACTTTCATTCTATTACGCTGCCATTACTGTTCTGTGCCATTTTTTGAGAAGTTCTGACCCCAAAAACCCATCTCTCTCCACCCGCCAAGGTCCATGCAGATGTTCAGAAGTCCGAGCCACTTGAACAATCTTCCTGACGGTGCGTTGGAATGAGATATCAACATGTTCTTCCTTTTCTCCCTGAACACATTCCCTTCACATTGACCCCTTTGGCCAGCAGCACACTCCGCATTTTTTTAGTCTTAAAACATTTTTAGATTTAACTCTGCACGACTACGGAGCAGGATATTGTGAAGCCGCATTCACACTGTGTTGTGAATCAAACGCCGAACAGTGGCACTGCGTAACGTGATTGAACTTTATCCGTGGAGATTGCTTTTATGTTTCTATCATGCGCCATTTTTGTGCGTTTCTGTGTTTCAAGCGTAGAGGGCACTCTAAATGGCCAAAATAGACAAAAAGAGCAACAGGAGAAACAAACATGGAGGCACTACTGCAATTTTTAGCTCACATTTGCCGAGGAAACGAGGTGCAGAAGCGTGGATTAATTTTGCAGATCATTCTAGTCACTTTTTAAGTTGAGACATCACTGTTGCACTGTGCTTACTACTGCCCCCAGTGGTCAACACATGCACAGCTCTGAGGAGACGGACAGAAGCCTCCGCGCGTATCAGTTTGGAACGTAAAACTTCAAGACTTCTTTTCGCCCTTTTGAAGTCCATCTTTGTTCTTGAAGTGAATTCCTTATTTTTTTTTTGCCGTAGACTGTTAGAAAGTGTTAAATATTAAGAGTTTAATTAAGGCAAGACACTACACTACAGGCAAAACGATTTTTTATTCAACTTTTTGTTTTTGTTTTTCAGTTTGCTCTCTCAACATATCGGCTTTCATGTGGAAACAACAAATGTGTTCAATCTGCTCTTAAAGATGTTTTATTCTTCCATTTAATCCACTTCACCCATAGATTTCTCTGGGATATTGTAACTTCAAAGGACATTTTTTTTTAAAATGCATTTTTCTCCCACAGAGACAAAGATCAGCCTTAAAGTAGATCCTACACCAAACTGTACAATCTGGGACTCAACAAGATTTTGACGAAGCGTACAGAAGGGTTTTTTGATATCTAATTCTTATAAAGTTTTAAGTCAAGACATTGAGATGAAATTTGAATTTATAGAACAATTTTTGGTCAGATCTTGTTTACGCAAATATTAAATAAGAAATCTAAAATCCCCTCAGTAAAGTTTTTTGTAACTAATATGTGTACAAAATTAACCTAGAAATTTAAACCTGGTTCTGTCCATGTCTTCTTACATTTATGTGAGTAAACCACATGGGAAGTTATACATTTATATCTTTAAATTTAAGATTGTTTCCTATTTACCTGCAGAGTCTCAGCTTAAAGGCACAGTGGACACATGTAAAACTTAATAACTTAGCGGTTCATAACAAATTTCAAATCAGGTCATACGTCGCAAAAATACATGTGTCCTGTCTTGTTTTCAGGATTCATTTTCTACCGCTTATTCCCGTTAGGGGTCGCGGGTGACTGGAGCCTATCCCAGTTATTTGATGGAACTATATTATTCTACAAACATTTTTCAAACCATTCCTGACTTGTTTCAATACATTATTTCTTACTTCAAGACACATTATCTGCCAGTGGTTTTGCATCAAGTCCATTTAAAACCAGGCTGGATATACAGTTTTTGCTGTGTAGATTTTATGTTAATTTGTTTCCACAGCCTCAAGCAAGATTTCACACTCGTCTTTCTTTTTGGTTTAACCATATACCTGGTTCTTAAACTGTTAAAGCAGGAAGTAGTATTTAAAATCTGTCTAACTCATTCTTAGCGCTCACAAACCTGCTATCATCCAAATGCATGAATTTTCCAATGCCTGCACAGATTTAAAACTGATTTTTTTAGACGAGACAGTGAAAGTCAATCTGTTCTCGTTACATAGCGACGCCCGCAACTATATATATTTTTTCTAGTTTGCAATGCTATACAAGAGAGAATACAAGAGAAAAATCAGGTTCTGCAGCTTTAAGACCGCTGCAGTATATTGCACTTTACGAGTTCCAGGTTGAATGATGACGTTTGCGTCTCCAAACACAGACGCTTTTCACAGTCGAGGATTTTGTGTCTGAGACTGAAAATGTACAAACGCATTGAAGTGATCAGAGACTCGGCTGGACCTTTTCTATTTGAGCAAACCGGATTTTCAAAGCTCTGGGACACAGAACAAAGTAAAGGGCTTCAATAACTTCAGACTCAATCATTTGTTCCACTCGGCGAGGAAGACAGTCCAGGCTTCAGAGAGAATACTTTTATTTCTTACGTCTGGTTCGGCTTTATTTTAGTCCTGCTTTTCTTAAGGTTTGAAATGTAAATGCAAATCTGCTCAATCCCTCATTTGTTTTTTTTTTTTTACTTTTTGGTTTTACTTTTTACGTTTCGACCAGTGGACGAGGCTACCGCGCTCAAATTGAGCCGCCGACTGTAGGCTGCCATGTTTGCAATCTGCTGCTGACCGCTAGGGGCTGGCTGCGGAAGTAGAATTATTCAATGCAAGTCAATGGGGAGTTAGACGTTTCAAAACCTACTTTAGAGCCTGGCTCAAAATACGGCTTTGGTCTCAAACGTTAGCTTACGGCTCTGTGACAACGCTGAGGGGGGTGAATTTTTTTGAACCAGGCTGGTTTAGCCGCTGTGATTTTTTAAAGTTCTTGCATATCTAATGAAGAAGGCGGGCTTTACGCGCCGGAAATGTGAGGGCACAGCCATACACCTACGAGTGGGCGGTAACTATAGAGGCTACGACGGCAGTACGTCAGCAAAAGGCCGCCCCAAAGTCGCCCTCTCCCCGCCTCCCCACCGAGGGGGGAGTGGTGGGGGCTAACCCGCGGCCATTTTTAATTCTCCATGACTGAGCCGCATTTTCATGAATGGGGCGGAGCGACGACAGTCTGTCCATTATTTTTTATGTCTATGGTTTCGACTCGCATCCAGAGAAGCTAGAAATGTGGGGGACAAAGGGGTCTATTTTCCTGCGCCTCAGGGTCTCAGGGGCCCAGAATTGGACCCTTTTCCTATCAATTTATATTTGAGGGGGGCCCATGTGAGGCCTCTTTCCTAGGGCCTCCAAATTTCTGTCGACGGGCCTGCGTGGATGCTTTACTTTATCACTAAGTACCAGAAAGAAGCACATCATCTTTAAACACTTGTCCTTGCTTCTCCTTCATTTAAAATTGTCTCTACAAGTCTTTCCTGGTTATGGATTTTCTCTTTTTAGTGCATATTTTTTTATTATAGACATTTGACTAACAAAACCCATTATGAAGTATATTCGTGTGTTCCTTTTTGGCGTTGAGTCACTGCCTGAGATAAAGTCTATTAAAGTGGGCGGTACTTTTAAAAGTCAGTCATAAAAATGAACTTAACTGTGAGCGTTTCGGTCCTTGTTCGGCTCTGTCAAAACTTTAAAGAGCAGCCACAAATCAACTCAAATGCCCCAGTTTTTATCGGCGGATCTGAAACGGCCGAAGCGAGAGGACGGCGCAGACAGGGGCCGAGGCAGATCTGTCCCACAATGCATCAGCGCTGCCGGGTCCGGGCTGTGATGACAAATGCGTCTGTCAACACCGCACTTCAGAGGAGAGCGCGGATCCAAAGCCGCTGCTTCACACTGACGGAACTCACTTAGGCTCAGAGGAAACAGAACGCAGCAAAGAGGAGACGGCCGGAGATGAGAAACACACACAAAGACCACAGCGAACTGAGAAAAGAAGGGTCTGGGGTTAGATCTGGACCTGGGCGATGTTTCAGCAGCGAGAATTTATCAAAATTGTTGGGTTAAAGCTGTAAAAAGAGTTGATTTTAAAAAAAGAAAGGGAATGTAAGCTCGCAGTGTAATCTACCAAACATCATTCATACAACAAAAATCAAGATTCAAACTAAATGCAGAATACACCAGGACCAAACCAGGACCAGACCAGGACCAAGTGAAGTCTACACCAGGACTGAAACAGAACCAATCCAGTTCAGCTTCATTCAGCACACTTTTATCATCACAAAGTCTACAAACAACACACAACATATATAAACACAATGCATAAAATGTAGCAACAATATAGAAACTCAATGGAAAAATTAAAAAGGGAAAATGATCGAAAACAAGTACCATAAAAGGACCACACAATTCTCATGTTGAGTTGAATTGTTTTAAACCAAGACAAGTTTGTATTTTGACATCAAAGTTACTTACTTAGGTACATATTTTTTTATTTTTATTTATTTTTTTTTTGCATTTGTTAATTTGTTTACAATATCAACCACAATGTTGGTTAGGAATAGGATTGCATTTTTCAACATTGGGAAATTTATATTGGATTTAATGGGAATTTATGGGAATAAATGGAAATAAAAAGGGAATTGACTCTGAACGCTGAAGGTTGTCTCTTAACAAGGAGTGATGTAGAGAAGCTTAAAAACCTGAATTCAAACAAATGCACATCACTGCACTCATCACCATATGTGACCACTAGGGGTTGATGAGGGCGAAAATGAGGCCAACAATTTGGTAATTTAAGAGGATAGACTTGTTTGTCGTCCCAAACATCCTGATACTGATGAAGGCCAATCACATCTGAGCTGGAATGGTCATTTATTTGGAATCGCACACTAAACAAATGGTTTGCTGAATCGAAACCAAACCACAGACCAAAAAGTAAACTGTGACCCCAACGAGGACTGAAATTATTAAGATTTTCAACCAATTTTTATTTGTGAAAATTTGATTATCTAATTTAATATAATCGAATAATTTGATAAAGTAGAATTGAATAGGTGGTTGCTGTCCATGGTGCTGAAATTATGTAACGTATAGAAGCTCATCTTTAAAGCAAAAAGTAACTGTAAAGCAAGTTACGACAAGACATATACATACATTTAAAAGGTTAAAGGGGCTGTACTTGATTTTTAACTATTGTGAAACAGAAAAAACAGAACTAGTCCATGTTCTCAATTGTTTTCCATGTAATAAAGTAAAATCTGTGTTGCTCCAGCACGGATATATTGTACAAGCATCTATTCGGGTGAAAATGAGACCACAGGACTTTCTCTGCATCTGTTTATAGAAAGTTTTATCCTACGAGAGAAGCAGGGGGTGCAGCGTTAGCATGTTAATGTTTGTTAGCTTTAACTGTGAAGGTCTGGGACGCTCTGGGCTCAGAAACTCGCGAAAAGTGTGTCTAAACTCTTAGAGGTGACTATTTATGATGCTGAGACTAGGATTAGGAAAGTGAGCGATACATGTGACTGATGTAAAGACTTTAACATCAACTAGTTCTGCTTTTCATGTTTCAAAACAAACAAAAAACAAAGCAAAACTTTAAAACAGTATGGAATTAGATATTTTCCCTTCCTTCCTGACCTCCAGCGGTGAGGCCAAAGGAAATGACCTCATCAGTGACAAATACAATGTCATAACAATTAACTACATCTGAGAAGTAGACTAAGGTCGGTCAGGTCTAAAAAGTTCATTCTTAAACAAATTTAGTGTTCATCCTCTATGGAATTTCAGCACCACGGACAGCGACCACTCGCTTACTGCTGCTGCCGCCACTGTAAAGTTGCTTTGTAATTTGAGTGATTTATAGGGAAAACACACACACACACACACACACACACACACACACCAACTCCTGGATACCAAAAATGTAAATGATGCACTTTTTTTTTTTATAACAATAATTAAATATTTCAGTAATGTCATCATAATGCTAAAATGTAAAGTAAAATTGTTTTGGGATTTTAACACATTTACTTTATAGTTGAGTCCACTGATGGATAAAGTTAATTAAATGTATAATTTAACGAATGACCCCTTTTTAAAAAATATTCTGCATTATTTGTATTTTGTCGTCCTTTAAACTTGCTCGTGTACCGTTTCTTTGGCGTCAGTTTTTCACGTTTTTCAAACTTTCACACATAACTTTCAGTTAGACATTCTCTCATCAGAATTTGATGTTAGCGCTCCATCCACTGACAGCAAAGCGAATTGCTGTGAGGAAATAAACAAAAGCTAGCTTGCCGGTGATTTGAGGCAGAAATACTCAGAATGAGTCTGGTGATAATGTATAGACTTAAAGTCTACATTTTTGTCACAAATCTGGGAAATTGAAACTGTGAGGTTAGAGAAGGGGCAGAGAAGATGAGCTTGTCAACAGGATTAATGAAACAAGTGATGAGTGGAACAAGTGAATGAAGCTAAATATAACTCCCGGTATAGTTTTGATGAGGAACAATGTTAGAACATGGTTAAAAGCTCAAAGAAGTAAATACGTAATATGTGTCTTTTAAAGTCTATATGACAGTTTAGACTACGCATTTGACTAAAACGCAGTGAACATGATTATATTTAACTATTATTTAACCAAACATTTTGCCTTTTTGTCCCCAGTTTGACAGTTTTCGTGAATTTTAGAATGTTACTTCCCGGCTGGACATGAGCAGCAAACATGACATAGTTAGAGGTAATTCCACAACTGTTACCTAGCAACCAGACTGTAAACAAGGGCCAACATCCATATACATTACACAATAGTTATGATTTGACAAATGATAATATTTAATAACACCTTTATTTTATTGAATGAGCGTTTAAACTGTCAGAATACATTTTTCAGTGTCTTAACTGCCTCTTTATTTTTCAACGGTGAGTCACTTTTTGATGACATCACAGAGGGAACCCATTTTAGAACTCATCACTACTTCCTGTAATTTTAAACTTTTATTTTTCTAAATTTCTTCACAAACTGCAATTTCACAAATGTAAAACTTCACTAAAAGTATTTACCACAAAAAGTGCCCTCCCACCAAACTAAGTCATAATTAGGAAAATTTGAGAACTTTCAAATTAACTAACTATAAACTATTATTTGCGGAGTCCAAACCTACACAAACCAGAGCACAGACTTATTGTAAAGATTGTGACTCTCCATCCATCTCCCTGTAATGACACCTTCAGCCCACGTCTGATAATTGATCTAATTAACCTCGACGAGCCCTGGAACATAACGAGGCCATCAGTATTAATTATGAATGTGCTGAGACTGATGTTCTTCTTCAGTCGCTGTATGTCGACGTGTGCTCCACAAACAGGGACAGCTCCATTAAGGCTCTAATGATCTGAGCATCGATCCAAACTCCGCACCAAAACGTCTAATTAACTCTTCTTTTTTTTTTACTTCTTTTTTTTTTTTTTTTTTTTTTTTGGATAAAACTTTGCTTAGATCTAAATGGTGGACAAATTGGGAAGTTAAGGGTGCACAGTGTAACTTTTCTTGAGGGGGGAATGAATAGAGGTTGTGCAGGTGACATCATCAAAGCATTCTGATTTTAGCAGCGAGTGGCAAAAACACTCACGCGAGTCAATGATGAGTATGACATTGTCTCCTGTAAAAGCTAAAAACACAACTAAAATGTGAAAGAGCTGTTACAGTCTAATAACAAGCAAAACGTCTACAACTCTCCCTAATATGCAGTTTGTATTTGACATCTAAAAAGAAGAAAATCAAGTGAACAGTTGTAGAAAAGATAAACAGGAAAGCTGCAGCTCCGCTCACATTTATCACTGACACACTTTGGGGTCCCACACAGTTGAACTCATTACCTTTCTCTCCTTAAAAAACATGTTTTTGAATTTGTTTGGAAACAAATTTTTGTGGCCGAATTGAGTTGTCCTTTATCTCCAACTGCCATTGGCAAACAAGCTAGCTAAGCTCCGCACAGTCGCAGCAACAACAGAGAAACTACTTTCCATTTACATTTTACATATTTGAGCCAAACAACAGCAGGCAAAGAAATACTTTCAGTAATCATTCATATAAAACAATGTTGATTTTTGTTTTATGTATTTATTATTTTATTTTTTTGGTCAGGACAATACATGTTAAACACACTCTCGTTCACACACCTACATGTTTTAGTGGGAGGGGACAGTGGAGCAGACACAGGGAGAACACGCAAACTCCACACAGAAAGGCCCCGCGCTGCCCGAGAGTCGAACCCAGGACCTTCTTGCTGTGAACTGAGAAGGTCCACTTATGCCGCCCGCATAAACAGATAAGGTTTATTTATGGGACCAGGGTTGTGGTTTGTGCATGTCTCTTCACACTTTAGAGGTTACGCACTGACAGCATATTTTATTTGACAAATGCCATACCGACTGAGTGGCAGAATTATGGACAGCGCTGTCATTCCCCAATTTGAGTCGGAACCGAATATTGCGTCAACATTCAATCCGCGACGACAAGATGCCATTAACCGTTTCTGGCTATTTTAAATAATGAAAATATAATCAGGTCAACAACTAGAATGATTGAAAATTAATTGGGGGATAACAAGCACAACTGACATTTTTTTTTTTTGTTCTTTTTGTTTGTGCATTCGTCAAGCTCCAAACAGCTTGGCTAGTTAGCTTGCTTGTGTGTGATCTCAAAGTCTGTTTCAGTGATAAATGTGAGCGTAGCTGCATGAGATGTTTTTCAGATAAAAAACTAAATATTTAGCGTAGGTTGTAGACATTTGTTATCAGACTGTGGCGGCTCTTTCACATTTTAGTTGCGTTTTTTGAGCTTTTGCAGAAGAAAAACGGCATTACTCACCAATGACTCACAGTTTTGCGGCTCACGATAAAACTCTGAATACTGTGATGTCATCTGTAAAACTTTGAAAACTGAAACGTAACATCGGGAAGTCTTCATTTGGTTTTTGTGTAAAACCTGCAGAACTTTTACGATGATCGGTTATTACAGACAATTCATTTTAACCAGCCAAACGTTTCTGAAGTCTTCCGGCGCTGCTCCTGCTCCAGTTTTCACTCAAACTCACTGCCTCATATTAGAATTCCCCCTGACTCTCCGGCGTGTGCACCTTTCAGTCGGCTCCAGGTTCATTTCAGATTCAGTCCCTGGTCTTAGCTGAACCGCACAACATTAGCATTAGCAGCACAGCAAAGAGACTGAAGCTAGCTGTTAGCGGGGTCGTTAGAGTTCGGCGCTAACATCCAGAGACACGAAAACAAGCCGAACAAATGGGGTGCGCGATGTTTATGATTCGAGGCAGGGTTTGCATTTCCGCATGGATTCTCTGGGTAACAATCACGGCGCTGGGGTTTAGGAAAATGAAAACAATATTTATTACGTCAATGTTTCACTCTCGGGAAGAAATGTTTACTTCAAGCATCTAAACTTCATCCAGATATTTGATGGATTGCGTTCGCGTGACATCACAACAGGCAGAATTCTCTGTGTATCTGTCAGATTACAGATTTGTTGAGCTGGTTACGGTTCATATCGCTGTGGTTGCTGGTCCTATCCACATGAAACAAACACTGCACAATGTTTGACATCGTCTCTGTCAACATATGAACAAAAGTGAATTCACAACAGCCTCAGGAACTGGTAATTGTATAATGTACAAGTTCATCCATAGATTTCTCTGGGACATTGTAACTTCAAAAGCTGTTTTTTTAAATGCATTTTTCCCCTGTACAATCTTGGATTTAAGAAGATTTAGATTAAACGTACAGAATGATTTTTTTATATCTAACTTTAAAACTGATTTGATTTGATTGTAGTTTTAAGTTAAAAAATTAGGGGGATTTTGGGGACAATTTTCTGTCAAATCTAGTTTACTCAAAATCTAAATAAAAAAAAATCCAAAATCCCCTCTGTGACCAAGAAATTTAAACCTGGTGCTGTACATTTTCAGATTTAAATGTCTTAAATATGTGTAATTATGGTCATTTTTACACATAAAATGCCTTATTCTTTCATGAAAACATGACATAATGAAAAACTTGTAATATATTTTTCTCTTACATTTATATGAATAAACTACAGGAGAAGTTTCACATTGATATCTTTAAGTGTAAGATTTTTTCCTATTCACCTGTAGTGTCTCGCCTGATTGTCAGTTAAAAGGACAGAAAGCCTTTAATGTGACACGTTTGTGCAGCCGATCCCAAACTAATAATGACAAGGACAAACAGTGGTGGATTTGTACTTCGGAGATTTCTCTCAAAAACCAGCCCGGCCTCCATCTCAGATTATGACATCAAAATCCTACAACATGATAGCAGCCTATTGAGAGTTTACTTCAAGCAGTTAAAAAAAGAACTAAAGACAGAAATGCAATGAGAGTGTCACACAAATGGCGAAGGAAGCGATTGTTTGTGAAAAAAGAGAATCCGTCTTTGAACAAAAATGGCAGATTATGGTTTGATTTGCTGCTGCGTGCGCTCACCTTGTTCAAGTGAGAAAACAAGCCAAACTGATGCTGATCGGTGCTTAACGTTGGAGCAGTGTCCATGAGATCACAACAGGACTGTAATGTCCCTAAGCAGGTAACAAAGGCGGTCCACTCAGAGCAGTGTGAAGTCCAGTTTCTCAGACCAAGAGAGAAAACTTTACGTGGAATTCTTACCAAAGTGTCCTCTAAAACGCTCATGTTTAGCCCATCGCTCAAAGTTCAGAGTTTTTGGCCTGAGTTGCCTTTTGATAGATCACAAACTTAACGCTCAAAGTCACGTAGGCAGACTTTATAAATAAGACCCCCAGCTCTTTAGATTGAAAATGACAGATGGAAGTCGAAACGTGCTTATTTGAAAAACATTATCCCGATTAAACTTCTGATACTTTTTCTTTTGTTCACTGGCAATAGCAGTAATGGCTTTTCTTATTCTGACTTGTCCTTAAAGCAGAACTAAGTAACATTTTTACCTTATTCAAGTCTTTTTAAGTCTGTGTGGTGCTTTCAAACACGTTTTTGGGGCAGTTTGAAGCTCCCGTTGTTGCCGCCTGCTGTCTCTGCTCAGAAAACCAGCCTTGCAACTTCCCAGACGCCAACGACAACTCTCCTGAGAAACACTGGCTCTGCTTTGTGTGTGATTGTCCTTCCTTATTTCAATTAAAAGGAAAGGGAATTAAAAAAAAGCTTTGGCATATTTTTACTGGCAGTGTATTTTCACAAAAGACCTGCAGGGGGGGCTCTGTCGCTGAAGTTACTTAGCTCTGATTTAATCTTTCAGGGATAGAAGTAAAACCATTCCTTTTTTTCTTTAGTGATAAAATGCAAAGTTCTGAATGCCTTTTGTAATATATTCTTCACTACATTCACTTCATGAATTGGTGAAGTGTCAAAATACATTTCCCAAATCAGCAAACTTTTCTCAACAGTTTCCTCCATGAATTGTACAAAAGAGACATAAGTATTGAAGTTTTTTACTGGTTTTATGTCTGTACATTTTGAGTTTTTTGTGGGAAACAACAGAAAACAGAAGGAGGTTATGAGCGGGTGCTCATGAAATGAAAAATGAAAGTAAAACTACATTTGTTGAAATGCTCTTTAAATTTGCCATCTCATGTTTTAAAACAACAACAAAAAAGTTTCTTATTCATTCTATGACCTGTATTATCAGTCACTATAAAATTACACTTACTGAGTGCATCCAGCCAGCAGCGCAATGTGCAATCACGTTAGCGCTGAAAAGAAGTGATGATGTGGATTTTGCTGCAGCAGTTATCGTGTTTAGAGGCAGAAATGCTCAGAATGAGTTTAGCGATGATTTAAGGACTTAAAACAGCAGAAGATTCTCAGATAAATGATGTGTAAGTCTGAAATTACGTCAGAAAATCAAGAAGGTTCAGCAGGAAGTGTATTTGATGCTCGGAGGGAGAGGATTTTCTAATAAACATTTCCCCAAAACAGAGTGAATGCAGCTGAATGCTACTGGGTTTTTGATGACGGAAGATTGTTAGAACAGGGTTTAAAGTTCAAAAAAATCTTAGAGCCTTGATAAAACGCAAAGTTCTGAATGCATTTTGTAGCATAGTCTTGACCACATTCACACAGTACCACTCTGGTTTACTCTGTCATACCTTCAGACTCCCTTCAGCAACATTCCTATCCGTCCAAAACGTGACCGAAGATTTTAGGTTTGTCCAAAAATGCCGCCTCTAACTGGAATCTCAAACCCAACGGAACCCCTCCGTCTCCATTACACCCCTCAGACCTACAGAACGTTGTGACGTCGTCCCAAACCGAGCAATAGTGAGTGTATTTATAGCCATAGCTCACGTTTGTCAGGACAGCGCCGGTGTAACAAATGTCCTCCGCTCGGCGACACCGGGGCGCGCTCGGCTCATAAATCAAACCAATCGATGCCACCGGCCCCTCGGTAAATCCCTATCAATGCTCCCGAAACCCCCCGGGACCCTCCAGATGAAAACCTCCCAGATCCGGGTCTGAAAAAACAACCGGCGGCTCAAGAGGAGACGAAATAGAGCGGCGGATTATTGATGCGTTTTCCCAGAGTGCCTAGCAGCGGGTCGCGATCTCTGTTGTGCTTTCTGGGCCTGTCGGGCGGCTCCTGCGCATCCATCACTCAGTGCTCGGCTCCGGTTGTTCATCCTGATTCAAATCGATGATGTTCAAGTCCAGTCCTGCGCTTCACTCGTCTCGCGCAGTTTGGCTTTTTGTAAAATTACTGAGTCGGACGCCGAAGGATGTCAGCGAGCATTACGTCTGCGGACCGGGAACTCTGGCTCCGAGTTCAAGGCTTGTGTTTGAAAAGTGGACATATCCTGCATTCTTCTGACTCTGATTGACTTTTAAACATGCTTTTATCCACCTTAGGCTCAGTAAACAGCTGCACAGAATATTGAAAAAGTATTGATATTGCAGTATTGACTGAAGCAATCATCGATATTACAATATCACCAAGGTTGTGCCTGTTTTTAACCTCTTTCAGATTTGTTTTTCCTAAAACGTTTGACTAAAATGAGTGTCATTTCAAACTGAAGCCGTTTCTGGACCCTTTGGAGCACAAACTAATGTCTGGACTCTTTGTGAAGCTGAGACTCACAGTTTTGTTGTGTCTGATTTACTCTGATTTGGAAACATGCTCTGCAAAGAGAAAAAACAAAATTTAAAATCTGCCTAAATGTTTTATTTTTTGTTAGATTTATGAAGAAGAAGAAGGCCTGAACAGTAGTTTGAGCTTTTGTTAGTTTTGACAATTCCTCTTTAAAAGCTGATGCTAATTTGACAAAAAATTTGTTTTAGGGTCTTGTAATGAAGTAAAAAATTTCTGGTGGAATCCATAATAAAAGTCCTTTTTTTAAAATGTGTGCTTTTGGAGTAGAAACTGACTCAAATTCATCCCAGAATGTTTGATTTGACTGTAACTAAGGGTTACAGCCGCCTTTTCATATTGAACATTTCCAGCAGCGGAATAAACAAACAAAATGTCCAGATTCACAACTGGTTTAAAATTAAAAGAAAAAAAAAATTGCCTTGATTAAGTCTTGATTTAGTCTCTGATCTCTCTATTTTTGAATTGTTTGTTGTTTTATAGCATTCTTGTGGCTTTGACTTTTTAACACTTTTATCCACCTTTGGATCAGCAAACAGCTGCACAAAACATCTCAAACATATTGATCCCAATACTGAGTGACGCAATCATCAATTAAATAAATTAATCAAAACATTAAAAAAGGCAACAAAAATTTTTTTTTGGATTTTCCTTTTCAGTCTTAGTCTTGATTAAGTCTCAAGGTTTTTATTTTATTTATTTTTTGAGTTTTGAGTGAGATGTTTTGTTGTGTTCTTGTGGCTTTGATTAACTTTTAAACTTGTTCACCTTGGGATCAGGAAACAGCTGCACAAAACATCACAAAAGAATTTACTTTGCAAAATTGAGTTTTAGAGTTTTTAAAATCAGTTAAAAGGTTGAGATTATATATAGATAAATAGATATATTCTTTTTTAATTTAATTAGTCTTGATTTAGTCTCGAATTTGTCTCTGAAGTTTTTATTTTATTTTTTAGGTTTGGAGTTTCATTTATATATGGAGCATTGTTGGGTAATAATAGGGCTGTTAACACAAACATCACATTATACAGGCCATAAAATATTAAAGTTTTTTTTTTTCAAATCCATTTTTTTTTTTACAAATTCAAATCAATGTATTTTCTTGCCGAGTCCAGAACAGCAGCAGCAGCAGCAGACTCGAGGGTGGTACAGAGCATTGATTTAACCCACAAAAAACACATTGGTCAATACAAGACAAGCTTAACCAAAAAATGACTTCTCGGTGATGGAAAGAGAACTCCGATTTGTAACAGTAACAGTATAGATACAGGAGAAACTAGACTGAATTAAAGTATAGCACATACACAAATCAGCTGAAGTAAAAGTATTGAAGTAAAAAGTAGTTAAAGCACACATATTCTGCTACAGTGACTTTTTTGAGCTTTAACCCTGTTCTAACAATGTTCCATCATCAAAAACACACCTGGAGTAGCATTCAGCTGCATTCACGCTGTTTTGAGGAATGTTTATTCAAAAGTCCTCACCCTTCGAGTGTCAAACACACTTCCTGATGAGCTCCTTCCATCAGTAATGTTTTTTCAGATCATCTGTGTCATTTATCAGAGAATCTTCTGCTGTTTTAAGTCCTTAAATCATCACAGACTTGTTCTGGGCATTTCTTCCTCTAATAGAACTAAATTGGATGCACTCAGTGTCATTACACACAGCAGATAAATCCTTTTATTCAACCCATAATAAAACTTTTTTTTGTTTCCAAACATGAGATGGCAAACATAAGGTGCTCAAGAGCATTAAAGGCTAATAACAATATGGAAAATGCATAATATTTTTTCATTTAAGTTAAAGAAGTCTAAAATGTTAAAACATTATTTCAAACAGATTTTGAAAGTTTTTAAAGCATTAAATTAGATTAGATCATGATAAAGATTGTACTGATTTTTGGTCAACAGCAATTCCAATCAACTTGTTACATTTTCAATTGAATTTTATGGGCATATTTTTGTTTGCGCAAAAAGTAAATACTTGAACTAAACACCTTTGAGCAATCTATAAATAACTCCTCAAACCATATAAAACATACTTTTACTTTTCAGTCCAGTTAAAAATGTTGTGGAGTAGAAAGTACAGACACTTGCTCTTAAATGCAGTGAAGTAAAAGTATCCACAAGTACTTTTACTTTTGCAATTTTTCCACCACTACTGTTCATTATTTAATTGTACATTGTTGAGTTGATAGTTGTCCTCCGTCTGAATAGTAAGTGTAGAAATACAAATGCTGCTTTTTTTTCCCCATAAATGTGTTCACACAACAAGACTTCCACACTATGAACTGATATCTTTCACTTTGTTTTCATAATTTTAACACATTCTCCCCCTTTTCATGATAAACTCTGTTGTACCTTTTGATGTTTAATGGTTTTACCCCCATCCTGATGTCGCCCCGTCTGAAAACATCTGGTCTTCCTGAGTCGTCCACAGATAATTTCCCCGCCTTTCAACATTTTATCTCCAGTGAAGTTTGCCCTGGCCGCGGCTCACTTTTCCTCGTCTCCGGTGAATTCTGAAGCCTGATATCCTAATGCCCGCACGTGGCTCGGTTCTGCAGCTCGTTTGGCTCGATAAGTCGTGGCGCTGGGGCCGGGGAGCGCGTGGCCTCAGCAATACAACACACAGAGCTGCAGGGGATTCAGCACCGGAAAGCAAACTGCACGCTTCGTTTTACCTGAAACGCGCAACTCACGACCAAACTGGGATTTTTCTGACACTACAGGGGCATTTTCTGCAACAAAAACGAAGGATTTTTCTTGCTTTAAAGTCTTGTGGGTTTGTTTGAATTGAATTAGTGCCATAAAAGGGAAGATTCCATCCTTTAAAAGATACATTTTGTCTGTTTTTGTTAATTAAAGATTGATGCAGATCCTCCAATACATTTTTTGTCTTCTTCTGAAATGAAACACACACTGTAGGATTGTCAAAAGTATCAAAAATCGAATCTAATCAACTAAAAATCAACTGAAACTAGTATGGAAACTATATACTAATTTAAGGCCAGACACTACAGGTGAATATGAAAAAATATGAAATTTAAAGATATCAATTTGAAACTTCTCCTGTAATTTACTCAAATAAATGTAAAAAAAAATAAGTTTTTCATCATGTGATATTTTCATCTAGAAATAAGGCATTTTATGTGTATTAATGGCCAAAAATGCACATATTTGGTGTTTAAATTTCTTGGTTCATTTTGTACATGGATTAGTTAAAAAAAAAAGTCACAGAGGGGATTTTGGATTTCCTATTTAGTTTTTAAGTAAACTAGATTAGACAGAAAATTATCAGAAAAATTCTAATTTCGCCTCAGTTTTTTACTTAAAACTTCAATAAATCAATTTTAGAATTAGATATCAACAAATCCTTCTGTACGTTTCGTCAAGAACGAGTTTAGGGATGATTTCAGGACGTAGTGACGTAGTTGATCTGAAAATATGTCAGAAAATCCCAGAAGTTCAGCAGGAAGTGTGTTTGACGCTCGGAGGGAGAGGATTTTCTTATAAACATTCCTCAAAACAGTTTGAATGCAACTGAACTCCAGGTTGATGATGGAACATTGTTAGAACAGGGTTAAAAGCTCAAAAAAGTCACTGGAGCAGAATATGTGCCCATTAACTCCAAGAGCTTTGAAGTTCTTTTAGGGTTAGACAAATTTTACAACAAGAAACACGACTCGAGTTGCGAAAATAGTCAGTACTTTCAGCACTTTTTGCTGGTGAGTTTGTTCATTGTTAGTGTATTTTTGATTTGCCCGTTGTTAGTGCGTGTCGGTCCTGAGCGGCAGAGCCTGTCAGAGCGATCGAAGTCCCTCTGCCTCCGTCTCCTTCCTCTCGCTCGTTGCCAGCTCCGCTCAGCTCCCGTAACAAGGCGCTGACTGACACCTCACTCTGCAGCGGTTTGTGCAGAGGGTCGTGCAGCTGTGGGGTTGTGCGTCCTGTTTCGATTATCTTTCGGCACGTGCACATTATAAATGAAACCAAAACTCACAACCTTTTCTTTGTCTGAGCCGCTCCGTTCACAGTACACTTTAGTCGCTCGAACCAAAAGTCCAGTCAGGAGTATTTCCTCCCCTCACCTGTGGAGGCGCTGCTTAGACTCAGCCAAAGAAATGACAGGCAAACGTGAGGAAGAGACTCTGAGTTTCTGCCTGAACTGCATTTGAAACAGTCTTCGGAAACACTTAAACGCCTTAAAGGGAGTCCAGTCTCCAGAAATATATAGATATAATTTACATCTCTTGTACATTTTTTTTGTCAAAATATGTACAATAAATACATCTGTAAAAAAGCATACACATTTTACGTTCTTGGAAATTATCCTTCATGAATAGAAAATGCACATGTTTCACGTTTTGCTAATTATGTTACAAAAGAATGTCAATCAAAAATGTGCACGTTGCAGTTTACCAGTTTGTGGTCCAGCTGATACGCTGTTTGGCTTCAAAATCTCAACTTTTCAGACGCTTCTTGGACCTGCTGGAAATCACAATAAATGTTGTGGATTTCCTCCCTCCTGCTCCCCTGTGAAAAGCGATTTGTACATTTCCAGCGACATCCACAACTACGAGGGTAAAGGCTAAGCTAATGAGCAGTGCAAGCGTAACACTTTTAAGCAACCAAGCTTTCTAACCGTCATTAATAACCCGTTTTCACTAACACTTACTTTTTTCTTGTAACTACTGGAGAGCTAGCTTGACCACAAAAAGCAGTTCTAACAACTGAAAATGAATGCACCTGAATATTAACAATGTGTCAAAGGGTTTGTGAAAGCTACTGCTCAAGGTGGGCAGATTTAAAGTGAGTCACAACAGTTTGGTCAGTTTGCTGAAACAACAAACTTCACAACAATCTGCTCCTAATGATGTTGTAGATTTCTCTGGGACAGTGTCACTTCAAAGGCCGTTTTCTTAAAATGCATTTTTCTCCCTCAGAGGCATAAAGATCAGCCTTAAAGTAGATCCTACACAAACTGTACAATCTGGGACTCAACACTATTTTAACGAAATGTACAGAAGGACTTTTTTATATCTAAGTACTGATTTATTGAAGTTTTAAGGGGATAAAAAGATTTTTTACGAAAATTTTCTGTTAAATCTAGTTTACTCAAAAACTAAATAAGAAATCCAGAATCCCCTCTGTAAATTTTTTTGTAACTAACACGTGTACAAAATGAACCAAGAAATTTAAACCTGGTTCTGTCCATTTTTCAGATTTAAATGTCCCAATTATGTGACATTTTGGCTGTTTTTAAATGTAAGATTTTTTCCTGTTCACCTGCAGTGTCTCACCTTAAATACTTCCTTCCTTTTGCCGTTTGAAAAGCCGCTCCAGCAGCTTTAAATCAATGAAACGACAAACACCGAGAGGCATTTTAATTTCCATTTAATACAGACCTGCCAAACTGCCGAGCTCTCTGTCATTCATTTGGTTTGTTTACAAATGTGACTTAATATTATTTTCATTTTCCAGCGAGTCAATAATTATATTGTACAGCTCTTTTCAAAACAGAGGTAGGTGCTGCATTACAATGATTTAAATCCAGAAAGTTGTAAATAAAAAACGTAGTAAGTGAGATTGCGATGGATGAATCTGAATAGGTGGACGTTGGCAGCTGTGGATTCCTCTGCAGTTCTGACATTGGCTAAATTTGAGTCATTTTAATCCACATTTTTATCCTGCTTTGGTTATTCTTTTATTCCTTTACTTCCTTTATTACTTTAAACTTGCACAGAAATAAAAACAGTCGTATTTTAGATGGAATTGAAGCCCTGAAAGAGTCCGGTTTAAGGCGAGACACTTCAGGCGAAACTCCTTTTTGTGAATTTCTTGTTTTTTGCTCAGTTTGCTCTCTCAACATATCGACTTTCATGTGGAAACAACAAACTTGTCCAATCTGCTCTTAAAGATGTTTTATTATTTCATTTAATCCACTTCATTCATAGATTTCTCTGGGACATTGTAACTTCAAAGGCTGTTTTCTTAAAATGCATTTTTCTCCCTCAGAGAAATAAAGTAGATCCCACGCAAACCAAACTGTACAATCTGGGACTCAACAACATTTTGACAAAAATCTGGAAAGATTTGTTGATATTGAATTCTAAACCTGATTCATTAAAGTTTTAAGTTAAAAAAAATGAAACGAAATTTGAATTTCTAGGGCAATTTTCAGTCAGATCTAAATTATTTAAAAACTAAATATGAAATCCAAGCTCCTGTTTTTATAACTTATTCATGTAAAAAATGAACCAAGAAATTTAAACCTTGTTTTGTCCATTTTTCAGATTGAAATGTCCCAAATATGTACAATTTGTAACACAGAAAATGCCTTATTTCTACATGAAAACATGACATGATGAAAAACTTGTAATACATTTTTTTCTTACATTTATGTGAGTAAACTACAGGAGAAGTTTCAAATGTATGTCTTTAAACTCAAGATTTTTTCCTATTCGTCATGCTTTATGTCCCATTCCAGCCGTTTCCGTGCTCAGACGTGAAGCAGAAGAGTGTTTAGGGGCCGGCGTTAGCATTAGCACGCGGCAGTGCACGTTCCTCTCCGCTCTGACCTTTGATTTGTGATGAGCTGGAGTTTAGCTTCGCTCGCGCTCGGACCCGGAGTATCGACGGGCCGGACCGACCGCTCCAAACAAACACTCCGGCTCCTGAGAGCGCAGTGACTCAGCCTTTTCAGCGCGCTCAACATTCAAGGCGTGTTTCCCAGCGAGTCAAAGTGAATTATTGATGACACACTAGTTATTTGTGTTTGATTCCACACCAAAGAATCATGAATCGCGCTGGAGTAGGTACAGTCTCAAACATTTAAGGCCAATTCATACTTCATAAGAAGTACGAACTTTGTTCGTGCGCCTCGGGCTGTAAGAACAAAATGACGTCATTTTGTTCTTACAGCCTCTGTTCGGCTGTTCTCGCAGCCTGTTCTTGGCACATCAGCTGAGCAGAACTTTGTTCGGCAGAGCTGTGCGTCAACTAGGCTCTGATTGGCCAGTTTTTCAAAAGGGGCGGGGTAAATTTCCTTGGGCGCATGTTGGAGAAATAGTGTTTGTTATCCTAAAGACAAGGTGGTCAAACCGACGGGCTGACATCCGGAAGTACGAAAAGTGCCTCTCCTCGTCTATCTCCCTCATTTGTTGAACGAGCAGACTGTATTCGCCCTGTACTACCCGCGTCGTATGAAGGCCGGACATGCCATCTTCACTCATTTCGTTCTGTCTCCTCGGCCAGCGCATGTAAAAAAAAAAAGTCGTCATCCTCCTCTCTCATCCACTCAAAAACTACATCTGCCATTGCTAAAACGATATCAACTGAGCTGTCAGCGATGGTAATCTCCATAGAAACAGCGTGGAAACAGTTGTTGGGATCACGGGGGGCGGGGTCTGAAGGAGTTCGGCTGCGGCGCTTGAGCTGAAGTATGAATGCCAGAGCCGAAACGAACTTTGTTCTTGTTCTTACAGCCTGAGGCGCACGAACAAAGTTCGTACTTCTTATGAAGTATGAATTGGCCTTTAGAGTCCTCTGTGAATTGAAGCTTTTTGTAAATGAATGATTTTCCATTATTTTATCCAACTCCAGATGCAGGAAACGGAAACTTATCAATACTACAATTAGTATACAAGTAGAAACTAAATTAAACAAGTTTCAATACAAAAAACAAAACAAATATAAATATGGGAAATTAAATGAACAACATAAATGATACTTTTATTTTGTGCCATAAAAATTACAGCCTATTGTTTCAAAAATGAGCGTTTTAAAATCGGTGTCGAGTGTCAAGCCTCTTCCTTTGTACAAGTTTGAGAAGTTTCTATCGTGACAACAGCAAAACCGTGTATCTTATATCGTCTGTTTTTTTAGTCATCTGCCTCTTCTGAATGTTCTGAAAGACAGAAGTAAATACTTAGTTTGAACTTTCAGACTAAGTATTTACTTCTAGCTTTAGTCTTTCGCTCGGAACCTTACTTCATTACGTCAAAATTATGCCCACCATTGTTAATGTAAAATATAAATAGATATTAAAAACTTGTGAAAATATGTAAACTTTAATTCTATTGTCTCGTCATATATACTTTGTGTTGCCGTCTGCACTACTTGTGCAGCTTTCTCTTGCTGCTTGTTAGCACTGTCTGTGCTGGTCACATGAACTGTCCTATCTGCAAAAATAAACTCAAACTTACAGAGGCATGTTGTGAGAAACCAAGTCTGTGTTTGAGTTTTCAGTTTTATTAAACAGAAAAAGAATGACTCGTGATCTGGAGGCCAGGGCCCTAACTCTAAATTCTGGCCCCCAGGTACAGACCTTCTCGGTGGGCCCCAATACATAAGATTGTAGATGATTTATTTATCCCAACAGCAAATTCAGTTTTTATTGTAATTTTTCATTCACTTTTGCTAGAATTCACACTGGTCAATGACTCCCGTCTTATATTATACAGCAATGTTTGTTTTTGCAATAACTACCAGACCAATTTGACAAAGATCTTGAAATGTATCATTCAATCAATCATTAACTACAAATTATAACGACTACTTTTAGTTGTTTGCAAATTGACTTGACTATGTGAACAATGATTTTCATCTTTTAAAGGCCCTCATCTTTTGGGCCCTTGTGTCATAAAATGTCTTTTATTACAACAAAAAAAGATCAAAGCGAAGAAAAATACTATCCAACGCCCCTGCTGAAATAACAGATTGTCCGACAGATAAGGATTCCATTTTTGCTCCGTATCTCCCAGCTTTATTCTCATGTGTTTTTGTCTCTCACTGCAAGTTCTTAATGCTGTAGTGTCACTTTCATAAACTCTATAGTACTTTACCACCTCAGAGTATGGCACGGTCCTGTTAATGCACACATTAGTAAAGTGTCCATGACGCACGCACAGGTATAATTCCTCCATTGCATTCTACTTTTAGATGCCAGAGCCACCAGCTGAGTGGGATTGAAAATGAAAAACAACAGCTGCAGAACATAAAGGTTTCACTGAAATCTACTCTCGGATTCTCTTAAAGGCAGAGAAAAACGCCGCCCACTGCCCTTTCCCACCGCGGCGCTTGAGACCCTCAGGTGTGTTTGCGTCCTGTCGTCTGCAGCCGCTCTGGCAGATGGGACTCTCCCGAAACGAGCGCGAGCCGCCGAGTCCAGAGCTGTTTTTAGACGCACAAAGGTCAGAGGTGTGCGGCGGGTGAAGGCTCCTGAACCGTGTCTGCGAGCAAGAGGAGGAAAGGGAGAAGAGACAGAGGAAAGAGAGACGGAGAAGAGAGACGGAGCAGAGAGAAGAGCCGGAGGAAAGAGAGAAGAGCCGGAGGAAAGAGAGAAGAGACGGAGGAAAGAGAGAAGAGACGGAGCAGAGAGAAGAGCGGAAGGAAAGAGAGAAGAGACGTAGAAGAGAGACGGAGCAAAGAGAAGAGCGGGAAGAAAGAGAGAAGAGCTGGTGGAAAGAGAGAAGAGACGGAGTAGAGAGACGAAGCAGAGAGAAGAGACGGCGGAAAGGGAGAAGAGACGGAGCAGAGAGAAGAGCGGAAGGAAAGAGAGAAGAGACGTAGAAGAGAGAGAAGAGAGAGCGAAAGAGAGAAGAGCTGGTGGAAAGAGAGAAGAGACGGAGGAAATTGAGAAGAGACGGAGGAAAGGGAGAAGAGACGGAGGAAAGGGAGAAGAGACGGAAGAAAGGGAGAAGAGACCGAGGAAAGAGAGAAGAGACGGAGGAAATTGAGAAGAGAGACGGAGAAGAGAGAAAAGACGAAGGTAAAAGAGAAGAGATGGAGAAGAGAGAAGTGACGGAACAGAGGGAAGAGACCAGAAGGTTTGTAGTGTTGGGATACTGAAATTTCCAACTCTTTCATTATCAAAGAAAAAGCTTGGTAATTGGTCAGGAATGTCACATTTTTTATCGTCGTCTAGAGAAGAAGCAAGTTTATTTGTCAAGTATACTTCATACACAAAGTGGTTCAAAGTGCTTTACAGAACAGGAAAATATACATTAAAATCCCAGTCAAAACAGATTTGGCATCATTAGAGTGTAAGTAAAATCCTCTCCGTCATTTGCACAGTTAAACAGAACAGTTTTGAGCTGAGATTGCTCACATTGTCAGAGTCGAGGTCTGACTCACATCTGCAGAAGACTGTTCCAGATCGGAGCTGGATAAAACTGAAACAGTGTGGATAGAAGTCCAAACGTCCCAATTTCTAAAATGATGTCCAGGTGAAACCTTTTCTACCTGAGGTATCGCCGTGACTGTAATTATTCACAATTATTGACAAGGTGAAACCAAACTTTCAGAGAGATCAAGTCAAGTCAAGTCAAATTTATTTATAAAGCACATTTAAAAACAACCAGAGAGATGACGTTAATGTTACATCAGCTCTTTTGTAGAATCATTTTGTTTCTTCTGTATCAGACAACGGGTAAGAGATGATGTCAGCACCTTTTTCACCTTTTGCTTTACATTTACAAGGTATATTTGGTATATTTTACAATTTAGAAATGATAATACCTTATAATCCACAAACTTCAAACTATGTGTTTTAATAATAAGCTCATGTTGATATTAATTAAGTAATGTATTATTAGGCCCAATAATTACTGACGCAGTGATCTGCACAAGCCTGGGATTTTAGGCAGGTCCACTGTCTTTGAGTGTTTTTGTGAATTATCAAACCTTCAGCTGCAGGAGTCATGAGTCCAAACATCTGCAGCTTTAGGATGAGTAACGTTTGTTTGTGTCAAAGTACTGCTGAACCGCTTTGTCGAATTATTGAGGAGAAGAAGCTGAAAAGAACACGGGAGAAAGTGGGAGAGTCAGATGCCCTCCCCGTGTGTGATTCACCTGTTCATGCTTACTTCTCACATACTGCTGTGTGATGCACTGTGTAAACGCACCTGGTGCTCATGGCTTTAGTTTCATCAGACAGAGTGTGTGTTTGCGATGTTCGCTTCATAACAGTGCGGTAAAGCTCAACTTTATCTGGAGAACAAATGAGCTGCTTCTCCCACTTTGACATTCTCTCTGAGCTGATCCTGAAGCTCCTGCACTCACATCCCGCGTGTTCTCTGTCCATTTAATTGTTGAGGAAAGTTGAATAGTCCGTGGAGAAGTGCAGAGTATCCATGCTGGGTTCACCTCTCTGTGCTGCGCGCCAGGAGCAGTGGGGGAGGGGCTGTGTAGGCGCTAATGCTGCAGTGCATTATGGTAGTTGTAGTTTTGACTGGTTCTATGCGTTTTATTGACGGGCCGTTTATGATACTAATTAAAAATCATCTCGGGGGCCACCAGAAATCACCTTGAGGGCTGCATTTGGCCTGCAGGCCGTAAGTTTGAGACCCCTGTTTTAGATGCTCCAGTTTTCCCTTCCACAACAAAGTACAACATGCTCCTCCTGCTGGGGCCAGGACTCTCCCGAAAAAGAGATGAAAAAGACTTTCCAAGTTTAAAAAAAGGTCAAGATAAATTCATGTTTTTCTCTAAATGTAAAGCACTTCCTGTTAAACAAAGCGACCACAGTTGAGCTCCACACACCACAAAAGTAAAGTGAAATGCCCTCACACGTGGAGGTGTAAGTTGCTCATTAAAAGCGCGTTAGCATGAAGTCAGCTGTTAGCCAATGTTCCTGTAACTCAGCGGACTAATTACGAAAAAGCTCGGCCACCTCGGGAGGTGCTGGCAAACTTAGAATTTAAATCACATAGTGCTCCGGGAGTGCTGTGCTTATTAAGATGAAATGACTTTTCTGCAACTTTTAAATGTTGCAAATAGTTTCAGGAAAAAAGTGGGATGGAATGGAAAATTTCTTACCAATTTTACACTTTCAAGCTTGTATCGTTACTCATCCATCCAGCTTTTTATGCTTATTTCGTATTTATTTTATCACCAGAAAAGGTCATTTATATTTCTGATGATTATTTGTTAAGAAAGCTGTCCAAGACTCCATCGAGATGTTGCAACTTCGCTGAGACTTTGAGACCAGAGGCTAACGGTGGAATCGTTTATTTGTAAAGTAATTCAACCATGTGACATTCATCCATTGGCTCGGGAAAATTAAAAATCATAAGGCCTTGGGTGACAGTGGCTGAATGCTTAACCACAAACTTTCTAAACCGCTTTGTCAGACGGGTTTTAGGATCAGTGAGAGCTTTGTAGGTGATTAAAGGAATAGAAAGAACCAGGGAGGCCAGTTCTGGAGTCATGTGTGGATTTGTTGTTGTGTTTGCTGGATTCTTACTGCTGTTTTCTGGATTTAATTAAGGTGATGTCCATAGACCCTTTAAAAGTTTTTAAACAAAAACTTTGTAAATTCCGGAATAGAGGCAAAAGTGAAGTGGAACATTATGTGATTTCACTGGAGCAGCTGGGATTAACCTCAGAACGTCACAAAATATGAAAAATCTAGGTGGTTTTGGCAAATTAAAACCACTCAGACAGAGCCTGGTTTAAAGACATTTACAATTGTCGTCTACATCATTTGTTGATAGGAGATTACAATAAACGTTTTACATTTTGATGAAGGGAACATCCAGGTTTTAAGATTTTACTGGACAAATACTTACAGAAATTTTGTGCTCACAATTATTTTTAAATTAATCTCTAAATTTACAACGCACTTTGCCACAAATTATACTTTTATTGTGAAGCTCAAATACAATTTTGGGGCTATAAGGCAAACTAACTGACATTTCTACCCTGGAACTTCAAAATTGTTGCTTATTTTTTGTTAGAAAGACTCAAAACCATCAGAATTTAGATCTGATGTCAGTAACATTTTTCAAGTATGCTCTGATCTACTTAATTTTGTCTCCAGTTGCCTCCATTCTGCAATTCTGAAGATTCTAATGACAGGATTTTAAAGGGTGTTTAGTTAGAAGTCATTCCTGAGCAGAGAGCATTACAATAATCAATTCCTGATGAGACGAGAAGCGGTGAATATGATCTCTTTTTGGTTTCATGACGCGTTGCCGAATGTATCTGTGTGAAAGTGGGTGAGGGATCGATGGTGGAGGCAGAGATCGATGGCACAAACGAGCAGCTTCTACGTTTGTCCGCACTTCTTCCAATTTCTTACAGTTTTACGTTACTCATATCTTTTGTCCGCTTCTTTTGTTTGAGGCATAAACAGTGGCCTGCTATCTCCATGCATGACGTGTACTCTGCTGTGGATGATCTGGAAATGTTCTTGTATTGACTCAAACTCAAGGGTACAAGGATTTTATAAAATCCAAAACGGTACGCTACAAGGCCAACAAATATAGGTTAACGAATATATTGAGACTGGAATACTATAAAAGAATTCTGTATGAAAATAAACATAACATTAAAGTCTATATTAAGGTTCTTAAAATGTTCTAATTATCACTTAGTTTGATGGGAGGGCACCTGAGGCAATTATTTTTTGTAGTTTTACATCTGTGAAGTTGCAGTTTGTGAAGAAATTTTGAAAAATAAAAGTTTAAAATGACATGAAGTAGTGCTGAGTTCTAAAATGGAATCTCACTGTGATGTCATCAAAAAGCGACGTGCTGTAAATACAAAGACAATTGCAAACAACTGACACAATTATTTCATGGTTTAAAGTGTCATTCAATAAAATAAAGGCGTTATCGGGTATTATCATTTGTCAAATCATAACTGTTGTGTCATTTATGTGGGTTTTAGCCCTTATTTTCAAAATGGTTGCTCGGTAACAGTTGTAGAATTACTACGTCATATTTGCTCAACCAGGAAGTATAATTTTAAACATCACAAAACCTGTCAAACTGGAGTAAATAAGCTAAATATTTAGTAAAATCTTAAATATAATCATGTTCACTACACTTTAGTGAAATGTGTAGTTTAACCAGTCATAAAGACTTTTAAGGACACATGGAATTATTTTTGTTTTGCTAAATAACTTTCCATTTATATTTTCTTAAAGACACTTTTAAACTGTAATAGAGACGTGGCTTTTTTAACTCATCGCAACAATTATTCCATAATTTAACTCCTTTATTTGAGAAACAGTGTTCCCTCAGTGTGGTTCTCACATGAGGCCTGGCAAACAGATCTGCTTTTGTCATAGTTCAATACTAAGAGCTTGAAAAAAAGCAGAATATGTCTCCTTTAAAGGGGACATATTCCGCAAAATCACCTTTAAGGAGCTTTTAACCATTTAAATTCATTTTTAACTCTTGTGTTTGTTTGATTCCGGCAGATTTGAGTTAATTCTGTTTTTTCCTAAAAATAAGTAAATGACAATGTGTTGCTTGTTACAGTGAAACACCACTATGAAGAGGCGGGGCTTAACAGTTCTGCCGTTTTGAACAGGAAATCAGTGGATCTGTTTCTATTATTAAGCCGTTTTAGATGAACATTAGTGTTTGCAATGAACAAAATGTGAAATGATGATATACTTATGTTATACTTTAATATTAAGTACCTGGAAAAAGCTTAATATGCCTCCTTTACAAAACCAAGAGAATCATAACAGGTTTATACATGTTGTGAAAATGTTTAGGAAATCTTTCACATTGTTTTTGAGTAAAAGACTACATTAATCGTTATAATACATCCTCACACTATGGGCTCCTGATAATAAAACACTGTAAAACCAGCTTTGCGTTCAGTTTAATCCAAAACAACGTTACATTTTGTACCTCGAGTGCGAAGTCAAAACCTGTTGGCTCAATTTTCCACAGTTTTGTCCCAAACACGGCGCTGTCTGTTCCAATCACATCCAACATTACAAAGTGCCTTCGATTGGAACGTTTCCCTTTTGGCCGATTAGCCTCCGTGTGTGGTGAGTGGAGCCGAGGATTCTGGGAGTTTTACGACACTTTGAGTTCGGGTGACCCCAGCTTGACCCCTGTCTCGGGGCTGTTCTACCTGCTTTTGGAGAGGAACCGCTTCTGACAGAGAGTCTGAAAGTGTGTGTGTGTGGGGGGGTGCGTGAGTGTGTGTGTGTGTGAGTGTGTGTGGGGGTGTGTGAGAATGTGTGCGTGTGTGTGTGTGCGTGTGTGTGGGGGTGTGAAGGTGTGAGAATGTGTGCGTGTGTGTGAGAATGTGTGCGTGTGTTTGTATGTATGTGGGGAATTTGTGTCTGAGTGTGCATGAGAATGTGTGCGTGTGTTTGTATGTTTGTGTGTGTATGTGTGTGAGAATGTGTTTGTGTGTTTATGTGTGTTTGTGTGTATGTGTGAGAGAATGTATGCGTGTGTGTGTGTATTTGTTTGTGTGTGAGAACGTGTGCGTGTATTTGTTTGTGTGTGAGAGTGTGAGTGTTTGTATGAGAGAATGTGTGTCTGAGTGTAAGTGTGTGTGTTTGTGAGAATTTGTTTGTGTGTGTGTGTGCGTGGGGGTGTGAGAGTGTGTGTGTGCGTGCCTGTGTGTTTGTGTGAGAATGTGTGCCTGTGTGTGGGGGGGTGTGAAGGTGTGAGAATGTGTGTATGTGTGTGAGAATGTATGCGTGTGTTTTTGTGTGTATGTGTGTGAGAATGTGTGTGTTTTTGTGTGGGGGGTGTGTGTGTGTGTGGGGGTGTGAAGGTGTGAGAATGTGTGCGTGTGTGTGAGAATGTGTGCGTGTGTTTGTTTGTATGTATGTATGTGGGAATGTGTGTCTGAGTGTGCGTGTGTTTGTATGATTGTGTGTTAGAATGTGTGCGTGTGTTTTTGTGTGTATGTGTGTGAGAACGCGTGCATGTGTTTGTGAGAATGTATGTGTGTGTGTGTGTTTGTTTGTGTGTGAGAATGTGTGCGTGTGTTTGTTTGTGTGTGAGACTGTTTGTGTGAACAGGGCCCCACAGGGCTTATGTGGAGCGACAGGTCCAAAAATATGAACCATTTTAGTTTGACCTGTTGACACTAAAGTCCTCACTGTTACTGTGGCAGAGTGGTTAGCCTCAGTCACATGAACAGTTTCTCCGCTCTGACGTTGGACTCATGGACGCTTTATAAAACATGTCACTTTAATTAGTCTGTTATTCAACATCTTATGTTTGCCTCCTTTTATTCTATCATAGTTCATTCATTGTTTCATGCATCATTTCAACAAAGGAAGTGTCTGTTTTGTTTTGTTTGTGTGTGTTTTTCAGAATGTATGCATGTGTGTGTGTGTGTGTGTGAGTGTGTGTGTGTGTGTGTGTGTTTGTGTGTGAGAGTGTGTGTCTGAGTGTGAGTGTGTATGTGTTTGTGAGAATTTGGGTGTGAGAATGTGTGTGTGTATTTGTTTGTTTGTGTGTGAGAGTGTGTATGTGTATTTGTTTGTGTCTGAGTGTGTGTGTGTGTGTGTGTGTGTTTGTGTGTGAGAGTGTGTGTGTGTATGTTTGTGTGTGTGTCTGAGTGTGTGTGTTTGTGTGTGAGAGTGTGTGTGTGTGTGTATGTTTGTGTGTGTGTCTGAGTGTGTGTGTTTGTGTGTGAGTGTGTGTGTGTGTGTATGTTTGTGTGTGTGTCTGAGTGTGTGTGTGAGAGTGTGTGTCTGAGTGTGCGTGCGTGCGTGTGTGTGTGTCTGAGTGTGTGTGTCTGTGTGTGTTTGTGTGTGAGAGTGTGTGTCTGTGTGTGCGTGTGTGTGTGTGTGTGTGTGTGTGTGTGTGTGTGTGTGTGTGTCTGTGTGTGTTTGTGTGTGAGACTGTTTGTGTGAAGCGCGGGAAACAGGGCCCCGTCAGGGCTTATGTGGAGCGACAGGTCCAAAAATATGAACCATTTTAGTTTGACCTGTTGACACTAAAGTCCTCACTGTTACTGTGGCAGAGTGGTTAGCCTCAGTCACATGAACAGTTTCTCCGCTCTGACATTGGGCTCATGGACGCTTTATAAAACATGTCACTTTAATTAGTCTGTTATTCAACATCTTATGCTTGTCTCCTTTTATTATATCATAGTTCATTCATTGTTTCATGCATCATTTCAACAAAGCAAGTGTCTTGTGAATTTTGTTCAATGACTACTACCACCATCTACTACTGCTACTACTGCTACTGCTACTGTTGCTACCATCACTACTACTCCTCAGTGCACAGTGACTCTGGTCTGGAGAGACTCACGGCTCCTGACAGGTTTCCACAGCAGCAGTGAAATGCAGAGGGTGCATTATAAATATACTTTAACTCTCATTACTACCACTCTGAGTGCCACTTCTTTCCAGTTTGTTACATTCGTTGTAGATAAAGTCCGATGTCTGAGATTGTGACACTTGGACCAGGGGTGGTGTTGGTTATTGGTGATATTGGTGAGTTTCCCTATATTGGTATCTGTCAGACATAGAAAATGTTGCAGATATTTGGCACTGATCTTTATTCTGCACTGCTCTGTGTGAGCTCATGTGTTTGTCCTGTTTGTCCTCAACATCAGATTTGTCTTTTTGAAAAGGCGCATGAGCAAGAATACACATGAGGCAATGAGGCAAAAAAGGCTAAAATGTTTGCGTCTTTACACAAACAATAAGTACATTTCATCATCAAGTTAATGTGTGAACTTTACCACAACGTCACATAAATATGTGCTCTGATTATTAGTAGCGACAAATGTCTGTTATCGGCTTTGACAATTGGACATATATCAAATATCAAGCTCAAAAGATCAAAAAATTCATTTCAGATCATCAGACGTGAAAAGAGGAGCAATCTAGTGCCGTAGTACTTCAGACTGGTCTTGAGACAGATCTATTTTTTTTTTTTTGCAGTCTCATGACCCTCAGGAGTGAGACAACAGTTCATTATGGCTCCTGTCAGCAATAAACTCACAGGAGAGCAGGAGGCTTGTGAAGGCAGCGCTCGTCTGGAGCCAGTGGATACTGTGCAACACTCCACTAAAAGCTGCCTTGGATTTTAAACATCTCACGTGTTCAACTCAGGACAGAAACTAATCCAAACTAATGCAACAGTCACTGGCCACAGAGATGTGCTGTGGTTGGTCTTGTCTTGGTCTCGATTACTGTCTTGACTGTAACACCAGGAATCATCATAAATAGTTTTCATGACCTCCATATCTTTCTTTAAACACCTCTAATATCTGTTTTGTAGCAGATGCAGCTGAAGCGGCTTCATGTCTCCCATGATCCTCTGCGGGGTATTGGGTGTCACTCTGCCTCCGCTCGTCCCTCTATCTCTCGCTGGTGACGCACACCTCTTCTTTAAGCCCGTAACGACTCCCTTTGAGGTGGAATGGAGTGTGTGTTAGAGGAATTAGCGGCTCGGCGCAGCATATGGGGCTGTAAAAATGTGGATGTGTCAGCACTTTAACGGCGACGTGTGAAAATGGTTCAAATGCGTACTTTAGAGACAGGCCTGGCTCCGGTCCCTTCTGAGAGAGCTCCAATCTGCTGCGAGCCACGGCAGACTCCATGAATATGGATGAGTGTGGGTTTGAACGAGCCAACTCTGTCTCTTTATGTTGAAGGATCAATTTAAGAGTAAAGTGTGTCACATGTCATGGAGGATATTGGTCTTATGCATTCATGTTCGCAAACCTGATTGAAGGAAAGTTATCGATTAAAAGTAAGAAATCTGAACAGATTATCTGTCTCTCCTCATTGTTTTAGAGAAGGAGTGGGTCCAGGCTCACTATGAAAACTTGTTTCTGCTTGTAATAAAGTAAAATCTGTTTTGCCTCGGTACACAAGCAGAGAGCAGACTGATCTTACACATGCAAGTGTCTCCCCCATGGACACAACTACAAAGTGAGTTTGAGTATAAGTATAAAACTGTGGTTGTTGTCATCATTGTGTATCAATCAAATGATACAGACATAGGTGTGTCTTTTCAATGCAGTGAATGTGGTTCTTGACATAATGGAACTTCTTAAGTTTGTGATTTTTTTTTAAGGTTCAGTAATGTAAATGAGATAAATCCTGGTGAATCCAGATACAATTGAAAAGCCTGGGTTATTGGTTCCTGCCAGACACATGACCTGTACAGTGTTTATTAGGTTTTTAATGCTTTTAGCGCAGACTTTGATGAAGGTCTTTTTTCCCGTTTGAAGTTGGTGTAAAGTCATGAAAAGCTGTTCAAAAGCTCTGATATCTGGGATGACTGCTCTGCGAGACGTTAGAGGCAAAAAACCAACACCTTCCAAGCAACATTTGTGACCAGTGAATTTTGAGTTTATAGAAAGGTAAAGTACAAACATTAAACACTCGTCGCTCAGTGTCGAAACAATATCACAGCTTAACTCCATTCTTACGTTGGCTGAATTTTGAACTAGGAGAAAGAGATTCAGCAAGTTTACATTTCTTCCCACTTCCCTTTCTGAGATATGTTGGAGTATTGATGGAGTTATTATATGTCTCCCTTGTAATTGACAATATGCTCTATGAACAACCTAAAATAAATTGATTCATTCAAAGTATTGTCTATCGTAATAAAAAAAAGGTAGACAATTTAGTTTTTTTGTATAATCACAATAATCCCTGTAATACCATTAGACTGCACACAAAAAAGTTCCTGTCTTTTTTCTCTGATAACAAAGTGCCATTCTATTATAGTTGGTTAAATGTGCAACTTATTCACAAAATAAAAAATGATTACTAACCATGAAATTTTGGCTCCTCCCTCTGGGTCCAGAACTCCCCAGAATCTCAGTGGGAGTTTCCTGGTTCAATTAAAGTAAACGGATAAACAGTCATCTATTTTTAATCGATCAAAGTAACATTTTAACCTTATTAAATATCTTCCATGTGGCAGCTGCAAATTTATTTTTTTAATCCCCCGCTGTCGCCCCCTGCTGTCTCTGGGCGGAAAGCCAGCTTTAACATTTCCTGATTGCGACTTAAACACAACTCTCCTGAGAAACCTTAGCTGTTTTTAAAATATTTGTCGACATGAGATGTTTAGTATGTGATCAGACTTCCTTATTTCAATCAAAAGGAAGGGTTAGGGTTAGCTTTTGGTGTCTTTTACTGGCAGTGTATTTTCACAAGAGACATGCAGGGGGAGCTCTGTCACTGAAGTTACTTTGGTCTACATTTATATTTAGCGTGAAATCATTGTTAATTGCCTTTCAACTGGCCATAAAAATCATGACACAAAATCTCAGTATCGTCTCGTGACTTCATCCAACTGAAGTAGTTTTAAGGCGTCTAAACTTTCATCGTCGTGAGACCCATTTGGAGTTTGCCGACTAATCAACCAAGAACCAGCCAATCCTCTGATCACTGAGCCAGAGTTTCGTAAATCACACACATAAAAGTAAAATGCTGTTGTCCTTATTATTTTTTCCCCCTCAGTAATTGAACTTGCTTGATGATAAACCTTGATCCTTGTCTTAAGCCCAAAGCGAAAGGCGGCAACTCCACTGGCATGTCATTAGCGCGCACAGGGTATTAGGCTACAGTTTTTAATTGAATCTAAACAGACAAGCGCCGCCCCTCGTTAACTGGCCCTGACCGTTGATTAATTCTCCGTGGGGTAATAATAATGTGTGAGTGTTTGTGCCCCTTCAGACGGGAGGAGGCTGTTACACACTGCAGGTAAGGCCCAGATTGAATTAAAGCGCGCTGAAGGTGATGCTAATTGCAGAGGCTGGACACAATGTAATTTAACAGTTGGCTAACTTTACCTCTGCTCGTGCGGAGGTGACTGTGGGCCACGAAACGGCGAAAAACTCATCACTTACTCCACGCAGTCAAGAGCATGTTTAGAAGGACTGCTCTGGATACTTGGACTTGACTCTTGTTCTATTGAGGATTAAAAAAAAGTAAAGAAATGTAGTTGAGTACATTTTCATAGTGGATACTTTTTACTTAGCTGTGTCTGAGAGCAGGTCTCTGTACTTTTAATGCACTACATCACTGAACTGGACTGAAAAGTAAGTAGATTTTTTTGTTTGTTTTTTTTTTACTGTGATACCTTTACTTGAGTTTTTTTTCTTGTGTACCTTTACTTTAGCTCAAGTAACAGATGGAGTTCTTCTTCCATCTCCAACTCTTTCAGGTTCGTGTCGGGCGGTGCTTGTGCTTTTAGTCGTACGCTGAGAACACACTTTCTGTGCAAATACCAACAAGCAGTCGACGTGTTTGTGGCTTTTAGATGAAAGTGAACGGCTGATTGAAAACCTGAATTCAAGTGCCTTCTTTGCTCCTTTATCATTAAAGCTGGGGTACTCCACTTTCTTTGGGATAAAATCAAAATGTGTGCAATAAAGTATTTCAACTTTCGTGAACCTTGAAGCAAACTGTCTGCAGCGCTCTGACCGGCTGAGCTTTGGCTTTTGCTCCACACCGGCTTCACTTTGCTGTCTGATAAAACCCGTTCTAGTGCTTCGCCGGTGGTGCAGTGGTTGAGGGCGATGCAAGAGCGTTGGGTTCAATCCCTCAACGTTTTTTCGCACGTCTCTACCCTTTTTCTCCCCCTTTCACGCTACAACTGTTCTGTCTCGCTCTCTTCACCTTTCACACTACAAGCAGTCGACTACTAAAATAACAGTTTCAGCCCTAAGGATTGAAAATTGTTGATAAGTCAACACAAGGAAAAAAATTAGGGCTAGGCGATATGGTGATAAAAATCGAATGAGCTGGTCCCTGTGACAGTCTATTTTTGTGATGCAGCTGTCTGTTCAAGCACACTTTTTCTCCTGTTGTTTAGCCTCTGAAGCCTCTGAGCAGATTACTTTATTTACCTCTTAAAGGCCAGAGTTGCACAATTAAACCAAATCCACACAAAATTGCAATTTTAATGGATGCCATAGCAAATCACAAAAGTTACAATTTTTGAAGTGCGATAATTTCTACCAGAAACAACAAAATGTCTTGCTTTGATCTGAATAAAAACTGCTAACACTGTTGTTTGGATTTGTACAAATATGTTCTAAAACAAGGGACAAAAGTGCAACCAAAAGTGATAAAAATGCATTCAAAAGAGACAAAAAACAGGCCTACAAACAACAAATGCGACTCAACGCGCCAAAACACGGCTAAAAGTGACAAAGGCACAACTAAAAGTCACAAAGGCGTGACTAAAAACAAAGATTTGACTAAAAGTGACAAAGACGTGACTAAAAAACAACAAAGACGCGACTCAAAACAGCAAAGACATGACTAAAAACAACAAAGATGCAACTAAAAGTGACAAAGACACGTTTAAATAGACAAACAACTGAACGTGACAAAAACTCAACTAAAAGTGACAAACTTGTGGTAACTGAATCCCATTATTAAAACATAAATGGCAAATCTAATCCCAATCGCACTGGTCAGATCACAGATCTCGTAGCTCTATTAAAGGCAATAGAAAAATACAAAGTTTACGTGAATTGTTATAAAATCGCAAGCATGATCTGACCCCAAGAAAAACGTGATAATGTTTTGCCATATTGACAATTTAGCCATAAAATCTTTACTTCATGCACTTTTTGCCCAAATGCTCCTGTGCTACTGAGTCCTGGTTATTTAACAGTTTGGCTCACGCTGTTGTTTTTCTGCTGATGGCGAGCCCCCGTGAGCGGCTCTAATTGGAGGAAAATTGCCTGTTAAAATGAGTTTGTGAGGAGCGACGACGAGCCTTACCAACGCACCATGCTGACTAACGTTTTCTTCTGCTTCTGTTTTTCCAGTCAATCAGAGAAATCCCCGGACATCAGGAACTCGGGATCAGCACTCGTCTCTGAGGTCAGAACAAAATCACACTGTTTGAATGTGCGATGTCTAAAGTTGTGTCCACAATATGCTGGAATTGTCGGTTGTGCTCGCAGTGTCTCATCTAAAAATTCAATCAGAAATAACGGGTGGAATTTGCAGACCTTAGGGTTATGAAGCAAAACCTGGCAAAGCGTCTACTCTGTCAGAGTGAAATTGGTGCCATCGTTCAACACCAGACGTGATCGTTGTCGGTTGAAAAAACTCTAGAGACCCAACTATTTTTTCCATTCTCGCCTTGTGTCTTTTAACTGTACTTTTCCAAATTAAAAGTATTAAAAGAGTATACTTTGTTCAATATACATTTGTTAGATATCATTTGAAAGGTAAACATTTCTAGTTTCTCGTGATATACCTTTTCTGATATAAAACATAAAGCCATTCATCAAGCATTATCAAACACATACTTTATTGTAGAAACTCCAAATTCATTACAGTTATTGCCCTACTCGTCAACTACAATTGTGTGAGATATATTTGAAGTATATGGAAATGGTGCTTATTATACTGGACTTGTGCTTATAATCGTGTAATAGAGCACAAATGTTCCCAAAAGTGCCAACTGCAATAAAGACAAACACATTTCTTCAAACATGTCAAATAAGAAATTGTTTTTTGTGCTCTTCACATAAATTAAAATTTACATTTATGTATTTTATGTACATTTATGTTTTTTTTGTAAAGAGGGAGTACTTGATATTTTTGATATCTAGATTTTTTGGGGACAAAACTAGACCAACCAAGCCAGGATTAGACTATATTCTGAATTAAGGCTTAAAAAGAATTATTTTAGTGCTTTTGGCTTCTTTTTTGCCCTGTATTGCTCTTTTGGGTTGTACTGTGGCACAAAATTAATACTATAAATGTTTTGTGGGGGAAAAACTGAGCTTCTCAATGAATGAATGGGAAAAGAACATCATCTTAACAGGTTAATAATGATACGACACGATTGTGGAGCTAATCACTAACAAACGATAATAATAAGGTTCATTTGTGGATCATCAATTTGGATCATTCTTGCAAAAAAGAGTATTATTTTCAGCAAAATCAAATTGTAAAAGGGCAACGCAGCCAAGTCAACAATCTTTGAATCATTTGAATCTTTGCAAAACATTTAAACTGTGGGTCTGTGTTGACGAAACAGCTCTAGATTGTAAAAACGATTATGTTGGTAATTGATTAGTCTAGCGATTTATTCTTTCGATTAGTTGTTTAGAAAACGAAAGGCCTCTGAATCTGAGATTTTTACTAAATTGTACTCCTCTTGAAGAGCCTTTTGATACATCCTGGAGGAGAATATTGTAGATGAACAAGTATTTTAATCAAATCTGTGCCATTTTTGTGTTATTCCTACTGTCTTTCAGCACATAGAACATTTTAGAGTTTGTGCATTGACCATTTAACTTTTACTCGATTATTTAATTAGTTGACAATTATTCCTATAATGAATTAGTTACAATTAATCGATTAACTTGTTGCAGCCCTGTATTGTGTCGTCACACAGCAACAAACATGGAAATTTTCAAACATTTAAGTTCTGCAGTTAACGTTGAGTCAAAGAATGCTCACATTAAAGTCTGATGAAGACTGTACCGACACGGGTATAACAGTTGTGCTGCGTTCATTCTACAATGAGAAGGTTCTGATTTGTTTGCTTTTATCTCAGAAAGTTGGGATTTTGATGTCACCAATAACCGCAAAATTTGTTGTTATTCTTCTCAAAGCTAACTGTTACTACTTTGATATCATACCACCATTTTAAGTGCTTTAGTGGGTCTAACACTAGTGTTCTACAAAGACGAGGCAGTGATATGTTGAACAGATGAAGGACATGCTACATTATTATTACCAGATGATGTAACAGCTGTCGTTAAAGAAATCTGAGGCACAAAACATAAAAGTCTTTTTATTATAACATGGACTGCCACTGATCACTGAAGACATGTTGGTTTGTCATGAAAAGCCTTTGTAAAGAAAAGAAGTTTCAATCTCAATGTTTTTTTTAATACTTGGTTAAATAGAGGTTAATAAATAAATACTAAAGAGTACCTCGGATTTCTTCCATGACGGCTGTTACGTCGTCTGGTAAAAATATAAAAAGTCCTTCCATCTGTTCAACATATTATCATTTTTTTCTTCAGCTTGCTTAGTCTGTCTTGTACAAATTCACTCTTATGATTTGCACAACTGACAGTGAACCGCAAAATGTAGTAACGTCAAAGAGTTCAAACGTTTCAGATAAATTTTGGATGTTTGTCCGTCTCCACAGTAGGTGACGTCAGAAGGCGAGTTCCAGAGTTGTTTTCCCGACTTCGACTCAGAAAAACATTTTGGACTACATTGTTGAAGCATTTCTTGGGTTGTTTGTGGTTTTGTTCACTTTTGCATTGTTTTGGCCAATAAAATGCCGACAAACTTGGCTGATTTCTTCCAAAATGTTTGATTTTACTAGAGCTGTTGTCGACTAAAGACATTTTTTGGTCGAATAAAGATCGGCCAATTAGTTGACTAAAAGGAGGTGTGGCAAAACTATGAAGTGTCTCTCAGTATCTAACCCAAACTGGACTCAAGAGACCTCAATTGCACTGGAGTTCATGCAAAAAATAACAAATTATACAAGAAACAGTGTATGTTAGATATACACTGTATAGATTAAACTCACTGTAGCTCCTCAATGACAACACTGCAACACGGTTTCTCGAGTACGGGCGCCTTTATTAGCCTTCACAAATGCCGTAAACGCCGTGAAAACTACAGGACACAATAAACAGCACAATTAGACACTCCATCTTGATTTGCTAACGCTAACTAACAAGTGAAAAATACTACCTCGTGGGCCGCCTGTCACTTCGGAGGTCTTTAGGTAAATATGGAGTTAACTTGTGCAATTTCAGTCTGTGTACATTAAACATTATAGTCAGCACAACTTACATTCAGAAAGAAACAAAGGTTATAGGACATTTACCTTTACAAATACCTTGTGCAGCTTGTTAGCTAACATTTGAAAGCTGCTTTAGGCGTAGCTCTCGCTCTGACAGTCTGAGGCATGTGAGGGCGTATGTCGCGTACCTGTCGCCCGACAATCTCACAAAGTCACGTTAAATCTCGCGTTGCTAGCGGAAGTAAAACAAACGAACCGTACAATATTTCGAAATATCGTAACTTATGCAAAATAAAGACAGGGTTTAACTTTGTGATAATAATATAATATTCAACAAAAATAATCTTTCTTTTTGAACAAAAAATAAACAACTTTTATAAAGGAATCTTTTTATGCCACTTACACTCCCACCAAAATCACCAAAACTTTCAACGTGATTTTCTAAGAAGTGTCTGAGTCTTGACTATGTGCATGAACTTTATCAGTCTCTATTAAAGTCACAACTTTGTGAATAGGTCTTTCAATGTGTATTAGTCTTGTTTGTAGTTTTCCTTTGTCAAAAGTGATGTCACTGGTCCTCAGCTTCACCTTTCGGACTTTTCCATCTATACTTTGGACTGCTTCTGTCACACGAGCAAGTTTCCAATCACATCGTGGTGCATTGTCGTCTTGTAGAATCACAATGTCGTTTACTTGGAGATTACGTGATGCTTTCTGCCATTTTTGTCTCTGTTGGAGATTTAACAGGTATTCTCGCCTCCATCTCTGCCAAAACTCATTCGCTAAGAACTGTACTCTTCTCCACCTTTTGTTCAAATACAAATCTTCTTTGGAGAACTGTCCGGGAGGAGGGAGAATTACTGACGACTTCATTGTTAATATGTGATTTGGCGTAAGTGGTTCTGGGCCAGTGGGATTGTTGAGATGTTCAACGCTGAGAGGTCTGCTGTTGATGATTGCCATTGTCTCATACAGAAGTGTTCTTAGACTTGTAGTATCGAGTCTGCTTGAGGACTTGTCTAGCATCGCTGTTAGTATGTCTGCATTGTTCGAATTTGGCGCTCCCAGACGCCTCCCATGTGGCTAGCTGCTGGGACATTCATCACAAACTCACATCTGAGTGCTCTTTGGCGTTCTTGATCCATTCCTTTCATTAAGTCTGAAAACTCTCTCCTGGCGCCCATGAAGTTTGTCCCTTGGTCGCATCTTAGTTGTCGAACAGGGCCTCTTATTGCTATGAGAGTTCGAAGGCGTTGATGAAAGCATCTGTTGTTAAGTCATCTAGGGTTTCAATATGCACTGCTCTTGAGCATAAGCATGTAAACAATAGTCCGTATCTTTTGACTTCCTTTCTTCCTTCCTTTACAACGAAAGGGCCGAAACAGTCAATGCCGCAATAGGTAAACGGAGGAGCTGTTTCTGTTCTCACTTCTGGTAAATCTGCCATCTGCTGGGCATCTGTAGCTCTTCTGTATCTTCTACACTTAACGCAGCGATAAATGTGCGAAGACACTACATTTCCACATCCTAGAATCCATATTCCATTTGCACGCAACTCATTAACAGTCATACCTCTTCCTTGGTGGTGTACCCGTTCATGGTGGTGTTTGACGAGTAGGGCTGACACGTGAGAATCTTTGGGAAGAATTGCAGGGTGTTTGACTTCGTAGTTTAAGGCTGATTGAGATAACCGTCCTCCAACCCTAAGAACATCTGCTTTGTCCAGAAAAGCGTTCAACTGTCTTAGTTTGTTGTGCTTGTGTGGAGTACTTTCTCTTTGTGATCTTAATTTCTGTATTTCCTCAGGAAAGGCTTCTTCTTGTGCTTGTTTGATAATGAAGATTTCCACATCCTTTCTCTCTTCAAGATCGGAAGCTTTGTTCGTTCTTTCTTGGGAACCTTTGAACTCTTTCACAAACCTCTTAAGTCGAGCAACAGCTCTTACTGCTCTTGACCAGTCTGAGAACTTCTTCAGACGTTCCAGCAGTGTGCTTGGTTCTTTTGTCTGAATGGTATGTGTGTGACCTTTACGAAGCTCAGGATCTGCCTCAAGTATTTCTCCCACCGTTTCTTTTCTAACTGGAAGATCTTGTTGCCAAAGAAATGCAGGCCCTTGTAACCAGTTTGAGTCCTTAAGCTGAGTTGCATTTAGGCCTCTCGAGGCGTGATCAGCTGGGTTGTTTTCGGAGATGACATGATGCCATTGGTCGGGATTGGTACTTTGCCTTATTCGTTGGATACGATTCGCAACAAATGTGTGGAATCTTTTGGCGTCGTTGCTTATGTAGGCTAGAACAACTTGTGAATCAGTCCAATAAAAATCTTGAAGATTTTCAATTTCGAGCTCTTGCTTGATTACGTCTGCGCTGCGGACTGCGGTCACTGCGGAAGACAGTTCAAGCCTTGGGATGGTCGTTTGTTTAGTGGGTGTAACTCTTGCTTTACCCATGACGAGTGAGCAGGTGATCTTTCCTTCTTTGCTTATTGCTCTGAGGTATGAACATGCGCCATAGCCATTGAGACTTGCATCTGAAAAGTTGTGTAGTTCATATTGTGTAATATCGATGTTTTGTGAGTAGCTTCGTGGGATTTTTAGAGCTGCTAATTTGGGCAGGTCTCGAAGCCATGATTCCCATTGTGGTAGGATGTGCTCAGGGAGATTGTCATCCCAGTTGACTTTGTCTTTGCACAACATCTGGAGTATTTGCTTTCCAATCAGTATGAATGGTGCGACAAACCCAAGGGGGTCGAAGACTGAAGCGACTGTCGAGAGTACCCCTCTCCTTGTAAGCGGGTTTTCTTTGACTAAGACTCTGAATTGGAACTCATCTGCCTCGATACACCATTGTACTCCCAGTGCGCGCTCAATATGGGTTTCTCCAAGAGCCATATCTTGATTCTTAGGTTGAGCTTGTTCTGCTTGAGGTATTGCTGCAAGCACTTCTTTACAGTTCGACACAAACTTGTGCAGACGGAGATTGCCCGTCTTACAGAGAGCTCTTGACTCTTCAACTAGCTGTATGGCTTCAGCTGTTGACGCCACGCTAGCGAGTCCATCGTCGACATAAAAACCTCTTTGGATAAACTGGATGGTCTCTCCGCTGAACTTCTCTCTGCCTTGTGCTGCGAGATGTTTGAGTCCGAAGTTGCAGCAACCAGGGGATGAAGCTGCCCCGAAGAGGTGGACTTTCATCCTGTACACCGATGGTTTGGAGTTCAGATTGCCTTTATCCCACCAGATAAATCTCAGGTAGTCTTGATGTTCCTTGATGACATGGAATTGATGGAACATTCTCTCCACATCACACATTATGGCTATGGGACCCTTTCTGAATCGGCACAACACACCGACCAGTGCGTTGGTGAGATCTGGTCCAGTCAGAAGGTGGTCGTTGAGAGAGGTTTCTTGAAAGCGGGCTGAACCATCAAAAACCACACGGATCTTTTCGGGCTTGTGGGGGTGGTACACCCCATGGTGTGGGATGTACCAAGCTGCTTCGTTATCAAGCTCCTGCTCTGGAACCTTTTCTGCGTCTCCACGAGAAATTATATCCTCCATGAACTTGACGTAATCCTTATAGTATTTCTCGTCCTTTCTGAGGCGACGTTCCAATGAAGAAAGTCTGTGTTCTGCGTATTGTTTATTGTTTGGGAGATTAGGGCTATCTGTTTTGAATGGAAGTGGAAGTTCATAGTGACCGTCTTCCTTCTGTCTTATGCCTTTGTTCACCTTTGACATGAACAGTATGTCTTCTTGGGAAACTGGATTGTCATCTGTTGAGTGTTCAGCGAAATCTGCTTCCAGAGCCTTTATCACATGCAACGGAGTGACTTCTTTTACTTGGGTTCTGCACACAAAGTGTACTTCTTGCTTGAGCTCAACTGATTGTTGTACTGCGGGGCTTACTTCACGCACAATAACTCGATGACTGGTGCCAATAGCATCACCTTGATTGTGTACTTGATACGAACAACCAACAATGCTCCAACCAAGGTCCGTTAGTTGTGCGTAAGGTTGGTTTTCTGTGCCAGCCAAGACTTCTCTTGGTAGAAGGGCTTGTTGGCAGTTGTAGCCGATGAGTAGGCCAACCTCGCATTCCAGCAGAGGGGGTAACTTGTCTGCCAGCCTTTCGAGATGAGGCCACTTCAGGGCCGTTTCAGATGTTGGGATGTGCGACTTGTTCGCTGGGATGAACTCTCTTGTGAAGACCGGTGGCAATACAATTCTCTCCTTGCTGTTGTATCCTCTTACTTGAAGGTTTGACAGCTTTTCACATGGTATTACTGTTAACTTGGCAGACATTGTCGATAACCGTAAATTGGCCTTACTTTTGTCTGTGTCAAGGTCTTGGGCTACTTCATCCAAGATGAAAGATGTATCGCTCTGCGAGTCAAGGAGTGCATACACAAGTACCTCTTGACTTGGGTTCTTTATAGACGAGACCCAGACAGGTAATATGGATGACGTTAAAGTACTTGGGGTTTCTTGAGCAACTCTATTTGTCGTTGCAGTAGCTGGTGTGTCTTTATCTTTAGGATTGTTCTTTTCTTGAACGTCTACCTTGTCTTGAGATTCATTGTTTGTTTTCACAGGAGCTGTTCTTTTACGTTCTGTGAACTTATCATCGTGCAGGCATGTCGGATGTCTCTTTTTACACTTATCACATGTGCTTCTCTTGTCACACTTCTTTGAGTGATGCCCTGTCCTTAAACATCCAAAACAAAGCTTCTCTGTTTGTACAAACTTGACACGATCTTGAACAGTTTTTTCTGCAAACTTGCGGCATTTGTCGAGAGGGTGACCTATTCGTTTGCAAAACATGCATGTTACAGCATTGGGATTTGAGTTGTTTGAGTTTGTTGTTAGAGTCTTGGCTTGAATGACTTGGTTTGACTTGGAGTGTTTGGGTTTATCTGTTTCCAAACCTTTGAGCGCTTGTATTGATGTTATGGGGTCACAAGCCAAGTCTGCTTCGTTTGACACAAATTCTACAAATGTCTGGAAAGCTGGATAATCTCCATTGATCTGTCTCATTTCCTTAGCTTTGCGGTTCCATCTTGACACAAGCCAATCTGGTAGTTTCAACAAGATCCTCTGACTCTCCATACAATCATTGAGAACTTCCAGCGTCTTGATATGTGGCATTGCGGCTTCACAACTTTTAAGGAAGTCTGCAAATTCTCTCAACTCACATGCATCTTTTGAGTTTATTTTCGGCCAAGTGTGAAGCTTCTCTCTGAAACATTTACCAATTGTGAACGGATCACCAAACCTCTTTTCCAGCAATTGCCAGGCTGAGTCATATGCTTCGTCTGTACCGACTAGTAGAAATCCTTCGACTGCCTTTTTTGCGGATCCACCTAGGTACTTTCTGAGGTAGTAGAGTCTCTCACTTTTGGGAATGTTTTTTCTTTCGATTAAGGTTTCAAATGATAGCTGCCAGTCTTTAAACTGTAAGGGATCTCCAGTGAACAATGTAGGTTCTGGAGTTGGAAGACGATTAGCACTTATTGCTTCGGCCAATATGCTGACCAAATCTGAATTTTGTTGAAGTTGTGTGACAGCTGTTGGAATTGGTGTTGCTCGAGGAATGAATGGTGGACTTGAGGCATTGAGTGCTTGACTTGTGAGTGCTTGACTTGTGATTGGAGCTTGGTAGAGTGTGAGTGGTGTGATGGGAATTACATGATGTTCACTAACCAATTTATTGCTGCATGGCAAACTGCGGCTTTCAAAGTTATTTTCAGCTTCATTGTAGATTTTTACTCTGGCTTTGGCAGCATTTAACCTTTTGATCTCTTCCAAACGTTCGAGTTTCCTACGCTGTTCTTCCATTGCTTGTTTTCTCATCAAGTTTTCAAGTTCACACTGTTTGGTTTCAACTTCTAGCTTTTGGAGTTCGCTTGCTTGTCTCTCTTGTTCCTCCATAACAGCTAAGATTTCTTGAGATGCTGCTGCATCCGCTGCTGCTTCTACTCTTTTGACTGACTGTGCGCTTGAGAGACCTGAGCCACTACTTGATCCTTGTGACTTTGACCTTGATTTGGATCTTTCTGACTCCAAGCATGATCCAACATCTGGCCATGACTCCTCGTCTTCTTCAGCATGTCCCTCTAACCATTTTTCAGCTTTCTTAACAATAAAGTCTGAAAGGGATGTGCATGAATCAACCTTGCATCTCATGTCTGGATCAGGAGCTTGTATTTGACGGATCTCATTGTAAGTGGCTTGTACATCTCGGCAAGTACTACTGACATTATGCATCAACACGGTTAACTCACTCTCGGTAGCTGTATCAGTCAATATTACTTTACTTAATCTTGCTTCATATCTCCATTTTTCATAAACAACTTTGTATCTGCGCTTGAGAGCTCTGAGCTTGTCTTCTTGAAGTTCTTTCCCCTTTTCAGTTAAAGTTCTTGCTCTTTCACTCTTGCGAGTCCCTGCTTCAGGTTGCATACTTAGTTCAGCGCATATGCCTTCCTTGAGTGCATCAGTCATTTGTACGTCAAGTCAGATGCTTTGTAGTTTAGCTTGATGTGTTTTTAAATATGCAGTAGTATGTAGATTAGTGCATAAAGTACTTAAATATTACTATAACTTTGATTGAAATGAACTTCTTAACATGAACTGGCTATATGAACTTGTATAGATAACTTAAATGAACCTTCAATATTTTTAACTTTAAACAAAATGTACAAACTTCAACAATTAGTAAGATAGACAAGATATAACTATAAAGTGCAGCAAGTATCAAGTACCCTTTAGCAAATGTGCTGTGAAATAACCTTTGAGGAGTTCAACTTGGCTTAAACCGCTCTTATTTCCTTGGAGCACAGTCTTATTCTTGTTTTTTACTTTTACTTGTTTGAGTTTATTTGACTTTTATTAACGGAGCTCTGTGGCTGGGGAGCGATGAGGTGGTGTAATGGCGCCGCCTTGTGGTGCACCTCGATACCGCGACCCACCGTAGCTGCCGTCTTCAACTCGAGCTTCTCACCGGCGCTGGGCTGGGCGAGTTTTCACTGTAGCTCCTCAATGACAACACTGCAACACGGTTTCTCGAGTACGGGCGCCTTTATTAGCCTTCACAAATGCCGTAAACGCCGTGAAAACTACAGGACACAATAAACAGCACAATTAGACACTCCATCTTGATTTGCTAACGCTAACTAACAAGTGAAAAATACTACCTCGTGGCCGCCTGTCACTTCGGAGGTCTTTAGGTAAATATGGAGTTAACTTGTGCAATTTCAGTCTGTGTACATTAAACATTATAGTCAGCACAACTTACATTCAGAAAGAAACAAAGGTTATAGGACATTTACAAAACAAATACCTTGTGCAGCTTGTTAGCTAACATTTGAAAGCTGCTTTAGGCGTAGCTCTCGCTCTGACAGTCTGAGGCATGTGAGGGCGTATGTCGCGTACCTGTCGCCCGACAATCTCACAAAGTCACGTTAAATCTCGCGTTGCTAGCGGAAGTAAAACAAACGAACCGTACAATATTTCGAAATATCGTAACTTATGCAAAATAAAGACAGGGTTTAACTTTGTGATAATAATATAATATTCAACAAAAATAATCTTTCTTTTTGAACAAAAAATAAACAACTTTTATAAAGGAATCTTTTTATGCCACTTACACTCACAATTCAAAAATCTTTTACTAAACCACTTCATATCTTCACTTTTTGCCACTTTTGTCAAATAAATCCTTTCAAATCTAAATAAAATAATAAGTTGACTACTATTATATAATGTTGGTCGACCAGAACACCATCGACCAAATGATTACAGCTCTAGATTTTACATATTTTAGGTTGTTTATAAGTCATTGCATCTCTTTAGGTTGGTTTAGTGTTTATTTCAATTTATTGGTTGTCTTTTCCTAACCATTTTCGGTAGTTTTCTCATTAAGCTTGACTGGGTCTTACTTTCACAGCAGATGATGTTGTTCAAAAATTTGGTTGATTAATTTATCAGTTTCGAAATATATCTGTTACCTCAGGCTGTGGAGCAGTTTGGCTTTGGTGAGCATTGAATTGAATCATCTTCTTTGGCCTCGCGTGCGTTTTAAGTAAAAGGCATCTGGGCATAAAACCTCCAGCGTTTTGTGTCGGAGCCAAAGTCGGTGCAGCATCTGTTATGGGGACGCTATCCTCTTCCTGTTGGCACAATTTCACTTTCAGCACAGAAAAAAAGAACTCAAACTGTGTGCCCAAAGCCGAGGCAGCTTTTCCAGTGGACGCACAGGTGAATCTGAAGGCCGGCGAACACAAAACAGCTTTAAAAATCAAATTGTGGCACAACAAAAAGAGATGCCAGGAACAACGGGTCAATGCAGCTGCGTCTGACAAACAACCCAATGTGAAGTGGATTGGAAAAAAATGAAAAAAACCAAAAGAAAAATCTGTTGCCAGCCTGTTGCCGTGAAAGCAGAATTTCACAAATGAATGAAGTTGTTCTGAGTCCGTGCTCAGGTTCACTGTGGGTCCATTTACGAACATTTGGTTGTGTCCAAATGTCAAAGAAACCAATTGAGCTGCACTGCTTTGAATAAAGAATATCTAACTTTGATCATTTTGCCTGGCCTCGATTCTAATCTCCATGTCTTATTTAATACTGTTGATTAGCCTGGAGATGTCGCCACATAATTTAACTTCAGCGGGGCGGGACAAACATGCGTCAATCAGACGAACAGCAGCAAATTTGAATTTTTGGGACAAGTTTCAGTTAAATCTAGTTTACTCAAAAACTAAATAAGAAATCCAAAATCCCCTCTATTTTTTGTTTTTAATGTGTACAAAATGAACCAAGAAATTTAAACCTGGTTCTGTCCATTTTTCAGACTTACATGTCCCAAATATGTGCATTTTTGGCCACTTTTACACATAAAATGCCTTATTTCTACATGAAAACATGACATGATGTAAAACTTAAAATATATATTTTCTTACATTTATGTGTGTAAACTACTGGAGAAGTTTCACATTGATATATTTAAATTTAAGGTTTCTACTTATTCACTTGTAGTGTCTCACCCTGACAGTAGATTTTTCACATGTTGTTTGCAGAAGACACTAGATTCTGTACATTTTTGCTGCTTTTGCGACTTACAATTAACCAACATTATGTCTAATATGATGATCTCAAACTCTCCGATTTTAATACCTTTTTCTAAGCGGAGTGTTCTTTGGTCTGAAGGGTTTATTTGACAGAACAGTTGCCGGTGCAGTGGCAGTATCTGCTTATGTGCAACACCCCTATCCACTGCACCACCTTACACTGGGTAAGGTAAGTTTATCTGTAGAGCACAATTCGTACACAAGGCAATTCAAAGTGCTTTACATAACAGAATAAATCTGCATTCACAAAACAACTTAAGACATACATAATCATTATTGAAACAAATAACTTTAAAAGAGAAGAGCACTAAAACAGGTTTTGTTTTGGACGACGAAGTGAAGCTGGTGCGCGCTGCTAAAGCTCAGTCCATCAGAGCGCAGCACATCGTTTACTTCCGGCGTTTACAAAAGATACTTAGCGGCAGAAAGCGCACAGTGTCCCTATCACACACAAAGTGCTCCTTTTACAAGATACTCTTTCAAGGGAAAAACAAAATGTACCCAGTTTGAGGAAGAAAGTTTTAGCTTTAATAATAAACTAGAAAAGAAGGCACTTGAATTCAGGTTTACAATCAGCCGTTCACTTTCATCTAAAAGCCACAAATCACACGTTTGAGGACAGTGAGGAAAGATTATAAGCAGGTATAAAGGATGGTTGGAAAGAGGAGTGAAGACAATTTTTGTTAAAAGAAACAAAACAATTCTGAGGAAGCCCCACTCCGATAAAACAACTTTCAGTCAAATCAACCATTCTGGAGAGCATCAGGATCAGTTTGTACATAAAAAAATTTTTGCAAATAAGAAAATAAGTCTAACACGTTTTAATAAGGCCATTTATAGTTATTCCGCTTGATTATTATTATTTATTTATTTTACTTTGTAACAAGTCCCTAAATCTAATTTTTTGTGATATTAGCTTCAGCTTTGAAATTGAAATGGTCAAAACCAAACAAATGCTCAGTCTGTCAGTCCATTCCTCCAACAGCAGCTTTACTCGCTCTTGTATGTACCCAAAATAAAATCTTGGCGATGTTAAAACATGCTTTTCTTTACCATTTATAATCCGAGTAAATCAGACATCAGAGGCCCAGACATTTGCTTCGACTCCAGAAATGTTCAGAAACAGCTTCAGTTTTAATTGGGAGACAGTTTAGGCGTTTTAGGACAATCAGCCTTAAGATCAAGGATTTAATTAATGCCATGTTCCAGGAAAAGAACTGAACATCCTGATGGAGACGAGCAGGTGGCAGACGCCCCCAACAGAAAGGTTACATCACACAACTAAAAACTGAGCATGAACTCACCCGCCTCGCCTTGCAGTCCTGATTTAACATCACCAGAAAAGCGTGAAATCTAAACGCCAAAGATTCCCCAGGCAAAAGTCACTTCAATTTCTGTTTTATTTAGCAGTGAACCCCACAATGCCCTGCTCGCGTGTACACAATAGCCTGTGTCCGACTTGTTGCTGTCTCGGTCTAGACTGCTGGCCCTGCTTGGCTTTCTTGCACTTGTCGAAAAGAAAAGCGTGAAAAAACTCTGAAGTTGTCAAAAGTTGTGTCCCCGGGGGAGTTTGCTGCGTCGTTGTTAGGCCACAGTCTGTAAGTCTGTTGTCTGCTTGCGGTGTGCAGACTGGACATGCCCCGCAGGCCTGCTATTTTCCTTTTTTGTCCAACATCACGCACTGGAGCAACACAATACCGAAGATTTCATCAGCTTTTGCACGCGCTGGCTTCGTGGTCGTCGTCAGAGGAGGTTTTCTGACAAAGGATATGAATGTTTTAACAGCAACACATTAAAAGATTTGCTTGGAGGCGCCTCAGGAAAAAGAAACAAGCTTCGTGCTACGAGACGATGTAGAGTTAGCTCTCTGGAGAGGCTGACAACAGACAGATGTATGTGATAGAAGTGTTCACTGTGGCAGATTTGATAAGCAATTGGTTGTGTACACGTTCTGTCATGTCTTTGGGGCTGAATGACACCACTACTCTGTAATATATTATAAAACAAATACTTTAACTTTTGTTTTTTGTGCTGAGAAGACGTTAAATGTGTGCTATTTTTTTGTTTCATGTGGATAGAGATACAGTATGAACCATAAGCCAAATTTATATTTTGACAGTTCAAAGTAAAATTGTATCATAAAAGTGTCACGTGAACGCAGTGTCTTCTCTGTCATCATAAATAAACTAGTGTGTGAGGTGTGTTTTTTTTTTTTTTTTTTTTTTACGCCCCATAATAGCTTCAGAAAGTGGTGTCATTGTTCAAGCCCAAAGACGTGATTGTTGAAGGGTTATAGACTATCTCCTTTAACTTGAGTTTCAGGCAAATACATGGGTTTACTAATATTGTCAGTTATTATAATTTTGTTTTAATTACGTTTATGGTCCAAGATATTCCACCTGCAAACTCTAATTGTTAAATTTACTAAAAACACTTTTTTATTCAGATAAAAGTACATTTCATATTCATTTAAAACCTGAAACCATTTTGAGGTCCCCATGGTAAGTGCTCAAGTACTTGGTTGGGAAACACAATTAAAGAACTTTTTCGTTGACTAAAGACCAAATCAGGCCCTCCAAGGGATATGATCCTCAACCAATCTTAAATAAATATATACTAATTTTATCTCTTGTTATTGGTTTAGTGCCTGTATAATCCTGGTTTAGACCTAGTGTAGACCTGGTTTAGTAAACTCTGGTCCAGTTCTAGATTGGCAGTCCTGCAGATGTTGGTAAAGCCTTATGTTTATGCATTAATTTGTTATTTAAAAAGCGTTGTCGTGTCGGGCACGTTTACAGCCCAAAGGACAAAACCATATGAAAAATCTGGCCCTCGCTAAAATAAAGTTGAATAGCCCCGACATATGCGCTTGTTTTGATCTTGTTTTGAAGATTGTGCATCACAGACGAAAATTAGAACGTTTAGCTCATACACAATTTCCAGTGTCTCCTTTTCTCGTTTTCAGTGGCCTCTGGGCTCCGGTGCACAGTAGAGTCAGTGAGCAACAAACTGTACCAGAAAATCAGGCTTAAAATTCAAACATGTTTGAAAGACTGACTGGAAATACGAGGAGTGGTGCTGGCAAGAACGTGTGACTTTCTTTTATTCTATTTGATTTTGTTCTGCTTCATTTGCACATCAGCGCTGTGACTCGGTGTGACCCGGTTCCTGCTGTGAAGGTTCGGGTCATTAAGGCATAATTTGCCTTTATTCTCTCGCCTGTTTTACTGTGACGTGTCTCGGGTTTGAGGGGACAGTCCACAGTCGTAAGGAGCATTTCTTTTTCTTCTAGAAGTAAATCTTGATGATGCTGGGTGTTTGTTTATCCCAACAGTGCTGGAGGGTCTTTTGAGACGTACTGGATCCAAATGTGCCTTCTTTCTCAAGTCTTGCTTTCTGAAATCAGACTTTCTGGATGAAAAACTAATGATATTGTCACAAAAAGGATTTTACATTTAGTTAGACCTTTTTGGAGTAAAGATTCAACTGAAATTGCTCATTGTTGCTGCAAACGAGTCTCACAACTAGGGATTCAAGATTAACCGTTTTTTCAATAATCATGATTTTTCGCGGCCACGGTAAGTTATTCGTGGGAGCTTTAGAAGCCACTTTGTACCACAGAAATGTCTTGCGTGAAATACAACGCGACTCGCGTGCAGCCAGAGTGAAGCATCACAAACTCACCTCAACTGAAAGATGGCAGAAGGATCAGCAGCTCTCACTGCATCCACCCAAAAAAATAAAGTCTGTAGTGTGGGATCATTATGTGTATCTTAAAGATGAAGAGGGTGTCGTAAAAGCCGTCGGATATCCAATTTCCAATTTGTAAAAAAAGTGTCCAAATCTCCAATATCACGAGGCTCACTGCAAAAGAATAACGTGCTATAAATGCCCAACTGACTGAAAGTAAAATTTTTGCATATATATCATGACATCCCTATTCACAATTATTTATAATCTGTATATATAGTCTTTTACATTTGCATCGGATTTTTATATGGTCATTTGAATTAGGATAGTGCATATCATCTTTGTTACTTATTAGCACAATAAGTACATTTCATCCATGGTCCTAAGGCAGGTAAAAACATTAAACATTCAATTAGGCAACAACAGACACATAACGTAGATACTTATCGATCCTGAAGAATTTTCAGATTCAGATGCAGAAACATTCACTGCACTTCTCAGTCGCCTTTGTGTCTCAGTCAAATATAATCTCTGCTCAGCCATGTAGCATATTGCAATCATTCCCAACATCGTGCCCAAATATCACGAGGCTCACTGCAGAAGAATAACGTGCTATAAACGCGCAACTGATGTAAACTGCGATCCGAAAATCAAAGTTTTGCGTATATATCGTGACATTCCTACTTGCAATTATATATATATTTTACGATTATATTGTGTCTGACCTGAACCATCATGATAATTGATTAAACAAATAATCTTGACATCCCTTTCTCCCAGAGTTACACGGGCTCTGTGTACCGCAGCAGTTGACATTTAATTAATGTAAAATATAAAGAAACAACCAATTCAAATTTGAAGTAAAACCTACATGATTGCTTTAGTTATAGATTACATCATGTTATTATTTAAATTAGTTTTGTTGTCTTTTTCATGCGTCAAAATCATCCTGAGCGTTGGCATTGACCCACAAACACGGAAGCGTCTCCAGGGAAGTCTCCATCTCACGTGTAACGTCTTTAACATGTCGTCAGTGACATTCTATAATTCCAGAATTTCTCCGGTCCTTTTTCGACCTAGTTTTGCAATATGATCCCATCGCATATGGAAAGAACAAAGGATTAAAAAAAAGTTTGAAAAGTAGGTTACACGCTACACTTTTTTACCACCGTGTGCTGTATTTACAAACATTTCTAAGCTGTCAACACGTCAACCGCATCCCGCCTCCTCCGCCTAACAGACTATAGCTCCTTTACATTAAAAAACTCCACCATAAAAGTCTTGCTCAGAGCTTTCCCCCCCTCAAAACCCAAACGTCAAGCGCTCAAACATTAGCATGCTAGCAGCGCGCCGGCACCAGAAACGGGGAGCTGTCAGGCCCCGCCGACGGTGACTGACGGCTGGGTTGCGTGTTTGGCCCCGAGACACGGATTGCCGGATGTTGCGTTGGTTGAAACTCGACGGAGGGGGATTGGAGCAGGTTTTTAGCAGCAGCAGCAGCGGCTCGTGTGTCAGAGTCGTCCCAAACGGAGCTGTAAACGGTGCTGAACATGACGTCTTGTTTCAGACTCCGGCCGCCCGACAGTGAGAGAGACTGGGGAGTTAGACGGGAAGGGAGGGAGAAAAATTAAGGATACGAGGTTCAAGGTTGTTTAGTTTGGCAGTGAGTCGACACGTTCGTGCACATTTTTACATCTGCATCGGAATAAGTATTTTTAATTTGCTCATTTGAATTAGAATGGTGCGTATCATTATTATTACTATTGTGTGTCGGCAGCAGCTTCAACTTAAAATTAAAAAACAATTGCTACATTTCATCCATGGTCTGAAGGAAGCTAAAACATTAAACATTCAATTAGGCAACAACAGACACATAACTTAGATACTTTATTGATCCCAAAGGCGATTCAGATTCAGATGCAGAAACATTCATTGCACTTCTCAGTCGCCTTTGTGTCTCAGTCAAAGGTCTCATTCAGGTCTAATTCCAATATCTGCGTAATCTCTGCTCAGCCATATCCAATATTGCAATAATTCAATATCGTGCAGCCCTAGAGCCCCATGAGCTGTTGCAAGCTGCTTCTTGTTATGAAAAAAGGGCAACCCGCTTAACATAATTTGCTACAGTGATTTTTTTTTTTTTTTTCTTAGCTTTTAACAATGTTCTGTCATCAAAAACATACCTTGAGTTGCATTTAGCTTCATTCACACTAGTTTGAGGAACGTTTGTTTGAAAATCCTCTCCCTCCGACTATCAAAAACACTCCCTGCTGAACTCCCTCAATCCGTGACAATTTTTCAGATCATAAACGTCATTTATCGGAGAATATTCTGCTGTTTTAAGTCCTTAAATCATCACAAAGTCGTTCTGAGCATTTTTGCCTCTAAACACAGTCACTGGAACTGCTAAGCTAATCATTGTGTCTCATCGAGTCTCTTATAGTGCCAATATAACTAAATTGTGTACAGCGCTATGCGCCATCTGCTGGCTGCATTCACTCAGTAAGTGACAGAGCAAACAGCAGAGAAACCTGTTCATTTAGCGCATAATAAACCTGTTTTCAAAATATGAGATGGCAAATTTAAGGTACTCAAGAGCATGTTTAAAGGATAATAACAATATGAAAAATGCATAAAATAAAAATAAATTAATAAAATAAAAAACCTTAAGCCTGGTACACGCTACAGGATAATTTGCCTGATTTAGGCTCCAATTTGCTTCTTCCCGACTTTGGAGAGGTGTGACCTGACTTCTTCAACCTAAAAGTGCACACGGTGCATCATAAGATACTAATAAAAACAACCACACAATAATAATAAACATAAAACATAAAATAATGAACATGTTTAGCTGGAATTTGAAGAGATTTAGTTCAGTGACAGATCATAGATGAGGCGGGAGAGAATTCCAGAGCTTGAACCGACAACAGCAAAAGAACCATCACCAAACATTGTGTATCTCAGAGTTGGGACTGAGTGCCGGACAGTGAGGAGTGCAGTGAGGTCGGCTGGAACAAGACTGTTACCTTAAACACCATCAGGAGGATTTATAAGACCACCCTGAACCGCACCGCTTAAACTACCACTGCAACAGCAAGATACAAACACAGGAAACAGCAGAAAGGACAATAACTACTAACGCCTCGTAAAGCAGCGCTCTCATCCAAAGTATTCGACTCCACAAATGTCATCCAGTCCACTATACTTCGCTATTAATGCAGCTTTAGCATTGTTTAAAAAATAAAACGTGAGAAAAGGGCAAAAGTAGATCCTCGTGTGTTGGTGTTTACGCTCCCATGATTGGTGAAACTGCTGCATGTTCGCATTAAACACAGCACACTTCTTCCTGCGTCGTCTATCACCAACTTTCTGTGCAAAATATTTTTCTGATTCACGTTTTACAAAATTTTAGCACAGTGTTGACTTGCATCTAAACGAGAAGTGCAACGCTGTGATGGTCGACGTTGATGCAGGTACACTAGCTTCGTTAGCTCACAACTTGTACAGTCCCCCTCTGGTCTGTGTTTCTTGTTTTTTGTCTGACATTAATAAATCGTTTTAGGTGAGACACTACAGGTGAATAGGAAAAAATCTTAAACTTAAAGATATCAATTTAAAACTTTACTTGTAGTTTAGTCAAATAAATACGAAAAAAATAGTTTGTCAACATGGAAATGAGGCATTTTAGGTGTAAAAATAGCCAAAAATGCACATCTTTGGGACATTTATATCTGAAAAATGGACAGAACCAGGTTTAAATTTCTTGGATCATTTTGTACAAATATCAGTTACAAAAAACTTTACAGAGGGGATTGTGGATTGCTTATTTAATTTTTAAATAAACTAGATTGGACTGAAAATTGTCCTAAAAATTCAAATTTCACCTCATTTTTTTCATTTCATATTAAGAAAACGGCCTTTGGAGTTACAATGTCCCAGAGAAATCTGTGGATGAAGGGAATTAAAAGCAGAAATAAAACATCTTTAAGAGCAGATTGGACAAGTTTGTTGTTTCCACATGAAAGCCGAATACTGAATACTAAGAGAGCAAACTGACCATAAAACAACTGAGTGAATCAATTGACTGTAATGTCTCCCTTTAAGACTAGTGTGTTCTGGCCTTAAGTCAAATACAAGCTTCTAAAATGACGTGTCACCCAATACATTGACAAAAATATAATCTTTTCTTTTATTGCAGGTGTTTTTATCGCTGAAAATGACAGAGAAAAACTGTGACACGTGTAATAGAGCCGTGCAGTCGTTGCTCACAGAGACACGATGAAACCCGAGCCGAGGTCAGAGCAAAGCCACTTTTCCCTTTTAAAACCGGAGGAGGCGAGTCGAAAAAACGCTTTGTCAGAAAAATGGCCCCTCTGCCGCGGCGAGTGAGAGCTATTACTGTTTAGTTTCATGAAATCCCAATTTAGTTTTTGACAGAATAATGTTGGTGTGCGATTGAGCTGTGATTTGAGAGTGCGGTGAGTGTCGGAGGAGGACAGATGCAGCGATGAGAGCAGAAGATAACAGAGGACAATGGCTAAGCTCCGTAATGACCAAACAAACAGCGCTTTTAACTGCTTTGGCCTGCGAACTCTGCCGCTGCTTCTGATACAGACGAGGTTTGGCTCTTTAGATTGACTAGGACTTAGGATCAGGAGAAAAAGAGCCCAAGAAGAAAGAGAGAGATCATCTGTGGCTGCATGACTGGTTTTAACTGTTTTGAAGGTTGATTTGAAGAGAGAATTACAGACGAGAGGCAGAAATGCAGGCGTTAATTTGAGCTGGAAGAAACAGGATCTGGTAACTAAACCAGATTTAATGAAGAAATTATAGTCTGGGATGTTTTTCACGATAGGTAAAGTGTCAAACCATATAATTATTTATTCATTTGATAGAGATAATGCGTATTAATGAACATCTGTAACTGGTCCGGACTTGGATGAGAGGCAGTGGAACACCAGGAGCCACAGGGGGGATCTGGAGGAGGATCTCTGGGTTTATAGTACATGATGCATTCATTTCTTTACATAAAACAGTTTCACAGGGTCACATCCATCCAATTTTACAGTGACATTAGATACATTTTTACAGATGATTTCTCAAGTATACAACATAAAACCTGTTACTATTCAGGCGTCCCACTACTTTCACAATTAGGCTGCATCTTTTACCCTTGAAACTACGCTTTTGACAATGATTGTAGTTGTTGGTAGCAAAAACAAAAAAAAGATCATAGACGACTGGAACAACTTCTTCTTCAGCTTTTTCCATTTGTCCTTCAGTGATCAATTGAAACAGTGAAAGAACAAAAACGGCAATATTTTTCCAAACATTATGGCACGAATAAGACTGACATTTTGTTTTGTGAGTACAGAAGCGTAATAGCATTGTAAAGTGGCTGAGCGTGATGTGAATGGAGTGTTACGGATGAGGACTGGCATTTCTCCAAAGTGTCCGGCGTTTCTGCAGCTGCTTCTGAAGGAAAAGCAGCACTCGCAGCCAAAAACTGAGAACAGAGAAGGAAAGAGAGAGGAGAGGAATAAAGACTACAATATCACACGGCACAAGAGACGTCCACAGTAAAGCCGAATACTCCACAATGTGTCTAAAAGTGTCTGTTCTGCTGAAAACAGTCTTTCAAATAGACAAGGCTGTGTGGAAAACTGTACACTGTGTTTGAGCAAGAAAAGGTTTGTGCACATCAACTGTAACAGAGTCTGTTTTCTAAACTTTGTGAGTATAAGACGTTGGCAGGACTTTTATGTTTAATATGTATGGCAGGCTGAACAATATATTTCACCATTGTGATTGCAATAGTTACTTATTTATATATATATATATATGTAATGACTTATCATATATCCACATGTTGCACAGTAGCAATAACATTAGGTTCATGCATGAAATGTAAAAACAGCACAGCTTTGACAAGACCCAGTCCTGTCCTAAAGTCCTTGACCAAATGACCTGTTCCTAACCTTTATCTTATTGTGAACAAATATATTGTCAAAAAGAACCATTTGCTAGCAGAGCCACCAATGCAAAGTGTCAGTGGTTTTGCTTCACTGGGTTGGGAAATACAGCCCTCTAATCCTAGACTTAATCCTACCATGTAATAACATGTTGTTACATTGGACTAAAATTTAATTTCGAAACAAAGTAAAGGTTTGATCTTTGAGTCTCTGTGGTCCAACCAGACCTGCATGATGTAGAGGTCAGAGAAACCAGAGCCGTTCAGGTATTGAACCCAGGACCTTCTAGCTGAGTGGCTGTGTGTAGATTTTAAGTTAAAATAACATGATAGAATGTCATTTAACATCAAATATGATCAAATGTATCTACATAATCTATATTAATAATCATGGTGGTAGTTTTAGTATAGATTTGAATCTGGGTACCCTTGTTGTCTTTCCAAATATTGACTTATGTTATTTTTCCCCTAAGTCAATATCTGCTTTATCCGTAGTTCTCTTGCTGAGGTGCTAGCGGAGGTTTCTTTATTTTATGCGAAACAAAGGAAACGCCGAACAGCCCATGGAGCAGTCGACCAGGTTTGGAGTTTTCAAAAGCAGCTGTTTTAATTGGCTCATCATATTCTGTCTGAATGAAAAACTCTGCCCACTTCGGTTGGATTCTGCTGCGAAAGTGACACCGATTTTTGGCAAACTCTTGTATTCTTTCACAGTATTTGCAGCGGAGCCATGTGGACCGGGATATCGAACCAAGTGCTTTTGTGTGGAGAGCGATTTCAGCCAATGTTTGCGAAAAATAACTGGTTTTGAAATCACACATTTCCCTGAAGCCGGCGACATCGAAACTGTATTCAAGCCAGACTCTGCATAAGACGGTCTGATGTACAACTGCAAGGGGAAAATGTGTGGCAATCTTTATAATTATGTGTTTCACTTGGCATTTTAGACGTAGAAATGCCCAAAGTTTAATACATTTTCAAATTCTAAAAGAGAGAGAGTATTTTGCGTCAACAAATGTCATCCGTATGGTGTAATCCCTTTGTGATGTCATCAAAAAGCGACGCACCATTGAAAATACAGAGACAATTAACACTCAACATACAAATTTTTCTGACATTTTGAACGGTCATTCAACAAAATAAAGGTGTTATTATTTGTCATAACCATTGTATAATTTATATGAATGTTGTACCTTGTTTTTAAAATGGTTGCTAAGTAACAGTTGTAGAATTACCGCTAACGATGTCATATTTGTCATATTATAAACTTTCCAAAAACGTTCAAACTGTGGACAAATAGGCAAAATGTTTAGCTTTAAATTCCACTCTTTACTGTGGTTTAAGAGATAAACATAGAATGTGTCCACCAGAAAAGTTACACATTGCACCCTTAAACTTATTTCAACTTTTACTTTTCCAGCGGTCAATACATCTCCATACGTTCTGTTCTCTGGACAGTTGTGCAATCCCACGCGTTTTCGTCTCAGAAATCAGATCAAAGATTGTCTCCGGGACGTGGATCCTGTCGACTGACGCGGTGGAACCTCGTGGGCGTCTTTACATTCACATTTGCATTTACCCCGCTGTTTCACAAAGCGCTTCTGTTGTCCCGCCGGTGCATAGGTCCGTCTGTGCGTCCTCCCACTTTCCCTGGTAAAAAATAACCAAACAAACCATATCAGAGCTCCTGTCTGCGCTCGCCGCTTCAGATCCGGAGAAAAGCCGCTTGGCATTTCGGAGCGCTCCCTGTCACCGTCGCAGAATAATGGCCAGAGAAGCTTGCGTCCCTGGGGTGTTTATGATAATGGACCTGTGTGCGCCGCCGGACCTAATGAATCGCAGACTGAGGAGGCGCAGTACAGTGACCTACAGACAGGGGGCACAGGCAAACACGTGGGCCGTTTTGTGAGAGGTGGATTACTGAGCGTTTTGACCTTTTCCCAGAAGATAACGGCGGCTTTTGTCACACGATTAGAGCGGTGCAGGTCAGGGGGGATTTGCCCAGACGAGAGAGAGGAGGAAAAGAGCTTTGAGAGCCACTGAGAGGACGGGGGAGATGTGTTTCTGTTCCATGTCCTTAAACCGGCTCAGCAAATACTACATTAGTTCACATGACTGAGATTTTACTCTTTAATTGCCGTATGTGCAACAGGGCTGATACCTGTCAATAGAACAATCACTTCAGTTTCATATTTTTTTTTTTTTTTTTTCGATCCGATCATGTTTCATCCCATCACACATAAATACATAAAGTTTGTGTGATCAAATCAGGCAGAAAGTAACCGCTTTTTTGCCAAATACATGCACTCTATTACATAATAAAAGTTTCCTTTTTAAGCATTTAAAGACGAAGTATTACATCTTTGACCGTAGACATCCACTGACTCAGATTTCTTCTAGAATGGACTCTGACTATTTCTGTTTAAATATAAATAAGGAATTGCATGATTTCATCTCTTTACTAAAATAATTCCATAGTTGAATCCCAAGAAAAGACAAATATTTTTGTTGCCTTTCGGTCATATACATTTACAATCATCTTGTTAGTTATATATATATATATATATATATATATATATATATATATATATATATATATATATATATATATATATATATATATATATATATATATATATATATATATATATATATATATATATATATATATAATATATAAAGTTCACACAGTGTACAATGCGCTGCAGCTGGATGCCACTGACATGTTACAGACTTTCCACATGAGATGAATATACTTCTTTAACGCTGCACAAATAACAGAGACAAGAGCTATGAAATCTTTTCTTTTCTGTTTGCATTTATGGTTTGATATGACATGTACATATTTGTAGCTGGAATTGTCGGTCCTCGTCTGTAGCTGGAACACACAGAGGCCTTTATTTTGTAAGTGTCACAGGAAGTGTATAGCAGCTTCATCAAATTGCGGAGGAACTTCAGTCTTGTTTAGTTTTGTGGCGGTCTTGTGTGGCGTGTTTGTAGAATTGACATTTGTGTACGAGGTCTGTGTAAAACAAAGCTCAATAATCCATGGGTTTGAGCGCAAAGAGGGCTGCAGCAGCCAGAGCTCACTGCAGAGCGGTCACCACAGCGGCCCAGCGGCCCGAGGCACTGACCGCGGTCACACGTCACGGCTCTGTTTATCGGCCACTGCCTGCACCTGTCCTTGGACTTCTGCCTGCTCCACACTGAGTGTAAAAGTTACACCTGGGAGCAGCACCGGGCTTAAGTCCAGCTGGTGCACGGGTCGTAACTAAAGCTAGTCGTAACTTTCAGATTTAAGTCGACGCAGGTTAAGACCATCTTACAACCAGCTGGTGCACTCTGCTCAAAGTCTGTGCACAATGACAACTTTCTACAGCCTACTGTTCGGTAATGAAGGAGTAAAACTAATTTCTTCTCTACATTTGCACAAATCAGGAAACCAAATCAGGACGTTGTTTCTTGCTGTTAACTTTAATTATAAAACAGCACATGAATCAGTAAAGGCACAAGCCATGATTCTGTTCATGCTGAGACGGACGCAGAGCTCAGAGACGTTTACGTTTTCAAACACGAGCAGTTTTATGGAGACTCTGCGGAGACGAAGTGTGTAAAGGAGAGACTGAGGCAGTGCTGAGGCAGTGTTTAATTATCACAGGAGGCTTTCGGGACATGTTTCAGTCCTGCTTTGGTCTGTGTTAGACTTGCTTAGTTTTCTTTTAAGCCATATTTTATTGGATTTGTTTATTGGATTTAGTGGCATTTTGATTTATAGCCAGACACTGCAGGCGAATCGCAAACATTTTAGATTTAGAGATTTGATACATAAATCTTAGAAAACATGCATTACCAGCAGTTTTTCATGTCATATTTTCAAACATAAAGAAGGCCTTTTATGTGTAAAAACTACACACAATGTCATATATTTGGGACTTTTTATTTTGGGATTGATATCCAAAGAAGATCCAGCCAGGTTTAAATTCCTTTTGATTGTTTTGTTGACATTTTATTCAAAATCAATTCTATTCAATTTATTTTTGCAGCGCCCAAAATCACAGCAATGGTTGTCTCGATGGGTCACAGGTAAAAATCAGTTTAAATAAACAATGTCCAAGAGAATTTTGTAAATGGATAACTGTCCCAGAGCGCCCCCTGTCCTTGACCCTCCTTCTCGGCAAGAAAAAAACGACAACATTTCTGTGGGAAATATTCTAAACCTCGTAGAGAACCACAGTGAAGAAGAGATCCTACTCCCACGGACGGACAGACTGCAGATGGTCCAGGACTGACACATCCATTTGGACCAGAACCACTCAAGAGGAAGGAAGGTGGCTCATCTAGTGTAGAGAGAGTTCCTCCAGGCAGGAGAGGGCCTCCAGGGCCTACAGGTCAGGGTCGTGTGATGGGGGGTCGTCACTGGAGCAGCTGCCACAGTGTCTGAAACGGTCTCCACTCCCCGAGGGAAGAGGAAAGCGAGAAAAAAAACATGTGAGCAGCACTGAGCAGACTGGATGTGAACTAAAATCTTACATATTGTTGATGGGAAAGTAGAAGAACCAGAGCACTGTTCAAGCTGCCATACGTCCCCAGCACTTTATGTTCCATGTTCTTTGTTCCAGTATGGCATTAAACTTATCTTTTCCACTGGCTGTGTGCAATGGCCACTTTATTTCTAAAGCACATTTTTCATTCAAAGTTGTTTACAAAGTGTTGCACATAGTGAAATAAAATCATTATTTAGTACTATGGAGTTTGCCAAGTTGCGCTAAAATCAATATATTGTTCCAGATCATCCACTAGTGCCACTTGTCCCTCACAACAACCCCCAAAGTGATTAACCTTCTCATCTGTACATGTATTACCTTTTAGACTAAAAAGTGAAGTACTGAGGCTTTAAAAAACACATATGTCAAATTTGACTTTTTTGAGTTTTTAACCAAACTGTGTTTGACAAATCCTGTTTAGTAAGTCCTCTCCCCTCTCAGCGAACTCTCAAAAAACAACAACTCTATTCTGAATTTCACACTGAATTTCCCACATCTGTGAGGTCAGAGGTCGAGCTCCAAGATCTTCTGTGCTGTTCTCATAGAACTACAATAAAACCTGGAAGATGTATCCAAAATGGCCGTCCTGTTTATCCCTATGGAGTGAGCTCATTGGCGCATGACCCCAAAAAAGTTTCTTAATTCCGCATTTACTTCCTGATACGGAGGCTGACATCTTTGCTTTAGGGCGCCAAGTGACGACAATCCCCCATGATGCTTTGAGCGACGTGAACGACCACGCAGCTGCAAGTTTTCGTGTTAACGTTAGCTTGTGTGATTGTAATTGTGTTCTTCATGTTAGATCATATGTGAATGCATCTGAAATGAAATAAAATACAACTTACAGGTATCGCTAGTCGAGCCTTGTCCATGTGCTTCTGTTTATATCGTCCGACGTGCTCGTTCACGTGACTCGCACATGTTTGCGGTGACGTCACTTAATATAAAAACGGTAATTTAGGTGATTTTAGTAGAAAAGAACATTTCCTTCTATTTTATTTGGTAACACTTTATAATAATGGTACATGGGTTAATGCATTAATTCATCATGACTCATGCATGAACTAATCATTAGTTCATCATGAGTTCAACCATTAACTCATCATGAGTTCATGAGGAACTCACATGAACTCATGATGAGTCATTCATGAAAATACCATGAATTAACCCAAGTGAGTCATACAATGAGCTCATTAATGAGTAACCTTCAGTAATGATGATCATCATGAGTTCAAAAGCTACCATAATTCATCATTAATACATCATTAACTGATCATGATTATGATGAAATCCAGGATTCATTAATTAACTAATCATTAACTCAATATAAGATATATGAAACAGAGTATGTATGAGTTCATTATGACCTTTACATGAGTTCATCATGACAGCAACCATGAACTCATCATGAGTTCATTATTAACTAATCATAACAAGTTATAATATAGACATAAAATGTCATGTATTAGTCCTACTGATTCATGCATGACATCATCATGATTTCATTGTGATAATCATTAACTCATTATAATTGCGTCCCTCAACTAAAGTGTTGCGCTCTCAAGTGCTTTCACCACTGAACCTCTCTCTTTACATATTGTTATATTGTTTAAATGGTCTGAAAACAAATGTGGTAAGTAAATAAAAATGTAACATGTAACAATGACAAGTGACAGAATATATGTATGTATATATGGTGATTCCCATTTTTATTTAAGTTTTAACAGTATACAATTGTACTGTAATAATCTGTGATATATATATATATATATATATATATCATCACATTTCTAAAATCTATTAAAATAAACTTGCCTTCTGGCTTCAAATTGAACATGTCAGAACACTGCAGGACAAAATGGGCTTTGTGACACACAGTGTATGTGTGAATCACTGTACAGTTACAACAAACTCGCTAAATGGTAGCAAATATAACTCTGTGCTTAAGAAAACAGTAACAACACTGTAGAAAGTAGTAAAGACTGCAAATGTCACCCCTACATTTTGTATATATTTAGCAGCTCACCATTTTCCTTTTTAAGGGCAATGGCTGAGGCTGTTGGCTCCTGTTGGCAGAAGTTGCTGCAAGTTTCAGCAAATCTTTTAAGGCTGTCTTTTCGTTTGAAACTAGCCTTTAATGTTTCAAACAGTTCAAACAGGTTGGCGATGGCCAGTTCTGCTATAGGGGCTTGTGAAACAATGGTGTTTCGGTCTACATTTAGGCGAGAGTATGCCTCGGCCTTGCTGCAGCCCTTTTTCACCTTTTGTAGGACCGTCAGGTAGCGCCGCAGGCTATCATCTGGGGTTGTCACTGAAACAACAAAATTTACACAACATTACTTGGTTTTGAAGCGTGATTTCCATGTGACTACCAGTCAACAATATCCCAATTATGGTACGGGATGCTATTGGGATTTAAAGTTTAAAAACTATAGGATTTTTGAGTGTGACAATCCAGGTTTAAAAAGGTGCTATAAACTTCAATTCATGGGTTTTAGGCAAATAATAGATTCCTGGTTTGAAGATTTTGGGAGGATCTTTCCTAATTTCCTAATCATCAAGGAGTCCTTGTGCCTAAAACCCAACAAAAAACAGAAGCAGGGAATTTGTCTGAACATCCTGATAAATCAAAGTATTTATAGAAAAATAGACTTTAGGAATTATCCTTGTGTAGTTATTTATTTTATAACAGCTTTGTTCAAACTTAATTGACCCTTTGCACGTGTTGTCACGGGAACGCCCACTGCCCATTAATCAGCTGATTGTATTGATTTTACAGTATAATTGTGATTCTGTTGTGTTGTGTGTTGGCTGCACTAACAGCAGGGTGTAAACCTCATGTAACTTTTTATTGTATAGGCCCTTCCACGCCCCTCCCTCACAGGTTTATTAATGGAGCTCACTGATCATATATCATTTAGAATAATCTAAAGCATACTTTTCTCACCTCAAGATTAAAAGAGTTTTGTGCTTCGTTCATTGAATCTGTAGAAATCTGCAGTGTTTTTCAGTCCCCTAGGTCAGCTTGCACACTGTTCAAATTGAGCATCCAAAACACTGACAACTGAACAGAATATGCATTATAAGTTTTCTACCATTACAAGTAGCCATCACCTAATTGACAAACAACTGCCATTACTGAGTTTTTGTCAGTTTTGCGCTCCCTGCAGTGCTATGCTCATGCTTTTCTGCCGTCTGAAATGATGCAACCACGTGATCATGTGGTGCAAAGGGTCAATAGGCTACATCCGAAAGGAGATTGACGCTATCACATCCCAGACCCATACTTTGATTAATCACTCATTAGCTGTAGATTTATTACAACTCTTCTTTGTGTACACACCTCTTATGTTCTTGTACTTCTTACGTTTAGATTTTCTCTTCTTGGACTTCTTTTTTTTTTTCTTCTTTTTTTCCTCTTCAGAAGATGAAGTGTCTGAATCTGAGGAATCTGAGTCAGACGTTTCAGTAATATCTGAATCTGGTTCAGGACGTTTCTTTTTTCCTATTTGGAGAGTAGTCTTGTTTGCCAGAGCTGTGAAGTTCAACAAAACATTTTATATATTACTTAATAAGTTGAATGATAAAAATAGACAGATCGGCAAACTAATATTATATTACACATAGAAAGAATTGCTTACACTGACAGAGACACACACAAACACACACATAATAAAAGCTAGTAGAAGTAGTGTAGTCTAAACCTCTTTAGTATCAATTCTGCCCCATTTGGTCCCAGGACCCCCAAAACGCTGTTTTTGCATGCCTAAGATGAAATTTTCTGAGCAAGTTAAAACGTGAAGCTACAGAAACACATACTGTATCATAAAGAGCTTCAGTGTATTCACAAAAAATACATTTCTCATAATTATGAGAAAATCATCTGTACCTGATTTTTACGGTTCTGAAACGTAAAAAACTGAACTTGTTGATGTTAAAGTCATTACACCAGTCACATGTATCTCTCACTTTCCTAATGCAGTCCCAGCATCATAAATCAGAAATGGTTTATTGCCGTTGTCAGTGATCAAAAATTCACAAACATAGGAACTTGCTTTGGCGTAAGGTGCAACATAAAACAATGAATTAAATATAATAAAATATATAAAAGAGGCATGCATAAAATTAAGAATAAAATAGACTAAGATAGATAGACTAAGACTACATACAGAATGTACAGTTGGCAAATGTGCAAATGTGGTAGTGCAAATAGACAGTTCTTATATAATATATTGTTAAAGTGGCAGGTGTTCTAAAGTGTTCATGAGTCCAACGGCAGAGGGACAGAAACTGTTCTTGTGGCGGGAGGTTCTGGTCTGGACCGTAGCCTCCTGTCCGAGGGGAGGGGCTCAAATAGTCCATGTCCAGAGTGAAAAGGGTCAGCTGTGATCCGACCTGCTCGTCCCCGAGTCCTGGAGACGTACAGGTCCTGGACAGATGGAAGGCTGCAGCCGATCACCTTCTCAGCAGAGGCACAATGCGCTGTAGTCTCTGTTTGTCCCTGGCTGTGGCTCCAGCGTACCACACGGTGATGGAGGAGGTGAGGATGGACCACGGTGATGGAGGAGGTGAGGATGGACCACACGGTGATGGAGGAGGTGAGGATGGACCACACGGTGATGGAGGAGGTGAGGATGGACTTGATGATGGTCTTGTAGAACTGCACCATCATCTGCGCCGGCAGCTTTGCTCTCCTCAGCTGCCGCAGGAAGTACATCCTCTGCTGGGCCTTCTTGATGATGGAGCTGATGGTCGGCTCCCACTTGAGGTCTTCAGTGATGGTGGTGCCGAGGAAGCGGAAAGAGTCCACGGTGGTGATGGGAGAGTCTGTCAGGGCAAGGGGGGGCAGGGGGGCTGAGACTTTCCTGAAGTCCACGATCATCTCCACTGTCTTCTGGGCGTTGAGCTCCAGGTTGTTGGTGCTGCACCAGGACACCAGCCAGTCCACCTCCCTCCTGTAGACAGACTCATCACCGTCCGAGATGAGTCCGATGAGGGTGGTGTCGTCTGCAAACTTGATCAGTTTTACAGAGTCGTGGCTGGAGTTGCAGCAGTTGGTGTCACAGGGAGAAGAGCAGAGGAGAAAGTACACAGCCCTGTGGAGTTCCTGTGCTGATAGTCCGAGTCTCTGAGACATTCTTCCCCAGCCGCACGCACTGCCTCCGGTCCGTCAGGAAGTCAGTGATCCACCTGCTGATGGAGTCAGGCACGTTGAGCTGAGAGAGCTTGTCCTGAATGCAGAGCTGAAGTCCACAAACAGGACCCCGGCGGAGGTTCCCGGGGTGTCCAGCTGCAGGATGAAGTGGAGGGCCAGGTTGATGGCATCGTCTACAGATCTGTTGGCTCTGTAGGCGAATTGCAGTGGGTCCAGGGCGGAGGAGGTGAAGGACTTGAGATGGGGCAGGACCAGGCACTCAAATGACTTCATGATGACAGGTGTCAGCGCCACAGGCCTGAAGTCATTAAGTCCACCACCGTGAGTTTAGAAGCACTTTACACCAGCCTGAGCCCAGAGCGTCAAAAGCCCTGTGGTCTCATTTTTACTTGAATAGATGCTTTTACAATATATCTGTGCTGAGGAAACAGATTTTACTTTATTGCATGCAAAAAACAATCAGGCACATGAACTAGTTCTGTTTTTTTTTAAACTGTAAAAATCAGGTACAGTCCCTTTGATTATGAGATTTTTTTGTAAGTACAATAAAGCTTCATAGTGTCACACAAAGACATTTGGAACAAATAGTAACGGCATGTTATATAGCTGTATTCCTCATCATAACAGGGGTTTATGCATATTACTGGGTTTCAGATGACATCACAGCATTCTATGGGCCAATAATATTTAATACATATGAGGGGCAGCTAAAATGAATAAAGTTAAAAATATGTCTTTTGTTGAAATGCAGCAGTTTCTTGGGACTAGTCTCATATAGAAATTGTCAGGTCAAATTTTGTGAATTTACATTTTGAACATTTCCTGCCAAAGTTAAATTTAAATAAATAGGAAAAACTGGCTCTTGTCCCCATCTGATGTTATGACCTCATCATAGTCTAGAATCTGAAAGCCACCAATTGGTTATTTTCAGATTCTAGAATATGTTGTCATAATCTCACATGGGGGGCACGTTTTTCCTATTAATTATGTTGTACTTTATCATGACATATCTAAAAGGTAAAAATAACAAATCTTTGAGTTCTGTCATTGACTAGACACATTCACTTCAAGTTTTACAACACAAAACATCAACAATATTCACTTTGCCTTCCCCACATCAGTATTAAATATCATTGGCCTATAAACTTCAATTCTGTACCATTTTACACAATAAAAAAAAATCGAATTTATTCCTCCTATGTTTGACTTCTGCTCCAAACCACATGGTTTATCTGTTTTTTTTCTGACAGAGGACTGACTGTGGACTCTTGATAAAAAAAGAAGAAAAATCTCGCCTAAATAATTGACAATTTCACAATCTATCTGTCAATCTATCGATTAATTGCCCAGCCCTACCTAAACCCCTACAATATCATCTTGCTGTATTCCTCATCATGTCAGTATTCTTTGTTCCAAGCATCAGTGTGTGACTCTGGGCCTGTCAAAATAACCAGTTTTGACTATAGCGTCACTTTTTACTCACTCATAAAATTCTGTCAGAGGCTTCATCCAGGATTTTGGGGGTCCTGGGATCAAACTGGGCCTAATGAGCCTAATCAGAGTTATAACTTGCATTTATAACAAAGAAATTTGACTTCATAGTAAGAGAGTGTTTATTATTATTGCCTTTAAAAGCCCCAGATGCCCTGTGTGTACCACGTGTCACACACGTGCAGTCAAAATATAATGACGGCTAAAAATGGCTCAAGACGGATTTTTGGGACCCTGTCTGTCATTACGGACTGGAATTAGCTCTAGTGTTACCTATATCTATAGCTGTTTAAAGGAAAACATTATGCACAATTGAATTTTTCAGCTTTTATCCATTGTTCCATAATATGTGTCCTTTAAGTATGTTGGTGTACCCATTTTTTGTCAATGACATAGAACATCATGCATGTATTTATAGTCAAACTAAGTGAATTGACACCCACATGTAATATTTTGCCATAAAACATTTAGACCAAATGTAGATAGATAAATAGAGAGATAGATAGACAGACAGATAAAGAGTTAAATAGGTCTTACCCTCCTTTAGTTGATCCCTCAGTAATGCATTTTCTTCTGTCAAGACCCATACTAGATTTCTTTAGCGTGCATTTTCACTTGGATACTGGGTTGGCTGAGGATCTGAAAAGCAAAGGCCAATTTGAACATAATACTGAAATTTGGAAAAAGACAGACACACCCAATAAATGGTGCCCTAATATACAAAGCCTGTAGGTATTTATAGCTTCAATTCATATCAAAGTTCTTGTGATGGAATGTCTGACATAATATACTTTTGAACAAAATAACTTAGTCTCCATCTACTAGCTGCGGAGATAATTATATAGGTTTAAAGGAAATGTCATTACTTAGGTACCAATTAAAATATATATATATATTTTTTTTTTAAAAGACTAAATAAAATAATATCTAAAATCGTGTGAATCGATTGTTTTCTGCGAACTGTGTGCTAACGTTAGCCAGTTTCACACAACCTTATTCTGAGTTTACTGACTATGTGAAACACATCAGCAGTGAATCCCAAAGTGGGGTCTAGGGCCCCCTGGGGGGCCTCAGAGGCACTGCAGGGACTCCCACTTAACTAGCGTTAAAGAAAATTGAACTTGAAAACCACTCTCCATAATATATTTGCTATTATATATGTGCTAATTTAAATCAATATTAAGCCTATGCAGTTGTTACTATTTTTATTTGTAAATTTAAAAAGAAAAAAGTTACATATTATTTTGAATAAAGAGCAAATTATTATTGGGGGCTCCAAGGAATCATCGAGTTGATAAGCTGCAGAGTTTGGGAATGGCTGCTCTAGAGAATGGATCAAAAGGGAGCAATTTGCCGTGGCCACAATCAAATGAACGCAGTGGAAACACTGGGCTGCTGTATTTTGTTAAATACATTTTTTTAGCATGCATATGAATTCGGCCAGAGTTTTTTTGCCGGAGTCGCTCTATCTCACCACTGCTGCACTTGAGCGAGTGAGGATGAGCAGAGAAGCCAGAGCTGAGGTCTCACATCCCTCCCTCACCTATCAACACCGCCATGCCAACCCTCTGAGGCCAGCGAAAACACTGTTGGCATTGCGACAGGTCTACAAAGTGCATTCACATGTTTTACACTGGTTTAAATGTTCAATATATATAGTACGTGCTGCTGCAATAGTTAAGCATAGCATTGATGGGAAAAGGATGGAAAATACATACCTCCTTCATCGGATGACCGGCTGGCCAGGACTATTAATAAAAAAGAGAAATGTCAAATTGTCCTTTTATCTTTTTAATAACAACATTGTAAGTGCAATATTCAATAGCATTACCTCCAGCTGATGTACATGGCCTCTCATTCTCTGTCACATCATTGTCTGTTGTCAAATCAAAGGGTGCATCTGTGTAGTATAGTGGAAGGATCAAAAAATGTTTTATGAATTATAATATCAACCTATCAACCAGGGACTACGGATGTAAATTAGCAGACTTTGCAACTTCACTTTAGTACCTTACATAGGCCACATTCTCAACCGAACATGAACTCTGCACTGTGCTATATTTTTAGGCCTAGAAAAAGCAGATTTGTTTAGGACAAATACCTTTTCCTGTCTTGGTCTTGTCCACGTTACACCTTTTAGCCTTCTTTTTCGGCATTGGAATTTCTTTGGAAACCAAAAATTAAAAAGACATTAATGTATGAGTAGTATGAGTACATAAATACACACTCATACATACATCCATACACACACACACATACACACACACACGCATGCACGCACAGCTACGTAAGGACTCATGGATTATATGTGTAAAATCAACCTCGTGATTAATCCGCATCAATTTTCTATGATTAGTCGCATGAATTAACTTTGACACCCCAAAAATATATACATATATATATATATATATATATATATATATTACACCAAGAAATGGGAGTGAGACAAAATAGAAAAGTTTGAGTAAGTTTAGGACCACACCTCAAAAACAACCCAAACTCCTCAAAACAGAAATCAAAGTCCCAAACATAAACTCATAATGAGTAGTACAACCATTATTGCTGATTGTTTCTCCAAGTGGTGAAGACGGCCTCATGAAGGGCATCTACTATCTGAAGCTGTGGTCCATTTGTGTAAACCTCCCTTGCCGTCCGTCCCCAAAGGTTCTCAGTTGGATTTAGATCAAGGGAACATACAGGACGGTCCAAAAGAGGGATGTTATTCTGCTGGTAGAAGTCCTTTATCCTGGGGCTTTGTGAACGGTTGCGTTGTCCTGCTGAAAAACCCAGTGGTTCCACAGACAAGGCCCTCAGTCATGAGGGATGCTCTCTGCAACATCTGCACAGAGCCAGGGGCGCCTGCACCACCTGGAGCTCCATTGTTCCACTGAAGATAATTATGGCTCCCCCTCCCTGTGGCGTGTACAAAACATCTCAGGTGGATCTGCTTGTCGTGTCAGTAATGTTGGAAACCATCAGGACCATCAAGGTTACATTTTTTTCTCATCAAAATAAAACTTTCTTCCACCTTTCAATGACCCATGTTTGTGTCTCATGTTTGTGGCGTTCAAGGAGACGAGGACTTTGAAGACATGTTTTGTTTTTTAGTCCTTCAGTGTCAGATGTCGTTTGATGGTTATTAGGTTGCAGTCGGCACCAGTAACAGCCTTCGTTTGGGTCGAGGATCATCCAGTGTATTTGAGGGACAGCCAATCAGATTCTCCGTCTCAGTGCTGGGGTAATTTTTTTGGGTCTTCCACTTGACTTTGCTGTTCCATAAGGATCTTTTAAGAAATTCCACATGACTGTGTTACTGTGTCCCACCTCAACAGCGATGGAGAGAGGCCCTGCTTATCCCTTGTGCCCTCTTCAATTGAGCTATGCACATTTAGTCAAAGAGCAATATATAGCAATATATACAATATATATGTTTTCATAGAGCGATGAAAAAATCTAGATGGGTCAAAATGACACAAAGATGACGGGAGGGTTATGTAGCTCAACAATCCAACCAGGTTCAAAAATGAGAATGTTCTTTTGCTTCTGCCATCAGAAGGTCATGACAGTATGAATACCTGACAGAAAATGACACTGAATCCACATTTTTGCTGAGATTTGTTCTTTTAAATTCTATGTCAGTTTAATTGATTTCATTAAAATGTTTCCTTTTTTTTTGTTTCACTCCTATTTCTTGTTGCTTATTGAAGCTCTACTTGAACCTTGTTAAGATCCAACCATGAAAATGTGACTTTTGCCATTTATTCAACTAGACCTCTGCTCAAGACTATATACACGCACGCACGCACGCACGCACGCACACACACACACATATGCATGCACACATAATCATTGTTCTTCAAATTTTTACTTACTTTGGGTTGCTGTTTTCCTGGCACGTGTAACTATTGGTGAGTCTCTAGAAGTCATTTCTAAAAAAAATAAGAAATAATAAATACAGTTTTTTGTTATACATTTATTAGACACACACGTAAGTAAATATTTTGGGTTCTTCAGATTTGATAGCATGAAATTAGACTTGGTCTTGAAGGCCATAGACTTAAGTTGGAGCTCTTTGATTTAAAACTAAACAAAAACTAACAGACAAAACAGATGAACATCTAAATATAGGTAAATAACTAAAAAAGAGATTACACATTTGAAACGCAGAAACCATGCAAACAACGTCTACAGCATTCCCAATTAGCCTTCATTAAGCTAACATATGAATCTATAAGAGCTAATAACGTGTTTAGTAATGGAGCAATAGAACGTCCAAAAACAGCCGTTGCCATGGAAATCCGCCATGTTTGCAGCCGGTGTGTTAAACTTACATAGAGAAACATTAGCCAAAACAATGTAAAAAAAAAATGAACAAAATATTCATGGAAGAACCTGATAAACTCCTGGGTCACTTCTGGTAAATACATGTATCACTAGATAGTGTTAGAAGTGAAGTATTTAGCATCTTAAAATCTCCGTTGATTTAACTTTAAGGCTTCCTGAAAATTGTGTGACGTCACGATTCCGCGCTCCATAGCATGTAACACTAGCCGAATATTTTAAATCACATTAGCATATTCATATAGATGTATAAAATGCATTTCCAATCTGATCCTGTTATGATTGCAGTACGTGCATTATATACACATGTTACAACGACACCGTCACAGTGCTAATATGCTAATATCACCTTTGCGGACAGTAAGATCCATCGTGGACTTCGAAACTCCACCACTGGCGTTGACGAGCCTTGGATACTGACAACAGACGTTCGGAAAATTGGCGGCTGTGTGCTCACCTCACGCGGTCTGTTTTCACGACGCCTGCATTTGAACCACAGACTGGCGCTTCATCGCCACCAACAGTACTGGAGTTTAAACTGCACCAGAGATTCCATTAGTTCAATTCGTCAATTTTGGTCTACAACCAAATAATTTTCAATTAAAAATTAATTTGATGTAAGTAATTCGACTATTTTCTGTGCTGAAAGGCAATGATTATGCACCCGAAAATGATGGTGGCTAGCTAGTGTTCACCCCAGTTCACGCCAGTACAGTAGGTGGCAGTCAAGCGCTAGTACCTGAGGTCAAAGTTACAACTGCATACGTCATACACGCGCAGACAGCCGCCAATTTCCCTCAAACGTTACGCTGGTTAATCCACTCTTGTCTGCTCCTTTGTAATTCTCCTTTCATTCAATTGTTTGCACTTTTAGTTTGCCTTGGATGAATTTACAGAGACAAATTCAGTCCCTAATGGAGGGGAAACCAAACGCAAAAAGAACATTAAAACTGATAAGGTGGCTACAAAAAAAAAGGCTTTTAAAGACAAATTTGAACTGTACATTATGTCGTGGAAGGATGCGTTTGGAAAAGAAGAACAACACGTCGAATTTCTACCGGTGGTAAGTACTCTTTACGTTAAATAAATAGTTATACTTACATTTTCTATACTTACATTCTGATACTGTAATTTTATGTTTGCCCTAATCCGTTGGTGGTGCACATTTATCAGTACTTCAGTTGCCAGTTACAGTTTAGTTGTAGAAACCAGGAGACTGAATCCTGCTCCTGGCCAATTCACAGGGTTCACCATCACTGACCAGTCCGCCTGGTCCAGAGCGCCCCTCCGCTTCTGCCGTTCTGCAGCAGTCAGATACGACCCAGAGCGCCTAATGATGGCTCTGGTTGTTATAGTACAGAGACAAACTATATTTTTAATAAAGCATTGTGTGCATCACTAGAACAGGACATTTATGATGCATAAGATCTGTGCAGAGGGACAAATGCCCAACACAAATAGTTCACACATGAACGTGCCGTGCCTCTGGTCTCCTCTCACCTACTGTTCTTCACGGCAGTGCACACACACATACACACACGTGCACACACACATGCACGCACACGCATACACGAGGCATGCACTGTGTATCCGCTGAACATGGCGCTTAGTCTCGGCTGCAGGAGGACATTAGCGGACCCGAGGTGTTTTGGTGTGACCCGGTGGAACTCATAATTTAATGGAAATGCCCTTCATGCGGAATTCTAATATTCCGTCATATGCAGCAGAAGTTCTGCTCTACAGCGCTATGGAAACACAGCACTGACAGCAAAGAAGGACTTTTAACACGTGAAATACCAGACTTATCATCAGTGACCCAGCTAAAATGTATTTAAACAAAGAAACTTGAATCGTGATCTTTTTTTGTTTATTGTAGTTTCCGCTACTGTTTGTGTTATTTAGTGTTGCTTCAAATTGAGATTGTCATCAGAGATACAGTGTGGACATGTCCCCCCTCATTATACTGCTTTTTTAATTACAGGCCTTTTTCATGCATTAACAAACATAAAACTATAAAGCATTTATTTTCTCCTTAAGGGTCTGCCGACGTTCAAGGCATACTTCAAAGACGACAAAAACCATAAGAGCAGGATCTTTTTTTGAAAACTCCAAATGTTCTCTCTTCTCCTGGATGAAATTCATTTCCAGGTAAGTCTTAAAACATTACAGAAAAAGCATGTGTTTTTAAATTATACATTTACAAATATTTTAATGCATTTTCACAGTGTAGTTACTTACCTGTCCTTTCTGCAAGGGTTCCCAAAGCGAGACCACACAATATAGTCATGCAGCCAACTTGTAAACCCCACTTCAAAATAAAATTAATACTTAATTGTAGTAAAATTGGGTCAAATGATACAATATTGTTTGATATAAAATCTTTTAAATACAGTGTCACAGTTTGTATATTATACATTTATATGCTGGGCATAGATCCCGAATACTCACTTATTTATTTTGTTAAGTGACTCTGTTTGCAAATTTTACAGGAAACTGGACACCCTCTTCAATCACTGAATTACCTATAATAATATTTAGATTGTATGCTTTTTTCCAAAGGTTTTCTGAAGGTCTTCGACTAAGACAGATCGATATGAAGGCAGAGGGCATTGCCAAAAGTTCGGCCACTCTGTCAAAAATGTCCTCTAAAGTTCGAAAGGTGTGCTGTCGTGCCATCAAATCTTTTTCACGAAAAAAAGGACAGCGCCTGGGAAGTCATGGAGAGCGCGTCCTGATTGATGAAAGCAACTTCCGTCATAAACGCAAGGTACTATAAAATACATATTCACAACCTATTCAAACTTTTACCAAAGACTTTATGCTTTAGTGTTGTCATGGAAATTTATTATGTGTAGCCTGTTACCATTTTCAGCTGATTTGCCATTTTCTCACAATTATCAAAACCCATATTTTTTTACACTATTTGAACAATTTTGAATGTATAATTATAAATTAATATTATATGAATTATCCCTTATTTTTAAGCGCTACTTTTTTAACAGGGCTGGGCAATTATTTGAAAGATCGACCAATCAAGATTCAGTCATGTCTAATCAGTTTTTTTATTGAGAGTCAATAGGCAGTCCTCTGTCAGTGAAAAACATGTGTTTTGTAGCTAAATGCAAAATGAAAATCAAGATATGGCATGGCATGGCATGGTATGGCAGGAACTGGGTTGGGGATAAGCACACTGTACAATATCACTTGAACCAAAATACAGGTTCTGTTTCACACCAAAAACTTTTTTATTGCGGTTGAAACAGCAGATGGTTTAAAACAAAATATTTGTATCAAAATTCCCAGCAAAGAATATTTCTGAATACATAAAAATAACGTTGTTAACCCTTTGTTGTAATTAATTTCATGACTTAAAATGTACATTACGTTCTTGTCTCACTTACTTAATTGCTATAGTATTCAGATCAAGATTAATATTCTGAATACAAAGGATTTTAAGCATTACTGGATATAATTTTTTTCTAGTTTCAGACTATTTCAGTAGTTTGCCCAAGTGTCAACAAAAATGGGCCTCAGGGCGCCTGCTGTAATCCTTCCACTCCAACAGCAAATCGGTTGCTCGTTCCTACTTTCCTACTAATTTCTTTAAGTTTATGAAAAATGACTTTCTCTCAGCCATTTTAATTGTGCATGTTTATTTGTGTTTAGCGCTTTAAAAGAAAAAGGGTGTATTGTAAGAGCTATAACTGAAGCAACTACAAACCTGAAGCCTTTCTCTTATTCATGATTTTTTTTTTCTATTAGCTGTCTAGTTATAAAGGTATATCCCTTTGTTATCTTCACAGTATGGACGTGGGCGAATCGCAAACACCTGGAGAAGGAGAAAGTGGGTTTTCGGGATGCTTGGGGTGTCCAACAATCGTCGCAGACCAATTTTGCGTTTAGTGAAGAAACGTTCCCGCAACCAACTCATACCACTGGTGGTAAAACATGTCCTGCCTGGGAGTATGATCATCAGCGATGAGTGGAGGGCCTACAGACGCATTCTGACCAATTTTGGTTACAGGCATATAACTGTTAACCACTCTAGATGGTTTGTTGACCCTGCCACTGGAGCACATACACAAAATTTAGAAAGAGCATGGTTGACCTACAAATCACATATTTGGAGGTTGAGAGGCAACAGAAATGAAAAACTTCTGAAAGAGCACTTGAAGGTCATTGAGTGGACCTATTGGATGGGTAATAGTTACAGAAATGGGATACTTGGCCGATTGCTCAAAGATATAAAAAGACAGTATCACTGCTAAGTTACTTTCAATAGTATTACATTAGTATGGCAGGGTCTGTGTACCCTTTGTTCATTTGATTTTCAATTTGAAATCGAAAACAAATAAGGGAAAATGTGATTTCATTTTCCAATTTTTGTTTTTGTTCATGAAACTAATATACAGTTTGATTTTTCGATTTGAACATTGGATTAAAAATACACAATTTGAAAGGGTTCATTAATTAATTTAGCATTGCTCGTCATCTGTCCGCAGCGATGACCCAAAGCAATCTCGGTCCAGGCCTTCGTGTGTTCCCTGCATTGGTGACATCCATCTCAGGGGCTCAAAGGCCTGGACCGAGACTGCTTTGGGTCATTTACTTCCTGGTTGGAAATGATGGCCTCACATTTGGAAATAACCAAAAAGCCATCCTGTACACTGCACCAAAACTGATATAATGTAACAGATGTATTTATTTGACAAAGAAAAATACATGTGACACCTTTATTTTGTTGAATCAATGTTTAAAGGGTCAAAAAAAGTAGTTTATTTTATGTAAATGATGCATAACCTTTGTCTCCCCAGCGTGATGTCTTCAGTTTGTTTACTTCCTGTAATTTTGAACTTATTTTTCAACTTTTCTCTACAAACAGCAGCTTGATTGGTATAAAACGATAATCTTCATCCACAAAAGGTACACACTGAATAAAGTCAAAATTAGAAAATCATAAAAACCTTTCATACGCACTTTTTTAACACAGATTTTTGTAGTATGTCTAGGTTCTAAAGAAGTAGATCTCAAATGTCTCCTAAAGTTTTTGTTTGAGAGTTTATGAAGATTTAAAGGATGTACATGTCTTGTTGTCATGATCCTGTTAAATAATATTCTATGTTTCCTTGATCAAACTGGCTTTTGAATAGGAAATGTGTTTATAATAAAAGTTTTTAAAAGGTTTAGGTTTGTGTTCATGTAATTATACATTATAATTTGTTTTGGGCTAGTTGTGGTCAATATCCATATTTCTGTAAATACTTGGCGTATTTGCAAACCAAATGTGTACCTTACCGTTACAAATTTGATCATTTCTCTGTTCTAGTTAAACGTGTATGTGTAACACATACACACACATATGTGTGTGTATGCACAGGACTTGTACTATGTATATACATAGTACAAGTCCTGTGCTAGTTGTAATTTTGCTGAGCCAGTAAACTGAAAAAGAGCGTCACTTTAGTTGAGGGGACGCAATTATAATGATTTCCTGTGAACTCATAATGAGTTAATGATTATCACGATGAAATCATGATGATGATCATGCATGAATCAGTAGGACTAATACATGACATTTTATGTCTATAACTTGTTATGATTAGTTAATAATGAACTCATGATGAGTTCATGGTTGTTATCATATTGAGTTAATGATTAGTTAATTAATGAATCCTGGATTTCATCATAATCATGATCAGTTAATGATGTATTAATGATGAATTATGGTAGCTTTTGAACTCATGATGATCATCATTACTGAAGGTTACTCATTAATGAGCTCATTGTATGACTCACTTGGGTTAATTCATGGTATTTTCATGAATGACTCATCATGAGTTCATGTGAGTTCCTCATGAACTCATGATGAGTTAATGGTTGAACTCATGATGAACTAATGATTAGTTCATGCATGAGTCATGATGAATTAATGCATTAACCCATGTACCATTATTATAAAGTGTTACCTTTATTGTTTTTCAATGCTAAAGCAGATACAGATACAAGATAAAACATACAGAGGAACAAAAAGGACAAGCCCAGTCTTATAAACAAGAGGGGAATTGGTTTGTGTTTCGTAAGGCAGGGCACACAACATCATGCATTCTGATACATTGCTCTAACACAACTCCCAAAATAACTGTGCAACCAATTCGGGACTAGTTCGAAAGGAAATTGTCGTCTGTGATATTTTCCAGTTGCAAAACATTGCAAGTCAGGTTTAATTGTGTTTATTTGAGGTGCTTATTAAGTCATTTGACATATTTTGACTACAATATGCGGTTTTCAATAAATATACATAATCTAAAGTGTAATAGTTATAAAATAAACATGTTTCAAGTGATCTCGCGACTCCCAGCTCAAGCCTCGATATCAGTTCATCTTTTTCTGCACTACACAGCGACTTTACATCAGGTTCATGTCACCTTAAGAACCTGAAAATCATCTCACGACGCTGCAGGGGCAAACCGTCAGAAGCAGAGAGCCACCACAGGGCAGAGACCTTCCTCCAGATCTTCATCAGAGGTTCAGGCTGGTCAGGACACAAGCTGGAGGATACTGTGCATGTGGAAGGTCGATAAGAGAGCAGGGAGTGCTCAGAGGAAACCTGCCCAAGAGATCGCCTTTAAAATAGTCTCAGATAAACTTTCCATGAGGGAAACTTGAACATTATAACCTTTGGCAAAACAATTTGTCCCTAAGTGTGCAGTTGTGTGTCTGGTGGTGGTCAAATGCCAGAAAAAGGGCACTTAATTGCAAAGTGACATTAAGGTGAGAGACACTGCAGGTGAAGAGGACAAAAAACACTGTTTTGTCTTATTTAAAGATATCAATTTGAAACTTCTTTTGCCGTTTACCCACAAAAATGTGACAAAAAAAGTACTTTAAAGTATTGGGTAGTTTTTCATCATGTAATGTTTTCTTGTAGAAATAAGGTATTTTATGTGATGAAATGGCTAAAATTGCACATATTTGGCACATTTAAATCAGAAAAATGGACAGAACCAAGTTTAAATTTCTTGGTTAATTGTACATTTTTAAAAAAGCATACGGAGGGGATTTTGGTTATCTTATTTAGTTTTTGAGTAAACTAGATCTGACTGAAAATTGGCATAAAAATTCAAATTTTGCCTAATTTTTTCAGACTTGAAAGTTTAATCAATCATGCTTAGAATTAGATATCAACAAATCCATCAGTATGTTCTATCAAAATCTAAGATTGTAAGGTTGGGTGTGTGTAGGTGCTTTTTTAAGGCTGATCTTTGTAGAAGAAAAATGCATTTTAAGACCAGTGTCCAACAGAAGTTGATTAAATGAAATAATAAAACATCTTTTGGAGAAAATTAGAAAATTAGTGTGTCCATTCCACATTAAAGCATATATTGCTGCACAAGCACAAACCAAAAAAAAAAAAAAAACAAAAAAAAGTTTTGCCTGTAGTGTCTCGCCTTATTAAGGACTGCTGAATGTGTTTATTATGACTGGACATCTCTGTTTCTGTTATAGTGTTTGTTATATCTGCAAACCATTGAATTTTCTCCCCATTTTCACATTGTCTAAGCAGATTTTGGGTTGTTGGAGTTTGTGTAGTATAGCGCATGGCACTCTCACTTCCTGCACTAAACTCTCTGCTCAAAAGCGCTGGGTCAACCCACTTCCCTGAATTCTTCTGTCAACTCTGGGAAAAAGCTCCAATATCCTTCCTGCTGTTGAGTCGCTGGCCGTGGAGACGTCGTAAAAAAGCCATCCTTGGGGACCGCCGCATTCAGACTCAAGCTGCAAAATGAACTATTGTCTTCTGTTTGTCGCGGAGTACGAGAAACAAAGTCTGATTTCCGGTATAGTTTTGCATTGAATAAATAGTCCAGATTTCTCCTCGTTTGTTTGTGCGGGCAGTGGACATCATGAGACAGGCATATTGTTTGTCCTCCATTGAAGTCGCGTTGCTTTGCTTGTCATTTCTGCCCGAGTCTCGAGTGCTATGTCAACATCGTAGACTGTGGTCCTTTGACAGAGATGACTGCATTGTTGGAGACACTGTTTATTTACACAATGCTGCGATAAGGCCTATTAAACCGAGTGGCTGAGTTGCATTGTTTCGCAGGTTTACACTGACATACATTTGCAGAGGATGGAGCGTGGGAATTTGTCTAAATCGACATAATATTGTTGTTTTAATAAAGTGATATTGTCTTGGTTTGAACAGAAGTTTTCCAGAGGGACCTAGAGTTAATTTGTGAGTTGAAGGTCTGTTTTATCAGAAGTTAATTACATAGTTGCATTTGCTGATTATGTGATGAGAAAGGGCACACTTTGTTCAATGATTAATCTGTTAATTCCACTTAAATTGCACAAGTTTGAGTTTCCAAATTCGTGTTATCTCAATTCAACAGTACATTTTTTCCAGTGCACCCATCATACAAACCCACTGTATCTACTGAAAAACAAAATAACTTGCACAAAATCTTATCCTTTCTCCAGAAAAAGCATTGTTCTTGGTGAACATATCAGCCCCTCAGAGTGCGCAAACCTCTGTGCAGCGTCTATGGAAACGACCATGACCACGCTTCTCTGTCTTTTCAGATTATATTCTGTCAGGCTCATGTTACAAATGTGTGTCAAAAACAAAACAGGATTTGTAATTGTTCACAATATAATTTACTGACACCATTTGACTCTTTTCACTCTCATCTCTGTGGCACTAGTGCAAATGACTCATCTCTGATACCATTCGTCTGTTTGGAACAAAAACACCAACAGGTCCTAGTGTCATTCCAGATTGTGTAATGGAACATACTTCTATAATGGCTCAGTTGCATTTCATAAGCACAACTCTCTCACACGCACAGAAACCTCCACTTTCCCCACTTTTCTTTGCTCATGGATAAGATTCTTGACAGTAAGGACTTCATCTTCTCTTTGGAGTGACAGTGGCTCAGTGGATGGACAGAGTTCTGTCATACAGCATAGACTGCAGTACAAGTGTAAGGCGGTGTTATTATTGGGCAAATTTGTTTTCTGTTTTAGATTGATCCTTCAGGTTCCTCAGGTGGTGAAGTGCAGCGCCCTTCTTCAGACCCTGAACAGGAGCCACTGATCACGTTTGTCTCGTCTGAATATTTGTTTTATGCTTTTATACAGACTGTTTGCCAATGTATTTAGAATAAGAATAGAATAGAATAATGTAGAATTGTAAATGTCAATGATGATTAGTTGAATCATTTTGCGGGCCGTAGTTTCAATATATGACGTAAAACGTCAGTGCATTTTGAACAGTTTGTTCTTGAAGATTAGTATGACTATTATGCATTTAGATCAGTCTGACAAAAGCAAATGTGAGATTCAGCAGACAGTTGTACAAAATCATTTGAAACAATGTACAAAAGCATTAGCTTGCTGTACAAAAAAACTTTTAAAAAAGTAACTTAATTATTTGCAAAATAATTTTAAATGTTCAGTTCTGATCAGATAAATGTGCTGAGAAAACGGCAATAATAATAACAGGGTGATTGAAAAAGGACTTGACAACAAACATTGTGCTCTTTACACACCATAAACTCTAAAACTGTAAAACACTGAATTCTGCACATTTTCATAAATGCCCGTGAACTGACCTTGAGCGTGCAGCCATGATCTCTGGTCAGAAAATGATTTGAACATTCATTATTTTTTGGTTTGCGTCTTTGGCGAATGTCTCCAGGTGGATGGGAAGAATATATGAGTTTTTATAAAGAGCACAATCTTATCTTGAACAGCTTTGTCTTCTCATCTTCAGAACTAAATTGGCTTTTGTAAGTGGTGCTCTCCGGGACGAGAGGTAGAAAGGAAATAGAATGGAAACTCTGCATAAGTTTTGGAAAATCCATCTTCTTTTGTCAGTAAAAAGACAAGTCATAAGTACATTGTCATATATTTGTATGAACGGTAGATGTAGATCCATCATCAGCTTAAATATTGGATTTTACTTTTCCTTGCGATTTTTTCAGACGTCAAAGTGAAGACGAAATAAAGATTTTCACTCACCAAAATTTCACAAAACAAAAGCATTCTTAAAAAGTGACGTTGGATGAAAAAATAAAGTATTTCTCTCTGAACTATAACACCTTCCAAGCTTGAGTTTTAGTTTAAATGCATCAAGACGAGCTGCAAGATGGCCTAAGGGTTGGGTTGCAGCACACATGCACGGAAAGAGCAATGAGTCCTGACTCTTTAAAAAATCCTGAATGTTTCTCCCTGCTTTTTCTCTCATTTAATGCCTACTTTTGTGCCTAATGAAGCATACCCAATAAAGTTTTATCTTTCATGTATTAAATGATTTGTATTTTTAACTATAAAACCTCGCTCTAGAACATTAGCAGAGAACCAAAACTTCAACATATTTTCCTACACACACTTTCTGACACCACTGATAAGAAACATTCTGTTAATGGCTCTACAACATCATTGCTTCTCATTGCATCTGTCACCACAACCACTCTCTGTACAAGGCTTAATAAAGTTTCAAAGTTTAATTTCACGCAGCTCTGGTATAGAGCAGAGCGCAAGAGATTGATTCTTTCAACGCACAGTGCACTTGTGTTTTTTCCCTCCTGAACCATCTGTTGCTTGAGCAGGATTTGTTTTTGCATTATTCAAATTATCAGCATGCTGTAGAGTGCAGTAAAGCTGGAGACGCTACGAGAAGAAAATGGTTTAACAATTTTCCCGGGTTTAATACTAGATATCTTTTATTACTCCGTATTTGACGTTTTGACAGTGACATTAGATTTGACGCTAAAAGGAAGCTGTTCCTGTAATGAAATGTACATCTTAAGCCAATGTCATTCCATTTTTTGAACTGTTGAAAAGTTTAAGGCCAACTGTGTAAGATTTCAGTCAAAAATATACTTAAATAAACTGAATTACAAGTGTATTTTGTGCTTTTATTGTAAGAAAACTTGAAAAACATGCTCCCTTGCTGTGAAGGGGCTTGTTTCTCCACAAACTTGGCTTTTCTGGAGGAGGATCTGCCACCTGCTCGTCTGCATGATGTTCTTACTTAGGCCTCAAACATTCCGCAGAAAGGCAAAAAAATGATCAATCCCCAGGGAGAAGGTTTCAAAGTCTGGTTTTAACTCTCCCTCTACTTGGCTGCAGTGCATGCCCATAACTGTACTGCTTTAATTAAGAATGGAAAACATAACAGCAAACTTATAATAGCACATCTAATCTATGCAAAGTGTAATGACGATGAATTAATTCCAGGAAATAACAAACTCAGAAAAGGGCTTTTAAGGATGTAGCTCAGTCTGTTAAGCAGTAGGAGTTTAACCTTTTAAAACTAAGTCAAAGTGAATTTGAAGGAGATATATTATGATTTTTTTCAAGCACTTAGTATAGAACTATAACATAAATAAATCGTCATTTTACATTTTGTTCATTGTAAAACACAATATTGATCTTAAACGGCTTATTAATAGAAACAGGTCCATTAACTTCCTCTTCAAAACTGCAGACTTGATAAGCCCCACCTCTTCATAGTGACTAATTACAGGGATGTGGGCGGGGATAGGTGGAAACAGGAGTTTTCTGAGCAGGAACAGGACAAGACAGGATTTCTCAAACATGCAGGAATCAATCAAAATACAACTTTGAGTAAACAAACGATGAGGAAACGCTGCTGTAACAAGTTTAAGTTGATTTTGCATGATATGTCCCCTTTAAATAGTTCCTGGTTTATATGTGTATTTATAAATATAAATCATTTACCTGGCACGGTCCACAGAAGATGCCAGTAAAGAGCGTGGTTCTGGCTGCATTTCCTCACGAGGTCGAGCTCTTCCCGTGGCGGCTGGACTGAAGTGTAGATTGGATAAACAGATGGTGCTGGTGGAGCGCTAAACTAGCTGCAGACACCACTGTTCTTTATGGAGGAAGTCATTACGCCGTTGGTGAAGCGTGTGGACCACTTTTATGAGCCCGTCTCATGTGCCGCCTCACACCTGACATATTTTAGACAGTTATTTTGGACAATTTAGGCCAAATTACAGGCGTGATTCATCCTGTCAGCCCAGAGGAAAGAGGGATGTCCCTGCTGAACTCAAATACTGAAAACAGGGAATGTACTGAACACAAATGCTTAGGATAAAGTGAAAGTTGCATGATGTAACTTTTCAAGAGGAGGGTTTACCATCTTCTTGTCTCCATGGAGATGTTATTGCCTTGAATGTTCCACAGTTTGATATGTACTTATCGACATGGAGACAAGCATCACTAAGTTAGCATTCAGACGTGTGGAGGGGAGATCGAGTAAAAAATGCAAGATACAAAGGTTTATTGGCATATTGTGGAAAGTTTCAGGCAAAGTAATAACATCGCTATGGAGATCATACACAAGTACCAACCAAGAAAAAGCAGACCGAAATGAATACCTTTTAAAACCACTGAATCTGTGCTGTGTTTCAGATGGAATCACAACATAGTCCAGTAATAGTTAAAATCTCGTCTAGGGATTTATGGAAATGATCGGGTTCAACATTTGAAAATTTACTGTTGGATATCAGTATCTAAATCTGAATCTTGCCCCCCGAGGTAAGACATCATCATATTTCAGAATCTGAAAAGTAGCATGTTGGAGTTAGTTAAACAGTTTGAATTTAAAAATATGTATTTATACATTTTATTCACAACTTGGAGATATAGGCAAGGCAAGGCAAGTTTATTTGTAGAGCACAATTCGTACACAGGGCAATTCAAAGTGCTTTACATAAACAGGAAAAATTGCATTAAAATCACAAAATACAAAAAGACACACAGAATCATTTTAAAATCATTTTAAAATAAAGTGCTTTAAAAGAGAAGAGTGCAGATAGATCTTTCAGTCGTATGCACGTCTAAAGAGAACTGTTTTTAGCCTGGATTTAAACATTGTCAGAGTGGAGGCCTGTCTCACATCTTCGGGGAGACTGTTCCAGATTTTAGCTGCAAAAAACTGAAATGCTGATTCCCCATGTTTAGTCCTGACTCTAGGCACCTGCAGGAGGCCGGTCCCTGAGGTCCTCAGATTGCGAGATGGTTCATACGGCACTAACATGTCAGAGATGTACTTTGGTGCTTGGCCGTGGAGAGACTTGAACACAAGCAGAGCTGCTTTAAAGTCAATTCTCTGAGCCACAGGAAGCCAGTGCAGAGACCTGAGCACAGGACTAATGTGATCATGACTTCCTGGTTCTTGTCAGGACCCGAGCAGCAGCATTCTGGATGTACTGCAGCTGTTTTACAGCTCGTTTGGAGGCCAGTGAACAGGCCGTTGCAGTAGTCTAACCTACTGAGACAAATGCATGGATAAGTCTCTCCAAGTCTGGTTTAGACACTGCCTTTAATTTTGGCAATGTTTTTAGGTGGTAAAAGGCTGTTGATGTTATTGATTTGATGTGGCTGTTAAAGTTCAGGTCTGAGTCCATTATTACCCCCAGATTTCTAACTTGATTTGTCGGTTTTAGAAGCGAGAGACTGGAGGTGACCGCTGACACTTTCTCTCTGTTTCAAGTGCCCAAAGACGATGATTTCAGTCTTGTCTGAGTTTAGCTGAAGAAAATTGTTTTGCATCCACAAGCTGATCTGTTGGATGCAATGACAGAGTGAATCCACTGGTCCATATTCACCTGCCGTCAGTGAGACATAGATCTGAGTGTCATCTGCGTAGTTGTGATAAGACACATTTGTGCTGAGTATTAACTGACCTAAGGGCAGCATATAGAGGTTGAACAGAAGGGGTCCCAGGATTGACCCTTGGGGCACCCCACAGGTCAAGCTCACGTGGTCTGAGACACAGTTACCAATCTCAACAAAGTACTCTCTGTCCTCAAGGTAGGACTTCAACCAATTTAGGGCAGTGCCACAGTGATGCCCACCCAGTCCTCTAGTCTCTGTAGGAGGATCCTATGATCGACAGTGTCAAAAGCAGCGCTCAGATCTAACAGAATTAAGACTGAGGCTTTGCCCGCGTCAGTGTTCAGGCGGATGTCATTTGTCACCTTGATAAGAGCAGTCTCAGTGCTGTGATGAGGTCTAAAACCTGACTGGAAAACATCAAATGAGTTGTTTATTAAAGGGATGTCAGTGAGCTGTTGGTAAACAACCTTTTCGAGGACTTTGCCTAAAAATGGCAGATTTGAGATGGGCCGATAATTTTTCAGTTCTGAGGCATCAAGACTGCTCTTCTTTAAGAGGAGGCTTAATGACCGCAGTTTTCAAGGCCCTTGGGAATGTTCCAGATTGAAGCGACATGTTAACTATGTGAGTGAGTGGTGTTAACAAAGTGCTCAGAACAGACTTTAGAAATCTGGTGGGTAATACATCGAGGCAGCATGTACAAGAACTCAGACTGGTGATGATCTCTTGGACAGTTTTGTCAGTTACAGGCGCAAACTGAGTCAGCTCTAAATGTGTAGGTGGTTTTAAAGTTATTATTTGCACTGTGGAATTTATGGCATTTTTAATGCCCTGAACCTTGTCATTAAAGAATACTGCAAACTCATTGCACTTAGCTGTGGAAATTAGTTCTAATGGCAGCAGAATTGGAGGGTTTGTTAGTCTGTTTACTGTTGCAAACAGAGCACGCGAGTTTTTACTGCAATTTCCAATTATTTCAGAAAAAAATCCTTCCCTTGTTTTACATAAAATGAGGTTGTACATGTACAACCTTTCTCTATAAATCTCTTTATGAATCTGGAGCTTTGACTTGCGCCATTTTCGCTCAGCCCTGCGGCACTCCCTTTTTTGTGCCCTGACTGACTCATTATTCCTCCATGGCGCCTTCTGCTTATTTTTAACCATTTTAACCTTCATAGGAGCAATGGTGTCCAGAACATTCAAGATATTAGATGTAACAGAATGTAAAAAGTTGTCAACATTTGAACATGATGGATTTTCAAAGTTTATCATTTCCATGAAGAGTGCACTTGTGCTGTCATTTATGTGTATATATAATCAGCTGAGAGAGTAAAGAAGTATGTTAACTTTGTACTGATCAAATATAAAATAGCTAAACAAAACAAAATATTGTTGTCCCATCCTTATAGAGGGGGCGGTGTTTTTGTGTCATGTTTTTTTTTTTTTTGAGGTGTGGCACACTTTTTTGTTGACCAGACACCACAGCACACCATCCTCTTCATTGTCATATAGACCAGTGTTTCCCAACCTTTTTTGTCTTGCGTACCCCCTAAGCTTTGTTTTACACTCAGAGTACCCCTTAACCCAAGTTTCAGGCAAATAAATGGGTTTACCAGTCAAATATAGTCAATTATTACTACTATATTCTTTGATCCAATTATATTTATGGTCCAAGATGCTCAAAAAAAAAGCTAAATTTACAACAAATGACAATTTGTAGTCAGATAAAAGTAGATTTCTTCTTCGTTTAAAACCTGAAACCATTCCAAGTACCCCCTGGTAATCCCTCACGTACCCCCTGGGGTCCCCGTACCCCTGGTTGGGAAACACTTATATAGACAGAATATGACTCCAATTAGAAAAAATAGGTGCAAACACCATCTGTGTTGGTGCTCGTCATGTTTGTGATTTTCTGGTTCAGGCTTTTTCTCAGAGCACTCCAAAATGGCACTTTATTAAAATAAAGAACTGTGTGAATTATTTAACTCATATTGGATTTTTTTTTTTCATTTGTTCCTTGGCGTGCTGATTGACAATCAAGGCATTAGGGATCACATTTTTAACACCGCCTCAACTTACTAATAAAATCTATCACCTTATTATTGTTATTATTTAGGAACACATATTCAACCATCATAACAGTAAACCTAAACAGCATAAAAACACTGCAATGACAAAGCCAGTTGTTTTATAAGACAATAGTTTAATCTGAGAAGCGTCAGTGAGAGACAGTGCAGGTGAAAACATCTTTGAACAGACTTTATAAAACGTTGCCTTGAGGCGCGTGACGGCTGTGCTTCAAGACAAGAAGCGACACAAATTCAAAGTCCCTTTTCCCAACTGTCTTCATTATAAAACAGTGATTTACAGAAACACTTTGTGACGATACAGTAGACAGCACATCGACTGTACATATATGAGGTCTCAGAACCGTCTCTCTTTGTATACAGAATCTCAGTCGTTTTTCATAAGTTACTGATAAAATATATTTACATGGATTTGTCTTTGGCTCCCACGCACCAGTGTATCCTCTGTATTCAGTGGCGACTGTTCATTCATTTTAATGCTCCAAATTTGGTCTATGTTGTTCCTAGTCGTCATGCAGTTTTAATTTAAAGTATATATTAAGCTTGGAGACCGTAAAGAGTCTATTTTCCCATGATCCTTTGATGCTTGGTGATGCTTTGGCCTTCAAAAAACTGTGCTCCAAGAAAAACGTCAGAGGTCAGCGGTTCAGATCTTAAGAGCTTTAAATAATGCCCTGACATTTCGCTGAAAGTCCCATTGGTCAAATTGCTCGGCAAAATCAAAGAGGCTAAACCAGTTCAATATCTTTCCACTTTCCGCCATATTTGGTCTACTGTACAACGCTTTGAGCTGAAGAGTTCCCTCGTCGCATCATATTTTGGTTCAGAAGTGCTACTTGATAATTGGCCCGAAATGGAGAAGGAAGTGGATTGAACAGTCCTTATGCTAAAAGGTCGCTCCTTTTGCTGCACCACACGACGAGTGCAATCATGGCCAGAGTGAGGAAGATGGGGATCAGGATGAGGACGATGAGGGTGTCGTCCGGAGGGTCCACCCACACCACCTGCTCCATGGTGCAGTTGGAGAAGAAGAGCTTGTGGATGCGGATGATGTAGCCCTCCACCAGCGGGTTGGGCCAGTAGCAGTCCACGTTGTGGGACTTGGTTTCGGTGCAGAGGGTGAAGAGGTGGTACTCGCTGTAGAGACACAGACAGGAAAGGGTTAAGAGAGAAGCATGCATTTTGGGTCATTTACGTGGTCAAGTCCATAGAGAAGACTTCTATCCATGTGTTTCAAAGCAATGAAAATCTAGCATAGTTTTTTGGTACCACTTTATAATAACTTTAATTTGCTTAAAGAAAACATGAACAAAGACTTTCATTCATAATTAACTTATACTTTATGAAGCACGATTCAGGCTAACGACATAATTAAGGTTATGGTTAGGGTTCGGAATTAGGGTTAGAGTATTGGTTAAGTAGTTACTAAGCCTGAATCATTCTTAATAAACTACTTGTTCATAATGAAGTAAGTCTTAATTCATGCTTTAGTAAGACAGGATTAAGTCTTGTTATCATAAAGTGTTACCTGTCTTTTGAAAAAGTCCTCAAATCATCAACTAATAACGTGAAGCTGAAACCCATGTGAGGCGTTATGGATATTTGTGTTTAAACAACTTTAAACTCTTTTTCCAATTATTCTGACTTCAAGACTGATTTCCTTAATACACTTTGTCTAACACATTACTATTGCTGAAGTGTGTGACCAGCTTTATAAAAGTTAATGTGACATAAACAACCAGATAAAAATAATGACCTTTTTGAGTGTAGGATTAATTTAAATGACTAATTTTTGCTTTTAAAATTGTCACAAATATTACAGTATGTTATAGTTCTTTTGGATGGTATTGTGACCTAAATAAATGTCCACAATTAAAAATAATAATAATACTATAATAATAAATGCAAGGGATCAATACAATATACACATGCATTCTTGGTGCAAGTCAAATGTTGAATATAGGGCTATGTAATTGGTAACTTAAACATGAACCTTAAAGTGTTGTGCTCGCTGGTGGTGCAGTGGTTTTTTATAATCAAAATTTAAATAATATTGTGAGTGCTGTTTTGAAGAAATGGGAAATTTGAATATCAAGTATCATTTATAGTAAAACATGCCACAAAAAAAAGCTGATTAAAACTAAAAAAAGTTATTCTAACTGTCAAATATTGGTATGAGGTGATATTTTTGCACATTTGTCATTCATTTTACAGACATTTCACATTTGTCTGATAATTAAACCTCAACTAATATGTTTAACATTTAATTTTACATTTCTGTTGGACTGACAATCATTATCAGGATACTCGAACAAAAATTTCGAGATATTCATTTTTGTCAGTATCATCCATCCCTCCCTCAGCCATGTGTCAAGTGTCTCGGATGTAATTTGAGAAATATGATTTGAAAACATGGCCATCAGAGGCTTCAAAGTGTTTACCAGAAAAAACATGCCATTTCATCAACTTTTTGGTTTGAAAGCAAAATTCTGAGAAAACCCTGTCATCAGTCTCCTGCAGTGACAATAACAACCTCTCAATATGACTCACTTCTTTGTGCTCTGACTGATACCTTGTCTGCCTCGCCTTTCAGTATTTTAATTGTTGTGGCGAGCATATTAAACTGGGTGGGCGGCATTATTACATTTTCTTTATAAAAGGACCATCTATCAAGTCGAAAATTAAAAGACTCACTCCAATGATTTTCTTAAGGGCACGTCACACTTAAGACCTGCTACTGTTCGTGTGTCCAGGATTAATCACACTGCCCTGGGTTTGGTGAGTAATCCATCAATTTGACTTGGTATGTTTCCCTTTCTCTCTCTCTGCGCTTCTGTAACTCCACTTTTGAAAGGCGTTTGTGGTCGTGACGGAGCTGGTTGAGCAATGCTTTGAGGATTTCTTTCAGCCAATCCAGAATATACAACAATTACATAGAGCAATAGAGATTTAAAGAAAATGTCATAGGAAACTGCTACTGGCACTATTCATAATGGGCAATAACAGCGTCTTTTTTCAGCTTTTAGATTCAAATTTGTATTTAATTGTTTGATTGAACTTGGAATACTGCAGCTCATGGATACAGGCTTTATTTAAAACCACATTTCTTGACTTTTTGTAAGGATTTCACAAAACGTTTCATTCTTTTTATGTATCTCAATCAGAAAGAAATCAGAGTAAAATTGCACTTTATTTTACAGTGGATACTTTTATTTCACATTTGAGATCAGGTATTTGTACTTTCACTCCTCTGCATTTTTAGAAAAATTGTTTGAGGGATTATATTTTAGCACGTCTTGCCCAAAAGTTCAAAGATCAATTAAGTCTTGAATTCAAGCAAACAAAAATACATAAAAAAGTCTTGAAACATTGAGAAAATTATTGTCTAAAAAAACTCAGGACATTATTAAAATAAAGATCACCACATTTCACGCTTTAATTGTTCAAAAAGCTGTGCAAAATACCAACATGTTCTTACTTTTACTTAAGTAGATTATTATATGTGACACTTTTACTTAAGTTAATTATTGTTCCTGTATCTTATACTTAATATAACAAACTGAGTATTTCATCCACCACTGATCATAATCCCAGATAAACTAGCACACTCATAATGCTGATGTTCAATACTAACGTTTTAAAGCCCACAAACAGGTTATAAAAATCCCACTGTAATGTAAAATGTATGAGTTATCCGTAGTTTTGCTTTATGTATTGACTGTGCATTTTAAACTGCAACGAACTACAACACATTATGCTGACTTTGGGTTCTTGAAAATACTTCATGGAAACACGGAATTGCAAAGCGCATATACAGGGAGAAAGGCAGAGCTCACTGTGAAAATATATATGTATACTTCTTTGCAGAGAAACGCTGTCAATCAGAAATCTACTGGCGTCCATTATAGACCTTCAGCGGATCTGTCTCAAAGGTTTAAATAGTGCACTAATGGGATGTGGGAGCTGGAGAAAGATGTGAGGACTGAAATTCAAAGGTGTCTATACGGTTCTTTTGAAGTAGTTTATAAATGATGGAGTCTGCCGTGGTGTTGCCCTGATTTATGGCCCTCAGGTAAAACTGTGATGGGCAATGGATAGAAGGGAATAAAATATGTATGTGGCGCTTTCAGTGAGAGGCGAAAGAGACACAAACAACTGCATCGTCGTAGGAAAAAGGGTTTATGTGAAGGGAAGAGCAGGCCTGTTTTAAGGTACAATTCAGGGTTAAAAGTATAATTGCTGGATTTAATTTCATGATGAAAAACATCAAATTGACATTTGATTGACATCCAGGGGGTCAGTGTGGACATTGTGGAGGAGTACAAGTACTTGGGGGTGTATTTGGACAATAAACTGGACTGGGGCAAGAACGTAGACACTGTCTACAAGAAGGGCCAGAGCCGTCTCTACTTTCTGAGGCGGCTGAGGTCCTTTGACATCTGCAGGACGATGCTCAGGATGTTCTACGAGTCTATGGTGGCAAGTGCCATCACGTATGCTGTGGCCTGCTGGGGCAGCAGTCTGCGCGTGAGGGACACTAATAGACTCAACAAGATCATCAAGAAGGCCGGACATGTTGTGGGGGAGGAGCTGGACTCTCTGACTGTTGTGTCGGAGAGGAGGATGTTGTCCAAAATCAGGACTATTCTGGACTTTCCCTCCCACCCGCTCCACAAAGTGCTGGTCAAGAGCTCATTTAGCAACAGACTGTTACTGCCACGATGCTCCACCGAGAGACACAGGAAATCATTCCTGCCTGTCGCCATCAAACTACTGAACTCTGTGCTGTAAATCCGCTTGTGAAGTCATTGTGCAATATTAAGTCCACTGTGCAATATTAAGTCCACTTATATACACAAACTGTACATGATCATGTGAATATGTAAATAGACAAGGATAGTAGAGTTAATCTTATTGTAAAATTGTTCATATCGGGGGTTTAGTTGAGTATTGTTCATATCGGGGGTTTAGTTGATTAATAAAGACACTTATAAGTTAAGTTAAATGGGGTAGACATTATATAGAGCTATTGTATTTTATTTTTATTTTCTATATATCTTATATTGTTTTAATACTTTCTGTCTCTACTGGTCGGTTGCACATGTAACGAAAAGAATTTCCCCTTGGGGATAAATAAAAGTAATTCTGATTCTGATTCTGATTCTGATTTTTAAATTTAAGATTTTTCTCTTGCAGCGTCTTGCCTTGATTTAAGAATTGATACATTTGACAGAATTGGACCAAATGAGGCGTTTACTTTGGCCTATATCTCCCTTAACTTTCTTGTCTTTTACTGTCTTTTTTCTGTTCTGGTCATGTTCTATTCTCTGTGTTTTTTGTTTCTTTAAAAACTAAAGTGAAAAAAAAAACACATTTAATTGAATATTCAGCCTTTAGAGGATTGATGCCTTCCCTTATTTGATTTACAGTCTACAGTAACCCTTTTACAGTGCAGCTTACTCATCTAATGCTCAATCAGGACTCATCAGGGCACCAGAGACAGGCTGATGGCTCCGCTCCTGCCTCTGGTCCGAGCGCAGGACCACGGCTAACAAGCACCAGATAAACAGGCTTTTTCCTCACAGACCGCCATTACAGCTGGAGAGGCTCAGGGCACAAAATCAATATGTTATAAGAGTTAATGATCGGGGAGGGAAGCTACATGTGCACGCAGAGTTCAGCAGCCTTCAAACTGAGCCTAACTAGAAGGACTCGCAGAGCACCGAGGCATTACGCAATCAAGCAGTGCTATGAAATATAGTGGGGGAAAGTAGATTATAGGAAATGAGGTCTGACATATGTAAGCGCCAGCCTTTGAGATACAAAACTGTTTTCAGACAGAATATCGCTCGGACAATTAGGATCCATATTACAGTTTACTGAATGGTGTAAAGAGAAACTTCAACTCAACCGCAAGAAAATCCAAGGAATTACTAAAGCACGTCAATTATTTTCAATATTTACATCCAACTGGACTTACAAAATATGTATCTGGGACATAAAACACCAACAATGATAACAATAGATGGATATGTGATGACATATTTGGCAATGGAAGAAACCGACTGCACCAGCTGTCATGGTCTAGGCCAAAATAAAGACGGAAATGTACAAGTTAGGGGTGCACGGTGGCAGAGTGGCTAGAGCTTCTGCCTCTCAATAAGGAGATCGTGGGTTTGAATCCCAGACCACCCCAACATCGTGGTTTCGAATTCCGAACCACCCTAACATCACACGATCTCTCTGGGTGGAGTCTGCATGTCCTCCTCGTGTTACCGTGGGTTCTCTCCGGGTTCTCCGGCTTCCTCCCACCGTCCAAAGACATGACTGTGTAGGTTAATTGAGAACTCTAAATTGTCCCTAGTGTATGAATGTGAGAGTGAATGGTTGTCTGTCCTTGTCCGTGTCTCTGTGTCAGCCCTGCGACGAGTTGGCCACTGTCCAGGGTGTACCCCGCCTAAGGCCCAAAGTCACTGGGATAGGCTCCAGTCACCCGCGACCCCTAACGGGAATAAGCGGTAGAAAATGAATGAATGAATGAATGAATGTACAAGTTGGACATATTCACCGGACATAAAAAGTCGGACAAATATTGCAATGAGTATGTGCTGGAATAAAAATAAAAGAAGAAATCACCTTTTGCACCAAAGCAACTAAAACCACAGTCAACGACAAAATCACAGTAGACACACTTGAACTCATAACAGACAACAAACCCTGCACATTCAAAAAAGATGCGATCAAAGACTCTCTATCCAGGGTTTAACTTCATCTACTGCTTATGTTATAAACTATTAATCCAGCCTGTTCTCTTGTATTGTTCTCTTTGTGATAATGTTCACACCCAAAAAACTGAATATTTTCACAAAAATACCAGTATAGCAACAGACATCCTTGGTTTACTCAGTCCAAACCTCCCGCAGCTAAACTCTAAAGACATAAAATAAACAGTCCCATCACCACAGCCATTAACACACCAAACAAACTATAAACCATGTCCTCTTCTGTAGAATTATGCTTTAAACTTATATTATATCATCTGCATGTAAATTGTTCGTCTGTAAGCGGTTCCTTTTAAATCTACAAAAATTTTTTAGTTTGAGAACATCAAAAAATAGTTCATGACACTTCAAAACTTTAGCATTGCATCTTAAGTGTATTAATAATAAACCAGGTACAGTTTACGTCCTACTTTTTACAATATGTTGTTGCTTTGCCTCGAATGTTTCTCAGTTTGGCATCACTGAACTTATTTATCCTGCATTCATTTTGTTGCTGAAAAAATACCTTGAAAAACATGCATTCTTTTTGTTCGCAGTTGCTTCTCTCCAGATCAGACCTCTAATTTGGCATTGTGGCGTCGCTTGCTTGTCTCCATGGAGATAAGTTTAATGCCATATTATAAAATATTTCAGGCAGAGGTCCAAGGAGACAAGAAGGAGGCACGCGAGAAGTAGTTTTGTGGAGACATCTTTAATGATAATCACAAATGCTGTTATAAAATTTCTGAATAATAGACATTCTGTTTCAAATGTCTTGACGGAGTGAACGTGTTACCAACCAAAATGAAACTCCTCTCACATTATGCAGGCTGACTAGTATGAAATCCTGTAATGTATGCAGATTAAATGAATAACTTATGCAAAGAAGCCAATTACGACCAATTTATCATCAGATCAGATCATTCGACATGCTTAAACTTGTAGACGGCAGCCGTGTTTGTTGGGAAAGCTTTGCAGGGTGACTTGTTTAAATACTGTATGGCCCATGCACTGATCCTTCTCATCCCTGATCACATTATAAACCCTGCCCTTTATCCTCAGTGTCTCTGCTTATCACCGCGCCACAGGCCCCTCTCCGTCCACTACACGGTCACGTGCGGATCCAGGTGAATGAATTATACTCCAACAGCATTCATCTTTAAAAGCCCATGGTGAATATATTGTCCACAAAAGCAAACAGAAAACGTTCTCCCATTAACAGCCTTTGTCTTTTTCGATCAGGTCAATGTTCGTGTGTCAATTAAACACAACGCACAGAGGTAAGCAGTGTGTTAGGTTCACTTTGGGACATTGTTCTCTTGTTCTCATTGTTGATTTTCTGGCTCAAATTGATTTAGCGTGTAGAATAATGGGCACGAGCATTGAGAAAAACATGCAGCACACATTTAAAACAGAATGTGTGAGGAGCTACATATGAGGAAAACATGTTCGAAGAATAATGGTGATATTTTTGGGCAAAATTTGGGGCACTTTTCGTACAATGGTGGACGTCTTCTGCTCCTTCTTTGACCAAAACACACAATCAATTTAAAGATCAGGTGGATCGAGTGTCTTTTCAAAATGAACCATGAAACGCAAATGAATGTTGAGTGCTGAGTGTCCGTTGGTTGACCGTTTGCTGAATATCTCCCTTACATTTTACACTTCAGTCGTCCTGTCCAAAGAGCCTTCACAACGCAGGTATTAAAATCAGTTAAACTACTTCCAAGCTCTCACAAACCCTATGGCACATTGTTTGCATTCATTGTAAGGTGCATGCATGGCTTTAGAACAGCTTTTTTCAGATGGTGAAGTGACACTCGGGTGGTCTGCCCAAGTACAGACAATCAGAGTGCTGCTTTTAGCTCTTACTTCCAGGTTGACAGTAAAGAATATACTTTATTATTAGCTGCAGACAATGTGCCGTGGTCTAATTTGGTCTCAAACTGCTTTTACAATACAAGTGACACTTTGAGGGAAAAAACAAAGTGAACTGATTTACAACAACAAAAAAATCCCAGCTTTAATTGAAGCTTGGTCAAAACTACCTTAGATGGACAGTTTTTACATTTTGTTCCTGCAGAAAAACCACACAGAGAAGCGTTCCAAACACATAACGGCCTGTCAGGAGTCTAACCAGAACCTTCCTGCCGTGAGGCGAGTTTGCGAGCCACTTCGTGTTCATTGCACTTTGATTTAACGACTTTGAGCCTCATTTATCAATCCAAGTTATCAATCCAAGCACTAAACTGTACATATAAACTAAAAAAATGCGTGTTGCAAACATTTCTACGAGAGAACAGCTACACTTAAACTGTTATGATGACTATTATGAATCACTTAAATAGACTAGTACAGTTCACTTATGAGAGCTCCAAAGTGAACCAGTCGAAACATGGCTTTTGTGTCAATTTCTTTTTAAGGTAAGACCGAACAAAGTGTTTGATTGCAGTGAGTACAGTACAAGACACACAGATACAGAGAGGACTCAACACAAACGCCCTGCACAGTCCAGGAATCCAACCCAGGGCCTTCTTGCGGTGAGTGATAACCGCTATGTAAATCTTAGCGTAGCATTAGTGTTGTTGCCCTCGTTGCTGTGTGCCTTTCTCCACAGCCCCCCCTTCCGTCGTGATCCCATAAAACCCCGGTGCGGCGGCTGTGACTGATGCAGTGAGACAAGATCCACTGTTTAGAGACGAGCAGCTGGTTTCTAGAGTCTGTGATCATTACTTTGACTTATCATCTGTGGAGTATAGTTTCTGTCTGGTTTAGTTTTTTTTCTATTCCTCAGGAGCCAAAGGGCAAAGAGAGGAAATGTATTAAGATGGATTCTTGGGTGGCCTGTGCAGCAAGACTTAAACAGCCTCAATATCAAGGAAGGACAAGCTCGTCATAGACTCCACTGAGAGACACAGGAATATGTCCCACTGTAGCCATCAAACTGTGATACTCTGTGCTGTGCAATCCTCTTTGTATAGTTACTGTGCAAGAGTCAGCTCACTTGTAAATTGCACATGATGTAAAAATGTTAAGGTATATCTTTAATATCTAAAATTTAAATTGATTTTGTTCATACAGCAGGTTTAGTTGATAAAAACGTATTTACTGTTTTTTTATTCTATTGTGACACGACTATTTAATTCAGCTTCTTATTGTTTTTTAACAAGTCTAGTCTTATATCTAATAACTTCTACTTTCTTCTGTTAAAAACCTGAAAAGAATTTCCTCTCAGGGAACTTTAATTCTGATTCTAATTTTTTGTACAAACTTTTAATGACTTGTTAAAGTTTTGGTGACAGAAGTTCACTCTTGAGCACATTTTTGGAAATTTAAAAAAGGACACAGTGTCCTTGTAATCATTTTGTGAGGTTTCTCTATTTTTGCCAGAGCTCATATTCTGTCACTGTTGCGATGGTTCAACCTAAAGTGGTCTGACGAGCCATGGGAGAGTCTCTAAACTGCTGTCTGCTAAATCTAAAGTAGCTGATGCTGGTATTTCTGTAAACTTAAGTTTGACATGTGAAGATGGATGATATTTAGTTTAGCTAATGTTGTACATACTGTAGCTGTGAAGTAATTTGAGCATGATTTCAATCAACTAAACAGACATCGTACCCCTGTTCTAGTCCATATAAAGAATCAGACTGGTCTCTGGTTATATATAGCCTACGAGGATTAAGCCTTCTCTGAACTTAAGTAAAGAACGTTGAATCAAAAGAAGAATGGAAAACAAACTAAGATCTGCATATTAGTTAACAAAACAAAGAACAAAAAAATAATACTTCACTAATCAGAGTAATGCTGTGTGGTGTTCAAATGAATTCAAATTTGGGCTCACACTAATGCAAGCTGATATTTTCAGGATGTTTCAGGATCGATTCTTCTCAAAATGTGTGACCTATAAATAAACACTCACACGGATCATTTAAAGTCTATTTGCTTAGCTTATTTATTCACTCAAAACTAATTTGATCTTTGATTCCTCAAACAGAGACCATTTGACTCTAGTTCTCACAACGATAAATCGAAAAGTATGATGTGTATTTGGCTCATCCCTGGTGTTTTGTGGTTTCTCACCTGATGAAGTACGTGAGGTTGCACCAGTACTGTGGATGGATCAGGGCCATGTCCTTTTTGAAGTGCTCCCCACAGACCTCCACCTCCCACTGCAGCCGCGACTCGTTACAGACCCTCCTCTGCCGCAGCGACGGGGCCTCCAGCGTCTCTGCTCCTGAGGGTCAAAACACACCTTTAATGGGAACATGTTCATTATTTTAGTCTGACTTTATAATGCGATAGACACTTTGGTGCTCTTTCACTTTAGCTTTAGGTGTCTGATGATGTCTTATTTTGGCAGGACAGAAGTAAAGACCTTTAGAATGGCCAAAATATAGATATTGGCGACAATTGAAAGTTGGTCAACAAAAATGTGATCTAGCTCCAAGAAAATTGTGATATTCAGTTTTTGGCATCACCTGAAAGCCATGACAGTGAAAGTACATAAACTTGCAGCTAAATGTTTAGAGTTAGAGTTCTTACAATGATGCCATAAAGCGTTTTTTAATTGTTCAGTTTGATTACTTAAACCTACTGAACTGAACAAAAACTAATGAGAACACAATATTACAGCTTAAAAGCTGCACAGAAAGTTAATAACTTCCATTCATCACATTGTCAGTGTGAATAGATCCATCTGTCCTTCACAGTTTAATGTTTTGTCGTCCTTTAGTCCGAGGACAATGGTTTGTCACCTTTAATAAATCTCTATCCCATTGTTACTTTGCTTCACTACAGTGTCGCCTTTTGTAATAATAAACTTGATCTGTATGTTATAATATTTGATAAGTAAAGGTAAAATACTAACAAAAATGTAATCATTTAATAGGTGAAATATGGGAGCCCATTTCAGACAGTAAATAGAAAGTAAAAGCCTCACAGGAAGTCATAATTATTCAGAAGAGTTCAAAAGTAAAAATTATGAGTTTTAAATCAAAATCATTCCAAATCTAAAAGTAAAGAAAGTGAGTTAGAAGTCATAACAAAATTATGACTTCTAATTAGTTTAGAAATTTGAAATTCCTGTTGAAACCTAAAAATTATTAGTTTAAACATCACAGTTATGAGTTAAAAATCATAATTATGAGTTTAAAAATCATAATTATGAGTTTAAAAGTCAAAATTGTGTTCAAAGTTATTATTAATAACTTCTAAACTCACAAGTATGACTTTCTGTGAGGCTTCTGTATTTACTGGCAGGAACAGGCTTCCATAGTTTTGTACATTAGCATAACAGAATAACATTGTTGTTGACAGATAATTGGTCTTTGGTTCAATTTCATCTGCCAGCAAAGCCCATTACTCTTGAATAATGGTATAAAATAAACAAAAAGACAACTGCATTATTATAAGCATTAAAACAAATCTAAATTCTTACCTGAAACTCCTCTCATCATCCAAGCGTTTACTGCAAAGAAACAGAAAACACACATTAGAATGACATCCACAAAGATGCATTTCTTCACATGTTTCCAGCGCATTTCTGTGGCCCTTTGCAGGTCGTGGGCTGAATGCTAACAGCCTCATTGTCAGTGGAAAACAGTGGGCACAGGTCAGGGGTTCACAGTGGGACAGTTGTGGAGCAGCTCGGGTCGTCTGAGGCCAGGAGCAGGACGCCACACTGAGAGGGACAGAAGGGCGTTGATTGGACTCAGGATTAAAGTGACATGTGATGGTAGTGCAAAATCAGGTCCCTCTACAGCAATTCTTCATTCATTTCATTATGTACGGGGCTGTCAACGATTATTTTGGATTATTCTTTTTCAATTAGTCGACAAACGATTATTTCTATTGTGGATTGAGACATTTTAAATACTTTATCAGTCAAATAAAGGTTGAAATATACTGACTGGAGGCAAATGTAGTGTATTATTTATGAAAATCAGAAATAGTTTATTCTTTTTTGACATTTTGATTTAACAATGTTGCTGTGTTTGTTATAAAAAGGCTTTTACAGTCTGTACAGTCCAGTTAATGATTGCAGTTATCAAAAACTATGACAACAATGACTTTTTTTTATAATCCATTCGTCACGATAGTCCATAAATTGTTGCAGGCAGCCCTAATTATGTATAAGTTATGGAAATTGCCGTTAAATAAAAAAATAAAAGAAAATGCTTAAGCCTTAGACCGTTGAGAAAACACACTGAGGCTGAATTGTTGCATTAAGCATTGTGTAAATGAAGTGTAATTTTGATTGACACATTATGCACATTATTATTATTATTATTTTCAAATCAAAACTCATAAAATGAATGTTGTGGAATAAATCTGTAATGCATTCAGCCAAACAATATAAATAGGTAAACAAATAGCCACTGCTCAAGTCAACACTGGTGAATACGTTTGTCGAGCAAATACAGAAATCACAACTTTTCCTAAAGTTTTTTTTTAAAATATAATTTCCGTCATTTTGGTCCTTAGTGGCGCATACATTCAATCTAAAGTTTATAGATCATCATAGAACATCATGCAAACACATTCTCAACAGTAATTAATTATAAGAACATTTTTTAAAGGGACCATACTGTGCAAAATCAACGTTTGACCTTATTACAACAGTGTTTCCGCATCATTCGTTTACTCAAAGTTGTATTTCAATCGATTCCTGTATGTTTGAGTTATCCTCTGTGATGCATTTGAGTGCTCTGAAAATTCCTGTTTTCCCCTACCCTCTGTACCCGCCCACATCCCTGTAAGTAGTTGCAATTGTTTGAGACTCTGGATGATGGTTGGTTCTAAAATGTCACAAACTTTTCAAAAATAAAAACATACAAATGACAATCCACTCACTCTGACGAGGCGGGGCTTATCAGTTGTGCAGTTTTGGACACGAAGTCAATGAAGCTGATTCAATTATTAAGCTGTTTTAGATCAATAATGTGGTTTACAATTAACAAAGTGTAAAAAGATGATCTACTTTGTGGTAGTTCAACAGAAAGTACATGAAAAAGTTGAACAGTTTAGATATATTATGTGCATTCTCAAAAGACAAATGAAAATATAACAAAAATACATATGTCACAGTCGCATCATAGTGTGACGACCAACTCAAGCTCTACATTTAACACATTTTTGGTTTAGTTCATCCTGACTTGTATTGAAACTTTGTACTTCCGCGTGGGTCCACATAAGAGCTAAATATCTCCTCGGAGCCGTCCCTGAGTGCGAGGAGTGACCCTGGAGTACGCCTCACTGCTGCACAGGAAAACGCTGCTGTTTGAAGTGCAGCTCACAAAGCCCTGCAGGACCAGCGCTGCACCTGCTAAATATAGACCACTTCCTCCTTCCACTGTGTCATATTCACTTAGACTTGGGCTCGGGGTGTAGAGGGTGTAGAGAGTGCCAAAAAGTCATTCTTAAAGTTTCAGTGCCATTGAATAAACCTACCATTTTTGAAGGCTTACGCACAGTTTGGACTGAATTAACGACTCAAATCAAATGATATGAAGTGCTCAAATAAACCCTAACGTATCCAATTAAGTCAATTTATTCATCTGGACAGCGTCATTACATTTGACAGTAACAAAATCAATGTTGGAAAGTGAATTGCTGCATTTGTTGTCATTAGCGCTAGACGTTAACAACATTAGCACAGCGGTGCATTTGTAACTGCAGAGGCTCAAGAGCACCGACAGCGAGTAGAGAGAAACTAAAAGGAAAATATACAAGTACTATCAATATTTTAACAGTAGATGATGAACTGTAAAGGCAGCCATGTTGGATTGTGCCCGGATAAACTCTGGGTTATGAAATGCAACCTCAACTGGAACGTAGCATAATTGATACTAAAACTAATTTGAATATAAAAAGAACAAATGTGGACCTTTTCTGGATAGTTTTAGAATACTTGATCAGAACTAATCAAAGAGCACATTGTAATATCAAAGAAACTGCGTCTTAATATTATTTGTTTTGACATGACAGTCTATTGTAATATAAAATATACAGTTTTATTATCATTGAGTATCAAGAATCTGGAATCAAAGTTTAGTTTTAAGTTTTATTATTGTCACAACACTCTCACAACACTGTCAGCCTTCCTTCCACATGTATCACTTGTCTCATTTTAGTCATAATTTATTTGAATATAGCTTTAATAATAAAACTGTTAGTAGCCCTTAGTGTCCAAATGTGGTAACAGTAAGGATTAGTTTAATGTCTAATGTATGTCTGACGAGCAGCTGAGTTTTACATCACTTAGACCCAGGGAAGCGCTCTACTCTACGCTTTTTCATCTAGTTTTAATAATGTTTTAGTCCTTAAGTCCCAAGTAATACTCATGATTTGGGTTTGGGTCTTGTCCTGTTAGATTTAGTCCTGATTTAGTCTAGTCCTGGTTGGAAAGTCAATTATCTACTGAGGTGGAACTTTGTCTGAATAGTTTGGGAACCCTTAGTCTATTCATCTCACTTGAGCCCTTGACAAATGATGTTCTTATACTTTTCCTGCTCGTACGTTCACATGTCGCTAAATATATCCAGCCCAAGCCTAAAACGTACAATTAACTTCACATGATCTTTAAAATGCACCATTCAAAGGCCATCAAAGATTAACAGTCACTCTCCATGATTACTTTCATGGCCACAGGAGATTTCGTTTTAATACATCTCACGTTCCACGGTGCAAAGTAACGGGCGACAGTTTGGTTTAGGTTAAATGACAAAAGCCTGAGGCCGAATGGAAAAAAAGCCTGCAGTCTGAGCTGTCTTGGAGTGACGAGCGCGGAGGTGACAGGCGCAGGGGCGAGCCGACCTCACAGGAAATTCACTGAATGATTCTTACGACTGAAAGTCAGATGTGGCATTTGGAGCGCTGTGATCCCACTGTTAGAAAGGATTCTGAATTGAGTTTAAAATGTTAAAAATCCTCACAGTAACATGTTAAAGTCAATCGCATCCTTTTACATCCAGTACTCATATATTTTAAAGGTGCACTTCTACTTTTCTTTAATGCTTCAGCGTTCCACACTATAGCTTTGAATGTATTTATCTTGCATTTTTATTGCAGGTGTTGTTTTTTTGTTTTGTTTTTTTATTAATAAAGAAATACATTGGAAAAACACGCTTTCGTACTGAGATGTGATGAAACATTGGAATCAAAGCAACTGTGAGGTATAGTCTCCACATAAAAGTTACAAAATGCACCTTTATTTTTTCAAACAAAGCTTTTAGATTCCTTGCTGACACAGAATTTGCCCAAGTAGTAGATTTTATGTTAATGTTTAAATTAGTTTTCCAAAAAGTGTCCTGTGTCTGAGCTTTACATCACAAAAACAATTTTGAACTGATTTGTAAGCAAAGACCTCACTATATTTGTGATAGATAAACATTGTGGATGTGCAAAGCCTTTGATCGTCTATTTTCTTTCTATTCTGTTGATTTTGAGCTAACTGTTTTTGAAATCACTGTTCAAGAGTCTGATCAGACACAGCGATGGTTGATTGAAGCACAAGTCACACACAAGGCAATTCAAAGTGTGTTACATAACAGGAAGACAAAAGTGCGTTAAAATCATAAAAGAGACACATACAAAATTAGCATAAAAATGACTTTAAAAGAGAAGAGTGCAGATAAAATCTTTTCAGTCGTAAACAGAGAGGCCTGTCTCACATCTTCAGGAGGACTGTTCCAGATGTGAGCTGCATACAATTGAAACGCTGATTCCCCAAGAATAAAGACAACAACATTACTTTTAAAGAACATTCTTTCCATATTGTGTATTGTGCAAGTTGCCCCTTTTGAACAAGGATCAACAATGAGTCTGTGACGAACACCAAACACACAGGAATAGCTCTTGATTGATGACATTATCTGAAAAATGATTTACACAAAATGACCACAAATGAAAAACTCAACACTTAAGTGAGATTTGACTTGACTGTCTTCACTGCTGCACTTTAGTACTTTTTACAGAAACAGCCAAAGACCTGTCCTGTGCTTTATGTATTTAATAAGAATCACTAATCATTTATTTCCATGCAGTTGTTTAAAGCTTAGAATTTCACTTCCGTTCCACCAAACTGAATCCGACAGAAAATCTTTATTCTCGGAGCAGAGAAAACATGCCCTTTTGTGTCCGCTGATCAATACAGGAAATCAGATATGTTGACGATGTACAATGCACTTAGGAAATTGCAAGTTGTGACTTTAAGACTTTTGTTTTGTTTTGTTAATTTTCGCTTTTTCAGTTTCCGTTTGATTTGGTGCCTAAGCAGGATATCACAGAAGATCTTTATAAGTTTAGCCTCAAACAGAAATAATCTAATCTTTTCTGATCGAGGGCTGCTTGTCTCCATGGAGATGCTTCACTTTATTGTTCCACAGTATTGGTATTAAACTGTCTTGCATTTATTAAATTCCAGATGCTTTTACTGCTAAATAATGCCTTGAAAAACTGTGAGAGGGGTCACCTTTGCACCTTTTCTGACCTGCATGTTCGTCTCCATGGAGATAGATACGTTTAATGCCATACTATGGAGCATTAGAAGCAAAACAATAACTTTGAGACAAAAAGACGATGAGAAAGCAAAAAGAAAATCTTTCCCTCTTGTTGTATTCCTATTTTTACACTCAGTTGGGCCAAGCAAAACAATCTACAAGTTAAAAAATCATTTCTAAGTTTAGCTTCCAACACAAATAATCTTTAAAGCAAAGTGCAACAAGATCAAGAAAAGAAAACACATTAGCTTTCCAGAGCGCATATTTTTAGCCGAACATTTAACTTGCTGGGAAAAATCACAAAACTAGACAGCAGATAATGACACATGCAAGTGCCTTTAGCCCGCTTTGCTAATTAATCATCAAGACGTGCCACGCTGAGAGGACCAGCTGGGACCAGGAGCCAGCTGTTTGTTAAGGGTTATAAATAAATACAAAACAGGAAGTGTGGTGAAATAATCCCATCTCAGTCTAGCAGCGGGAGTCCTTTCTGAAATCACCACAGCATCCGCGCGCTGCAGTTCGATTCTTAAGTGGCGCTAATGCGGGGATTCACGCGCGCAAATGGTTTACGAAGGATTTGAATTTATGATCTAAGTGAATGAGTTTTGCAGATCAATACGCAGCGTGATTTCGAGAGAGCAGAGACGAACGCAGGGCCAAGGGGAATCACGCTGTAAAACTGTTCATCAGAAGAAACGAGATGTTAATGGGTGCAGATCGCTCAAAGGGAATCATTTAATTGCTCGTTTGCTGCAAGACGGACAAAAAGTCGAGCTCAGCATAAAGAAAATGTCAAGCCTTTTGCAAAAATGGTTAAAATCTATAGAACGTACATGAATCCAAATGTTTGATAAGATAGAATTAGAGTAAGTGTGAGAATTTGGAGATAAATTTACTTTTAGTTACACGTTCGTTTTTTAACTTTTGCTGGAGGTCCATTATGTTTCTCTCACTGGAAATGTTTTTGCTTGAATGGTCCATAGTATTGCATTAAACGTATCTATCGCCATGGAGACCAGCAGGGGACACCGCCAGGCCGAGTCAGTAAGATCTAATAAGAGGCGCTCACAATAATGCATGTTTTTGGGGGTATTTTCTTTTGCAATAAAACACATAATTCTATTCACCTTTTTCTGCCCCGCCCACTTTTGCCTTTTTGCACTCCGGACTTCACACGTAATGGCACTTCTGGTTTGACGAGAAACTCACACAAGTGGCGAGCGAAATATTATATAAAGTACATTGATTTGTGTAAAATGTTTAATGAACATGCGTAACAAGTCAGCAATGCATCGATTTCTTGAGCAGCCTGAAAACGTCTTTGTGGCTCGTGTAGAACTTTTCTGTTGAGCTCGCCTGTGTAAACAAATACAACGGAAAAAAGATGGTACCGCCCGTGATAACTTCCGGAATAAGGAGAATATAGTGAAACATTCAAGCAAAGCAAACACATCAGGTGGCACGATTTTAATAAACAAAGAAAAGGGATGTTCATGTGCTCACATCTGGAATGAGAGGTGTGTTTTAGGTTGTGTGAGAAAATAAGTGACATAAAAATAATCTTGAAGGTTCTAAATTGTCCTCAGGTGTCTTTGAGGTGACTGACAACGACTCAAAGACACCTGAGTAACACCAGAGCAGAGTTGGAAAACATTACCACAAGTAACACTCTTTTGTGTAGAATCAGTACAGTCTTAAGTGAACTTTAGAAACTAGAGCTGGAAGTTAGATGTTGATAGTTATTACACAAATGCACAGACCTGTAACCAGCACCAGAAATACAACTATGTGCCCTCACTGCCTACAAACAAAACAATATATTTTTTAAACTGTCTGCTTGATTAAAATGAATAGAATAGAAGGTTTATACAAAGTACCAGGCTGTGTAGCTGATATAAACACTTCACTCATAAAATGCTCTATATGACTATTAGATTCTAAAAACCACATTCTCTTGATCTCTCGAATCATGAACAATTGGACTCAATGGGTTCCCAGTCTCCTGCTGTTCGACACCGGGGCGTCCCGCTGAGTCTGGGTCACTGTTTGAGGAGGAACGCCGTATGGTTTTGGGTCTCTTTTTTCTCTGGGATGGTACACAATGTCTCCTCTACATACCATGCTCTCTTTCTCTCACTTTCTATCTCTCTTTCTCTCACTTTCTATCTCTCTCTTTCGGCTCTCTCTCTTTCTTTCTCTCCTCTCTCTCTGTGTCTCTTTCTCTCTCTATCTTTCTCTCTCTTTTGCTCTCTATCTTTCTCTCTCTCTCTCTCTCTCTCTCTCGATGTCTCTCTTTCTCTCTTTTTGGCTCTCTATCTTTCTCTCGCTTTCACTCTCTATCTCTCTCCCTTTCTCTCTCTCCGTGTCTCTTTCTCTCTCTTTTGCTCTCTATCTTTCTCTCTCTCTCTCTCTGTCTTTCTCTCTCTCTCTGTCTCTCTCACTGTCTCTTTCTCTCTCTCTCTCTGCCTTTCTCTTTCTCTCTTTTCATGTGGACACAAGTGGCCATCTCAGTCATCTGCAGTCACACCTGGCATTTGAAGCTGATTCCACATGATTTATTCTTTTCTACAAAATCAGCAAAAGACACAAGCTTTTAGTTTGATAAAACAGCTTATCTAGCTTATTTTTCCATAAAGCAGAACCTCAGCACTAAAGTTGTCTTGCCTTCATCCAAACAGGAATCTGGGGGCAACAGTGGGCAAGCTGAGTGTTTGTTTACCCAATAACTAAAGGGTAACTGGTTCAACTTAACTGGTATATCATGAGAATCTTTTAATATCAAAAGGGTGAGCTGAATGAAAAGAAAACAAAGAGACAACAGTGGCAAAGGTGGTTAGATTTCCCAACCAACTAGAGGGTTTAGTTGGTTCTTGTCCAACACGTCCTGATTTTCTGGTTTAAAGCAAACCACTAAGAAGGGATCACTGCAATAAAAATAAATAAAGAAACGCTTTATCAAGGCCATCTCAGACGCATTCAAATCACATAAAGGACATTAATTTACAGATTTTCACTCGTGCGCAGTATAGATTGGATGCATGGAGCGTATTACCCTCGTGCCCTTGAGCCCAGTGGAATTTAACGCTGACTTAAGCATTTCTTGCAGATTGAGATATTTCTGTCAGTTGTGGCTATTGTATATTCACTCTGAACCTTTGGGTAAATGCGTTTCTACATCAAATAGATTGCACATGCTGGAGCAGAGCCACACAGTGTTTGAATGAATGAACAAAGACAACACATTTCTTATGCAGAAAGAGCGCGGGGAGGCTGAGGCGAGGTGCTATAAAAAGTGACAGATGCACAGACATACAACCAGCACCAGAAATAGATCAACAAGCTCCTGGAGTTTCTTTATTTTTAAGTATTTCAAGCAGAGATAGGCTATATATCAATTTGCCAGTTTGATACATGCACTTTTTAGTGTGTCGGATTTCAGTCTCAAATCTCCTGCAGAGGCAGATGTTCTATTTGGGTATAAATTTTTATTTGAACACTCTAGTGCGAAGAGGGCAGTGCACAAAATGTATACACTGCTGTCTTATCCACTTATCCAAACAGCTCTGGTTGCGTTTGAAGTAAATTCAAATTGTATAACTTGGCAAAAATAATCAAAATCTTCTTTATGTATCTGCAGAGGCCATCAGTTTCTTTGGATTCAAAACAATCGGCATCGGTCATAAACCAAACAAAAAAAAGACAATTTTATTTTGTTATTAATTCTGTTACTTGTGTTGGACGGTTGTACAAATGGTTTACAGTGCAATATTGGCAAAAGAGAATAAATTCTGTCAACTGGACTGAGGTTTTAAGAGTGAAAATGTTTTGCTGCTCATAGCTTTTTCAGTTCACCTGAAAGACAAATGGAGTCACTGCCTTATAGCTGTCAAAAACAAGCAGCTAACAACATTGAAACTAACACAAACAAGTTGCAGGTCATTTTCTCATTCACTCCCCGCTGATGGTTAAGTTCTGTAGCCACAGCTGCCCTGGGGCTGATCCAGACTGATTCTCCGCACCTCCTCCTCTGTGTCTCAGGTTCACTTATTCAGGGGACACGTGCCAAACAGGAGCTCATTGGTCATCTATAATTTACAACAACATCAAACTTCCCTCACATCATATCAACAGTGTTTCGTGATTCGCTCATTGATTCTGCATGTTTTTCAGTCCCCTGTGTTTTTCCTCGTAAGCCACCAAGATTGTTTCAATACTAATAGATACAAGTATCGGAGAAGTCTGTATTTTTGGCCGGCCAGGCAACTGACTAATGGAAATGTAGTCAATCTCCAACAACTTACATCCACACAAGGGTTGCAACAAGTTAATCGATTAATCGCAACTAATCGATTATATAAATAGTTATCAACTAATTTAGTAATCAAATAATCTCTAACTGATAAATACACAGACTCCAAAACATGCACGAACTGTGGTATTCCTTACTCAGAGCAGGAATCTCACACAATTGGCAAAGGAAATGTGAACGTTTTTGTGTGTTTGATTGAAAACACCCTTCCGTTCGTAAATATTCTACACCAGGACATTCACAAACAGCTTAATTTCAGCTTTGTCTGGGTAAATTGAGTAAAGATCTAACATTTCCGCGTTCTAATCGATTAATCAAAGGAATAATCACAAGCAAAATAATCATTAGTTGCTGCCCTAAACCACACCATATTCAAACATGGACAAGTTTTGCGAAGTGTCTTACCAAATGACTTAAAACTGTATGCATTGATCTGAAGAATAATAAAACAGATTCATAAGCGATGATGAGATTTTTTCATCTGGATTAGGGACAACTGGACGTGGAGGACATGTTTTGTGTGTCAGTGTTGTGGGTGACAGCAGGACACGTAACAGGCACCACACTTTAACACAAGCTCCTCTGGCAGCTCTGCAACTATGCTTTTAGAGGCTGGGGAACACACTGCATCTAGACTGGACTGGACGTGAGATCGCTGCCTGTGACCAAAACTGAACAGGGAACAAGACCCCAAACTCTCCATCAGTCTTCGTCCAGTTGATCTATTTTGACTCGGCGAAACAAAAAGAAAGCGCGTATCAGTACGTGTATTTAGGTGAGGTTATTACGGATGAAAATGTGGTTTGTGAAAGCAGAAATAGTGCAAAAAATCCTATTAAGTGCGTATGACAGGTTATTGTTTTTGATTTTCCAGTTTTGACCTTATTTGGTTTATTAATACTTGATGTAAATATCAATTATAGCTTTATACCAATCAGCTGTTTATGGAGAAAAGTTGGACAATCGGTTGCAAATTACACTAGGGAGCCAAAGGTTATGCATAATTTCACAAAATAAATCACTTTTTTGACATTGATTCAACAAAATAAAGGTGTTCACATGTATTTCTGTGACATTAGTGGAGTTTTGGTGCACTGTACAGCACGCTTTCTTGTGTGATGTCATCATTTTTAAACCAGGAGGTAAAATTGAAAATGTATAAAGATTTGAGCAGAATTTGAAATATATTTATCTTATCTGCAGTTTAGTCAAATGCAGTCCATCCTGTCAGAGGCACTTTAACAGCCTAATTATCTGATGCCCATTACATTGCTTCTTGGAGCTTTGTTACTCTTTCTTCAGCAAAAGTCAGCTAATGCACTTATTATTATAAAAATGAATATGTTTTGCTTAACAATGACAGTAATGGGCAATGCATAATGTACTTACATAATAACGATTTTTCATAGACGCTTTCAAAACATCTCCAAACAGCAATAATACCCAGCCGTAGGTCTCCACTGCCGGAGTTCTCACCGTCAATTGGCTGTAATAGACTTCAGCAGCTCCCTATCCTGAGCCTGAGCGCTGTTTTTCCCAGAAGCCTGCCCTCAATCCGACATACTTTACAGGCTATTAAACTCAGCGTCTTTTCAATTTCCTCCTACAGTAAAGTCCCTGTTCTCTAACTCATCAATGTGAGCTCAATATAATGAAGCAAGCTGCAACAATCCACATGACTTATGCTCCCTGTCAAGATAATAGCATTTTCAGTTTCCACAAAATGCCAATTGACATAAAATGAGCTGTTGCTTTGAACCTTTTGTTGGTATGAGGCTGTGCTAAAGAATAATTCAGTTAAGGATACAGATGGAAATGCTACCTAAGCTTCTGTAAATATGAAGTACTAAAACTGTTATTACAAGAAGGAAGAAGTACACGATTGGCTTATAGAGTCACACTTTAATCACTGTTTTTGTGTTCTTGGGCAATACATTTCACCGACCTTGCCTATATGCAGTGAGGTTGGTAATTGTCGGAGGGGATGTAGTCACAGATTGGCACCTACAACTTTGTCAGTCAGCTCCAGGACATTTTCCAAAAGAAGGTGTGAATAAATTAAATGAAAATGTTACTGAGCAAAGCTTTACATTGACATGGATTTTAACATTTGTGTTTCTTGCATAACTATATAAAATATATAGATTTTCAGATTTTTTATGGTTTATGGTAAGATTATGAGCTTCATTAGACGTTTTGTCATTCCAATTCAAATGATAAAACTGTTACATCCGATTACTTACAAATAGTAGGGCATAGTTTTATAGAAGTTTAAAATATTCTTTTACCACATTACCACTCTTCTACCACTTTGTACTTTTTCTTGGGCAATATTATATTGTAGTTATGGCACTCATAACTTTAAATAGCCAGACTAAAGCATGAACAAATACTTCATTCTTACTGAACAAGTAGTTTATTATAAAAAAGACTTAAGCTTCGCGCCTATTTTCCTTAAAACGTCTGGCTGAAATGAGTCCCGATTCAAGCTGTTTCTGAACCCTTTGGAGCACAAACTATTGGCTGGACTCTTTGTGAAGCTGAGAGTTTTGCCCTTTGGTGTCTGATTTACTCTAATTGTACTTGGAAACAAGCTCTGCTCAGAGGAAAATCCGATTTTAAATCCTGCCTAGATTTTCTTTGTTAAATATATGAAGAGGTAAAGCTGGTGTCTGGAGGCAGGACCTGATTGACACTTCGGGGCATTTGTTGGGTTTAACAATTCCTCTTTAAAAGCTGAAGCTAATTTCACTCAAATTGAGTTTTAATTACTTGTAATAAAGTAAAAAAAAAAAAAAAAAGTCTATGTGGAATCTATATAAAAGATAAATATTATATTTGCCTGAATTTTAGGATATTTTTGTGAGTTTGGAAAACAAACTGACCCTGATTCATCCCAGAATGTTTGACTTGACTGTAAAGAAGAGGGTCACAGCTTTCTTTTGGTGTGTAACATTCCCACCAGCTTGATTGTTTCCTTTTATCAGATGGTGGACAATAAGGAATAAATTAATAAAATGACTAAGAGCACCACCTTCAATGCACTTAAGAATTATCCATTAATGTCTTAACCTTATCTCCTAACCTTAATCTTTTTAGTACTATGCGATCATAATAAACTATTTGTTCACAGTGAATTAATGCTTTATTAGGAATAATTAAGGTGTAGTTATTCTAATGAGATATTGAGTTTAAAGTCCACCGATCTCTGAGTACAATCTAAAAGTGATCAACCTTCTGCTTTAGAAGCCAGTGCTCATTTAGCCCAATAGAGTCCAGTCACGTTGACCCACAGTTATGATAATTGGACCTCGTTTCTACTCTGGTCATGGACTGGTCTTCTCTGTGATGCTATCAGACCACTTATAATTTACAGAAACAGGAAAGACAATGACTTTGAGTTAGAAAAGGAACAGAAAGTTTCCACAAAGTGCACACAAGGTTAGGAGTAATCCAAATTAGCATTGTAATAGCTTACATAATGAGTTCTTTCTTGACTTTAGGCTTTTGTGCAGAGATAAAAATATGTTAATATGGTGACAAGCTCAAATAGTGAAGAAATGTGTGTCTATGGGGGTAACAAAGACATTAAGATCACAACATTTAACAGGAACAATTAGCCTTGATCTAGTTCCCTGGAAGCAATTCATTCAAGTTCCCAGTTATAAATGACTCTAAGCCTTGTGTAGGAAATCCACTATGACAGTAAGTAGTTGATTGATGCAACCAGTAATAGATTTAATAGAGTCGCGTCAGCTTAAATTTTTGAAGTGAAAGGTTGTACGCCAATTTTTGCTACTAAGAATTTATGTCTTATTCTCACGCCTTCATTCTACAGCCTGGGAAGCTCCACACGGACACATTATAGGAATAAGACTTACTTGTATGTACAATGATTTACAATAGTTTAAATGTAGCATTAAATATTGCACTTAAGGCTCAAAATGTGAAAACATACCTGAAAAGTTAGTGCACCTTAAAGCAGAAGTCTGTAAGTGATTACATATGTATTTAAATGATCTTTAGTTTATGGGTCTTCATGCTTCTACATCTTAAGTGATTATGAAGCAGGTTATATTATGTAAGAGTCTTTGGAAGTCTAAATCTCAGTTGAGCGAACAGGACAGACGAGGAGGAACCAAGGTCGAGCAGCAAATACATTTAGAGACTTAAGCCTTGTTTACATTGGATCAGTTTGGAGTCGGGCCTGGACAAAGAAGAGTAATTTCTCACAAATGCTGACTTGATCTTGTGATAAACAGACATATTTCCAGTCATGAAAATGTAGAGTGTATCTGGTGTATAATGCTGCAATCATAAGCCAAACCTAATGCTAAAGAGAGGTTAAAACATGTCACACAGAGGCACGGAGACTTGTCCAGTTGTCCAGATGGTTCCATATAAAGGAAATGTAATCCTGTCACTAGAGTTAGCTATTTCCCTTCAAATAGGTACAGAAATGACTCACCAGTGCTTTGTCAGAGGAGCTGAAGAAGCTACTTGGATGAGTGTCAAAACGTTTTCACTCTTAAAATGTTTGTCCAGTTGATAGAATATATTACATTTCTTTTGATATCAAACATGTTTTTTGTGTATTACTGAGATCAGTTTTATGATTAAAAGGTATACTTTAACTGCAATTTAGATTTAATTTAAGACAGCATTCATTATATTTGAGTGACATCAGTTTCTTTGGTATTAGACCCCTGGACCCAGAGTCGTGCACGGAGCAGGGAAACCCGCTCCATCAAAGAAAAAAAATCATGCCACACAGCTCCAAGGCAAACTGGCCTGAGGACCAGATCCTGTCAAGGCATGCCTGGTGTGTGACCTCCTTATTTAGACAACAAGAAGAAATGACTGCAGTTTGAAAAATGTAGAGGCAAATGCCTTGAGCTTTTAACAAAATTGACTTCCTTTAGCCTGGACCTTCACGTAACTTCACACAATGCTGGCTTTGTTACTTTAAGAAGGAGCAACAATAGCAAGGTGACTTTTTACTTCAGAGACTGTATAAAAGCTAAACACTAGAGGTCTGGCAGCGCTGAGCAAATGTCAGACGTGTATTAGACCTCGAATGAACGTTCCTTTAAAATGGAAATCAATTAAGTGCTTCACAAAAGAGTATTTTATTTCTCTTTCAAAGCTAAGCTGATAAAATACAGCAGACTGTGAAAGGTTTAAAGGCAGAGTTTATTTCTAACAATCACGCAGGTGGGGCTTGTCTGACATATTGGAATAACAATGGATGAATGGACAAGTAAATGAGACACAAGCTTTTTTAAATTCAGGCATTATGTACTTTTACTTTACATAATAAAATCGTATCATATTATACTTCGAACCTTGTCAAAACCATACCACTCAAACTGATTGAAATGCATTTTAAAGAATCTCACAATCACTATTTTTCTTCTCAAGAATAAAATCAGGCTCTTCTCTTTGAGAGTTGAGCGGCCCAAACGTGGTGTGAATAAATTTGTTTTGTTTCTGAATAAAGCCGAGCGCTCTTTGAAGACCCTTTGAAGATGTGGCCGTCTCCTGCGCTCAGCCTTTGTACAAAAACAACCACAGACAGAGAGACGGGGAGGACAGATCAATGGGAGTGTGGCCCGCTGAAGGAAATGCTTGTTTGGTTTGACACACACGCACGCCTCGAGAAAAGACGAGCAGCAGCGTGGACACCTTCTTTTAGCCCCTGGATTCGACGGGACGAGGGCATCAGCTGAACAAATGGGAGAGGACAGAACCAATGTGCCCGGGAAAATAGTGCAGAGAGAAAACAAATAATGAATAAAATGTTTGGTATTTTATATTTTAGCGTATGGTGTGGTTGGTTGTGCATGTTTTAAGTGTTTTAATGAGTAATCCACAGTTTATGAGTTTCAATTGACTGTTTGTGCCTTTTCTGGCCATTAAAAACATAATATTTTGCTTTGAAGCATTATTTGCAATGGCATCAGGGATCATTTTTCATCAATTTGTAAAGTTTTACATTGAGTCTTCCTGTTGGTTTATGTCAAAGAAGCATTTAGTCTGGACCACATTTGGAGACAAGCAATGCACGCGTTAGATCAATAAAAATACCTGTTACTAGAAATGTACATTGTTTTTGTGTTCTTAAACATGACAAGATGCACGACATATTTCCCTAAAGCATATTCACCTTATTCCGGAAATTGCTGTGGGCGCCGCCATCTTGTTTTCGTTGTATTAGTTTACATGGAGCAGACGAGCTCAACAGAAAATAAGTTCTACATGGACTAAAAAGTCGTTTTCAAGCCACCCAGCAAATCGGTGCATTGCTGACTTCTTTTTGCTTGTGTACATTAAACATTTTACACAAATCAGTCTACTTTATGTAACGTTTTAGCGGTGAGAACTTTCCCTCGTTCGCCATTAGCTTTAACAGAGTTCTTGTCAAACGGAAGTGCGTTTACAACAGAAGCGCACATCTGTGGCAAAAAGAGGCGAAAGTGGGCGGGGCAGAATAAGGTGAATAATGAACATGATTATATTAAAGATTTGACTAAATGTTTTTCTTATATTCTTCCTGGTTGGACATGAGCAGCAAATATGACATAGATAGCAATTCCACAACTGCTACCTGGCAACCCAAATGCATCCCAATTAAGCTCAACGGGTGCCATGTCTGGTGAGTATGAAAGGACGGGGATGTTTTCAGCTTCATGGAATTGTGTGCAGATCGTTACAACATGGGGCCGTGCATTATCTGCTGCAACACGAGGTGATGGACGAATGGCTCAACAATGGACATGTCACATACTGAGCATGTTTGGTACGCTCTGGATCGATGTATACGACAGTGTCAGCGTGCTCCCTCCAGACCCCGCAATGAAGCAAAACATTCCAGTGTGTCCTTTTATTGTGCAGTCTAAGACACCTGCACGGTAATCAAGCTGTCTAATCAGCATCTTTATTTGTCACACATATTAATCGGTAAGTAAGACAAACTTGGACACATTTGTGATCAATATTTGTGATCAATATTTGAGAGATAGGAGTCTTTTGTGTTTATAGAAAAAGTTTCATATTCAGCTCATAAGAAATGGGAGCAAAAACAAAAGTGTTGTGTTTATATTTTTGTTATTTTAAACTTTTCTTGAAACATTTTTCTTCACTTGTCTAATAATGAATGAAAACAACGATAAATAATATTGACCACAGGGACTTTCCGACTAAACAAAGTAATAATTATAAAAACATGAGTCCCTGTCATATGGTCCATGTGACTTTTCCAGTGGAGGGTCCGGCACCTGCTCTTCTTGAGATGCTTTAACTGGAATGTTCCACAGTTTGGCTTTCAATCTGTCTATCTTCATGACAAGCAGGTGACCAAGTCAAGTTACAGGTCAGATCTGTGGAAAGACGACTCTACTCACAAAGAAGAAGAAGAAAATATCACGCCTTGAGGTCGTGAAGTTAAACCCAGTGTCCACGGCCTGTCACACTTCCCCCGAGCTCAAAGACAGACAGCAGGTTTTACCATAAGATTCTTGCATGTTACAGCCAAAGGTAAATGTAAAGTATGATTTACAGCACATTGTTCACATAAGTGTTTGTGAAATTCCTCTCGGTGTTCAGAGGATGTCTCTACTTGTACAGTCTGTTCTACAACTCTGAGTCAACATGCTGTTTTTATTAATTTAGTGCCCCATCGATGACAACGCCAAGAATGTACCACGGAGAAAAAGTTTGGCCACAGTTTGAGCAGAAGAAATACTTGAGAAACTATACTTTTCCAAGGCGTTTACTGGCAACACATTTTTACTCCTTCCTGCTTATTATTGTTTGAGGTGAGATCCCAATTTTCCAAGATGAAAGCACATGAATGCAAACAATCTCATCGCCAACATTTTGGAAATCTGAGTTCCCGAGGACCATGAACGCAGCAGCAGTAACTGAATACAACTGTACTTTCGCACATATTTGCTAGTTTATCTTATATTTAACATGTTGTAAGAACCAAAATACAGTTTATCTGAGTTTCACTGATAACATTTTCAGCTTTGTGTCTAGTCTGGCCTGTTTCACCCCTGGCCCCAAACCTCGGCCCCTCGCAGTGGGACAGATAACCTCAGCGGAGCCGGCTATCTCTGATACAAGTGTAACTGTCAGACTCCAGGCCTGGCTCCTGTCACACGGGGCAGAGGCCAGATCACCAGCACGTCCATCACAAACACCCATCAATGGCGTCACGGAGAGCATTTAAGGCGAGACACTACAGGCATTTTTTTCATTTTTGTTCAGTTTGCTCCCTCAACATATTGGCTTTCATGTGGAAACAACAAACGTGGCCAATCTGCTCTTAAAAACGTTCTTTCTTCCATTTGATCCACGTCATCCATAGATTTCTCTGGGACATTGTAACTTCAAAGGCGGTTTTCTTAAAATGCATTTTTCTCCCCTCGGGACATAAGGATCACCACTGAAAGTAGATCCTAAACAGACCAAACGTAGCAAACTTGAACTCAGCAAGATATTGATGAAGCACACAGAAGGATTTTTTGATGTATAACTCTGAAACTCTGAAACTGGTTTATTGAAGTTTTAAATTTAAAAAATGAGGCGAAATTTTGATTTTTAGGACAATTTTCCATCCGATTTAGTTCACTCAAAAACGAAATAAGAAATCCAAATTCCCCTCTGTACATTTTTTTTGTAACTAATATGTGTACAAAATGAACTAAGAAATTTAAACCTGGTTCTGTCCATTTTTCAGGTATATATGTTCAGGTATATAATTTTTACATATAAAATGCCTTATTTCTACATGAAATGATGAAAGACTTGTAATTTTTTTTCTTCTTACATTTATGTGAGTAAAAAACATTAAAGATTTTTTGCCTATTCATCTATAGAGTGTCACCTTAAAGACTGAATATTCCTCCATCAAACTGCAGAATATAGTTTCTTATATGAATGCCATGATGTTTTAGTGTTACAATCATGATGCGATAAAAACAACATGATTACCAAGAGCTTAACAGAGAAACCTTTCGTTTTCTTTTAAGCACGTTCTTATTCTTTACATTTGTGACCAGCTTCATAAAATCAACCTTTCTGAATGACAAAATTAAGTCAATGAGACAAAAATAGCCAGATACAATAGCATTTCTCATTAAGATGCATTTCTTTGGACTGTAGATTGACTTAAAAAGACTTAATCTTGCTTCTAAAATTGTCACGATTATTACTTTTGAGTTCCTACAATAATATTGTGACCTGAATAATCACAGTAATCAATTAATCGAATATTCTTGCTGGTTGTAAGGACGCAAAGACAACTTTATATCCAAGAGAGCATTGTCACCTTAAAATAATCAAGTCAAAGCACTCATCAATACTCTGTGGGCCTCATTTTACTTTTAGCGAGAAATATAACATTTAAGTTTCAATATTGATGCTACCCGTCTACTAAAAGAAGTGCAATTTCTTTCATAATCACACTAAAAATGCAGACACAAACAGACATTTTCGCTTTTCACTACAAGAAGCATTGAAAACATAACAAATAGAAACATAAATAGACGTTGAACAGCCAAATGTGAAGAATCAGAAGAAGCAAAATGGTGATATTTGATATGCAATACAATCATTTATTCACAAATATATTGAACATTTCACCTCTGGCTATAATGTGGATGAATAGACTAAATGCTTTTTATCTTCTAGTGCAATTTCCATGGTGTTACTTATGCATCAGAAGTGTCAGATTAAGCCGATGCAAAGTGGCCAGCTCAGATTTGCAGTGTCTTATCACATCGCTGTCAGTTCTCTGCAAATTAAGATGCAGCGACAAGGAAATTAAAGTTAAACAAAGATAACGCAGACACTTGACAAAGGGGGGATTTGCTCCACGACTTCTGCTGTGTTCTTGTGGTAATCAGCTATCGACGGAGAGCTTTTGATGGACAGGGAGTGACCTTGAAGCACTGGACCGAGGTGAGAGCGCCGCAATCTCACACGGCAACGAGCAGGAGATGTGTCTGATGTCGAGAGCGAGATTAAAGCTGCTCTAGACTGTCTCACCAAGTTACTACAGAGATACTATACAGGGGAGGACGATGTTAACGACACCTCAGCGATTCTCAGCGCTGTCCCCGACAACGGGAATAGGATGGGCTTTTGCATTACAACATGAATGTGTGTTTGAATGTCTCGTTGATGTAGTTTTCTAGCTGGAAACATCATCAAGACTGACTTTAAAGCCCATCTCCTGCTTGTTTGCACTGAGATGTTTTTGCTTTACCTGAAATGTTCCACAGTATGGCATTCAAGGGTGCAGTGTTAGGTTACATGGTTTCTTATTGCACTGTCTACAAGTGACAAAAGATTTATGTTTTATGTTTATGTTAAATATTTGAACTTGTGTGTTTCTTGCGCTGATTCGTCAGATACATTTTTTCTCATTTTTGTTTTGGGACTGTCCTGTTGCTCAGAAATATTGGACTGAGATCAACAAAGCAGTCCAGACTGTCTCTGGAATCCCCATCCCTCTCGAGTTTTTAGGCCTCAAAACTCCTGGCATGAACGCAATAAATGGATATTCGAGGAGTATATTGTTTCTGGTGGGAAAGGAGGCCAAAACGAATAAATGGACAACTCAAACAAAACTGACAATCAAGGTTAATTGTGACTGATGTTCAAAAAATGGAAAGAATAAAATGTGGACTCAATTTGAAAATGAAAAATAATATCAGTAATACAAATCCAAATGCCAGATTTTGAGCATGAATTATTGTTTTGTCCTTTCATTTACATTAACTCCAAATTATAAATCAGATGTTACACCTACACAGTCACCCTCAAAATTACTTAGTTATTATTACGTAGTGGTTTCCCCAAACACTAATTTACTTTTACTTGAGTAATTTCTCAAAGCACTGCTTTATACATTAACTTAATAAAGTCATATTATTTTGAAGTACATTTTCTCTTTACTCTTACTTGAGTAAAATTTTGTTACAGGTCAGATCTGTAAAAAGGCGACTCAATTAAATAATGCAAGTTTTTTGAGGTACATTTGAGCAATTAAAAAACTCAAAATAAATACAATTAATGCCATACTGTGGAATATTCCTGGAAAAGCAATAGCATTTCCATGGTGACAAGCAGATGGCGGAAAAGTTACGCAGTGTACCTTTAACCACAGAGGTAAAACTGTTCTTTTTACTTACTTATGATATACAATTTATTTTTCTTTAACTTATTTTTAAAACAATGACAACTTTGATTTAATGTGATACCGATACCTTTATGACTAATAATTATTTCAATCACAAATGTTATGGGCAAAGAAACAAACAAACCAGCCATAATAATCAAATGTCATGCTTAAACATTGTATGAACATTTCCATTTATCAACTCTAAAATGTTACACGTAACTGATCATTTTTCCTCACTCTGTTACATTTCTGTAAAAAACACTTTATGATGGTGAAGGCTGTGAGAAGATTTTAGTATCACTGTTCTATTTTATGCTGTTTTGAGCATATATTTGCTTTATTTTGCTATCTTAAAATGCAATTAAGCGGTCTCTGAGCTCTGGCACAATGATGCAGACATTATATATACGATTTTACATCATTGCCATGTGTTTCTCTTCCACCCACGTAAAAAGAGCAGGCACGTTTGCTTTGGATATGGTTCAGGCATCAACAAACTCCATGCAAGAACTAAGAGCCCCAGTGGGAACCGAGAACACGTGTGTAAGTCATCGAAGTCTGAGAAACAAGCTGCGAATGAAAGTGAGAAGAGTGAGAATCAAACTTTCAGAAAAGACAAGTGAAATGGCCAGAATGAGTTCACAAAAAAGCAAGACATTTTGAGCAAAGGCTGGTTGTTCAAGCCAAAACTGTTTCTAAATCGAGAACAAAAACTGGACAAGATCAGGTTAAAAGTCTGGACTTCAACAGGACCAAACCAAGTCCACAACAGGACGACTAAAGCGGGATCAAACCAGGACAAAACCAGGAAAACTGAGAATGCATTCAAAGCCACAAATGTAGGACGTATTTAGACATTTAATTGAGAGATCTGGTTTTATTTTTATGCTGAAATTAAAAAATGAATCCAAACAGTACCTCCAGTTGTTTATCTCCAGTCTGAAGGTTGACTATAAAAGGGACACCTTGTTTTAAAATGTCCTCGTGTGATGCTAAAATATACTGAGGCAGACTTGATCCATGAACAGCCCCAGAGGACACAGTGTTTGAACATCATTACAATTCAACTTCAGGCCCAGGTGAGCCAGACACAAATCAGGTTTCTCCATGAAAAGAAGAAGGTAATGGAAAAACAGGAGCGGTGATTTAAAAAATGTAACCGGCTTGACTTTCATGTCTTCTAGTTCAGGAAAACCCTTTTTATTTTACAGTATCTGGTCAAATCAGCTAAAGTGAGACTGAATAATATTGTCGATAGATTTGAAAAGGATTTTTGATGAGAACCACAACACTAGGGCTGAAACAAGTTAATCAAATAATCACAACTAATTGATTATTTCAATAATCGTCTACTAATTTGATCACTGAATAATAATTTTTGAACTGTACACAACCTCCAAAATGTGCATTTGCTGAGAGAGATAATGTTTATCACTCAAACGAAGCAGAAATTCTCATAAAATGACACAAGAAACGTCTAAAGTAAAGTGTTTTTATCTTATATGTTGTAAGTATTCTCTGTAAGGATGTTGTCAAGCAGCATTTTTTTTTAGCTTCCACTCGGTTAATACTGTAAAAATCTCATATTCACTGGCCTGGATTTAAACAACTAAATGATGAATTGAAAGAATAATCGCCAAACTAATCACCAAAATAGTTGTTAGTTGCAGTCCTACACAACACACAGAATGAAATGTTGACCCTTTAACAGCACGTAACATTTTAGCCAAACAATAGACTAAAACAAAAGCGTGCTGTTTTGTTTGTTTGTTCATTTTGGGTGGTTTTATTGCCCTAAAATGTATAGAAACCTTTATCCTCACTGTGAGCAGACAAACCACAAACCCGACTCTTTCATAACCTGGAAGAGTTTGTTTCCACAGAAATGTTGTACTTTTGGCTGTGATATTCCACCGCAACGGCATAAAACTGATCCAGAAGTGTGGTTTTAACTTTGAATTTCCATGGAATTGTTCAGTTTCCACCTCCAGAAAGTTACATACTGTGCTTTTAAATATATATTTTGAAGCAACTGCTGGTGGTTTCTCTGTTTAACATCAAAGCTGGAGGAGGGAAGTGGGCGGAGTTAACAGTTCATTTTAAAACATGTTCTTCACTCATCATTTGTTCACAATCAGCTTTGTAAATGTGCACAGAAAACAGAAAAGAAGAATGCACACCAAACTAAACATGGAAATTTAGTATTGTGTATGATTTCTATTCGGTACATGAAAGGAGAAAATGCTGTTTCATATATATTATTATCTGATTATGAATAATTTAGATATATATACATAATGTACGTCTCATTTTATTACGGTAAAACCTCATTATGTCCATCATATCATCCTCACACATAAGAACGCACATTTTATTTAGCATCACTGAACTGAATTAGACTTGAATGAATCCTCCTTTAATTATTAAATGTGACTTAAGGCTAACATGTCAAACAGTCGGTTGTCACGTACGATGTTGTTTATGTGGTCAGAGTAAAGTGAATGCATTAGAGTGAACCTACAGCACAAATGACCCGAGGCACACAGTGATGGATTCAATAGAACTGCTTTCTAAAGGAGAGAGATATAAAAAGCTTTGTTTTTGTCTGTCGGGTTCGAGGTAACTCTCACATCCACTTCTTCGTAAAAGGAATCGGGATGTTCATCTATATCTATTCAGTTTATGTTCTTGCAAAGTTAACAGTCAGTTTATTTCATTTCTATGTATGTATTGAAGGGTAACTGTGAACTCGATGGGAAAATATTGTGTAATTATTATGTTTAGGGTTGCAAGATTAATCGCAATCGAATCGGAATCGCAATTTGAATGTTTTTTAAGTGCAAGAATTTTCTCCCAAAGCAAAAAATATCCTGATTTATTCTGTTTAAAAATAGCTGACTCTATAGCTTAGATCTGCACAAACATCCTCTGAAACTCATAGTTTGTCCTGTTCATATTTCAGGTTTTTTTGCCAACTGTCCTGGATGCATTTAAATGTATTGTGTGTTACATGTTATGTTTAAATGTAAAACTTTGAGTAGAATCCGATGATTAAAATATAAATCTAATCACTATCACAATTCTTGTAATAATAAGATTTTTCCCTAATCGTTCGCCTCTAATTATGTTGTTTCGAAGCAAATCATTTAGTTTATAAGATTATCTATTTTAAAACATATGCATTACTTTAGTATTACATAGTCTTATTCATTTAACTTTTTATTATTTTTTTTTTTGTACTCTTCAAGCTATATTGCCCCATACAGAAGCATTATACTGTTTGAGTTTAATACATTTCTTTTTTTTTTTTTTTTCTTAGTAAAGATGGTTTTCTTACTGTATGTGTGCCCTTATGATGAATATTTGGAGCCTTGTCAAAGAAGAATTTCACTTGCTGGGACAGACGTAAAAGTGTATCTATCTTTAGGACAGTTGTAGCGTGAAATAGGGAGAGAGAGAGAGGGGGGCAAGACATTCAGCAAATGATCAAGGCCGAGAACTGTATCCCACATCACCGCGTTTATAGCAACCACACATCGTCAACATCACCACCGGCGAAACACACTTGGTAAATTCAATTATATGTTGTTTAGTTTATACTTTTTCAAATTAAATGAATTTCAAAAACCTCCTCTTTGACATAAATCTGAAATAGAGGAAAATAAAATGTTCTGAATGTCCTCACGCTGAAAGTGCATTTCATTTTTGATTGTTCGTTTGTACCTCTGTCTGTCCTCAAGTCATGCTCGCACTGACTGTACATTTTCAGGAACTACTTTTTGTCAGTGGAAGAATACAAACGTGCTCTATTTCTTTGGCCGTGCAAGTGACAATTTCTCAGTGGAACTTTTCAATACGACACAAATCTTCACCAAACTGTCTGCGAGCGTCCTTAGGCTTCACTACATGAGGACATTATCACTCACAGACAAAACACAAAGTGACTCAGCGCAGTGCTATAAATGTTTTATTTCTCATCAGACGAGCTGGAGTTTATCTTTGGACAGACTGGGAGGCAGGAGAGGAAGAGTTGACTGACAGCAGGACCAGGGGGAACTTTGGGTATAAACTTGGCTCAACAAAAGCAGGAAGAGAAGCAGAAGAGGTGGAAACAGCGGCACTGACAGACAGCAGTGTTGGGGACGGAGGGATCCACAAACATGGGGTTTTCCATAGATCCATCAATGAGTGACGTGTTCAGATAAGCTCAGAGACATATTTCTGTTTTTGTGGGGTCAAACTGTGCTCCAGCGACAAAACAGTGGTTATCTGACATCAATCTGCCACATATTCACGGAGAAAAGATGAAAAAGAGTCGTGAAACTAGACAAGCCACTGCATCCAACCAGAACGCACGGACAGACTAAAACGTTGTGTCGGCCTAATGGGCTAATGGCAAAGTAAAACAATGGAAATGTCCTGACAAAAGAGTTTGCAGCCTGTGATTTTCCTGGAGCCTCTGTCCACAATGCAAAGTGACAAGAGAGAAAGAGGAGAGGAAAAAGGAAAGGCTGTGAGTAGGAACGGATCAGAGAAAGCCACGTGTTAAGCCTTCTGTACACTAGAGGATTTTTGGCCCAATTTGCCTCCCCACGACTTCAGGGAGGCATGGCATTTCTCTAAAGCCCTGTTTACATGACAAGTGTGGTCAGGAAAACTCATTACTCGTGCCTAATTTGATCTGTATTTAGATGAAAATGACGAGATGTGAAGAAAACTATTTTAATGAGAAAAGCTGCAGTACATGTATTTCTCCAGCAAACGGCGCTGTGCTTTCTTCTCATGCACTGTACTACACACAGAAGTGTGTCCAAGATCTTGTTTGTGATTTTCTGAAGAAATTCTGGCAGATTATAAAGTAAAAGTAAGTAATTGTGCATCATTTTTGTGCAGATTCTAGTGTAGATTTGAATGTGTGAGAACTAAAATTGTTTATTTTGTACAGATTGGGGCGCAGACTGGAGTTGCGCACAGCTTTCTCCTTGAGAAAACCAGTTTGTCCAGTATTTATGAGCTACCTCCGACCCCAACGAAACCACGTCTTCCTTCATTTTCTGTGGAGCGCAGAGTCAACACGGATTCAAAGAACATGCAGCTCATTATCGTGTAAAAGGGAGACCAATCTGATACTAAAATATCGTGCATTAGTGAAAACTTGTGGCCGTGTAAACAGGGCCTAAGAGATTATTTGTCGTGGCTCTCCTCATGTCTGTGGGTCAGTACGACTATCAGTCTAATTGGAACTTTGAGAGGAACTTTACAGCAATCAATCAGAGCAGTTGCCTAGGGAAGGATCTTAAAAAGTAGAAAAGTGTGCAAACTTTTTCATTTCATCGCAGCTACAACAGTTCAGTGTACCTTACCAACATTGACTATAGCGCGCTCCTGTGGCCTTTACAGCTGATTTAATCCACGGGCGTTTCATCCTTTTGTTCTATTTTCTCTGTAAATAGGAGCGCATGTAAAGACAGCTGACTCTCGTGTCCACTGTATTTGTTTTCATTACTTCGCTTCATGCGAAAGACAAATAATCGTTGCAAAATGTCCTTTTTTAGTGTGTATTTCGATACCACAATGACAATGATAACACACTTTTTTAGACAATAGAATGTTTGTAAAAGAATCAATATCTACAATTAGGTAAAATTCCTTCAGGAGCTTTAAAACATTACTTTTACTGTTTGGATTAAATGTGCAATTCTGGATTAAATCAGATTCATTCATTCTCTCATTTTAGGGAAATGACTGTCATCTTTCTTTACTGCTCTCCATCTCTGCTTTCTTTGTTTTAAACTGAAACCTTCACCTTTGACTAATAAAACTAAATGATAATAATGACTGAAAGCACAACAATTCCTGACGGTTCGTGCATTTTAGATAAAGAAATATGTTTTTAAGATTAAGAGTAAGATATAAGATTTAAGACAGTGGCTGGAGTCTAGTAGTTATACTTGTTCAAATGAGAATCTCGTATCAATACTAGTTTTAATCTCAATTTGCAGCAAAAAAACACTACTTTGCAGATTTATGTACAGTATTATACATCTATGCTCATGTCCGCCTGCTTTGACTGATACATGTTGCTAATTTGTGATCAGCTTTTGTTCGCAAAACCATCTTATTGATTCTGAATATCCGTATTTGTCGTGTATTTTTTTTTTGTAGTTTTGTGATCTCTTGTGCAAAATATATCCAAAGACATAGCACTAAACAGTCCAAAGAGAAACCACCTTTTTAACAATGCAGCTGTTAATCCAGAGATCCAGATACTGAATGTTGTCCGTGCAGAGGAAATTACAGGCAGGTTTCACAGACAAAAACCCACCAGAGCTGAACATCTGACTGAAAGCACTGGGTGTTTTTAGTGAAGTCATGGTTTTAATTAAAAGGCCTCATCATTAATTGTTTTGTTTTTGGTCCAGAGCGGCACAGATGATTCCTGAATGAAAAGCACATAATGTTGGGGTGAAACAAGGCTCTAGTAAAACAGCTCTGATTTAAAAATAACTGGAAGCACGGCACTGAAATGTCACAGATTTCTTTTTAGCGTGAGTTAAATTGTCAGTTCAATTGAAATGTCTAAAGGCTACACGTTCTCTCATTAAACACACTCAGTCTGCAAGTAAATTATGAATGAACTAATGTTTTATTTGGGTGAAATTACAAAATCAAGTTATAGCTTCCCTAGTTGTTTGTGACTAATGAGCCAAATTAACCACCTGAAGCTGGCTGCACACTGGAGGATTTTAAAATTTTAAAAGGACGGGTAACGATTATTTATCTCACTCAAGGGAGGACAGCGGCACGACACACTCACCGATTTATTTTAATAGTCATGTTTTTTCACTTTGTCATGTTTCTGTCACTTTTATTCACTTTTTTGTCGCTTAAAGTCATATTTTAGTCCCTTTTTTGTCACTTTTAGTTGCATTTGTGTTACTAGTAGTTGCGTTTTTGTCGCTTTCGTTGCGTTTTTGTCGCTTGTTTCAGAACATACTTTAACAAATCTAAACTACAGGGTGAGCAGTCGTTATCTAGACATTTAGTTGTTTGGGGAGGAAATTATTGCACTTCAAAAACTGCAGCCTTTTCGATTAATTGTGTAGCCTAAGCCTTGACAGATAACGCCTCCTCGAACTTGTGAGGACGCAAATCGGGCTTAGAATTAGGCTAAAAGAAGGGTTAGACTACGTGCTTTAGTTAAAACACAACATTTGAAACCATATTTGTTGACAGTTATCTTAATGTTGTTGAGTAGGATCAGGATCTGCGCTTTGCATTCTGTCTTTGTCTGACTTGAGCTGCTACCATCAATAAATGTCGTAAATATGGCCACATGAAGGTTTGAGCTGACTTTTAATTCAAGCAATGACATTCCAGTGACCTCTTGCAATCTCTGAACACAGTGGTCCAGCATCCTTAAAAATGTTCTTTTACTTCTTAACTTGACATAAACACTGATAAAACCCCACGTTTCAAGACTATTTTTAAACTGTAATTGCATTTGTGCAGACATAGCCTTAAGGGAAACCATAAACATGTCTTTTTATTGTTCCCTGCATACCTCTGCACTAATTAATGAAGCACTTAATTTACGTATAATCACCGAAGAAGGCCCAAGGCTTCTCTGTGTCATGCATTATCTGAGTAAACTCGTAAAAACTGCACGCAACGTCCAAATAAAAACAAACATGTCCGCACACAGGCCTGCTTTGGAGCTTTTAAAAACACAAAACACGCACAATAATGACCTCCTCGCATTATAGAACAAACTTTTCTGCAACAATTTTCAAGGAGTAATTTCAAAACGAACAAAACAAAATATTTCCGAACAGAATTGTGAATGAGTTTTGGGGAGTGGAAAGGTCTGGACACTACAGCTAAAACATCTCCCTTCACTGTCCAACTTCAAAAAAGGAAAAGTCAATAATAAATAATACAAATCAGAAGAAAATGTAATTTTTGGCAAAACAGAGCAATCACACATTTGTTCACTTCCACCGTAAAAGCTAAGTATTTGCTGGTGATTCATGGTTAAATTCTTTCTTCAACCTAAAAAATGAACAAAACGCTCCTGACAAATAAACAAAAAGAGAGTACACTGACTTATTACAAATTTTCTAGTCTGAGTAGATTATTCGAGGGTAATTGTACTTTTTTGAGTGGATTTCTTGTTTAATTCTAGCCATGTACCACTTTCGACACCAACAAACTAGAGCTGCACAATTAATCAAAGTAAAATTACAATTTTAATGAACTCAATTAGCAAATCGCAAAGGCTGCAATTTTGAAGTGCCATAATTTCCTCCACAAACAACAAAGTATCCTGTTTTATTCTGCATAAAAGGCTGTAGTTTAGATTTGTACGAACATGTTCTGAAACACGTGACTATTTTATGTTTTTGTGTTTTTGTCAATTCAGTTCAAAATGCGTTTGAAATGTGAACTCTGAACAGAATCTTATGATTAAAACTCTTAAAATAATTCGCAAATCTAATCATACTCACAATACACAATAGAAAAATCGCAATTAAGATATTTTTCTTTGTATGTTTCTTATTACGAACAAACATTACAGCACCGTCCTCATTGTTTCCCTTGAACTGCAGTTTCAAAGAACTTCATTCAGCTTTAAAGGCACTGTACATGATTTAAAAGTGTAAAAACAGAACAAAGGGGTATGCAGGGATCCCAAAGTCAATTTTAAAACCTTTTTAAGACCTTTACGGAAATCTTTAAGACCTTATTGCAAAACATCTATTTTTGGAATTACAAACCCATATTTAGGAAAAGATGACATACCGTATTTTAGAAATTATTTTAGTTAATTGAATGAATGAATGAATGAAATAATAAATAAATTGTGTACAATATCGATAGCATATTTAACTGTGTAGTCTTAGCGTTTACATTTGAACTTAAAGTGAACAAAAAAGCATGTGCAAATGTACAAAAGAGGACCACATCCGTTCAAACTAGGGCTGGAGTCGACTAAAATTATCTCTCCATTTATCCAACCCATTTCATTTAACGCATCCTATTATTCGCTTTTTACAACTTGCAGAAAACAGAACAGACTTTTGCCATCACAGTATATAAACTCCTCCTGGTTCGTGAAAAATAAAATGCAGACAACACACAATGGTCTCAGTTTGACACTAACGCTGCTTTGGAAATAAATCTGTTCTGGGGCAAAATACATTTTACTTTAGTACATGAAAAAAGTCGGTACAGCCCTTTTAAACCATTTCATTAATCAAGTTTTGTCCAAAAAAATGATGATTTAATTGCTTCTAAAATGTGCATAAAGTATACTTGAGAAGTTGTCATGCATACTTGTGCTTTAACTTACAATTTGAATCCACCATTGGTCAAAAGCATGTTCAGGATTGTCTTAACGAAAATAAATGCTGTAAAAATGTTCCAAATTGTCTCGAGCAGCAGTTCCTTGACTATTGCAAACTATAGCACCACTTAGTTCCAAATGATCATTATTAACATCAAAATCACCCATTATTTCACCGTCGCCATGGCAATCCCCCTTCATATTAACCGTGCAGCAGCTGTCAGTTACACATAACGAGAACTACTTCAACCCCGGCAGAAACAAATCATCATTTTGTCCACAGCATCAGCCTCCTGTTCGGGCCCGGTGTGCGTGAGCGAAGCCAGGGCCGCGTGGAGGAATGCAGCGGCAGAAAACCTCATCGGAGCCGTGATGGATGGACGAATGAGGTGATAAATGACCGAGGGGCGGAGGTGGAGCTGGGGACTCGCACACAGCCAGAGAAACAGCACGCTTCACTTTAGGCCAGTCATTACGGCTGTTTGAATCGAAGAAATTACCATTTGTCTTTGGGCACAAACAAGTTAATTGATTTCTGAGATGATCGTCAATTCATTTAGTAATGGAATAATTGTGATCTGGACTGTATTTCAAAACCATGTGCCGAGAGAAGAGGTTTGGTGATTCAGACAAAGAAAGAATGACTTCACCAAGACAAAAATCTATTTTGTCTGGATTCCTAAACTTTTAAGACCTGGACCCCAAAATAACCGTGAAACCGATCCTCGACGCCCACTGAAATTGTCGTTTGCGATCATTTCCAGTTGCAAAACCTTTAAAATCAGGTTGAATTGGGTTTATTTTAATGGCTTGTTAAGTAATTTGACCCAGTTTCACTACTGTTTTCAGTTAAAAATACATCAAATACAGTGCCACAATTATAAAATCAACATGTTCCGAGTCATCTCACAAAACCCACTGAGGGAAACACTCAAACACTACATCTGGACGTCCTCAAGTTGCATATTGTCAGCTTCATCAAGGTCAAATTTAGTGAAAATCTCATGTACACTTCACAGGCATTTCACATTCCAAACAATTTATCAATGAATCAAAAGGATAATTGCTAAACTAAGTGATTAGTAAAATAATGTTAGTTTCAGAATGAATTGTTTTACATTTCTTTGCTCTCTCTGTTGTATGATTTGTTATCAGCTTTGTAAGAGGTGTAAAAATGAATCTGCCATTTTGCTGCGAAATGAAAGAGCTGCTCACTTGCACGTGCTACTTTCTTGCGAGACTTGAACGCAGTGTTGTCATGAATCAAACATTTCAAACTCAAATTCGAATCTAAGGAATAGACTCAATACTCGATGCATATTTTGATACCACTATAATAATTAAAAATGCACTTAGTTTTAGACAAAAGGCTGTAATCAACACAAAATAATAAAATAATGTTACTGTGTGATCTTATACTAGTTGTAAAGCTCTAGATGATTTAAAAACTCTTCACGAAATGCCAAATATGCCCTGTTCATGTGATTTCTTTTTCAGTATCTATACTTACTCAAATTAATATCTAGTTTTGATGCAAGATGAATCGATTAGTGTCTGATTTTTGATATTTTGACAACTTTACTTGAAAAACACTGAGTTAGCAACACTCACACAAAGCAAATTTTAGGTTAATTCCCAGCATTAGATAAAACTCAAAACATCTACTTAGATCTGCCTGTAGTTGGAACATATAACTGTTTTCTGCTAAAGAAAAAAACAGTTCTGGGCTCAGCATAAAGGAGAATTTGGGCCTTGGGAGAATCAAACCCTCGCCTCATGCATAACAAGTAAAAGACCTCAGAAAGCGGAGGAGACTTCACACATCAATGCCTCGTGGAGCGCTGGAGCAGAGGGAGCAGCCCAGCAGAACATCAATAAGAAGGCTGACTGTCGGACGTGGAAATGCTAAAACTTTATTTAAGACTCAAAGATTTGCCTGTGCTGCAATAGGACAATGGAGAAAAACATACAATAAATAAAAAGAACAAAGTTGGTGAGACTTAAGAGTGGAAATGTATTTACGTAATAGCATAAAAGAGTAGAAAGTATTCAATTTTGCCATTTATGTAAAAGTACAGAAACAAAGCAAAACGCTACTCAAGTAAAAGTAAAATTATGACATGAAACAAACTACTTAAAGGTAAAAGTTTTGAACAGTCTGTTTGAAAATGTAAGAGTAAAAAGTAAGTATTTCAGACAGATTTTGAGAACAGTTGAAGCGTTAAAAGGCGTGATCTTGATTAAAAATTGTGCTGATTTTTGTTCATCAGAAACAACTAAATCAAATTCCTAATTTCTCTAGCTGTTTTGATTTGTATATTTTTGTTTGCTCAAAGTTGGGACATTAAACTCGAACCATGACCATGCCAAAAACAAACCCTTCAGTCATTTCAGGCACTTTTTACTTAAATACAGATACAGAAAATACAGATATTTGCTCTCAAATGCAGTAAAGTAAAAGCAAATATTGACTATAAAAGTTACTGAAGTAAAAATACCTAAGAATGTTAAGTACAGAACTTTTGTTACTTATCCACATGATGATCTTAATGACCAACAGAAGCATGAGTCTCGACAAAGGCCCATCCGAGTCTGAACCGATGACTCACACCACATTCACACGTTTTTAAACAAGAAGTGCTAAGTGTTTTGCCCAAGGACACATCGACAGTAAGCTTTAATCAATAAAACACTTACTGGTTTCATAAAGTGTTTCAGTATTTTGTAAAGGAAAAATATGTCCAGTTTTACCTTGAGAAATAAAATATAAAGCCAGACTACCTTCAACAAACCTTTTCAAACCTTTGTGCGAAGTCAAAGGTCCACTATATTTTTTTATTTTCAGATTTTAGAATGTGATGATGATGATTCTCTCAGACGGCGCGTGGCACCGGGGAAAGATTTTCCTATTGATTACATTGCACTTTGCCATAAAAAACAAAATGTTGAATCCATAAATGTTGAACCTGATCATTTCTATACATAACTGGAGCCTAAAAGTCCCTATAGCACCACAGAAATCTGCACGTTGACCATATTAACTTTAGCTGCCAGTCTGAAAGGATAATTAAATCTAATTGTGTGATGTCATCTGAAACCCAGCAATAACTCTTCTGGTGTTTGGTCTGCCACTTACCAATGTGCAATTAATCTTATACATAACCGCGATTTCAATTATTACTCTATTCATTTAAATGTTGTAATCAAAAATACAACACATTTTCTAAAAGACTAATAAAATATATACGGTCAATACTTTCACTACAGAATAATATGGAAGAAATTGTTTGAAATAATCGCCATTTCAATTATTTTTGCCATAATCGAGCTGCCCCACCTACTCGTTTCCACGGAGATATTGCTTTGCTTGGAATAAGGGCTGGGAAGAAATGAATCACAATTCATTTCGTCATATTGATTGATGTAGATGTTTGATTCGGTTTCTTCAAAAACAAAATAACAATGTAACGATTAGTAATGATTTAATGAACTTTTAATCTGTGCCATTTCACACAAAAAATATTCTTTTAAAAATATTCTTCCTCTTTAAACCACTGCTTTTACTGTCAAAAATCCCAACCATGTCACTGACAATCAGACATCCCTGAATCTCCTGGAATGTTGCACAGTAGGGCATTAAACATTGCATTTATTCAAGCACAGGTGTTTTAATTGCTCTGAAATACCTTGAAAAACACAAATTCTTGTCGCGAGCTGGCCCACACCTCCACATATCTGACTTGTAAGTTAACCTGCTTGTGCCGCCTGCTTGTCTCCATGGCGATAGATGAGTTTAATGCCATAGTGTGGAACGACCCAGGCCAAAACATATCATATTCATGGAGGAAAGTAGGTGTTACATGGTGCACCTTTAACAAAAGCATAATGAAGCTCAAATGAATCTAATCACAGTCACTCCTGAGGTCAGAGCCGCAGTGAACCACGTCGTCGCCCTCTTGTTCCTGTTCGTTAATAAGAATACAGACATTGAAATGGCTCGTCACCTGTGATTCTCCGGTCGCTTCACGCACCGGGGCTCTTGTGGCTCCGGGTGTTAAGGATTTCCAATTAGAAGCACGAGAGCGCACGGATGAATCGGACTGCTAATGAAGCTAGTTATGCTTTGACAACCTCTTTCTGCTTTTGTTGTCTTCGAAGGATGATTCTTCAAAGCGGCAAAACAGGTGGGAAGCAAAGCACACAATAAGATGATTAGACAATTCATCTGACGTCAATAGACACTCACTGGACAGAAGGGCTTTGTTTTTGCTCTACCTGCACAGTGTGTTCAATTTAAAGTGGGTGTGACAGGTTATTTTTGTTTTTGTTTCTAATTTTGACTTTATTTGGTGTAGTAATACCTGCTGTAAATGGAAATGATAGTTTTACATCAATCAAGTAGCAGTTTGTGGAGAAAAGTTGAAAAATCTGTTGAAAACTTCAGGAAGTAAAAACAAATTGATGACTCATTCCATCCAAAGGGTATGCATAATTTACACAAAATAAACAACTTTTTTCTTACCTTTTAAACAGTAATTAGTAAGTAATTCAACAAAATGTTCACATATATTTTAAGTGTTCAAAATAATAATAATAATTTGCTCAGTGTACAGGATGGTTTCTATGGTAGTTTTCTAATGTGATGTCATCATTTACAACCAGGAAGTACAATTACAAACAAAACAAAAAAAATGGCAAAACTGGGATAAATGTGTTCATTGTGTAGCAATATTTTAAATATATTAATCTTAGCTGCGTTTTACTTAAATTAGTAGTCCAACCTGCCATAGGCACTTTAAGTCAATGTTATCTTTTTTTTTTTTTATTGCATGGTTCTTTTCTCCTGCTGTTTTTGCACTTACTCTGGAATTTATCCGTTGTGTGACAAATAAAGGTTCTCTTAACTAATTTACAACAGTTTTAAGAGAAAAAAATAAATGTATTGTGGAGAGATTAACTACATTACTACTGCTTTTGTTTTGATTCTGTGATACAGTTGCATTTATATAACTTTTTTTAATAAGCTGCTTGTTTCCATCCATAAATCCCCTTGAAAGTTAAACAGTGTGGCATTAAACTTATCTATCTCCATGGAGACAAACAAGTTACATACCCGTGGAGAGGTGACCCTTCACACAGTAAGAATTTGTCTTTTCCAAGGTCATAATAAATTATAAAAATGATTTGATAAGTTGAATGCCATGCTGTGGAACATTCTAGCAAATACAACTATATTTTCACAAAGAAAACGCACCACCAAAAAGCTGCATAAGTGTACGATAGTGGACAATATATCGGAAGGTTGATAACGTTGTTTGTTTGGTAAGAAATGCAAAATTTGAAGATCAAGTTTATCGTTTATAGTTTAAAAAAAAATGATACAAAAAGAGATAAAAGACAAAAGTGATGCAACTTTCAAATAAGTGTAGAATGTGATATTTCTGCACTTTTGTGAATAATTTTACAGACATTTAAACCTCAACTGATGTGTTTAAAGACATGTTTTAACACATTTCTGTCATATTTTCTGAATTTTGTTATCAGGATCGTCTAAAAAAGTATTGAGATATTTATTTTTGTCAATATCGCTGTGTCCTGTGTGTGTTTTTCTGGTCCTTTCAGCAGCTACTCTAAAAAATTGTGAAGAGAGAATCTACCATGCTATAGAAAAGACAATTTGTGAAACCTTTTGTTGTGTCTCCTCTAATTTTCAATTCATTCCTTTAACACCTTGGCCTTGCACCTACGGGTCAGTGTTTTTCAGCAGCTCTCATTACACTCTATTCTTCACAAAGATCAAAACACCAGTCTATAATCATCCTGCTGCTCCAACTTTGCTCTGGAAATGCACTGTCCATGACCCCTGCTTGGTGGGGTCAGGTGATCGAAGCTACTTTTGTCTCATCCACTTCGGAAATAGAAGTCATTTTTGCAGCTGATAAGGAGGAAACATAAGGATTGTGGTTGTAGTTTGAGCTGTTTTTGGCTTGTAGCGTCTTTCATATTTCTATTCATAATAAGAAAGCACATCAAAGCTGCGCAATCAGTCGAATTTTAACGAAGATTGAGATTCATTCATTTGTAATTTTCAGGGATACACTTGGGTGATTTTAATATACACTAAAGCCAATCTTCTGTCAGTAAAAGCTTTAGATTTGGAGCAGAGTTCTGACGATGGAGAAAGAAATTGGACTATTATTTTGTGTTAAATGGTGCTGATTAAAAGGCTGTCTCTTTTATGCCCAAAACAAAATAAATGGAATCAAAAATTGGGCTCAATCAATGAAAGAAAGTTTCGTCTTTTGCGATATATCCTTAAATTTAGTGTTAATTAAAGGTGCTGTTCCTGATTATTACTGTTTTGAAAAGTGAAAAATAGTTTGTATTTAAGTTTTTACAGCAGTCAGATGTATCTTTATTAATGCAGTCCCAGCGTCCCGGATAAAGCTAACAAAACATTAGCATGCAAACGGTGCACTTCTTGCTTCTTGTAGAATAAAACACTGCATAAATAGATGCAGAGGAAGCACAGTTTCACTCAAATAGATGCTTTTACAATATATCTGTTCTGTGGCAAAAAAGATTTCACATGCAAATAAATGAATACATGATTTAGTTTTGTTTTTCACATTTCAAAACTGTAAAAATTCGGTACAGCACCTTTAAACAAATATTATACGCAATAGCATATTGTGAAAAGTTTTGCATTTTAACTTCTTTTTGATTTCTTGTATCTGAAAATGTCCTTGGTAAATTTGTCACTTGAATGTAAAGTAGTATTCAAGATCAGCACCAAGCAATCACTTCCCTTTTCAACTGGAAAATACACTTCCTAAATGTTTCACTTTAGTATTTGCACCTGGCTTTTCCTGATAAGCGGATAGTTCCTGTGGCGCAGTCAGCAAACCAACCGTGTGCCGGCCATATGCTGCCGATGATAAACATGCAGCGTGTTCGTTTTGAGCGGCGACGTACAAGAAAAAGACCAGAAGGACAGAGTTCAAGGCTTTGACTCCTGCATCAATGTTTAAGAGGCCTCTGAAACATTAATAATGCTCTTAAAACACGTCTGCCAAAGCTCAGCTCCACAGGGAAATCAGATGTGACGCTGTCTGTCAGTCAAGACACTTTATGTAACGGTGGTGTACAGTCGCCGTCACTGGACATCAAGAGTTTACATGGAGAATGTATGGATGAACACTGGAGCCACTGCTTTTGTCAGCTTTTCACCGTTTCAGTCATCTGTAATTTGATTGATTCATGCTTGAAAGTTTTGACCTATCCATGTCCACTTCTCTGCACTTACTTATGATCAATCCAAAAAATCAAGATTCCAGGTCATATGTGACGTTAAAAATGTCACTGTAGGCATTTTTTTACAACAAACAATTGAAAATCTACAGCTATTTGCAGATTAGAGCCACGATTAGAGCTGTACCATCAGGAAGAAATATTTAGCTGCGATTTTTCCTACCATTTTTGCAACTATGACTAGATTTGCGAATTGAGAAAAAGACTGAAGTATGAACTGACAAACTGATAAAAGAATCATGTGTTTTGTCACTTTTTGTCACGTTCGCATTTTTGATGCTTTTAGTCATGTTTATGTCACTTTGGGTGAAGTCTTACCTAAAAACAACAGCAGCAGCATGCCATATTCATCCAGAACCAGATTAACAACCAGGGGTCTCATTTATAAAAGTGTACATGGAATTCTTACTAAAAGGGTGTGCACAGTACAGACGAAACACAAACTTCCAAAAATATTCTTATTTCTCATCTCTCTGAGCACAGATTGCCTTCTTTCTCGTCTCTGATAGCCCAGATGTACGGAGATCTGAGTTTTTGGCCCTGACCACGTATTTCTACACAAAGTTGTATTTTTAAAGATCACATAAAACGTAACGGAAAAGTCACGTACCTAGTATTTTTGTACGTACGCAGGCTTTATAAATGAGACATCAGCTCATCTTCCACTGACACCACCCACCTTATTCCAGCTGACCAACCAGAACATTAACCAGAACATTACGAACAAAACCATAAGACCAATTTCAGCCCATACACTGGCCCAGAATGGAACCAAATGAAGAAGTTTTAAACCTGACTCAAAAGTCGGCTGGCAAAACCATAACATCAAGCATATTTGGAGTTTGTCAGTTTGAAAAACCAATCAGGAACCCAAGGTAAAAGACAAAACTCACAGACCAACAATCAGAGTTAACCCAAAACACTAAACATTGTATTTGATTATATCTGTTCTGACACTTTTTAATTTAACTTTTGTCTTTGCTCATTGTCAGCTATCTTAATGTTTTTGTTATGTTTATGTCTTATCTCCAGCAAGTGTTTCATTTTACAGTTTTATGCTAATGCTGGTTATAAGGTTGTAAAAGCAGGATGAAGCATCGGATACAAGCTACAAGAGATTTCCCAAGTGCTGCTGTGAACATCTCCAGCACAGCCTCCAACTCCCCTCAGGAACTGCGAGCAATATCCAGTCTGATAGAAGCAGCTCTATATAATACACAATAATACAACGTGGGATCTTTGCGTCGTACGTTCAAAAATAAATATATTTAGCAAGTGTGACATTTGAGTTTGGATTAAAATTTCCACGTGCATTGGAACTCAAACCACTGTAAAGGTATTTTGTCTTTTTCAGATGAATCCAATAGATAATCTTAAGGTAAAAACTATCCACCCGATCACAAAAAAGAGGTACAAAAACATCCCTTTCCAACCAAATCCAAAACCCACCTGTATTCCTTCACAATAACAAGTTGTTGTGATTAAATCTAAACTTGAGGAGTGTTATTCTGAGTGGGCAGAGGAGCAGAGAGAGGCAGAGGGCCCTGGGGCGTTCCCAGCTCGGAGAGAAGAAGAGGTGTTTATTGGGGGTGAACAGATGCTCCACGGTCTCCACAGAAAAACTCTCTCTGTGCCACAGATGGGACCCTCCTCTCAAGTCTCAGCTGCAAAGTCCACAAATCAAAACACACGGATCACAACGACGCAGCCATGTCAAACTCAGGCCGACATGTGCAACGGTCACTTTCTATTGGGAATACACGGATGGAAAAATGACCCAGTCTAGAAAGCAGACCTGAAATGGTGTGTTGTGGGGATTTTGAAGACTGAAAAAAAAGTCACAGTTTTTGGCCTTATAATAATCAATCAAAATGTGTATTCAGTTTCATTGCAATCTAATTGAAAACAAACAAATGTATCTTTCAACTACTGCAAATGGAAAGTACCAGTAGCAAATCTGGTGCAAATCATCTTTTCTTTGGTAAGATTAATGAATTTGTACATGGTCCCTGACAAATAAAGACTAAACTAAACCAATCTTCATTTAAACAGAAACAAGACAGACTTCAGATCTGTGCCATTTCACACAAAATGTACTCGAGTTCATTCTTCCAAAGACTAAACTCTGCTCCAAACCACAAGCTTTTACTGACAGCTCATTGGCAATAGGCTTTATTAAACTACCACATGTAAGTATATCATTGATAATTTGAAACAATTGGATCTTGATTTGATTAACAGATTTTTTACTTGTTGTTACGGGCCACGGCCCCTGCCTTTTTTTGTTGTACCTGTCCCTCCCTTTTTTCATTGGTTCCACCTGTGACATGCCTGGCGAGGATCTCCTTTATTGGACAAACCTGCGGAGGCTCGGATTGGACCAGCATACTTCCCCTCAGCCAACCAGAGGAGAGTCACCTGACGCGCCCCGCCCAATAAAAAGGATGAACTTCCGCCGGCTCAGGGCAGCTGAACATAGGTGGTTCAGCTTGCCACATGATGTGTCTCTTATTTGTTTAAGAATGTAGTGCTAGCGCTATTTGTGTGTTTTTCGTTGAGACACTCGTTAATTTGTATTTACAAACCTTTGTTAATTTGAATTAGTGGATCCTGAGTAATTTCTCTTGAATTGTTTAACTGTTGTCCTTTTTTTTTTGTTTAGTTTATTCTTTTTTCTTTTGTAAACCATTACTTTTTATTTGCTGTAAATTATTCCCTAAATTGTGGACACCTTTTGTTACCATTTTACCTTATTTTTGTCAATTATTAAATTACAATTTTAGTTACCATTTTAAATCTTGGTACTTTGTTACTTCCCTTACTCCCCGAGGTAGGCTGGTCGTAACACTTGTCTTAATGAATTACAAAAATTTGAAGAGATTTTGACAGAACATATTGATTTTCAGCCTATTTTTTTATTTGCAACGACTACCAGCACAAAAGCACATCACTAAACTGAGACCAAACCTGGAACTATACCGGAACTAGACCAGGACTAAACAACGACTCGAGTAAGACCAAACCAAGTCTCCATCGGGACGAAACTCAAACCAGGATAAGTGTAAACCTAAGACGGGTGAGTTTAGACTTTGAATTGGGTGATATCGATAAAAATTAATTAATTAAAGATATTCAAACAATAGTATGCCAATCCAACAGAACTGTGCTCAAACATGTCTTAAAACATTTTAGTTGAGGTTTAATTATCAGACAAATGTGAAATGTCAGTATAATTAATCACAGAAGTGCAGAAATATGACCGTTATACCCTTGTTTGAAAGTTTAAAACGCAACTTTTTTATTTTAAATCAGCTCTTTTTGTAGCTTTTTTGCTATAAACGCTAAACTTCATTACTAAAATTTTGGTTATATTCAATACAACATTCACAATATTATCTAAATTTCAATGTATTACCCATAACTAAACCTGAACTAGACCAGGACTAAACATCGACACCAAAATAAGTCCACGTCAGGACTAAAATGGGTTCAAATTAGGACCAAATAACAACAAAAAGCGTGAAGTCTTTGCATGAGGGATTATGTAACCTCCTTGAACTTTGTGTCACTGTTCATCTCTGCATATCTTAGCATAAGTCAGCCTCTCCAAGGGTGTAATGTAGTCTTCTGCCCGGTGCACAATGGACTCTGGGCACAGCTGTGTCGTGGCATGAGTCCAAAAGGCTCATCTCTAGGTGGTTACTCATGCCCCTCTCTTTCATGTTGAGAGGGTGAATCATTTTACAACGCTCCCCAAACACAGACCTGAAGTGCCAGAAAACCATGAAAGAAAAAGCACAATTTAAAATTTACTAGATCTCTCTCCTTGCCTTTACTTAAATCTGTTGTTGTGATAAATAAAGCTTAAATTGCTCAGATGTATCCCTAAAAACCTGTGTCAACAGCAAAATTATAACATGAGTTTCAACCAAATAGATCCAAGAGTGTTTTGGAAGGAGAAAAACAATCTACTGGCTATTTCAAGTCGCAACCCAAGACAGAGCATTGGAAAACTGATCGACGTGATAGTTTAAATACACAAAACATACAAAAAAGTGTTCTACCAAACGTTTTCACTCACACAAGAGGTACTTTCAGAGCTCCATGTTTAGGATTCCAACAACAAAAAACAATCAATTGTTCTTTTGCTGCGTTTACTGACCTTTAGTGACCGACTTATTTCTGACTTCTTGCCAATATCCTTTAAAAAGCAAACACCAAAACCACAAAATAAATGTAACTTAAGTTAAAACAAATTCTAGAAACACAACTTGGAAAGAAAGACTGGACACTTTTCAAAACAGGGTGTTCTTTTTTGATTGGATTGGATGGTTTTGGAAGCAAAACAAACATAGAAAAAACAAAACGTATCAACAAAAGAAAACGTTTTTCTGAAGATTATTTTGGCAGAAAACAGAAAAACCAATATTGACCAACATGTTAAATTCATATCTAAGAACCAAAACGTGCAAAAGCTGGAAACTTTTCAAAACAGGGTGTTCTTTTTTGATTGGATTGAATGGCTTTGGAACCAAAACTAACAGAAAGCATTAACATAACAAAAGTTTATGTAAAGATTTTTTGGCAGAAACTAGTGAAACCTACATTGATCAACTTGTTAACTTCACATCTAAGGACCCAAAAGTGCAAAGTATTATGATTTCTTAAACAAATACCCTTACCGTTACCGTTTAAGAATGTAAAAACAAGCACAGACCGACTCAAACCCCCCCCAGCCTTCAACTGTCACAACATTATAATTAATGCAGGTCAACAAAGTATCAGCCAAACACCAAAACACCAAAACTGGGCCTTACGTGTTGACAGTTCAGATCTGGTGCGAACAGATTCACCATCTCGCACTTCCACAAATCACATGTAATATGATTTCATCCATGAGTTGGTCCCTGTTGGGCGGGTTAACGAGGCACAGTGTGGTCAGGGATATAGGTCAGGTATGTCCAGTGGGCCATGAGCGCTGGTGCAAAGGATACGCACGTAAGAAGTACTGATTAAGTAAGAGTAAATGTGCAGAGGCCAATTAGGAGCTAGTTTGACTGACACCAGAAGAGATTAACCACTGCAAACGCTGTAAATCAGTGAGTTTATGCTGCTGAAATGCTTAAAGCTGGCATTGTGATGTGAATTAAAGCTTACAGTACACTCGCACTACATTATATGCACTGCCTAGAAGCAAATGCACTGGTAAGAAGTCTCTAAAATAAGAACACGTTTAATAGAAAATGCAATAATTTCTCTGGTAGAAAGACTCTGACGGACACAAAGAGTGTATGAGCGCCTGCACTGTTCAACTTCACTGTCACCACAGACATTGCAGTGTATGTTTTGTAGGTTCCGTATTAAATTTAAAAAACAACAAAAGGAATTGTTGAAAATCACAAATAGTAGCCAGACAATATCATCCAAACAAACTCTTTGCTTTCTGTGTTTTATAATGTAGTTTGTATTTCTAGAAAGCGTCAAAGAAAGGAAACATTTTGCTTTCAGAAATAGGGGAAATGTCTTCTTTTTGTTTAGTGAAAGTATCCTCAATTACTAAAAGTGGCAAGAGAAATTCTGAGGTAAATTAATACATGGAAGCTATTTTATTCTCCAGTTCCTCAAGTCACAAAACAGCATCTGAATAATGTACTTTTAGTGATGGATGCAAGGTGAAGTGTTTAGTAAATGATGCTGGCTCCTCTGCAATTAACCCACAACGCCCTCCACGTTTAAATAACAGGCACCTGCCCTGAATGACTCGTGTAAATACAGTACAGCCACATAAAAGAGACACAAAAACACACGGCTAATGCGTAAAAGCGAACAATTACGCACAAACTTACCCAAAATCCCAACCACGAAAAGTTTGAGGAGCACGATCTCATTTGTATCCATCACTGAGCTGCGGTCCAGTCCCAAGTTTTGAGTGAAAACCTCAGCTGCAACTCCGCGACAACGTGCGTTTGAAGCGAGCCATCACCATCGTTGTTATCCAGAAAAAATGAATGGCGCGGGTTCCGTCATGCCGCCAAAACAATTAGAGCTCATCTGATGGGAAAGAAGAAGCCCCCAAAATGTTGCAAAACAAAATAAAAAATCACAGGATCCCAGAGAGGAAAACAAAGAGAGGGAGAAAGGGGGAGAGATTCCCAGGGTGTGCGTGCTCTCGTGATGAGCGCGTCTCCTCGTGTGCGTCAGGAGTCAGGACCACTGTCCCGCATCTTTACAGAGGGAGGAGGGGGAGCGGGGGGAGGGTCCACAGCGGGATAATCCGACCTACAGCACCAGGGCGGCCCTGCCAATTCGATCCATATGGACAGATTAATACACTGAAATGGAATAAATTACTTTATTCCTGACGGATCACAAAAAGTGTCCAAAATTAGTTCAAAATTGCAGATTATCTTTTCTAAATAGGCGGTTGTGTTGATGTTTGTTTGTTTTTGTTTTTCAATAGAGGCCTATATTAAATTAAGCCCATTTGTCTTCAGATATGTTTGGTTTTCAAAGTGTAGTTAAGGAAATGTAAAGTGTACACTGTTGATTGAATGGAAAACTGCTCCTCGCCTCTTGCGCTGAACCGTGAGTGTTTTTAGTTGAGCAACAGCTTCCTCTAGTGGTTGGATTTAACATTACAGGCAAGTTCAGTAGTGCAGTGTAATGAGATGTGCTCATACGTGAGAGATAGTCAGGCAAAAAGAAGACAAATATAAAATACAAATATAACAACAAATATAAATATAAAGGTTTGCACTTGTGTTCTGAACATGAACTCATTTGAGCTTTGTTTGTCTGAGATCTCCGGAAAAGCATTTGTCAACATTACAAGTTGGGGAAAAAAGCAATTTTGTTATAACTTTCCAAGAAATTTAAATAATGTAATCCTACATATTTAAATATTTTACAACAAGTATGGCCTTCTTATGAGGACAAATAAAATTAAACTGATCAGATTAAAGTATTCAAGCCACAGCTCAGGGTTTGGGGGCAAGTTTTCACAATCAAAGTTGTCACTTAACTAACATTCATAAAACAAAACATCACTCAATTCATTTAATAATGTTCTCATATTAATAAAGGGGTTTTTTTCTAGCGACAATGAGTAAATATTACAATTGTGTGAGCACTAAAACACAGATTTGGTCACAACAATGGAGTGAGGAGTCCAAACATAGATATGATGTTTTCACATGTTACATTTCTGTTGTTTCAGAGACAGAGACAGGGATAAAACAACATGCCCCAGTCTCACCTGCATGTTCAGACTGATGTTGTTATGAACTTCTTATGAAGTTATGAACTGTATTATTATTTGTTATTATTAATTCATATTGTTATTATTCTCAGTCAATCCAAAAATAATATATACATTATGATGTATTATAATATAATATAATATAATATAATATAATATAATATAATATAATATAATATAATATCATATAATATCATATAATATCATATAATATCATATAATAAACTGTAATTTGCATTTTACATGTGAAATACTGTCAAGAGGTAGATTTATTTGCTAATGGACATGCTAACAATCTACATATTGTGCATTCATCTTGCAGGTTTACAGAGAGGTTGAATGGAATAAACTTGATCAAAGTATTTTGGGCATGCCACTTTATTTCACCTCACCTGGATTTAAAACAATAGAAAGTAAAAGTAACCAGGAGTAAAAACACTACTTTCTTCTTTCTGTTCCGCATTTTTTTAATTTACGCTATTTCCTCCTGTGAGTGAGTGGAGAATGTTACAAAGTCATAATCCAAGTTTAAAAGGAGAAACCGGGCTAAATGTAATCCCTAAATTAATCTCAGTAGAATTATTTAGGTTAATATGGTTTTATTTTTACTATTTGTAAACACATGTGTAACATTATTAGAAGTCCATGTGACCTTATTGAACCATGGCACACCTTCCTCAGAACCACACGCGCATTATTAAAACTGAAAGTACTTGTTATAGTTATGGGGCTGGGCTTTGCCCACATCAAAGCGAGCAGTGTCTGTCGAGGAAGAACTGCTCTTTATTAAATCAAATTCATCAATATTTCACTAGACACATGGACAAAATAATTGTAGAGCCAAAACAGAGTGCACAATCCCAATCATAAAGTCCATTATGAAACATAATAAGATAGGCCTATTTTCTTTTTGTTTAATATCTAGCTTTAATCAGTTGCATATTAATACAACGTCTCCACTCTTAAATGTGGCAGACAGGCCTATTTCATTAGGACAATATTGAACCTCGCACCTCTGTCTGGACACAGGCTGCTGTGTGGCAGACAGAGGCACAGGTCTGCAGTGACCTGTGACCTTCAGTAAACATGGACGTGTCCCGGAGGCGCAGTGTTTGCGCTCGATGTGCGCTGGTCTGCGGTCAGACGCAGAGGTGAACTTTACCCTCCGCGGTGACGGTGCCACATCGGGCCGCTCGGAGCCTCGGACTTGGGCGAAACATTTCACACATTTTTAGGATGCCGTCAGTCCGGGATGAACCGGTTAAAAAGGATGTCAACAAGTGACGTATCAGAGCCGAGGCTCGGAGTTGTAGGAGGAGAGACAGAGACGCCTCTGAGCTCGGCTCAAACGCGGACTCAAACTGCAAGGTAAGTCCCGAGCTCTCCAGGGCGTTTTATCTTCTTTTGTTTAATCTTTTTGTTAGTTTCTATTCTCATTTACCCATAAAAACATAAAAACATGTCGAGGAGATTTGACACCAGCTCCTTTTACACCGAAAATTCCCGAACACAAAAGTGCGATGGAAGTTGGGTTTTACGGTTTGTCTGTCGCCTGTGGGTCCAACTCCTGACCACTTGTACTCGAACAAAACTCACATAAACCTGAATATTTGTCCATTTGCGTTCGTGGACTGTGAGCTCCCACAGGTGGGCTTTAACTTGACACGACGTGAGCGGCACATGGAGCCGGAGGTGCGTGGATGTGGCTCTGGGTCCGGACACTGGACACTGGCTTCATGCGCAGCAAGAGTGCGGTGTGGCTAATGCGCTTTATGCAGCTTACTATTGTTGTCTAGTCAGATTTCCTGAGGAATATTTATGCAGGAAAAAATAAAATTGCATGTTTGTTGGCTATATGTTTTCATGCCACAAAAAGTATAGACTACTTTGTCGTTCAAGCTAAAGCCAATATAGTTTGGCTTTTTTGTTTATTATGATTTTGCATTTGCCATCACATATTTGAGCTGGAATTGATTGAATTTGTTCTCTGTTGGGATAATGGAAATGACTTTTGTGGCATGCTGGAGCAGGTTTAATCTTTAGTAACCCCCTCTATAAGACAATAAATAGCTGTTTATAGACATCCCCAAAGTCTATGCAAATCCTAGCCCTCACATCATTATTATTATTGTTAAACTCCAAATTAAGGCTTACGCTGTATATTTTAGCCTCAGTACAAAGAGACGAGCTCACACATGCGCCCTGTCCTGTAAAAAGTGCCTCCAAAGACACATAAAGCTGCCTTCTGTCTGTGCACGCCTGCATTTCTTCCACTGCTGATTATATATACAAAACACTTTGTCAATCCTCTCTCTGTAACCATGTACTGCACTGTTTACCGCCGTGATCTGGATCTGGATCTGCAGCCTGTCTTTGCACATCCAACACATAAAGATAAATTATTACCTCTTAAACGTTAGATTAGACAGGATAGTGCTTGGTTCTGCAAAACTGTGTGTGATTCTCTTTTTGCAAATTATACCTTCTACGCAGTGGTTTAATATCGATTTTGCTTATTTTAAACCAGATGCCCTGCCCTGCGTGCTTTTACTAGCTTGACTTTTTGAAGACAGAGAAATCTTTGCAACATTTACTTAGCGATGCAAAATTGGATGTTGTCATCTGGTTATAACAAAGTACATTAAAGGTGCATTTTCTGGTGGAGAATCTGCCACTTGCTTGTCTCCATGGAGATGCTTTTGCCCGTAATGTTCCGGAGTTAATCTTATCTGTCAAGCATTTATTTAATTAATCTCCATGACAAGCAGTTGGCAGACCCTCCGCTAGAAAAGTTACATAATGCACCTTTAAGTTTTCCACTCAGGCCGGTTCCATGGTTGGCAGATAAATCGAAAAGAAAAAAAATGTATTATTTCAATTCAAGTTTTGGAGATATGTAAAATTGGAATATCTAGTATATCATCTATGATAAAAAAGTATTTTTAAAAGTTGTACAACAAGTAAAATGGGATGTCTCTGTCCTTTTTTGGATTAATTTTCCAGTCCATTTGTGTTTTATTCGATACTTCATCCCTAACAAAGACAGTTACAGGCATGTTTTAGCACATTCAACAATATCATTTGAATATTGTCAATGAAATATTCCATAAAAGTATCGCCCTTCCCTGGCTGGTTCTAAGCACAGATAAATATTGAAGTATTGGCTTAAAATCTGTGGATGGCATTCAAGTTATGAAAAAAGACTTTTAATTAAATCTTTGTTGTTCAATGCATTATTTGTGCCAACTCGGGACTTATTAATGTTTTGAAATAGCTCAAAATAATCTCTTAAAAGTGACAGATTTGAGGCGTGGCGGAGCAGCAACAAGCCCGGCTCTGCGCTCTCTTTTGTTTCTCTGTTGGAAAGCCATTAGGTTGGCCTTGCACTGTCTCTAAAGCAGGTTATTATGGGTGTAAATGACTTACAGGTGTTGGAACAGAGCTTGCATTATAGCTACACTGTCAGTGCCTTCAGTCCGCACCCAAAATGAGCTCAGACATCAACGCTTGTGGTTATGTAAGTATTTCATTGGCAGATAGTGCAAGCCACACACCCACACTGAAGCTGACCTAAACGAAGGAGGAACATAGTTTTAGAAGAAGAAGAAGACACACCGCGCTGGAGCTGCCAAAAGGAGAGACAGGCAAGCAAAACAATTAGTCATAAAGGTTTGCTACGGCATCAAAACAAAAACACTGTCCACCTCTTTGGATGTACGCTGATAGTGACAGCTGCAATAACAAGATATAGTAATGTAATCAACGGAAAGAGCAGTGGGTGAGTGTGCTGGACAGCAACAAGCCAGATTTAAAAGGGTTTCATTAAAAGGAAGGAAGGAAATTAGAACAATGTGGTTTCCGTGGATACAGCGACGTAATTAAGGTGTTTTCATGGTCAGAGATTACCTAATATTATTAAATTAGTCTCGTCGGTTTGGGATGAAATCATATTTGTATAGACACTGATAGGGAATGTTGATTGGTTGTTGTGGTGAATGGTGCAGCTTGTTATTTTCTAGATATTATTTTACGGTGGAGGTTATGTTTTCGCTGGTTTTATTAACGACGTTTAAACAAACTGTTAATTACAGGAATAGTTGCCAAAAAATATTTTACTTTGGTCTGTCTTGTTGTGTTGGTTCATGTATTGTTTGGTTTATGGGCTGATTTTGTTGAGTAGCAACTAAACTAGGGCTGTGTGTCTGTTTTGTCAGTTTGTATTAGTCGTAGGATTTATATGGGACAACAGCAAAAAGGATAAAACATAGACTAGACAAAGAGTTGGTTGAAGATTGGGAGTGGACTATGAGTTTAATCTGCCTTTTTACATATAGATACACTGTTTACTTTTCTGTGTAAATGAATTGTTTTTGCATGACTCAGGTGCCGTCTCAGTCTTGTGAGTGCAGTTTGGGTCAGAGATATAGAGACTTAATAGTTTTGAGAGTTAATGCCGCGCACCCTTTTAGTCGACTTATCGATCAGTGGGGCATGTCTATAATCGACCAACAGCTCTTTTAGTTAAACTTTAACTTAAAGGGTTGGTGTAATCTCTCATTTGTTCAAGTGTGGTCCATCGTAGAAAAAAATATAGTCATCTGGACAATGTTTATTTGTTTGTTGGTTTTTCTAAAGGTGGAAAAAGGCTGGGTCAAACTAAACTCTTGCTGAGCTTTAATATTGCAATGAATTGGTTTGTTAATCATAAAAATGTAGTGCCTTGGTGAAGGTCTGCATAATTGTGTTCACTCTTCTTCACACAGCACAACAAACTATAAGGAGACTAAACCTGGAACCAAACCTGGAATAGACCAGGACCAAACCAAGATAAAACAAAAGTCTATATCTGGACTAAAACGGGCTCAAACCAGGACCAAATCAGGACCAAATCAGGACGTGCTTGCACTGTGATTTACTTATTTACACCAAAACATAAGACCGCCTAATATTATGAGAATGTGTTTTTTACAAATTAAATCAAACACCAAAGTCCAGCTATTACAAAATAAATAAATAGCCCCAAAAACGAAAATATTACAAATAATATTGAAGTTGCAGAAGGCTGTAGTGGGCAGTTTGTACTGACTGCACTGAGGAGGTGTGATTTCCAAGAAGAGTACAAGCTTCATGTGTGAAAACGGCAACACATTAGCCTAGTTTGAGCTATTTTCTTCAAAAGTAAGAGCCAGATGGATGAGAACGCTCGAGGCCATCTGCAAATGAACAATTATCCACACAGGGAGTAGCGGAAAGAGGGTTTTAACACTTTTAAACCAAGATAGTGGCTCAGATAGTGACTCATATTGTGTTAATGGCCACGTCAAGTCTTGCCCGCAGCGTTTTGAGCGGGACGGTGACAGTAAGTGTCAAACAGTGACAGTCAAACCCTGACCTTACGTCTAGCCACAGTAAATCCTGATTAGTGACTTGTCTGGCAGTGTTTCTTCACTGACTTGGAACCTGGAAATGTTCTTAAAATATTTTGACGCGTTATACCTTGTCCTGGTGCTGCTTTTGGTTCACCTTAACTTCTTATGTAACTTCTGACTATAAATCAAAAGCAAGTAGTGCATGTTGGAGACTACTGTTAAACTCTTGTGTAACTTCTCCTTGTTAGATGTTTAGTAGCATACTTTTTTATTCAGATTAATAAAAATATGTCCAGGGTAATCAAAACCTGTGTTCTACTAGATTGAGATGAAGGTTTACTTTACATCCTCTGTGTTCATATGCGTAGTCACAAGCAAGTCACGAAAACTAATGTTGATGTGCGATTATGGATTGTTCCCATAAAATACTATGATAAACGTTATATTGAAACTTCATATCACTGACACACTTAACCAAAAATCAAAGTAAACCCTATTATGTTAATTATTCAAATTTCCACAGCTGAAATTGTAATATATTTCCAAAAACACTAACACTAAGTTTCCTGTTGGTACAAAGAAAACACACGATAAAAATTGAGACCAAAAAAAACATTGTTCCAGCTTTTAATTCATTGAACGATAAGTCAGTATAGTAATTATCGTGACAGGCTTATGTGTTTGTAATTTAGCTTATTGTTTTCTGACAGTCAGGTCTAATAATAAATAAATAAATAGATAAATAACTAAACCTTTGTTGATACTATAAATAGTTTACTTAGTTTGCATAATGTGAGAATTCTACGTAGTTCCGGCAAAAGTTAAATCACATTCTGTATCACTGCACTGGGGCCATCACCACAGCAACGGATAAACAAACTCGCAAATGCTGTGAGGGACTAGTCTCATGTAAAAAATGATTTAATAAATTAGTTCCAAGCTCTGTTTAGGCTTTTCAGATTCACAGGCGAACTGTTTAATTCTATGTCCGTGGCATAAGCAGCTAGACAGACCTGTCACGATAATAATATATCGACTTATCGTTCAATACATGATAGAAAGAACAACATGTTTTGGGCCTCGGTATTTATCGTGTGCACATTTTCGTTGCTATTGTGCAGAGATAGTAGTTATTTGTCTGTAATACAATAATATTTGAGCTGTAGAGAGTGGAACAAGTGCTTATGTGTTTGTTTTGCCATTTATTTGTTGTTTGTTTGTAAAAATGTATGTTTAGAAAAGGGATAATCCTGCTTTAAGGTTTATGTGTCAGTGGCATAAAGTAGTTTCAATAGTATCGTTAGTACTATAGTTAGTTCTGTAGCGATATATTGTACATCAAAATGTCCTCGTCCTCCATTAAAACTGCACGGCTTCTCGTTGTTTAAAAGGGCACTACAGTTTTCTGGTGTGAAATATTCTATTTTCTTGGAAAAAACAAGCAATCTCCTGGAGACAAGCAGCAAACCAAGTACTTTATGGCAATTAAAACTTCTTTAACTGGATAAATGAAAGATAGATGAGTTTACTGTGGAATCTTCCAGGCAAAGCAAAAACAATTTTATGAGAAAATCAGTTGATGGACCCTCAACTAGAAAACTTAATTAGTGCACCTTTAATGCTTACGTAACCATGTGGTGCTGACATGCCAAAGAAAGAGCCAAAACAAATCTATCTTTTTTTTTTGTATCCATCTACGTCAAACATAAAACACAGGCTTCGTGTTCTGACATGTTGGCAAAAAAAAAACAGTCCTTTGGAAATGTGTTCTGATTAATGACAGTTACATTTGTGCCTGTTAATGCTGTAATTATATTTTGAAAAAACGCCCAGTATTACACGTACAGTCAGTAATATCAAGATATTTGCATATATGCAGTCTACTGTGACCAGTGAAAATAATGTTTGCCCTCTGTTTTTATCTCACAGTAAAATGTGGAGACATCACCTGAATGTGACTGTGTGACTATGCAGCTGTTCACACACTGAAAACTATTTATCTCTCAGCTCTGTCTTCACTTGATAAGGCGCTATTTAAATTAAAGTCTGCACCGCAGGTCAGAATCAGAATTTATTGTTATGTTAGTTTTGCCACATCCTAATGAATAGTTGAAAAATAACGTCATTACATTGTTGCTGACAGCTAAACTATGTCAGAAATGGTGCACAATCTTTGAAATGTGAACTAAGCGGTTTTAGTTTGTGAGATCGTGGTTCAAACAGCCTCATGTTTTGCAGATCATTTACAGATTTAACACCATTCAGGCGCCGCTTAGTTTACACTTTCTGAGACCTTTACAACAAGTCTGGATATCACTGCGATGTGCTAACATTTCCCTTATGTCCCGGGGCGGAGGTAGGGATGAAAACATACAAGCATGGGAGGTGTGTCGCAGTTGGCACCAGGAGCGGCCTCATATTTCGGATCTCTCCCGTCCTGTCATGTCCCGCTGCTGTAAAAGCCCCAAAAGAACAGACTCTAATGAGGCCAAAGACTTGGGCCTCGAAGGCAAAAGGTGGAGCAGTGTGCAGACTTCAGCTAAGACCGCACTTCACTGTGTCGTCACGCAAAGCTGTGCAAGATTGTATTTTGTTTATGAAGAAAGCTCTGGTTTGTGATGGCGGTGATATACTTGCAGACAAAACATAGCTGCCATCAAAAACACACATTTTACACATTTCCTGTGTCATTTTGATGTAGTAAATAAAACCTCTTCTCTCAGCTCATGACTTGTTTTGGGAACTGTGTATAGTTCAGAAAACGATTATTCAATGCAATAATTGATTAGTTGCAATAAATCAATGTGTCAGTCCTAGTGCAATACATATAACAGACATATTTAAGGAGGTCACAATATCACATTTTTGTGTTGCGTTTATCTATTTTGAGGAGAAACATCACAATTTTATGATTATTTAGGATTATTGACACCTAGGGGTGGGTTCTTTATCATTTTCATTTCATTTTGTACATACTGTAGAGCAGGGTTTCTCAAATGGGTGAGGGCAGGGGTGCCGCAAAAGTTCGATGGATTTTTTGAATAAAGACAAATTAATATGGCAACTTCTGATTCAGGAAATAATCGTTGCAAAGACCTTCGGTAGAATGCTATTTATGTGTTTTTTGACAGAAAACAATCGCAATCCATGCTACAATTTGTTTAAAAATGTTTTACTGAGGGGGCGTGGCGTTACGCACCAGCGGACAGCTATGGAGCCGCTCTCTCTCTCTCTCTCTCTCTCTCTCTCTCTCTCTCTCTCTCTCTCTCTCTCTCTCTCTCTCCAGAGAGATGCGCGAGGGTGAAGGGCGAGCAAGAGCTCACATCAGAGGAGACTGAAACGTTTGTGACAATTTTTACTTCATGTAAAACGACCCAGGAATCACAGAGAAACATCCCGCAGTAGTTTTAATCCACAAGTCACATAATCGATCGATCAGCGGCAACGTACGCGGTTTTAAACATGTGTCAGTGATATTTGCCCTGGAATATGAACAGAAAAAGGCACACAGCCTCTTCTCACAAATGATTGTAGGCCACTGAAAGAGTGAGAGAACAGGACAGACACAGGAGCAGATCAGACTCTGCTCTGCACTTTTATCAGCATTTAGGGACACAGATAATGTTCTTAGGTCATTAAGGCTTCAGTAGTGTTTGGTATTGCCATTGTATTTCCAAATAATAGCCAAATTAAAAAAATAATGAGACAAAACAGCAGTTTTCTCAATTCAATTCTGTGCATGATTTAAAATGAACACAAGATTTAAATGGGTTTAAATCCATCAACCTTTAACTATAAAGCCATTTGCAACACTGACCAAAGTGCTGAACTCAAAATAACCTTGGCTGCTGTATAATATGTATTTCACCACGGGAGGTTTATTTAGAATGAAATATGACATAAACATAGGGGTGCCTCAGCTGAGGAAAGGTGCGTGTGGAGCCTCAGGGCCCAAAGGTTTGAGAAGCACTGCTGCAGATCAGGACCTTTGACAAAGAGGGCCATTTCCCAAACAGCATGTTTATTGAAATGTCTGTATGTAGCTTAAATTCTTTTTGGTTACAGTTGACATTCTTTTCCAATCAAACTTTATACTTACGCTGGGAAAATATTGCAGTGGATTCACACTTTTAATCTGGAACATACTTAGCCCACAGTCATTTGGAGAGGGTCCAGCAAAATAAAGTAAGGGAAACATAGCCTTCAGTAAAACGTGACCTTTAAGCTCAGAAACATTAAAATACTCAACCTCTAATGATTCATTTACAGACAGACCCCATTAAATGATTAAAACGTGCATGTAAGCTGAGGATAAAGAACAAATGGAGCTGGTATAAAATCAAAGTTTTGAATAACATTTCACAAATATGGCCATGTCAAACACCGATTTAGACATGAAACATGTTGCTAAATGTTATCAAACTGCAATCAAAGTTTAGTCACTTTGATATTTAAAAGTCTATGGCTCTTATACATAAACATGATAGAAGTATAGATGTATATTTTCACAGAGTTAGCTTTAGTCAGACAATATTCGCTGTCGCCGAGTGGCGGTAAATGTTGAAACAAACACTGCGATGTTTTCATTGTGCCTCCGAAACATTGTAAATGCTTTTGAAAAACAGAAAGGTACAGTCCCAGGCTGCAGTTAAACTTGAAGTCTGAGGTTCAAGTGCTGCAAGGAACAAAAACAAGGGCTTAGTTTGAGTGCTGCGTCACAGAAACTCAGCAGATACGACTTATCGTTCAATATTTGATAAATGGGACACTTTTGGGCTTCAATATTTATCGTGTGTACATTTTCTTTGCAACAGTGGGGAAGTCAACATTCATTTTCTGTAATACAATAATATTTGAGCTATAGAGGGTGGCATAAGTAATGTTTATGATTTTTGTAGATACTAAGTATGAATCTACATTTTTTATTCTATTTATTTGTTGCAATGCATGTTTCTTGACATCATTGTATGTTTATAAAAAGGTTCACTGGGATAAACCTGTTTTAAGGTTAATGCGTCAGTGACATTGTAATTTTTATTACAGAACTGTCAAATGTCTTAGTAATATATGACCAGATTTATTAGATCAAACTTTCTGAATGAGAAAGTAAAGTTAATTTGAGAAGCTCTGATCTGCTCAAGTAAATAGAGCAGAGTGTTCATTTCAAGTTATAGATTGAATGCTCTGACCAGTGTGTTCTGCGGTTGTATCCTTGGGCAAGACACTTCTCCCACCTTACATTAGTGCGGATGTGTTGTGCACAGGAGCATTATTGCATTGCTGTAATCTGTCATCTCCTCGAGCCTTTGATAATGCTCACTTGCTGCTCTGTATATCCCGCACTGAAGACAAGCTTTATCCAAAATGGTGATACTGACATGTTCGGTCACGTTTTGTTCCCTCCAAATCTGTGCCCTTCTGTCCTCCTCATCATCACACATTGGTTTGGCAGAGCTTTGTGCCTCCTCAGTGAACGTGGAGCTGCATGTTCGAGTGGGTGAGTGGGTGAGTGGGTGAGTGTGCCGCGCTGGTTGTAAAAGAAAGCGTGTGGATTCAGAGCGGAGCTGGGCTGTTACATAACCACTGCTTATCGACCCTGTAATGTGGACAGGATAAGGAGAGAAAGGCCTTATTTGCATACTTACACTACACAGCATCGGGGTTAATCCTATAATCTTTTCTGCAATTACAGTACAGACGTGTGAGAAGGATTCTGCAACCGGTTTGGTCCTACTAATTGTTGAAAACTACTTGCTGTAGCAAAACAGTGTCAAAAAATAGTCTGAAACTATAGTAAAACAAAGGTAAATCACTTTGAATCTGACTCTGGAGCGCCAAAAATGTTGGACCATAGAGATGCATTAATAAAAGTGATATTAAAAAGTAAACAAATGAGCCATGGAACAACTCAATAAGCTGCTGCATCACTACTGATAAATATATTCCATCATTTCTTAGTATCAGAGTACTTGAATCAATGCTAAATAGGCCTGTCATAATAATACATTTTGATGCAATAAATTGTTCCAGAAAACATATACAAAGTATGGAAAATCAGATACTAATCGATGCTAAAACTAGTATCAAAACTAGATTTGAAAAGTATCGATACTAAAAGACAGGATCTTTATCAGAACTAGACTAGAACCACATGGTAATGCAAAGAAAGAACTGTTATTTTGTGTTAAAATTACATTGTATTGTTTAAAAAAAATTGTCTTTTCCTTGGGATTGAAATCGAGTTGGAAATTTTAGTATCATGACACCACTCAAAAATACTTTATGCCACTGAGACAATAACCCAAAATGCCCAGTTAAACCCTATTCCATATGAACCATATCGGAAAAATCATGAGCTGTGATAAAATAAAGAGTAGAATGAAACACTTAAGTAGTCAGTATAATTTATTTAACCCTCTACAACTACAATTGAGTACCAAAAAATAAAAAGTTCATTTTTAGTGCAAAGATACATACAGATACAATAAATACTGAAGCACAACATTGGTTTCCAGCTTTCATATATAAAAAATAAAAGATTAAGATCAAAATCTCCATTGGTGTTTCTAGTTACAACAATTCCAAGCTCTGTTCATGTGTGATGGATGTGTTTTTTTATGGTTAAACTACTGGCATTTAAATTATGTTAAAGGCAAGGCAAGATGTTTATACTTTTTTACATTGATTGATTTAATGACTTTTTGCAAACACACTTCCAGAATATGTTACGTTTGTCTGTTTTGTTTCCCTCTGTCCTGTTTACATAGTGATAAGTATGAACTAAAATAGATTCATTTTCTCTTTTTTTTTTCTTATAATTTCAGTGGACAAGAGGAGACACCTCCCAATAGCTTTGAGCACTCGCCTGTCAGTGAGGCTGAACCCTGCCGTCCACTCAACGCCACAAAACAAACTTCCACAGGTAAATGAATGTCACTGCATTTATATGGAACACCAACTATGACGATATGTAACTTTGCTAATTATTTTCTTGCAGCACCAGCTTTTTCTTCAAAGATCACACAGGATCACACGGACCGGACGAAAAAACCCATATTCACATCACATTTCTCCTTGAAACTCGGCTCAAAAACAGGTCTGAGCAAAACAGAGCCCAACGTCCTCAACAAAGACACTGCTACAGACAGGTGAGATGTTTGAACACCAACAAAGCCTTTAGGAGAACATCTATTAGAACTCATTTGTCCCCAGTGCTATTGTACTTTTAAATAAGACCTAGACACATGTAACTTATTAATTTATGAATCAATTTTAAAATAATTTTGTAGAGGTTACGGACAGTGAGTCAATATATGTCTAAAACATGTCAGACACACATTTCTGTTTTCTAAAAAAAACAATAAATCTTTTTGATTTGAATTTAAATTTAATTTATTTGCTAAAACATGCAAACCATGACATTTAGTAATTAGAGCCAGTACTCTCTTACTATGGATGGGTATATGAGCAAATATACTATATGACATATTTTTATCTTATTTAAAAAAAAAAAAAAAAAAAAATAAATATATATATATATATATATATATATATATATATATATTTTTTTTTTTTTTTTTTTTTTTCTCTCGAACAATTGCAGTAAAAGTAAAATGCAGCTTGTGGAACTTTTCTTACGTTGATATTTAAAAAGTAATTAGATACACCAGGTTTGCACCTGTCATTTCCTTCACATACATTATGTAAAATCGCCTATAGCACAGCTGCTCCTCTGCAGCTCCGTGACACATATACTGCCCTGACACGTTGGCCTATTTTATAACTATTTTATGAATCGTTTAGCAGTAAATGCCCTTTGAATTACATAACTTTGAACTTCTCAAACTCTATCTCTTAATTCTCTTTGGGGTCTCAAAATTGTCTTATTTTTTGCCTTTTTCTTTCGGTAACAGTTTTGGAATAGTATCTGATTTTAATGTTTCCAAGTTTTGCAATTACTTTTGGATTTGATGTTTAGTAGGACATATAAATTCAAGATTCATATCACAGTACACATTTTAAACAAGTAATAACAGAGAGCACTTTGTAGTTCACTAATTGTGACAGCTGAAATAGCAATTTCTTTTTGATTCTGATTAACCTTGCAGCAATAACATCATCATAATGCTTCCTTGGGTCCAAGTATTACACTGAATTGGCAATGGCACAGCTTTTCCTCCAGAATTTGGCTGTATCACATTTAAGTATAAAAATCCTCTTCTGCTGTCATCCTATATTCTTTCCATATTAACTCTGCACAAGTACTTTTGTGAATGTGTTTTTCGTTTTGTTCACACACTTGCGATGCATACCAGTGTTGCGTGATGTGAATCTAAGCCTTGTCATTTCATGACACCTGGCAGCAACAGTCACAGCTCATAGGTCAGACGCTATTATATTGTTCAGCAGCTTAGTTAAAGAGTAACTGATCCACTTGTCTACATACTTGACTCTGTGACACAATGTCTGGAAATATTAGAGATAAAAGTGTATATCTAGAGTAAAGTTGAACTGATTTGACTATAATGATAGTTAATGTATGTTCTTTAAGGCATTCGTTTTTCATGAACCTTTGAAATTTAGTCTAGACTACGATGCACTAATGTTATGATGTTATCTAAGGAAATTTCTCACAGTTAATATGTAATTTATTAACTTCCTTGTGCTGTGGAGATGAGTAGACAAAAGTAATTATATCATGATAGTGTGGTATAAATAAATTACTTCCTTGAATATTATTTTAAAATTGTTTTGATGGTCTCAATATGAACCACAAAACATGTCCTATAGTAGCTCATCTTTAGATATTATACATAATATATAGATATAATGTCTAGTAATTCTGACCATTCTATTTATCGTAATAATTAGTTTAATGACAAATGATTGAGCATGATGTTCTTTCTAAAAGATTATACACTTAGCTGTAGCTATTTTCAGATATTAATGATTATCAAGTGATTAGTGGAGGCCAAAATATTTTAAGTGGCGAGCTTGTTGTGACTGTAAACAAACATTATTATCAGATAAGACTTAGAACTAGAATAATTGGAGGTTATGTTTAAACCTTTAGCACTCCAAAAGTTATGGGTTGAAATTTGCAATTTGATACAACAGCTTATTGTAGAACAATTAACAAACAAATGAAGATAAACAACATAAACTGCCCCGAGCTGACTCTTTATGATATTGCTTGGCAAATTTAAAATCACTTTTACTTTTTCATTGTATATTTACAGTTTCATTAAAGTTTATAATTTCACCAAGAACAATCAATCAGTCTGCAAGCTTTGTTAGCGTCCTTTACTGAACAATAGCTGCTTTTGTGATAAACTCTTTGCACCTGGCAATGGTTGTATCAAGACCTTTTGTAAACAAACTTCAGCAACAGATAAGGCATCTTTATACATCGCAATCATATTAGGTTGGGCATATACGTTTGTGCATGTCCAAAGTAAAGGCGATGCCAGGTGAATCGATGAAGCTGCGCAAAACGGGACACACCTTTGTCCAATCACGTGTCCCAAGTTCAAAGCCTCGACTATTTCCATATATGAGCATTCGAAACTTAAGTGTGCCTTGCAAATCGCTGCATAGTTTCCTCCCAGGTGTGACAGTTGTAGCTGAGAAAACTGTTTACTAAAGAAAAGGGGAAAGACAAAGCGCAAAGAAATGTTGAAGGTCCGGTTGTTCTGCATATCTGCGACACATCTAACGCCTCAAATGTCAAGGATAAAACATTACAGAACAAGGTGTGGCAATGACAATGGAGCTCCCTCAAAGCAAAAACTACATATTTGGATTTGTTTACAATATACAATACATTGACTTGATGAAAACTGTGAACTCAACTCAAATATTAGAGTTATTTATTATTGTGTACTAAATTTTGTCTATAAACAAACAAACTGCAATTGGTGTCACTGGTCTAGATACTTTCGCTATCCAGTTTTAGGCACATCGATTCCACGTTGTTGTCAAATTAAAACAATTAGCTCATAGCAACAGACTTCAATTACTGGTCTGGAATTTTAATTTCTCTGTCCTTCCTCTTTCTAGTTTTCACGGACCATCTCCAGTTTATGACAAGGACATCTTTTATCGAGTAAGTAGCTGTCAAATTGTAAAAAGCAAGCTTTGTATTTTGTAGTTCGTTATTGTTGTTTGTTATTGTTACACGGTGGAGATACTTTGCCAGAACATCACAGCAAAAACTGTCAACAATCATCACTGATTGATTATTATTTTAGTGGTTAGAGGACAGGGTGTGTGTACAATGTGCTTTGGAAATCTCTCATGTCTTTCAAAATAACCAGTTTGTCGAGGCTTAAATAGCCACACCATGGGAACAGAGACTTCAGCAACACTGTCAAACAAATGCACACTCAAAAGTTAGATAGTATGCTGCGGAATTGAGTATTTTGCATATCTTTGCATTGGCATGAGGCCTCCCCATAGCCACTTTATCAGGTATTTAATAACACAAACAAGTAATCCAAGACTACACTGGCAACCCTGGAAAGTAAGTAGTAGTACTTGATGGAGAGATTTGACGCAAGCATGTTTTTATTTATTGACTTTATTTGTTTATTTGTTGACTTTATTGTTCCTATTGGAAAAGTTATATTTGGCCTTTAACTGGTCCTAACCTCAACATGTATCTCTTAGATCCTAAAAGATTTAAGGAGCATTGAGTGACATTAGCGCAGCACTCATTTACAAATCTTGATTCGATATCTTGATCTTGGGCTGGAGAATTGGCTAAATGCGTGATGTTTTGGGATTACAGAGCAAAAATTGTATACAAGAGAAATACTGCTTGCATTAGAGCTTTGAGAGAATTGAAATGTGAAAATTATTCTGTAGAGAAGGTAAGCACCAAATTTATTTTATAATAATTGTTTTAGAAAAATGCCTTTGCTCCAGGTTTTAAGTGGCAAAAGGAGTGCACATGTAATTCTGCAATTAATTGTATTTTCTATTACAAAATTTTTGTAATTGAAGTAAGAGTAATAATTGAAATTACAAATAGATATATGATTAATTGCACAGCCATAACTTACATATAAATGTACAGTTTGTAACATTTGTTTTTGCTGCAGGTACATGATCTAACTTTGCATGCTGTGGAAAAGATACCTCTTCATTTGAGAGAAGTCAAAGAAATACAGGACTGCATCAGCATCGAGACCAGCAGCGGTGCCATACAGAGCTTCTCCAATGGCCGCCGTGGACTACATAAAAAAAATACAAACCCTCAAAGTGGAATACCAGCGAAAAGGACGAATTCTTTGGATTTAAACGTGGATAAGGCCAGGGCTAAAGAACTTTCAGGACACTTGACGATGTTGTCTTCTACAGTGGTGACGGTCATGGCCCCTCAGTGGCGACCACGCAGGAGCAAAAGGGAGGTCACTGGGACAGCAGACTTTCAAGGGAACTTGCAAAGCAGGATGGATTCCTCCTCTGGTGTTGAAAGGATGCTGCCAAGTGGACTACACAGCCAGCAGCATGTACCATTTGTAAGAAGCAATACTGTGGGCTGGTCAACAAGGAGTGGTTCTACAAGTTTGGACAATGACCGAATGGTGCATCAGTCTGCCTCTTTGGACATGAGACTGGATGATAAGCGGACAGACAGACCAGTTCCATCCCCTCTTTCACCTCTCTCACCTCTCTCGCCACGCTCGCCTGTCTCCCCCATGTCCATAGACTCGAATGAACCACAAAGATCGCCGCAAAGGGGGCACTCACCTCTAAGTTCAAAACCCACCACGAGCAGCATGCTTTTGTCCCTGCGGAGGGTCAATAGTCCAATGAGTCCTACTGAAAATCAAACACAGAGTCCAGAAAATTTAGACAGCGATCGACAGTTCTCAACACATCTCAGTCAAAGTTTTCAACACAAAAATCAACTTTCGCCAACTTCCATTTCAAATAACGGCAATGCTCCTCTTTCCCCATCGCCTACCCATAGGGACAGATTATCAAAGTCATATAACTATTCAACAGTGACAAGTCAGCACACTGAAACGCCCTATTCCCAAGCGAATGCAAGCCAAGACGCTATACCGCCGCAAAGATCATTTAGCAGAGACCCCACAGACAGTATTAAGCTGACAAAAAAGCCATTAACTTTGCCTAAACGCACCCCATATGACCACACCGCCTTGTTGAAATCACATTCAACTCCAAGAAGGCCTCTGCTCTCCTCTGTTACCTGGATGCCACAAGAGAATCAGGCAGGCAGCTCGCAAATCACTTCAAATGTTAATAACACGACTAATACGCACGTCACTGCACCTTTTAGTGGCATAAACATTCAGTCAGACAATGCAGGAATGAATGGGCAAATCCCTAATTATAGAGGCAACAAAAACATGGCAGAGCTAGGTGGTAATCATATGATGCTACAGGGCGGACCAGCTAGCACGCAGAATTCACCTAACCATCCATCATCCCAATTCAAAGCCCAGGTTGACTCATGTTTGCACAGGGATCCACCAAAACCCATAAGTTTGCCTGGCGCTTTGTCCAACTCTAAATTTAGCATCGCAACAACACATACAGCTGTGAGTCAAGCAAATCCAACCAGATATGATGCAAGCAGCAGTTTGTTTACACCAAAAGAGTTCACTCCTACTTTGCTAAGCCCAAAAAGCACCTATACTCCCACGGATAACAGCAAATACCAAAACGTGTACAGTACAACAAATACTTCTCCCGTGACTCAAAATAAAGACAGATTTTCCAAGCAATCCCATTTAAATGATATCACAAACACAGTAACAAATGCTAACTACAAATCTGGCTTAGATACGTTCCAAAACAATAAATCTTTTCAATCCGCTTCAAGTTCCTCAAATGTTTCTGCCACAACATCCACTAAAGAAGAAACACTGTCCCCTAAATTTAATACCCCTCTTGGCTTTGAGCGCACCTATGCTCCCAAACCCTACCAAGCCAAGGCAAATTTAAATCCCACAATTAGTCTTTACTCAAAAACAAACTACAGTCCAACCCATACTATTAGCACAACTGCTTCTAGTCCTTCTTATCTTAGTCCACACAGCCCTCCTGTCACTGTCTCTTCTTTGCTAACTCCTCCCTCTACTCCAAACTATAACAGTCCTAGCTCCCCACGAGCCCCGAGCCCGAAAGACAGGACATTTAGCAATAGCGTGGACTTAGATCCCAAAAAACAGATTTCAAAGGGAGAGAAAAAACTTACTAAGCGAGTAACATTTGAAGATACAGTGGATTCAAAAAAAGAAGAGAAACAAGAAACACTGAATCAATTGTCACCAAGAAATGTCAAAGCGCCATCTATTTTTAATGTGTTGAGATCTGGCAACCAACCGAATACATTTTCACCGACACCTAAATCTTCAAGTATTCAAGTAGGAGCAGGAACAAAGTACAGGTCTTTATCATCAGATTCTGCCGAGTTGAAATCAAGAGAAATGTACAAACAACACTCTACTGAAACGTTTGACCATAAAAACCATGGTCTAAACATTCCAAGACAAGAGCGGACGATGTCCGCAGAATCAGCGACTCAATATCGCAGCTCTGCTCCACTGTCTCTGCCCCCGGATTTTTCAAATGGTTATAAGAACCGCTACAGTTCTCCTCCCTACTCCACCCTTGTGTCAAGTAGGACATCCCAACCTGAAACCAAGCCCAAGCCACCCCGTTCACCCATTTTTCAACGCCACTCCCAACCAAGTGCCCCAAATACTACTCCAAACTCAACTTCTTCAATAGTTAAGAATCCTTTGTTGACAAGTGGCTCGCTCTCCTTACGACCAGTGCAAATAGACTTACAAGATAGTTTAAAGGTAAATGATTTAAGCTTAGATCAAGTCAACAATAATCCTATTAAATCTGTTGGGGAGGTCCTTAATAATGGACAAATTCAGCTTGTGGATAACAGAGTGCAAGTTAGTTCCCAATCTCTTCCTGGTGACAAAACTCTTCGCATATCTTCATGTGTTACAGAAACTTTGGTGTACAGCATAAGAGGGAGACAAGATGGACCCAGGACTGCCTCGCCTAAAAGCACTGCAAACATAGCAGTTGCCAAGGAGATGCAGTTAAATCAACAAGCGCAGCGAAAGGAGGTATTGAAAGACCAGGATAATATGTCAAATCTGAGCTCAAGTAGTTCAATAGAGAGCCAAAACATTGAAGATGACAGCTCTAAAAGAAAAATAAAGGAGGTTGGCAAGAGCAAGTTTTATTCAATAGAGTACAATAGCGAGCAAAGCCCAAAAAGAAGCCGTTTTGCATTGAAGAAGAGTTCAAGTACACCCAATGCTAGTTTAACCCGGTCTGACTCAGAGAAGACAAGCAAGGTGGACCAAATGATCAGCAAAATCAAACAGACTTTTAGCCCAAGAAAGCCCAACAATGAAGAGGAGTCGTTTCCTAAAAAATGGAAAAGGACATCCCAGGCTCCATCTTTAAGTGGAGTGAGCGATAGCAGTACGAGTGATGTCACGATTGAGAGTAACAAAACACTCGAGGAGGAAGAGATGACAATGGAGCTGAATAATAACGACAAAGGGGTGGAGGATAGGCATAGATTTGTGAATAATAGATACACTCTTGTCCAAGTGCCAGTGGAGAAAAACAAGATGGCAGAGGAGTTTTCATTGTGGACAGATGAAGTGATGACAGACACTGAAGAGCTGCCTGAAAATCGCAGCTCCCCCCATTTGAAAATACACAGTCCAAGTCAAGACAACAAGGCTTTTGATTTCAAACCGAGCCACTTTTTGTCTCCTAAAGATTCCAATACTGGATACAACCCAAATTCACCAGTTGGGTTTAGAAAGTCCAGTCCTAGTCCGAGGTCACCCTTTTCCCCATTCTCTTCTCTTTCCCCTGTATCTCCATTTTCATCTTCGGACATGCTCGATGATAGTGTTTTCTACAGCCCAAAACCACCCCGACAAAAAGACTCCTCGTCCTCGCCTTGTGAATTGGGCGAGATAAGTTTAGTATCTTCGAGAAGGAACAGGGCATCCACAGGACCTCCAAGCACGGGGCCTGTGACCAGCAAGGAGCGAATGTCCACTTCTTATGCGGATTTGAAGTACGGGATCGAGCCAGGGAGGTCTTTCTCTGTCCGTTCGGTGTCGTCTAGTCGCCCATCTGGCCCAGGACGCATATCGACGGGGTCCAGGTTCATGAGCGTTGGCGATTTGACCAAAACTAATACTTTTTCATGTGGACATACAGCCAGTGATTCAGATAACTGGAGCAGACAATACGGCAGCGAGACTAACTCCCAAACTGGCCGTTACTCGAACGATGGAAAAGTTAGATCAAGGTCGCTCCCTAGATCTTTCACGCAATGTTTGAGCAGCTGGAGCACGCCGCCGTCTAATTCTTCTTCAAATCCAACATGGGGTCAAAGCATGGACACTGTTGATGCTCCATGGGATACAGAGGGTCCGCCTACACCTCCCCCGACACCGCCTCTGTCCCCCGTAACGAGACGCATGTCCAAACCCTCGTGTCTCTCTCCCCCGTCTTTATCGGGACAGTCAGACCCACCTCAAGACAACCAATCCTCCAGGGGACACCTGCCCTCCCGCGGGTACATGTCCAGCCTCAGCACCTTTGAGGAGTCCTCCGACAGCAGCTCAGACACAACTACAGACGATGAATACTATTTAGAAACAGGTGAAGATGAAGAAAAGGAAACAGAATTGTAAGAAAGTTTTATTTGATTATTTGAGTCTCTGTGATCCTGATTGTAAATTCTGGATGAGTGGATCGGGACTTCAATTTGAGCATCGCATCAATTTATTTTGTAAAGAATGTCAAAGATATTGTTGATTTTGTTAATAGTGTGGGTTACTGTTGTCATTTAGACATTAAATAAACCCTTGTACTGTGCACAAGTTATTTAAAGGAAGAAAGATATGGATAAAGTACAATTGAGTTTACTTTTTTTATTTGACAATAATTAACAATCAACTTAAAGGTGCATAACCTTTCACCTGGGGGTTTGCCAGAAGCACTAAAATACCTTTACTAAAATTCTTATTGTAAGGAAGGACACCTCTCCACAGATCTGACCTGTAATTAACAAAGCAATAAAGTCTTCAAATAGAAAAGCAGGTAGACCCGCAATTAAAAAAGTTACTTATTGCACCTATGAACTAAATATTTGCTCCTTGAAGTGAAGTTTGTATTGGTCTGTATCTCACTGAAAACACTCCTTTGTCTGAACACTAACTCATTATTTAGCTTCTGGACAATTTCTTTACCTATAAACATATAAAAGCACACTTATTTAACGGTATGTACAGCCCCTAACACTTTTGCACAGTACTGCTGGTTGGTTTTGTATAATGGGATGTACAAAGTTGATCTAAGCTTAGCCAATATTGCGCATGGTTGTTGTGTAAGCGAATAGATTTAGTTTTAATCATCAAACTACTGCAAGATGAATTTAAGACATTACACTTAATACAAGTTGGTGTGTATTTCCTACTGAGGCAACTGGCGATTTAACACTTTGAATGTACTTTTGTGTATGAAGTGTGAATGTTTTAGAAATGTATAAACTTATTTGACAACCACCGCTTAAACAAGTAGAAAGTTGATTTTAAGTAAGGGATGATAATAATATAGTATAGTATTTGTATAATAGATTTAAAATGTCTTCTGAGAAATTATGAATTGCTTTGTATAGTTCTCAATCTTTTGCTGACTATTTGCACAGTGAGAATCTTAAGTCTTAATATATCGGTTTTATAAATAAACATTTTGTCAAAATCATCTTTTTTGTATTGTTTATTTATTTAAGTAAATCTAAAGTTCAGTGTCTATTGCATAAGAATTAGCAATCATACACAAGGCAACCAAACACTTTTCATAATTTTTAAAGCACAGTGTGTTTGCAGGAATTTTTGTAATTTTCTTAAGTACTTTTCACATATTGGGACTTGATATCCTGTGTATAGTCAAATATGGATCTAACATTTTTGCAAGGTAAATAAGGCCAGAAGTCAAATTGTATCCGGTTTATATCAGCAATAGTTGTTTCCCATTGCCTTTTACTGACTGGCGACGGTGACACAAGTTCAGTTAATACAATAAACTGTAAGGAGAGATATGTTTAAGAAATATAACTTCATTGCAGAGTCAAGTATCAGTGACACAAAGAATTTAGTACTTCTTTATTGCGCTAGTATTATACTGCCATTCAGTGCATTATCTGTGCCTGGTATGTGACCTGACAGTTGTTATCAAAAGGCTTATCTGATGCGGTGGTAACTCCCATCGAATGAACTGCAGAAAGAGAATGGTTTTTATCATCCATCTATTTTACAGGGAAAACGGAGCCAAATATAGTTACGAAACTGAGCTTGCAGCTGAAGTGAAATTAAACTTACAGTTCCTTGATTTATTGATGTAGTGATGAGGCCATTTTGTATTATGTTTCCGTGAGCAAATCCACCCAGCATAAATAGGGCAAACAGTTTATAACTTATGTGTCTTCACGTTCATATTAGTTTTAAATGAAGTGCATATGGCGGTTTTCATGTAGTTACTTTCCTTTTTGGGCTAGTATTTCATCATAGTTTTACAACAGTCAAGTGGCAGTTTGTAAAGAAAAGTTGTGAAATAAAAGATTGAAAATTATTGTAAATAGAACTGAACACAAAACAAAAAAATATCCAAAATGCAGTGACAATTTCCGCACAAGGATTACATTTTTACAGAGTTTAAACATTAATTTAAGAGATTAAAAATGTTGTTAAATAATAAGTTTGGCCCTTGTTTACAGCGCTAAGTAACACATCGTCTATGTCTAACCAGGAAGTAAAATTATAAACTTCATCAAAATTGTTAAAAAATCTTAACTACGTTTCAGCAAATGTAGTTTAACCTGTCATATGCACTTTAACTACAAGTTGGAGGTAAATACTTGGTAGAAGTATTTGTAGAATCTCTCCCAGAAACACTTGCACACATTTCTGCTGCACGTTCTCCTGTCAATAAAGTTCAACAGTCAAAAGCAGCATGTACTTTGAACTTAATCCTCTGCAGGGCGTTACCAGACACACCAAAAAGTGATTTAATACAATGAAGATGTCTCTAAATTACTTTCTGGAAAAAAAAATCTATTCATATATTATGTAATAAGTGAAAGGCATGTTAATAGGCATGTAAATATCACAGTCATACAAAGAGTCGTAGCCTGAGGTGGTGTTAGTGACTGTTACTTTGACCACATGAATCACAACACTGTTCTTCTTCTCACCAGCTCTGAAGGTGGAGCCCTTTATTATTATTATTAAGGGAACATTACTGTCGTGGGTTGGGCCTTTGTCCGAGCCGTGGAGACAGGTAAACTGGTAAACTGTTGTGGCAGCGGTTAGATAAAACATCCATTATGGGCGGATGGCGAGCTCTACATTGTGCTTGGTTTTTACACAGAAACATTCACGCACAGAGAGAAAGTGAGAGAATAAAACCATGACTTCAACAGAGGAAAGCAGCGCATGGTTTTTCCATTATGTGTCATGGTGCGTTGCTCAGAGTTCTGGGAAATCATTCAGATTAAAGAAGATACAGACAGCAATGTAGAATGTGTATGTTTTACTGCACAGACAGCCAACTTTAAAGGGGATTTATTACGCAAAATAAACTTTAATGAGCTTATCATACTCAAAGATGTATTCTGATTGATTCCTGCATGTTTGAGTAATCCTGTATTGTACTGCAACTGAGGCTTGAGTGCTCCAAAAATTCCTGTTTTCACCTAACCCCTATCTCCGCTCACGTTCCCTGTTCTTAGTTGCAATTAATTAAAAAAGTAAGACTCTGAGTGAAACATGTAGAGCTCTAAAATGTCACGTAGCCACTATTTTTTTTCTTTTTCTTTTACAAAATGTATAAAACAACAAAAGGAGAGAGCACATGAAGTAAAAGCAAAATGTTAAAATAAATGGGTAACAATTTACATCCAAAGAAAATTAAAGTGTCCAAATTTGTCCAAATGGGATTTTTTTCCTGCCTCCTCCTCCATTTTACGAATTTCAGTTCTAATGTCAGTGCAGTCCTTAAATGTTAGTAAAGTTTGTGTCATCCATCTCACGTCGCCACTTTGCAAAAATTCAAACCCATAAATGACAATCCGCTGCTTGTTTCGGTGAAATGTCTGTAAGAAGAGGCGGGGCTTATCAGTTCTGTCGTTTTGAACAGGAAGTAAATGGACTTGTTTGTATTGCTAATCTGATTTAGATCAATATTGCATTCATCCATGAACAAAATTTAAAATCATGATCGACTTATGTTATTGTTCAATACTGAGCACCTGAAAAAGCATAATATGTGTCCTTTAAAGGCAATAATCGTGAGCTGGTGAAGCAAGGGCAGTGGCGGACCGAGGAATTTGGGGCCCCAAGGCAAAATTAAGTACAGGCCACTCCTCATCAAGTGTCATTTTCTAAACCTTCTCTGTTGTGTCTCTTAAATTGTTCTTGAAAGGAAGCTTTATTTTATTTATTTTTATTTATTTATTTATTTCTGTGTGGTGACAGGTTCATATTTTTGAGGTGAAGAATGAACTATTGTAAAATTCATTTGTGCAATAGCTTTCATGTTCTAAACAGCTTTAAACAAGGGGTTTGGAGGTTTTTCCCCAGAAGAATATTTAAGAACATACCATCCCGTATTTTGGTGCATTTTAACACTTGTTTTAGCTAATTTAAATACACAATATTTGTGTGCAAATGTACTACACTGCACTTCTTCACTGTGATATCGCGAGAATAGTGAATTGTTTTTGGGGGCCCCTTCAGGTTGGGGGCCCAAGGCAATTGTGGCCTGTTGCCGAATGGTAAGTCCAACTCTGGGTGAAGGGTTCTATTCAATTGAAACTCCTTTGCACAAATGTACTTCTGCTAAAAGCCAACTTCTTTACTTTTGTTTTTGCGTGACAGTTTCATTGTGCAGCTATGGAAATTGTATTTGGGTACATTTTCTGACATTTGCTTCAATAAAAGGAGAAGGTTTTCGTTTTGCTCTTTTATTTCATCATTCACTTCCCACTGTGTAATTATTTGTGTATTCATTGATTTATTTATATTAATTTCATACTGTATAGGTGCTCTTTCTGACAAGGTTTTGGAAAGCTCAAAATGTTTATGACTTTGATGCAAAAATTGTTAGTTACAACAGATGATGTTAATATAGTCCAAATAAATTATATCAGTGGCAGAGGATGAACCGGACAATAATAAGATCATCTTTGTTGATTACTTTTAGGTTTTAGGTCATGTTTGGATGGGCCTTTTCTTCACGTGTGCAAGCCACTACACGGAGCTTCCATGTGACACTGAAAATGCATGTCTTCCAACACGGAGCTTTAGATGGTTATGTAACGTAACATGAGCAGAGAACAGAGAAACCGAGACACGAATTCTGTTCCTGTCGTGATCCTGTCTGTTCTGCTCCATGAGGTTTACAGTACAAACGCTCATTTGGCATGAAGCGAGTATCGTCTTTCCTCAAACAATAGCCAGGCTTTTCTCAGGGGGGGAGGGGGCAGTGGGGAGATGGCGTCATGTGGCCCAGAGGAGGACAGGGTTTGTTATGTGTGTTATGGCACTACATATACTCCTGGGAAAAATGTGGTTAGCCTTTGTCGAATTTCATCTTTCTACAACTACTGGTTTGTTGTTGGCCTCTATCAGTTGTGAATGAAGTGCTCAGTTTTGTTACTGCAGTAAAAGTACAGATACAGGAGCACAAAATTAGTATCACATTAAAAAAAAGTGCATATGACAGGTTTGACAAATGTTTTGCTAAAACATTGTGAACATGTTTATATTTAAGATTTTGCAAAAATGTTGACTATTTCCCCCCAGTTTGACAATTTGGTGAAGTGTATAACGTTACTTCCTGGTTGGATATGAGCAGCGTAGGTATTTGCAAAACTGTCGCCTAGCAACCATATTGTAAACGACACTTAAAATCCACATAAATTACACAATAGTTATAATTTAATTATTTTATTAAACTGTTGTTCGGAAAATTGTGTCCTTTGCGTGTAAATTGTCACTGCATTTTTGATGAAATGTCACTTATTGATGACATCACAGAGGGTTCCCATACCAGCTGCTTCCTGATATGACAATGTTTTACTTTTGGATAAAACTGCATAAATATCATAAATATATACCATAGGTTCTATGACAACCTCAAATAACCCCTTTCATAATTAGATGGAACACCTGGCGAATGAGGGTAAATGTACATCGACAAACACTGAAAAAGCACACAGATTTTGAAGATTTTTAGACACAATAGTTATAATTTAATTATTTTATTAAACTGTTGTTCAAAGTGTCCAATTAAAAAATGTAGAAGTGCAGTGAAGTAAAAGCATCCAATGTAAAACGTATTCAAGCAAAGATACCTAGAAATTTTACTTTTGTATTTTGTCACTTTCCACCTTTCGCTGCTGTAATAAAAGAAGACACTGATGACATTCGAGCAAGATGCATCTTTCTGTGTGGAGTAAATATTTAGGAGGAAAAAAATTAATTAATCATAATATTGCAATTCATTTGTATCTTTTCTCATGTGGCTTTGCTGAGGAATCAAACCAAACAGTTTTATATTGAGCGTAACCACAGCATTGTTCTCCAGAGTCTTGTTAATGTATGATCTCATGGCCTCAGGTGAACTCCACTTATTAACTCTCTCCAACATTCACACGTTAATGACAAAAGTCTGCAGGATGAGATGATGTGAAACCTTAAATCAAGCTTTAACTAAAGTGTCAACTCTCTCAGCGTCTTAATATATCTTACACCTTGTGACAGACTGAGCTCACATTGTCAGTAAATCACAGCTGCATAAGACACTGTTCATTCACTGTAATCTCCTGTATCTTATATCAGTTTAGTGTCAAAGTACCATCCTGTGCACGGCGAGTGACCGGGCCAGGGCCTCCTGTACTCTCACATACTTCCTCTTGTAACTCCAGATTCCTTCTTGGGTTGCAGAAATTGTTTGCGGAAAGGGCAAAGATGAAAATGAAATAGCGAGCTTAAATGGGATAATGGCGAAGCTGTGTTCAGTGGAGCGTGTACTACTTTCTGTATTGTGTTCCCAGTGTTGCCAGAGTGGGATACTGCTTTTATTGTTTGAAATGTGCTTTGTATCCATGGGTTTCAGAACGATGATACATTTAAACAAAATACTATATCTTTTAAATGGTAAAAAGGCCTTGATATGCTGCGTAAAACTGGAAGCTGAAACCAACGAATAAGGACAATTTGGTAAAGCAGGAGAGTCGTTTTAAACAGATATGAAGAAACTGTGACTTGATTTTACAACTAACTCCTAACTTTTGACTTTTTGTTGGTCGGACAATGGCGTTTCTTGTTGACCTGGCTCACACTGACCTTTATACTCCTTTAAAAATTCCTGTGCGATCAGTTGAGAAGTGAAACCTAAAGGTGCGCTGTGTAACTCTCCTGGTGGATGGTCTGTCGCCTGCTTGTCTGACACTATTTCTTTAACTGGGATGTTCCACAGTGGCATTAAACGTCTGTCTCCACACAGGCAACCAGGTAACGGCACCAAGCCAAGTCAAATCTGTGGAGAGGAAATGCTTACAGTAAGGATGTAGGTTTTTCAGGTACTTTTTTTGCAGTAAATGTGATACACGTGTTATCAGAAGGTCGGCGGTTCAAGTCTGGCTGACATAAACATACTTAGAGCGGTCGGACCTCAGGTGAATACTGTCGTTGTGTCCTTGAGCTGGACACATAACCCGACTGGCCTCAGTTTGTGCGCTCACTGGTGTGTGAATGTGCAGGTCAGCGGTTCCTCGATCTAAAGCGCTTTGAAGGTAGAAAAGCGCTATATAAATGTGTTTGACTCTTTTTTTAGCTTTCATGCCACACAGAAAATAATATATAATGCTCGTTTCAATTAATTCTTCACAAACATCCAAAACTAAATGAGCTCCTAGATGATCGATCTGACTTTTGGATGATGAGCCCAGTCGCAGCATGCCCAGTCTATGGCCTCTGCTGCACGTTCTGTTACAAAAAAGACGGCCAACATCTTCTTATTTGTGTTTTGAAAAGACTTGGGCTCGTCATGTGACTGGGTTGCTACATTGTTTGACTGATGTCTAAACTTTGGGAATTAACCTGTCAACAATGAATGGTTAAGACAAAAGAATGCATTGCTGCACATGTAGGTCAAAATGTTTTTAGTCGTTGAGAAACTCTCCTACTTTTGTCAAATATTTACTCAAAGCAAAAGTATTTAGGTTAAGATTGAGAAACATTTTTCATCCTTTTGATCCTTTATACTTTTTTTCTGTCAGTTCATCTTTTTATGTGACTTTTATCTGTATCTATTTTCACTCACTTATTTCTGACTCTATATTTGTTCATATTCAGATTTATAGTAGTCAAAACTGAAAACTTGTTGTAGTTATGTCTATGTTGTTGATTTTAAACAGTGCCGCCCAAGATAAGTTGACTTATCTCGACTTGTATCACAGTTTTCACACCTATAGAAACCTGAAGGCCACATAAAACACATAGTCATCGTAAACAGCGTCAGACTTACAGTAACATATACATTACATAAAAGTGAAAAGCCCATTGCTGCTGCCAGTGCATTTCTTCCTCTGTCACGGGTCATCAATCTCATGCAAGAGTTAAATTACAACCGAAGCTCAAACAATCTGTCAAGCCCATGGAAAGTGCCTTACAAGAAGCGGCTAACGTCCAACCAGAGCGGAGAGCGTGACCTGCGTTTAACTCCACGCCTCATATTTAGAGTGCCTTTGTGAGATTCTCTGTGTTGCTAAAGAGCGTTGCTAAGGGACTGTGTTATTCATAATACGTATTGTCTTTATTCAAGGTGGGTCTGGTCTGGAACAGAGCTGAGCTAAAAATAATCAGACAATTTAGAGAAAGATGTTGGACATTTCAGGGAAAGTTTTTAATAATTGATGTTAGCTATAGTTGGAGTAGTATTTATGATTTGGGGAAGAGCTGGGAGAGACATTCAGCAAAGGCACCTGCAACTTATGCCACCCAGCTGTGCACAAGTGATTCTATAAAAATAAAAAAAATAACATTATAAGTAACCATATTTCGTTGACTGTTTTATTTTTATTAATTCGACAGAAATGAATGCAGCATATTCATCTTAAAATATAAAAGGGTTTTAAGCTCTAGTCATGGGTTTCAAAGTGATGGAAAAACTAGGCCTGTTGCCATCGCCATTTCCATGTTTTGAAGGGTGAAAAGTCCTTAAAATGTTGCCCAAACAGGAAGCTGAAACCCATGTCAGCTCAGCTTACATCATTTTACAATACAGTGTTTACCTCTGGCTCATTTCACTGGACTGTCAGCGCCTGAACTATTCACCGTGAGGCTGTGAAGTAGTCTCTAACTACAATGTCTCCCTCTTGTGGTAACATTTATTATAACAATTCTTGGTCTTTGGCGTCATGTGAACGTTTTCCTGACTGTAATTTGCTGTTTGGTGTCGTGTTTTCAGCAGCAACATCTATTTAGTTAGTTCTTGAAGTCAAAATAACACAACGTTTAACTACTACGTATCTGTTATGTAATGATTAAATTACTAGGACTGTAGTCGGCCAAAGAAATTCTTGGTGATTAAAAACCTTCCCTATCGACCAATTCATTGACTAAAAGGGGTGTGGCAAAAAAATATCAAAACTATAAAGTATTTCCATGTTTCTAACCCAAAGTGTACTCAAAAGACCACAACTGTAGAGGAATTCATGCGGAAACAACTATTTTTACAGATAAGTATTAGGTAACTGTATATTTAAATGTTGTACTCCATCTAACTCACTCCATATCATATCTCTCTTTGTTTTTGCCATATAAATCTTTTAAATCTAAATAAAATAATTGGTTGATTAATAAAAATGTATGTCGACTAAGACACGATCAACCGTTTAATCGACTAAACGACTAAAGGTTTACAGCCCTATAAATTACACATTTTACTTTTCCTTGAAAACAAAAATTTAAAAATGCATTATTACTGTGAGCAATAAATTTAATGCCATACAGTGTGCGTTCACACTTGCACATTCACCACAGAAAAATTGAGACAAAACCTGTGACTCAAAATTAATCGACTAGATCAGGACCAAAGAAGGTCTAGAACAGGACCAAACTAAGCCCACATCAGAAATACTCAATTCAGGACCATGTAATGACAAGCATGAACGCACCCACTGTGGAACATTCCAGGATGATACACAGGACAAAAGCAGGTGGTGGAAAACGTACCATGAAAAAAGTGAATTTCCCTTTTAGCCTGTTTGTAGAATGTTGTGACAAAAACAATTAGGCTGATATTTTGCGTTCTGTTTATACACAACAAAATAATAAAACAAAAAAAACTAAGTGAACTTCCTAATAAAGTGTTGCCAGTGCATGATGTATTATAAACACAACAAAAATCTATTCTATAAATAAATGTGTTTAATATAAAAATCCAGTCAGGTGAATCCGTTTTATTGTACAGTAAATCAGGCTATAGTGCTTCTCACTCATTAAACAAACAGACGTCAGTGTTGCCAGATACTTCAGCAAAGTAGTGATAGTAGTTATCTGAGTACAAGAGTTTCCAAGTGCAACATACACAAATAAAAAGGTCTGAAGACGGGGGAAGTTGCCAGGATTAAACATGACATATACGTTTACTGTCCAAATGTAAATACAGCACTCTGCAAAGGTTTAGGTGGAGTGTGGGAAAACACGAGAAGAAAAGTGACACACTGCAGAAGTAATTATTAATGCGGTGAACTATTATGGGATATTTAAAGGGGTTCTGTACCATGCTTATACAGCCTACAGCCAAATTAGAGAGAATAACTAACTAAAAATGACTTGTTTTAGATTGTAGGGCTGCAACAAGCAATAAGATTATTCTCAAATCGATCAACAGATTGATGAATTAGCTAAATAAGTTAGTTGCAGCCCTAAACCATTGTGTAGAAGGTTTTCAAGTTTCAAGTGTGGTGTTGTAAGAAACTAACATTTCAAACTCGATTAGTTCTTAAGAAATATACTTGATTCTCGATAAGGTTTTAGACACTAAATATTAAATAATAGTACTTTCTTTATTAAACACTGTAGTTCAGACAAAGCAAGATTATTCTAAAACTGTTCACAAAAGGTCAAATTTTGTCCTGTAAAAGGAAATTTTTTGTATTGAAATTTGCTCAAATGAGTATCTAGTTTCGATATTAGTTTTAGTATTAATGAGGATCTGATTTTTGATACTTTTCACAACCTTACTCAAGTGAAAAGGCATTTATTCCTGAACTCACAATATAATATTTGTCGTTGCAGAATGGACGACTATGTTCTCTGAAGTCCAGTAAGCCATTTTTGTGTATTTTTTAACAATTATGCACTTGATTTTTTTAATCAAATCTAAACCTTTGGACAGCGCCGTTTATCCCCAACAAAAATGACAAACAGACAAAACTAATAGCCTGAGCATATTCAAATTTCATACAGTAATAACATTGAGGACAAACATTGACTGTATATAAAGTTTATAATTGTGTGATAAAGTTATAAGGATTCCTAAGGCCCTCTTGAGCTGCCATGTCAAACAATGGCACCTTATCATCGGGCCTTCCTCTGGCACAGGTAAAAAACAAAAACAACAGGAAGTGACATCATTAAATTGTTCATAACCTGAAAAAACGTGAGCCGGCGTTTCTACTTCTGCCTTACATTGTTTGTTTGTCCTGCTAAAAAAGAGAGTCTCTAGAGGTAATAAGATTCTAAAAGCATCTGAGAAATACATAGACGTTAGACAAGCCCTTCGAGTGCTTCCGAACATGCAGACAGGAATGTAGAGACGAGACAAGCCTCAGTTCAGTTAAACACAGACAAATGGAAAGGCTAATCTCAACAGTTCACTTCTATTACTGTAGCGCGGGCTTGTTTAAAGGAGAAGTAAGTCTCATTGTTTTAAAAAAGAAAATTAACACACGCCTTTTGCATATTCTATCTAAAATAAATACTGACAACATAACAATGGAGCTAACACATACAAAAGCCTACTAAAGAGTTCAGCAATAAAGTAGAATACAGCTTATGTGCAAACAACAGCTTATTAACTAAGACTATAGGTTGAGTTGGTTGATTAGTTTGTTAGAAACATATTTCAAAAGTTTGAATTAAGAATGTACGGTGAATGCCCAAACTAGAAATTTAGATTTAGTCATTTAATTCATAGTCAAAACCTACAAGATGCTTCACTGACAAAAGGCTGCAAGTGCATTTAAAATAGTCAATGTTTACAGATAGCATTTTGGAAAGACAACCATCAGTTCTGGAAGAATAAAAAAAAAGTAAGATTCAAACTCGTGTTGATTAAAATAAAAAGCAGAAATGTCCATCTTTATAAAAAAACCAAACAAAAAAAAACAAAACGTTTGCCTTTTTAAAAATAGTCAATAACACAAAATAATCAAAATAAAGTCACGTTTAATGCATTTCAAAGTTTTTCAACCCAATGTCAACAAAATATAACTTACTTCTGCTTTAATATTCCCAGGCTTTCCATTAATTTAGCTACTTATTCATCATATCTGACAAATATAATACAATAAATATTAGATATCACTGACTCCAGGCCAGATTTAGTAACAATAATATACTTTTTGTAGTATTTTATGTCAATATTAAGTGTTGCCTGCAGTAGGGTTTACCAACTTGCATCTAAAGACTTTGGCCAAATTGCCACAGTGTTAATAAGAAAACGGACCCAAAGTGCACGGCACTACTTTCCCCTGAGTCTGTGCAGCTCGTTCTGCACAGCTCAAATCATCAAGTTAAAGAGACTAGAGTATTTACAAGGCAAACAAGAACCTCATCCTCGGTCAATGTTACTGTCTACGACACGTCAGTGGCACAGCCTGTCCACGCACTCCATAACAGACCACAAACATAAAGAACCGACCCGTGAGTGAGCAATTACTGTCCAACACAAGAGAGAAATCTGAATGTAGATTATGACAAACACTGGAACATACATTAATCAGGCATAACATTGTGATCATTCTCGTCACAGAGGAGACTGTGGAGGCCCTGAAACAAGCTGTAGAAAAACGTCTACTTTGTGTTTCTTGTATCACAATAAAAACATTACAAAAATGGCCATACTATTCAAAAAGGATTGCTTAGATAAGCTTATAATCATGTTATAATGGTATTTCCTCATCATTAGTTAACTCAAATTTGTATTTGTGATTCATGCATGTTTCAGTAATCCTGTCCTGCATTTGAGGCTTGAGAGCTCAGTCTGTTTTCACCTACCCCCTATCTCCGCCCATTGCTCTATACTTTTTACAAAATTCAAAAGCATACATGTAGGGTTCAAACATGTTGCATAGCCATTTTTCATCATAAAAGCATGTAAATGACAGTGCCAATATGAAGAGGCGGAGCCAATCAGTTTTGAACAGGAAGTCAATGGACCTGTTTCACATAAGGGTGTTCTGTGGCCCTATAGTCCTGACAGAAATATGTGACAAACACTGCACCTGCCTGTTATGCATATTTATAAAAGTTCACATAAAACTAAAATGCACTTTCTTAAAAATGTGAAAGATATTCCTTACTAGCATCTGCTTTTCACAACTTTCAGAGTGCTAAAGCGAACAACAACATGCTAACAGCGTGAATTAGATGCAGACAGTACACAGCGGTGTTGTTTTGACCCGAAGAGCTGCAATGGGACCTCTGGAGCTGCAATGGGGCAAATTAAAATAAATGTATCTCAGCTATGGACAAAAATCAGATGCACTCGCTTCAACCTTTAACAAATTTGATCACGAGTAGCTTATATTTTGCATGCATTACCTCTCATTAGAGCAACACTGTACTAATATTGGACCCCTGTTGTTAAATATTATCAAATTTGCATAAATCACATTTCCCCTCCTTTTAAGACAACTTTGCAGGATAAAAATGAACTTGCTACTTTGTAAATTCCAACCACTAACAGGTTCTACGATTAAAAGCTATCTGTGTTATCCAGGTGACAACTCTTTGGTCATAAATGAATAAAAGATAAACATAAATAATTCACAATGTTATGCCTGACTGGTTCAAACGCGTTGTTTCTCAGATGTGGAAGGCAGCAGACGACTCGAGGACGTGATTTGGGATGTTGGTGAGCCATGATGGATGCTGGTGACGAGGAAATACAAGCTGTCTGTTATTAATGATGCCCCAGTTGTGAAAGTCGTAAGGTCAAAAGATCACACGGGGGTCAGAGGCAGGAGATGACAATGTTAGGAAGCTTCAAGTCCGTTAAGCCCTTTTCTCGTCATCCCTTTTAGACGTAGCAGTCTTATATTGCCCGTTTCCTTCTTGTGAATATGTCAGTGTGCACGTTTAGGTCTCTGGGTTGGGTGTGGCCAGTAGAGGCACATTGTCCCGCCTCCTCCTGCCCAGCGGGGGGCGTCGGTACTGCTCTCCGTCTGCCAGCGTTTGAGGCAGGGGCTTCCTCTTGCTCTCGGGCAACAGCAGAATGGACAGCACGGCCAAAAGAGCGAGGGACGAGAAAACCACGTGGTGCAGGAAGTAGCCGTAGTGGTTCCTCAAGTCCATGAGAGGAGAGCTGAGGCGCCCCACGCAGCCCAGAGCCAGAACTGCACCCACACCACTGCCCCTGGAGAGGACAGAGGGGAATTTCATTGATTAGAAGATTTTTGTACATGTATTTTTTTTTAGTAAGAGTAAAATGACACTTTTTTTTTTCTTGCTAAACATTTTTGTCTAAAATGGAGACAACATCTTTCAATTCAAGACCCAGAGGGACTGTTCTGCATATATATTAAAAACAGCAACCAAAAATATTATACATTTTTCGATATATTAGTATTCTGTAATGATAGAGAATAATCTGTAACTGAATAATTAAACCTGCCCCATTCCACTAGTTCAAAATCACTGTCGAGTTCATGATTGATTTACCATCTAACACCACTAACCCAGTTTTCAAGTGCTGTGAGGAGGTGAACTGTGTGGGAACATTGAGTTGTGCATAAATTCACTTCTGCTCATTACTAATACATTCAGTAGCTTTTAATTCCCTTGTTTCATTTGCACGCTGTGGTTCATTTTTCATTAATCATTACTGGAGCAAGATGTTAAGACTAAAGTAATTCTGTAACATGCTTCTTAAAATAATTAGTGGAGAAGTTCACTTGGTTTTACTATTGCTGCTGTCCTGTTTTACCTGATAATTGTGGGCATAATCTCTGCAGTGAAGAAGATGCACAAAGAGGCAGTGGCTTGAGACGAGAAGAGCCCAAGGACCGAAAACACCGTGATGGCCGTCTCACTCAAATCTGAAAGAGGGGAGAGATTTTAAAGATTAGCTGAGTAGTAACTGTAATTAAGACTGGACAAAATAAACTGCTATGTATCCATTTACTTTTCACATATTAAAGGGGCTTCACATAACTTTTGAGATGTTTTTTACCTTGAAAAACAACCTCTTACTGTGAGCGAGATTGCCTTTCCACGGATTTGAGCTGTAACTTGACTTGGTAACACAATAACATCTCCATGGAGACAAGCAGGTGAACCCTCCACGAGTTAAAGTTCACCTTTAAACAATAGATTTTCCACATAGCACGGTACAAGTAAATACAAACTGTTTTACTTTTTGGGGATTAATGTTAAACTACTGTTTTACTGATTAAACCAACCACCTCCCAGGAGAAGATATGGATAAAATCAAAATCATGATATAAGCAGTAAGAAAATGGGGATATTACTTTTGTGGTATATCGCCTACACACACCCCTCATGTGTTGCAAAACCGATGCAAAACTGTGCATTTCCCAGGTCAATTAGCCCTGAACATTCTTATTACCTTGCGCAAACAAATGACCAAGGATAGGTGTTGATAACGGCTAAACAATGCATCTGATTCACCCAATGGTAACCCGTTAACGATATTATGTCAATCCAACAGAAATGTGTTAAAACATCTCTTTCAATGTATTCACTGAGGTTTAATTATCTGACAAATTTGAAAGGTGAAATGAAGTGCAAAATATCCCTTTATAAGCTTATTTAGACATTTACAACATGTTTTTTGTCCATTTTCCTATTTAATCAGATCTTTTTGCAGCATTTTCATCATAAACAACAATCCTCTAATGCTCTGTCCATATGAATTTAAAAATAAAAAAATACTCCCTACTCAAACTCCCTGTTGATTTCCTGTAATTTAAACTCTCTTTCCTTGAACGCTCCAGGGCTTTTCTTATCCAAAGCAGAAAGTCAGTGGATAAGAGGAGGTCACCTAAACCTCATCACCTCCATGTTGTCGGGCCACACGCAATCACTGAAGCGTGATTAAAGCAATGCACCTGACAAGGCTTTGACTTTGGTGCCACTGCAGTGTCCTACATAAAACCATGAGGTCATGGGACAGTTTTGGTCACTGGGGGGAGCTGGAGACACAGCAAACACTTCTGGCATTTGCTCCTTTGACATCACGATGAGGACAAACAAAGGCACTTGGGAGGTGCTTTTCCATGAACAAGGCTGTCTGACTGTATAATAAAGTCCACTAAGAACGACCATGACGTAAATCTAGATTGGTAAACACACGACAGGACCTGTGTCTAGACTCTGTAGGTAACTAGTTGTATTTTGGACTAAAACTTTAATATGTTAAAATAAAAATAAAAAGGCCCTTCTTAATTGATTAAAGGGGATTAATTAATAAAAATGCACTTTAATGTGTAATAATATTTTATTCACTGATTATTTAGGTTTTTTTTGTTATCATTAATCATGTGATTATGTAAGAAAATATGATGCTATTGATTGTTTTTTGCTTCACAAACATAAGGCCCATCTATATTGCATGCTGTTAAATTGACGAGATACACATGATGAATTCAACATGAAGACTTTCAACTACAATCCAAAACCAATACACTTTAAAAACATTCTAAGCTCAAATTTGCATCACACAATTTGATCTGCAAATCTGAACTTGATCTGAACTTCTTCACATACGCTTTACTCTAAGGCAACGTTTTATTCTGAGACCATACTGTACAAGTAGCACTTTGTGACAAAATGAGACCACAGCCCGTCTGCATCTAATGAGAAAGTATTTACTTGTTTGCAAACCCCTAATAAAGAACTGTATAGAGAGCTCTGACTGACCATTTTCCCTTTTGAAAATCAGGGGTTCTAAAGCCTGCATCTGAATATTAATGATGTGCCAAAGGGTTTGTGAGAGAGCAAGGAACAAGTCAGAAAGATTTACATACTTCCTCCTTTCATGGTTTGAAAATCAGGCACTTCATCTTTAATCTTCAGTAAAAGCATGTGGTTTACTGCCCACTGCCAGCACCATGAACTTACACTCCATGAGCCCGAGGAGGATCAAAGAGGCGAGTCCCGTCATCGTCATGAACAGGAGCAGGATGCCACGGCGACCGCACCTGTCTACCGTCACCCACAGCAACAGCCAAGCCCCGCCCCCCGCACTGACGGACAGCAGGTACGTCCAATAGAAGCTGGGCGCCGTGCCTCTGACGTCACCGCGGAACGAGCTGTAGCAGTGACTGATGCCGTGAGAGATAAATCTGAGAGAGAGAGAGAGACAGAGATTGTTTTATCTTAGCAGACCTTTATTGTGTCTAAGAATACATTTTACCATGACATCATTCACACCTCATGACATTTATAAAAAATAAAAACAAACAAAAGTTCAAAAATGAGCTGCCTCTTACGCACAGGCTAAGATCCCCTCAAAACCCTCCTCATTCCTGTTCAAAGAGTGAAAGAGAGGAAGAGAGGAAGACAGGGAGAGAGACAAGCAGAGAGAGAGAAAATAGAGAGAGAAAAAAAGAAAAAAGAGAGAGATGGAGAGAAAACAAGAAAAAAAGGAAGAGAAAGAGAGAGAAAAAAGGAAGAGAAAGACAGAAAGATTAAAAAGGAGGTGAAAGAGCGAGTCACAAGAAAGAGAGAGACAAGTAGAGAGAGAGTCTGTAGGAAAGAGGGAGAGAGAGAGAACAACAAAGAGATACACAAGTAGAGAGAGAGTCTGTAGGAGAGAGGAAGAGAGAGAGAATGAGATAGAGATACACAAGTAGAGAGAGAGAATGAGATAGAGATACACAAGTAGAGAGAGAGAGAGTGTGGAAGAGAGGAAGAAAGAAGAGAGAGAGTGAAAGATGGATGGGAGGGAAAGAGAACGAGAGAGAGAGACACACAGAAGAAGAAAGAGACAAAGCAAGAGAGAGAGACAAGCAGGAAGGAAGGAGGAGAGATAGAGTAAGGAAAATGAGTGAGACAGAGAGAGTGAGAGAGAGAAAGAACAAGAGAACAAAGGTGGAGAGTGATAAGAGAGAGAGAGATTAAAAGACGGAGGGAGTGTAAAAGTGTGTCAAACGGTGAAGAGTTAATATTAGCGTCTATAGAAACATTACCCAGGTGTAATATGACACAGCAGAAGTCTGTAAATAAACCGATGAGCAAATGGAGCAACGCTAATTTTACACCAGGGAAGTGAAATAACAAGGTTTTATTATTGACAGAGCTGGTTACACTGTAGACAGGATCAGGAAGAAAATCCCATTGAGCAACACTAAGTCAACTTAAATCACACCACCGTCCTGCGTCCTATGAATGCCACGTTGTTAAGTTAACCTGATTTTTTTTCTTTTTTAGGTTAAGTTGCTCAGAGAATGTTGTTTGAGGTTTATGAGGGAAACGAGGGCACCACAGTTCAAGCATCTGTTTACATTAAATCTAAAAATATCTGCGTTTAAACTAAGCATTAATAATAGGGCTGCATAAACGTATGCAAAAATTAACTTCAATAGCAGTGTTTAGTACGACAATATTATAATTTTCAATTCATTATGTCCTGTCAACATTGATAAAATAAAAACTTAACAGAGATTAAAAAAAGGTAAATTAGGACTTCATGACAAAAATCTGCCTTTTTACATATAATGAAGAAAAACGTATAGAGCCAATATTGCTATATCAATATTTATTCAGCCTTTACTACCTATTTCTTCTAGTTATTGTGCAAACAGATCAACAATGTTAAGTCCACTTTGACTCACTCTTACTTATTTACTCTCTGTATTATATTAAGTAGAGCTGCACAATTAACCGAAATCGAAATAAATTTGAATGGCCGTTTGAATGAACACAATTAACAAATCGCAAAGGCTGCAGTTTTTGAAGAGTAATAATTTTCTCCAAACAACTAAAAATCTAAAAAGCAACTGAAAGCAACAAAAATAACACTATAAAAGTCAAAAAAGTGGCAGAAAAAAACAAAAAGTGAAAAAACGTTCTGAAATGCGTCTATTATTAGTTTAGTATTAGTATTTTTGTTAAGTCTGGTTGTGTCTAAAATGTGAACTATGAACAGAATCATATCATTAAACTATAAATCTCAAATCTCATACTGCAATACCTGTCAAAAAAATCACAATTAGATATTTTTCCCAAATCGTGCAGCTCTATTATGAAGCTAAATGTTCCCGTTTGAGGTGGAAGCGGTGACTTACGAGGTGAAGCCGAGCACGCAGAGGTTTTTCCAGATGTTTCTGCTGTGGACGAGCTCTGGGAAGGACAGACGTGGGCGAGTGGAAAGAGGCGGCTCTGAATCCAGCTCTGCATCAAACAAACAACAAAACAATTACCCAGTTTTTATTATGAATTATGAACTGACAAATGTGGAAGTGACAAAAGAATGCAATTCACTGTGACATTTATATAATGAAATCGCTTTAAATTATTCCAGACTAAAGATATTGTCACAGTCTTGGCAACGTTAATTAATTTACTTACTAGCATTTTTATAATTTACATAATGTTCTATCCCAGCAATTCAATCATAGTCAAAGATGGTGACCTTGACTTGAGACTGCGACGAAAAACAATTTATCAAGCGCTTGTCTGACCTCCATTTCATGAACTCTTATCTAACCGAATAGTGGGCAGTTCACCCTAATTGAGAATCTGTCACTATAATTTATACTTTTGTTTCAATGTCGCTTTTTAAGATGAGAAATGAACACAGATATAATTAGTTCTGTTTGTAATTTGAGAACTTATGGGACCTTTTATGCACAAATGTGTCAATGTAGCTGGTTTGTGAGATGCTAAACATTATGCTAGCAGCTATTCTTTAAAAGTCTGTGAAACACATTTACATAAAGCAATTTGAGCTCATTTCCCAAAACAGACAAGGGTTATCTTTGTGCTCTGCTATGTTCAATCACTTTTAATAAATTTTGATGTAACCAGGTCTAATTTTCTGCTATTAGAACAGCTGAATGAATGTAATAATGATTTTAGTTGCATTGTGGTTTACATGAATAATTGATCCACTGAACGCTTATTAAACCTCGGAATCACAAAGCCCGTTTCTTCCAGAGGCACAAAGGGAAAGCTATTATCTTCCAAGAAAAAAGATTGTGCGCAAAACCTGTAAAGCTCTCGTCATCTCTGATTTCCCGGTTTGAGCTCCGTCTGTCGTTGAAGGAGTTCATGTCTGCAGATCTTTCCGACAGAAGCAGCCATCTCGGGGACTCTGGAAAGACCCCAGGAATGCTGCAAAACAGACGACAACATAATCAACAATCCTTTAATCTCCACTAAAATTATAGGGATTATCTGTTTTATGTCCGCAACTGGGCCACAAAAAGCATTTCTTACAGAAGTTAAAGGACTATTGCGCGTAATCCTCTTTTAATCTCATTTAATTCGATTGTGAAACTTCAATAAAGCATTATTTTGAGAGAGAGAACTGAGCGTGTCTGGGGATTTTTAACAATCTAATACCTTCTGACATGAGCTAAAAGGCTCAGGGAAACCAGGGGATCAATGCGATCAAACAAAGCTTTCAGTGCGTCAGCCGCCATCGAGACACTTTATCAGACATGATACAGGTCAATACGGCAAGATTTACACCACCAGCAGGAACAAGTGCTCAGTGTGCCAGAAATGAGATGAACTTTATTGTACCTTAGACAGCATTATTAATTATACTGACAAATGAGAAAGAAGAATAGAGTCGCACTATTTGGGAAAAATATCAAATTGTGATTTTATTGTATTTGCGATTTATATTTTAATAAGACTGAAATATGAACTTATAAACTAATAAAATAATCATGTGTTTCAGAACATTTAGTCATTGTTTTGTCACGTCTTTTTGTCGCTCTTGCGTTTTTTTGTTGCTTGTCTCAGAACATGTTTTAACAAATCCAAACTACACGGTTAGCAGTTTTTATGCAGAATCAAACATGATATTTTGTTGTTTCTGTAGGAAATTATTGCACTTCACAAATTGCAGCCTTTGTGATTGCTAGTTGCATCCAAACTGCGATTTTAATGTGATTTCCATTAGTTGTATTAGAAATGGTTGCCGTATGCTTTGTTACTGACTTCATTTGATAGAGCTCCATCTTCAAATTTAACATTCACAATTACAAGAACTACACATTCTTGTAATTTGTAAGAGCTGTTGTCATTATCAGATAAAAAACATCAAAAGCTGTGGGAGGGTTAAGTGGTTCATATTCCAGCCATGTATTTGCTGAATGTCTCTACTGTTCATACTCTTCATCCCACACCCTGTGAAATAAGAAAGTAGGTATTTAAATCTTTCTGTCTCATTGCTCGCTCTCACAAACCCTTTGGCTCATCACTAGTATTCACATGCATGGGTTTTTTGTCCCATTTGCACAGCTTTAGAGCAGCTTTTCCAAACAGAAAGTGAAGCAGGGGTATCAGCTCTCATCCTCTCATCCCAAAGCATCATTACGTGACTCACATGGCTCACTCTTACAAGTTTAAAAAGATAAAATGTGTAATCATTAGATGAAGACAGCATGCAGAGGTCTGATTTTCTTTCTTATAAACCTGGACTGGACCTAAACCTGGACTTGATCAGGACAAATCTACATCAGGGCTAAAATTGACTCAATTTAGGACTAAATACAGACATGTGAACGCACCCACAGTCCTTATATGGGCTTGATTTAGTCCTGTTCAAGTCCAGGTTTGGTTCCATTTTTGTTGCGTGCACCTATGCCGTTCTGTTCAATAAAACCTAAGAGCTAAAACATATTACAAAATCTATCAGAGCGCAGAATAATACCATGACGATACATACCCATAACAGAGGAACAGAGTGAGAGGTGCAGCCCCGGCCCCCAGCAGCCCCCTCCAGGACTGACAGCCCAGAGCCACGGCCAGCAGCAGCAGCTCCCCGCACACTGTCATCAGACCTGCTACCATGGTAACCACCAGCCGGAGGGACGGCTCACACAGCTCCAGACCTTAAATACACAAACAAGGACAGGCTTAGCGTTTACTTAGACTATATTTAATACACGTATATATTATAGTGAGATATTTATTTATTAAGTATTAAAGGTGCACTTTCTTGACTCCATGGAGATGTTACTGCTGTGCCAGGAAAGTTCCACAGTATTGCATTAGACGTATCTCGAATTTAATATTGTTTTTATTGATTAAAAATACCTCATGAGTGGGTTAACCTCTCCATATACAGTATCTCACCTTTAAATTGGTGACGATGGAGATCCATAAATTTAAAGTTATACTGTGGAACATTCGAGGCAAAGCAATAATATCTAGCAGGTGGTCGATCCTCCACTAGAAATGTTACAAAGTGCACGTATAGTGGGATGTTTACTAGGGCTGTAACAAACATTATTTTAGCAGTCAGTTTAGCAATTATTTTTTGATAGTTCGTAAGGTCAATTATTTCTACTGTAAACTGAGATTTTAAAAATATATTTTAACCAGATTAAGCTAAAACCATGTTGATTTGAGCCTTGTAGATAAAGAAATATAGTCTTTTTAAAAATCTGAAACTGTTTTGATTTGATAAGTGTGTTTTTTAAAGTGTGTCTAGGGCAGACATACAACTAATGGTTATGAATACACAATTACGATTATTTTTATAAATTTTTGCAGCTCCAATGTTTACAAACGAACCATAACTTTGACCATTACATTTAACCACAGAATACCGTAATACGTATTGTTAGCAATGTCAGAACCTCTACAACGCAACAAAATACATCTATATACACTGTGTTAGTTCAAATACAAACTCAAATTTGTGCCAAACTTCTGGTTAAATAATTACCATCTTATTTAGCATACCATTAATTACAAAGGAAACCTATATAATTTGTCTTTGTTGCAGCACTGCGAGTGGTCCTTACGTGCGATGTACAGCGTGAGGTAGACGCCGGCGCTGGCAGCGGCCAAACAGAAACGCATCACGATGAACACAGAGGGGTATGGGGAGACACACACCAGCACCCCGAAAACCACAGACAGCGTCAGGGAGATCAGGAGCGTCTTTGAGCGGCCGAGCCTGAGCACAAGACCAAATAAAAACAACACATTTAGAAGAGAGTGTGGTTCTGCAATTCATTTATTATACAGAATATGCTGTTTTCATGGTTTGGTATTTATAGAGCGGAAATAGGACGAGGCTCTAGAGAAGATATAAATGACAGTCATAGTATTCAATTACATCGTATCATTTCCTGTTGTGCATAATGACATAATACTATACATCGAAAAGGTTAAACGTGCACTTTGGAGCTTTTCTGCCAGACAAGGATCCGTCACTTGCTTGGAGATGTGATTTCTTTCTAGAATGTTCAACAGTATGGCATTAAAATACATCTATCTCCATGGACATAAGCACCAGGCCAAGTTACAGGTCAGATCTGTGGAAAGGCAAGCTTGCTCACAGTAAGAATGCATGTTTTTCAAGGTATTTTGAGTAATAAAAACAACTACTGTGAATAAATGCTAAATTTCATACTGTGAAAAACAATCATATCTCCATGGAAACACAAGCAGCTTTTCCTTTAAGGAAAAGTTGTCAACGGCACTGGAACAATCGGTCAGACAGGTGTACTGTCATTTGCATGAGTAACCGTTACACTGAATTGTACTTTTCCCTTCTTTTTTCCACTGCAATTAAATGAGCAAGTGACAAGACCATGTTTTGTTATCTTTGTTAATATGTATTACGTCCATACTGTAATTACAATTATTTGAGTAGTAGTTTCCCCAATACTTTTTTTCTTGGAACTATACTTTGCTGTTCTATTTTAGCTATTTTATTTACTTGAATGCAATTTCCGACTATTTTCATCCAACCCCCCCTTCCCATAAAGAAAATATTATGTACTTGTTGATTGTTATTTTACAGAAATAGATTTGCATTGTTTGGATAAAAGTCCTTAGACTTTTTCCTTTTCCTTCTCAGCTGCGTGTGTTGTGTTGGTAAGAACAAACAGTGCCCACGCTCAATTGATCTCCAGATGAATTAAAGCTGTTAGCTAATTAAACTGGCATCAAACCCCTCTGTCTCCCCCAAACTATGGCTCCCCCCGGGCCACTCTCACCCGCTCAGCACCACAGGCTGCACCCATTACCACAGTTATCCACAGAACCTAAACACTGTTCAACCCCTTTCTACGACTGTTCAACACAGTTCAAACCTGTTTTTGTGTAAACACACAAAATGAACTGTAAAGGTGACTACACATGCAGCAAACGTTTATGTAAAACTGTTAACTATATACATAAGAGCGTTCATTCATTTTGGGTAGTTATAAAACCTTTTGTGGATCCAGATTAGGGCTGAAACAAGTTAAAATAATTATCAACTAATTTAGTTCTTGAATAAACATCATTACATAGACTCCAAAAACTGATGTATGCTAAAAGAAGAGGTTTTATAGGAACAGACAGAAGTACAAAAGTAAAAGTACCGTACTTAAGTAAACTTTTTAGCTAAGTCATTTTTACAGTGAATACTTTTTACTTCACTACATTTGAGACCATTTATCTGTACTTTTCACTTCACTACGCTTTTTAACTGGACTGAAAAGTTGAAAGTACTTTTCATTTTGTCTGAGGGTTTATTTTAGCGTGTTGATGGTGACGTTCTGCCTGAAGTTTTTCAGTTCAAGATCAACAACAAACAAACCAAAATAAACACATGAAATGATCTACAAAAATTAAGAAATTAATTCGAATAGACCTTTGTTGAACAAATTTAAGCACAATTCTTTAGCAAAATTCCGCCATTTAATACGTAAAACTGGCAATACTTAAGCTGCATTAAATATTTTTACTTTTTACTCTTAAAGTATATTTTCGAACAAATACTTCAACACGTTTACTTAAGTAGATTGTAGATTGTTGATAAGTATATTGATGATACTTTTACTTGAATAACAAAATGGAGTACTTCTTCCACTACTGCAGCGCTGGGATTACATCGAAATGACACAGGAAGCATTTAGTGTTTTTGATTAAAAACTAATCGTGTTTTATATTTCTTCAAAATGGCATCACAAAAACCTGGGTCAAATTTAGTCAAGGTCTCATATTCTCATTCTCATATTGCAATCAAAACAACTAACCAATGACTCACAAGATTATTCATTAGATTAACTGATTAGCCAAATAATCATTAGTTGTTTCTAATCTAGATGACTGTTGAGATCTAGTAGTGAGTCAATGGATTATTTGGATTAGTTCAACAGTATTGGTATCGCAGTATTGGTAAACACAATAATAACACTAAATATATTGCAACAGCACCAAGGTCCTTCAGCAGACAGAAATTTTTCACAAACTGACACAACAATCTAAGACCAGAACTGACATACACAGTAACAGACGTGAGAAAAATGGAAAAAAAATTACATCCAGATTTAATTTGAAGATGGACCTTTTTGACAGATTTTGGACCAAATCAGACACAAAATGTGGAGCGATTTTATTGGATGTCTTATGTTATGTTTATGTCTTATGTTACTTATGGGTTTATTTCTCTCTGTGTTGAATTTAAACAAAAAAAAAAAATAAATAAATATTTTATTTATTCATTAATAATAATAATGAAAAGAACAAAAAAAATGTATTAATTTCCTTGATTTAGTCTTGGTTTTGTCTCTGTAGTGTTTTTATTTTGACAGAGTTTGATAAATACATTAAGTCATAAACATATTTGTATTAATTCAATATTGTGCAGCCATTTTTGTGAAAATGTAACCCAGGTGACAGATGGTCATGATTTGAGTTGTTTACATTTGTGTCTCGTGTGTGGTCATTACCTGCTCTGTGATATCGAACTAAACAAATAATAAAGAAACAAATACAGATAAAATCTATATTATGTAAGACAGTCGCTTTTCCAAATTTAATTAATTTGTTCCTGTTGAAATAAGGCCTTCCCCGATGCCACTTCCACCACTACATACTAAATCTTCCAGCTCTTTACTAACGGCTTTAACTGCAGACAGGCGCAGTAAATCTGAGGCTAATTTTATTTGTTCATCGGCAGCATCTCTTTCTCTCTCTTTGTGTGCAGTGTTGGCTCATTCAGTGGAGAGGCATGTTAATGACAGGATATGAATGGACTGAACTGCAGCGTGTGGTCTAAATTTGTCCACTGTGTAACAAGATCATTTATTTCTTGGTCAGCAGACATGAAGAGAGTGGAGCGCAATATCAAGCATCTCATTATTTACGTGATCAAAATATGTGCTCTAGTCATGGTTTGTCACACAACAGACTAGGGCTGTCAAACTTATTTGATTAATTGATAATTGTGTTAATTCAGGACACAATATAATCTGTTTATATCACATTAATTTAAATTTCGCATTCGGAAAGTTTGTTTTCATAAAGCTGGTCACATACTAGAGCTGAATCGTAATCTATGGGACAATTTGAATGAGAGAAAATTAAGGATTTCACTGTTGTTTGGTCATGCTATCGATGATCTTGAATAATCGTTAAATCATGATGTTTTTTCTGACAATAATCGTGACACTAAAATCTTACATTGTGATATCTAAAATATATAGAGATGAATGTTAAAACTTACAAAGTTAAAAGTTTGACATTTAAATATCATTGCAAGAAGCTGTGTTTGAAACACTATAATCTAATGTTCTGTTGGAGTTGCATGATAAGAGAAGTCATAAATAGATACATTATTTTACACTTTGTTCATTATAAACCACAGTATTGATTTAAAGCTGCTTGACAATAGAAACAGGTCCATTGACTTTTTGTTCAAAAAAGAAGAGCAAAGAATTTCCCAGTACCAAGCAGTGAAATTTCCTTTACGTATTTTTATTGTTGGAAAGGTTATGTGACATTTTTGACCCTATGTGTATTATCCTCAGTCAGAATTAATCTTAATACTTGCAAATAAGCACAGAGATGTGGGCCTCGAGCCTCAGCTGACAATACAGGATAATTCAAACATGCACGAATCAATCAAAATACAACTTTGAGTAAACTAATGATGAGGAAACATAGACACATGGTTAAAAGCTCATTAAAGTTGATTTTAAATATGTCCTCTTTAATGATGGGATGGACACTGTAAAATGTAAATTGTGGTCAGATTTGTAGTGAAGTAGATATGGAACTGTAAACATAAGTACACTGACCGGAGAGGGATAGCATTTGGTACCATAAAACAATATAACACCATTAAAAGCTCTCGTGTCTTACCTGTCTGCAGCATAACCCAGGCCAAGGCAGCCGGTCAGGACGCCCAAAATGAAGCACACCTCCTCCACTGGGACCAGCCAGTACTGCGCACACACCAGATCCCACTGGACACACAAAACACAACACTGATTAATACACAGGATCTTTGAAATAATAAGGGCAGCAAGATTAAGCAAAATGCCTCAAAACTGCAATTTGAAAGGTCACAATTAGCAAACTGCACAAAGCTGCACTTGTTCATCGAATACAGAGAACTTACTATCCCTTCTCCTCTTATGTATTAAATGTGTTGTTTAGACCAGAGATTGTCAACCTTTTTTGAGTCGTGGTACACTTTTTGTTGAGAAAAATACCACAGCACAAAACCAACAAAAACATTACCGAATAACACCTTTTTTTTTTATTTAAATGGGGCATATAATGTGGCAAATAAAGTCTGTGCTACTATCTGGTTCTTTAAAGTTGGCAAAGGTGTTTGTTTGCCTTTTTGTAAACATGTTCAGGACAATCCAAAATGCTAAATTGTTCAATTAAATCCATTAGTGAATCAGAATTGGACATGTTTTAATGGTAATACCTCAGGGCACATTAGTGTTCCTGGCACACTGGATGAAAATCAAGAGTTTAGACATCTATAAACATGCTCTGGGATGCCTGGGTATGTCTTATTAGTTTAGCAGTTCATATTTCAGTATTTCCTTCGATGGTAGAAGGGGTTTCAAAAGTCATCTGGACAATGTTTTTGAAATCAAGATGCTACAGCTGCCATACAGGAAAACTTGCCCTGGCCCTAGAATTTGTTTAAATGCTTAAATAAGATGTTTCGGGTCCAGGGAGTAATTCTAGTTCCTCAAACGCAGCTGAAACGTCTTGATTTTAAAAACAACAACCTTTGAAACCTTTTCCATCCTGAACCAATCCTGGATAACTGAGGGATTATATTGACATGGGCTGCAACTAACGATTATTTAGTAGTTGACTAGTCAGCGATTATTTTTTAGATTAGTCGACAAGTCAAACAATTATATCTATTGTATATTTAGACTTTTAAAATATATTATCACTCATATAAAGGTTGAAACATGGTGACTGAAGGATTATATAGAGTGTGTATAAGTGTATTATTGATGAAAATCAGCAATAATCTACTCTCCTTTGACATTTTGATCTAATAATGTCACTGTCTTTGTCATAAAAGGTCTTTTTTATATGTGATTTAAAGTCTATATAGTCTTAGTTATTATTTTTTATAGAATTTTTTATGTCAACTAGTCACGATTAGTTAGAGTGATTAATCGTCATAGCCCACAATATTGACAAGTCTCTTTTCTCAAATGTTAATGGTTCTGGTTTTGGATAAAATGCGCACTTTGAACTTTAACTTGATTTTAAAACATAAAGCACAAATCTAAATATTTAACTAGATATTTTCTATCATTACTCCTTAGTTAGTTAGGTTAAGATTAGTTAAATTCAGTTTTTTAACAGAAAAATTGAAACACTAGCACACTTTGAGTTCGGAAGAGAGGGCACGCTCAATTTACATCTAACTGTGAATCCTATTTTGGGCGTTCGTTCGTAGTCGGTATGTAACAAAAGCACCTCCTCTTCTCTTTTCCCACCCACGTCCAGCACCTGCATGTACCTTAGGATTACACTGAAACGCTGTCTCAGGAAAATCAATACCCACTTTACATCAAAAGTAGGTCAAGAAATCTGTGAGTCTGTGAGTGGGAGCAACTGTGGCGTGTAATGTAGAGTCAAGAGAGATAAATGCTCCCACAAAACATAAAATTGTGGTTAAAAGCTTACAGTGGAAAGCTGTTGTGATGTGAGATGCTGGCTTTTACATTGGTTACATTTCCTGAAGCAATTGTTTCATTTTACTGGCACAAAGATTTCACTGAAACTCAAACTTTTGCTTTAAAAGGCAATTCAAGCTACTTAATTGACTCACAATCTGCCTGTCACACATTTAAAGTATGGCTAATTGGAAAAGTTGGTGAAATGTTAACGTATCTAGGACTATCACGATAATACATTTCAAACTGCGATATATTGTTACATCAAAATATCTTGACGTACAGTAATATTGAAACTAGACATTAAACCCAAAGCAACACGATCACAGTAAACCTTTTTAAATGTGCAAAAACATGAGCTCCAACAAATACAAAGCCGAATAAAACACCTTAGTCATTATAATTTGGCAAAAAAGTTACTTATTTGACTCTCTAAAGCTCAGATTAGGGCTACAACTAACAACAATTATTTTACAAATCGATTAGTCTTGCGATTGTTCTTTCTATTAATCGATTACATGTTTAAAACGTGAAATGCCCGTGAATAAATATCAGATTTTTACTACATTTTACCTAGATGAAGCTAAAATGATGTCCTGATGGAGAATGTTAGGAGACAACATCAAAAACACTAAATGTACAAGTTTCCTGTGTCTTTTTGAAGTCATTCCTGCTTTGTCTGAGTCATAAAACCTCTTTTCTCAGCACGACATGTTTTGGAGTCTGTGTATAGCCCCGATTACGATTAATCGATTACTAAATTAGTTGACGATTACCTTAAAAAATCTATTAGTTGCGATAAACCTCTTAACTTGTTTAGCTCAGATATCGTTGTACAACATAAAATTTACAAAAAAAATCCCACTATTGCAAAGAAAATGTACACATGAAAAATACTGAGCCCCTAAATATTGCCCCTTCTTTTAATTACTGAACGATAAGTCAATATAGTATTTATCTTCACAGGTCTAGATGTGTCTATTTTTTATTAATCCTTTTTTTATAGGCTGCAAATTTGCCTCAGGCTTTTTGTCTCATTTTAAGAGAGAGTTGCTGACCATAAACCGGAACAGAAAATGCTTTAAATCATTATTATTATTTTTTTTTACTCTGTCAGCATAATTATTTTAAGTAACAGTGCCAGACTTGTACTTCCAGATTTGACGTCTCCCCTCTCTACAAAGGACACGCATGCCTTTCTATTGTGGGAATAAACAAACTGCTAACTACTCTTACAGAGAGAGCACTGGGGACGTTTGCAGCTGTTCAAATCACTGCATGAGGTTTAATCACATCAGACCGAGCCGCTGCGTTCGCACTAACAGCTGAGGTCGGCGAACGTCGCTGTCTGTCGCTGCCCAGAGCAAAATGACTTCAGTGACGCAGAGGAGGAAGAGGAAGGACGAGGAGCGCTAATAAAATGAACAGCGTTAATGGGAGCGCTGAGAGAGAAAAAGAGACACGTCATTGGTCCTGCTGCTGCCAGACTCCAGGGATGTCCAGGCCAGGGATGGGGAAAAAGTTTGTTGGTATTTTTCTGACAAATATTGCACATAGAACGCTATTATTCACACGTGGATGACACAAGTACTACATCAGGTTTAAAACAGAAGTAGAGGTGGACAATATACCACATTTGAGAGAATATTGTTCATGTTGTTCTCAGTGATGGAACGTAACAAAGTACAAAAGAAGTTTAGGTATCTGCACTTTACTTAAGTACTTTTTACATTAGATACTTTTCACTTTTACTTCACTACATTTCAGAGCATGTATCTGTACTTTCTACTCCACTACATTTTTGAACTGGACTGAAAAGTAAAAGTATATTTTCTTAAGGTTTTAGAACTACTGAAAAGGCTGAGGGGTTTATTTTTAGCACATTTATGGTGATATCTTGCTTGTTTTTTGGGGTTTTTTTTCCCACGTTCCCTTTGAGCAAACAAAAAGCTTCTATAGAGAAAAATAACCTGGAAAGTTGCCTATAATGACCAAAACTCAACAGAATAAATAAATCAAGATTACAATTTGATGATTTGATAGTTCTCCAAACCAAAAATAATTACCTTTACTTTTTACTCTGTTGTTGTCTGTTGTTCTGAAGATATACAAATACAAATATTGAGTGTATCGTTTATAGTAAAAATTGCGACAACGAGATGATTAAAAATAAGAATGAAAAGAAAAGTATGTTGTAAACTTTTAAAATAAGAGATTAAGGTGATATTTCTAGACTTTTGGGGATCAATTTTACAGACATTTAACGTTTGTCCGATAATTAAACCTCGGGATACTCCAAAAAAGATTGAGCTATTAATTTTTGTCAATATTGCCCAGCCCTAGCTCTTCTATTTGTATTTTTACTCATCAAATAGACAAACCCGATGCACTGAGGACAAACTGGGAATGACACATGGACACACAGAGATCAGGGCGTCCAAGAATCTGTGCCAAATATCGGCCTAATTTTGGATATAGTACCGACACCGATTTCTTGGAAGACCTTTCATGTCACCAACATTGAAACCAATAAATCCCACATCCCTTTTATATTTAAAGTCATGACATTTCAGGTAAATACAGACGCTTGAAAGGAGCGGGAAAAGGCCAAAGTACAGAGAGTCGTAGGGAGTGCGTGGCTAATGTTCAGGACAGCAAAGGGACGACCGTGAAAACAAACCCGACAGGACAGACTGGTTTGGGGACTGGAGATCTAAGACTCCCGCGGACGAGATCTGACTCACAACAGAGTCTTACGTAACTGTAGTGTAGGTCCCATAATGACACTGCCTTTGTTAGTGGAATTCAATCTAATGCCATTTACTCATGAGGTAAATTAAACCATGGATTTTTTATTTGGTCTTGGTTTATTCTCACTGTCCTGAATAAACGGTTGATTATCTGCATTGTATTCTTGGGTTGAGCCTGTGTTCATGTCCTGTTTTACATTTCTAAACTCATTGAAATGGCACTTTAATGGGTTAAGGAACACTAGTGTGCCTTGAGGTATTGCCAGATATGCCTTGAAAAAATGGCAGATTTGTGGATTTTATTGAATAATTTAACATTTTGGAGTGTCCTGAGAAAACATCGAATCCAAAAAAAGGAAGCAAAACAATCACAATTGATAAATAAAACCTGACTCACTGGTTTGGACAATATTTGTAAATTAAACACCACTTTTTGTCCTACATGGTGTGATTTGGTAATATTTTGGAAGAAATGTGTCAGAAAAATGTGCTGTGATTCAAAAAACTGTTGAAAATTGCTGGGTTACATTATTTAATGAAGCACTGCTTGATTTTTACATAGAAAAATGTGTTGTGTATGTGTATGATAAACTATAAAAACTACTTTAAACTTTTTTTTTTTTTGGAACATGTTATATTAGAAAAAGAGTGTGTGTTTAGGCTTATTCATATGGTGTTAATATTTCATTACTCAATCAGCCAAAGTGGACAAACAGCAGGTGTGTTTCCTGATGCAATTGAAACCATGCCCAAAGGTGAAAAGGTGCGCCCTTCTCTGGCTCTTTCATGCTTCTTTCAGACTCAAATATGCCTCGACAACAAACCTCTTATTCCGTTAATTATCTATTAATGCCAAACTTTTGTATTTATGGTTGAAATATGGTGGAAATAATCGCTGTGACCTTTGCTCTTCCACATAACAGTGAGGATCATCTGTCATAAACTTGATTATAATTATAACCTCAAGTGTGTGGTGTGGGCTGGTTATTAAATAAACTGTGTCTCTGGCAACAGAAAGCCTTACATAGCTTTTGTACACAATTATTTTCTGTACTTAAAAACAACAACAACAACAACAACAACAACAAAACAACTCTTGGTTAGACTAAACCAGGTCTCATTATAACACTAAGCACTATGTAGTTTACACATTAAATGAGAGATAACTCAAAACATGAATCTGCTTCTTTAGGTTGCTACTATTGCAAGTGGCAAGAACATGTAGTATTTTGAGTAAGAGTTGACACAAAACTAAAATTTCAAACTTTAAATACCAAGTAAACTATGATACTTGATACCCATTTATACCATTATAAAAATAATCATAATAAACACTACAGAAGTATTTCTACTGTATTTACTAGATATTTTTAGCGTGTCCTGTCACCTCAAATCTCCAACATTGGCTGACATGCTGTTTTTTGCCAGGCCACCAGACTAAATTAAAGACATAGCTTTATTTGAACACTTTAGTGCAAATAAGGCACAGCACAACAGAGGTACAGAGCCCTTATATGGGTTTGCAGTAAAATAGAGTTATGGACAGGTTTGTTGCCATTTCAGATCATGGAAATGAGTGAAAATGATCAAAATAGCCTCTACATATTGGCCCAAAAAGATCAGGAGTTAATTGGCCATTGGTTGGTTTCTCTGGCTTTCAAATTTCTTCACAAAATAAAAGTAGTTTCTGTAATATTTCCATGAGGTCGTTTACTAATTCTGACACAGATCATTCATGACCATTGAAACTATTCAGGAAAGGCCCAAATTTGTCCAAAGTATCTAGTTTCAGTACTAGTTTTAGTTAACAGAGGCATCGAGATATTGATTGGTATTGATTGTTGTTCTATTTTAAATTGGCCCACTTTATACCAAGCATCTGTGGAAATGGCCTGATCAGCAAAAGACAAAATGGATGTCGCCTAATTAGCCATTACTGTTCTTATCCACGGCATTAGTGCATTGACTAAAACCTAGTGTTGACTATTTATTGATCAGGGAGCTTCCTGCTTCCTGCCACAGCCTGTCAGCTCAGCACAACAACACTTGAACAAACGGACAGCAAAAATCCTCTCCTTTTCTAGTTTTCCCCTTCAGTTTAAGCTGTGCTCTGCTCGGGCGGTGGATCGATGACCAAAGACCTGACGTCAGACCAGGGCTGGGAGCACTGGGTGTGTCTCCCACGGCAACCAGTCCAAGCGGAAAACCGTCTAAAACTGGCACAAATTTGGACGTTACCAAGACGACTCAGGGATTTTCATGGGCTGGTCTTGGTCAAATTATATGTTTCTTTTTTCACATGGCACCTTTTTTATGGTTAACAGGGTTTTCGATTAATACAGAATAGTACAGTAGAGCTTTAGAGTCTAATTTTCTCCCATATAATAAAAAAAGCTGGACAATTGATGGTAATGGTATGGCAGATTATGATGTTTCTACTATCATCCTCTCAAAAACATTATAGTTACGTAGTGCACCATTAAAACACATTAAATAATTAAAGGGTTTGGCCAACTGTGCTGAAAAGGGCTAAAGATCAAAGAGGTAATAACTGATATTGTAAACTAATGTGAAATTTTTGGTTTATGAGGAAATAAAGATCCCAGAGGCAATGCAATAAAAGAATCAACCACAGAAAATGCGAGTTTTTGCTTTAAAAATCTTCAAACAGTGCAAGAATGTTCACTAAACTAACTTTAACCACATACTATTGCCCTTTTGGCACATCGTTAAACAACATGTGTCTTTTCTCATCTATTCAACTTTGTTCTCAAGTAACAGATGTCTCTCTTAAAATAATAGTAGAATGCATATTTTTTGTTGACTTGAACAGAATTCCCTGAAGCCAGAAATCTGCCCCAGACCCGGGCTATTTTTATCCAAGTGTAAATAGTACTTTGATATTTTTAGAGGTTTAGTACAAACAAGATCAAGTTCAAGACAAGAAAGCAGAAGTTTTCTTTTGTTTTACGCCACATTTTTTGACAATGAATGTAGATAATCTCGAGTAGAGAAGAGTACGTTTAAAAGTAAAGTCAAAAAGGTAGTGGCTGTGCAATAATAGAAAACACTATTGGAAATTGCTGTCAGATAAATCTCTAAATTAGGGCTGCACAAAATTGGAAAATATTGTGTTATGAGATACAACTGTTAAGAACTGCAATATTTTACTATCCTATTATTTCGGACGTTGCCTTACACGCCTCCGTCTTGTTTCCGTTGTATTAGTTACACGGAGCAGACGAGCTCAACAGAAAATAAGTTCTACATGGACTAAAAAGCCGTTTTCAGACTGACCAGGAAACCGTTGCGTTGTTGACTTGTTGTTGCTCGTGTTCATTAAACATTTTACACAAATCACTCCACTTTATGTAACATTTTAGCGGCGAGACTTTTCCCTCGTTAGTCATTAGCTTTAACGGAGTTCTCGTCAAACGGAAGTGCGTTTACAGACGGAAGTGCAGAAAACGGCAAAAGTGGGCGGGGCAGAATAAGGTCAATATATACTTAAAAAATAATAATAATACCAGTTATATTAAAACAAAAATGGGTAACACTTTATAATACCTGCACTTTTTTGGACCTTAACAAAACATGAACAAAGACTGTTCAGAAGATTTTATTAAGAATTATTCACACCAAGTGATTAATTCATTAACACCCAAACCCTAAGTTCTAACCCAAACCCCTTAATTAAGTATTTACTGAGCCTAATTCATTGTTAATAAACTATTTGTCCATGTTTTTGGCACGATAATGTGTAGTTATTATAAATGACACCAAAAAAGGTACATGCCTTAATTTACTCAAAATAAAAACTTAATAGAGACAAAACCAAGACAAGATAAGATAAGGCTAATTTAGGACTTAAAATCATAAATGAATTGAGCCTTTTTTAAAGTTTTCATTTCTGTCAAATGGATGGATGGATTACAGTGATATATTTAGTAGTATTGATAGTTTTGCGATATACTGTAGGCTATTATGCCCTGATATACATACAATGCATACATACAATTGAATCTACATTTCCAAATGTGTTTACCTCAGTCACGATGTTGTTCTTGAGTCCTTCTGTGACGTTGTAGTCCCATCCGTCCTCACAATCCACAACGGAAGAGCGGCTGCTGTTGGTGAACTGCTTGCACTGAGAAGGCCCCCCGCTGTCTCCGGGCCGGTCCCCCTTCACCCAGGGCAGGGACGCATTTAGGACGTCCGGCAGAGAAGAGGACATGGGCAGGCGACAGTGGTGCGGAGGCGACAGAGTTATCAACCCGTCCGAGGAGAGGAGGAACGCCAGGAACAGGTTTGGTAAAATGGACAGGGCGATGAGGACGCGCTGCTTTTTTCGTCCCAAAGCGAGAACCATGACCTCGCCAGTAGGGGGCAGAGCGGGCGGGAGAGGCAGGGATGAGGAGGACGGAGCAGGGGATGATGGGACAGGAGAGGAGGGGAGAGAGGGGGGAGGAGGGGGGCAAGGAGAGGGGGACACGAGCGGAGGGGAGTCGGGTGATGTCATTGCAAAAGATGAGGAAGGCCAAGGCTCTGTGGAGGAAAAGAAGAACATATGTCAGGAATGTCACTAGACAACTGCCTCAAAACCTTACAAAGTTTAAAGAAACACTACGAAAGTTTTAGGTGGAGGTTTTTTCTCCATAAATATGTTGTTTTGACTTGAATGGTCCACAGAATGGCATAAAATTTGGCAATCTCCATGGAAACAAGCAGGTGACTCACCAAAATCAAATCCTTGTAATTGAATAAATCAAGATGATGAAGAAGAACACTCCTGACAAAACAATAACATTTTTTGAGACACACAGGAGACTCCAACCTGGCCCTGCCATATGAATTCTCGCGATATTTGTGAGTTCACAAACTCTTAAGAACCCATCTGGGCGTGTGCTGTGCTGCTGTGTACCGGACCATTGTGGTTTGGGCGGAAGTCAAACAGACGAACCTAAACAAACATGGCAGCACCAACAGATGTACAACACATTCACGAACTAATTAGCTTTTGAAAACGTGCACATAGAAGTGGTTTCTGCATTTGAGGACGAGGAAGAAGTCTGTGCTTTTCTCTCAACTGGCTTTCTTGATTTCTCGGCTTCTTCTGCTTTAGCGACGATGCGAGTTCAAATGTTCGTCATGAGGTTATGCATTTTCCCGATGGCTTTTGGCGAGAGCTTGTCCAGATTGATAATATGTAACTAAATTCAGAGTGATACACATATCATTTTGGTCTGAGGCGACCCTTCAATAGAAACGTTACACTGTACCTTTAAAGTCTAGGGCTGCAACAATTAATCGGAATAATTATGACTAGTCCAGTATTAAAATAATAATCTGAATTGTATTTTGATAATTGTTTTCTGGACAATACTCTAAAACATATATCAAAAGATAGAAGGCAAAGGAGAAGTGAGCGCTTCACTGGGTCTGAAGACTAGTGAACAGGATCAGGTGCTCTTCGAGGATAGATGGATAACATTACTAGATAAAAAAATCACCGTATTAAAAAACTTGTGGAGCATAGGCAGAGATCCGAGGCACACTGACTGAGTTAAAAGTCCTTTATTGTGGACAGGGACGCCAACGCGTTTCAACCGTGGCGGTCTTCATCAGGGCATTCAAGACCGTCAGGGCATTCAAGACCGCCACGGTCGAAACGCGTTGGCGTCCCTGTCCACAATAAAGGACTTTTAACTCAGTCAGTGTGCCTCGGATCTCTGCCTATGCTCCACAAGTTTTTTAATACGGCGATTTTTTATCTAGTAATATATCAAAAGATCTTTTACAACAAAGATAATGTCATTATTTAATCAACCTGTCAAAAATTGAATACAAATAAAATCAGATTTTCCTCAATAAAACGCTTGATTCTAAATATTCCTGATCTAGAAGTTTTCAGTCACCATATTTCAACCTTTATTTGATTAAGAAATGTATTTAATAAAAACAATAATTTGGTTGCAGCTCAACTAAGTTACACTTTGCAGGATGTAACACATTATGCTTTTTGTTTTGCTTTTGTTGTTCCAACTGCGCTTAGTTCAGGATGTCAAATACATGAAGACATAAGATAAGCTTCCTTCAATTGTTCTATGTATTAATTCAATTGTTATTAAAAAAGTTATTAGTAATTACAGATTTGTACCGAAAGAGGAAATTAGTTTTAAAATATTTGGCTGATTCATGCAGACTTTAAACCTTGTATGCATAATTAAACATCACATGTAGACCCATGTAAAGAGTTCCTAAGGATGTGACTAGAAACACCCAGCGCCACAGCTTTGAGGTCAGGTCAGCCGGCAGTTGAAGGTCTTTTACGCATTACACATTTTATGAGTGTCAGCCCTAAGGTCACTTTATAGCTATACAAGTCTTATATCTGCTGTTAGAGAGTCCTCTGTCTTCTGCTAGGCCTATAAGACACAACAACATCTATCCACAGTATCAAATGTCATTACACAAGAATGAAAGCTACCCATTCAGCATATCAAATTTTATAGTTTGCAACAGAAATACTGTATGAAGTAAGTTATAGCTCTGTTAATGTTGGGTTATTTATGTGTATTTTATGCATTTTAGAAGAAGTGTGAAGGTTGTGAGAGGTTATTGTCTAAGAAATATATAAAAATAAAAGATATTCCTAAACATACACATAATTAATCATGGCACTGTATCTGTATCCGTGACAAATCTGATTAGTTGACACATGGCTACAGGAAAATGACAGCCAAACTATTATTTTTTATCCTAAATGTGTTAAAATCCACTCGAGCAGCCAGGGTCCTGTTGAACTAGCCTTCTCTTGTGTGGTTCCCAGCTGAGGGCAGGAATGTGGACAAGCTGTGCCTTCAGCAGCCTCCCTCTGTCTGAGTCTGAGGCGGCTGCACACGCTTCCTACAGCAGCAGCGTGTTTTCCTTTGCTCAGGAAGTCTTGAAGGAAAAAACGATGTGTCCCACGGGGTTACATAAGAAGTGCTTTTATACACGTGGGTAAAGGGCGAGGAGGGGACGAAACAATCTGCCAGCCAGTGTGGAGCAGCAGACACAAAAGAAATAAAAAAAAACTGGAGAGCATGGCGCGGCTATACGAAGAAGTGGTGTGTCTTCTGATCCACCTGCCAAAATAGCGTCCACACATGCAAATGGTCGCCTATTACACATGTACAAACTGTTACTTACCCCCGAAACGGTGCGTGAAGTCTCCTACAGCTCACTCTGGCTGCTAAATAATACCCAAAACATTGCGTAGTGCGCGAAGTGATCTAGCTGCATTCCCCTTTTGCGCGTTGCTCCTGCTGCGCTTCGTTATGTTATTCCATTATAGAAAGACATGTCGGTCACAAAGAAGTATCGTAGCCACTCGGATGTTTGCGAGGGTGCAGTCGAGTCAGGCTAAACCTCCAGAAAAAGACGTGAGGAGGATGGTAGAGCCAGGACGGGCAGGCACACGGTGGATGCTCCTCTTCTATCGCCTGCACTCTTCTCCAGCGGTTCTGTCCAGTCCAAGTTTATGGCCGCAAATGTTACAAGAAACGCGTAGATAAATCATGATAGTCACCGATGTGGGCTGAAAAGGAAAGGCATCGCAAGTCAAAGAGCCGATGATCCAAAATGCGACGGGGAAATGCTGTTTAAAAGAGGCAGAAAAGCAACACTGTCGCCGGTGTCTCACTTCGAGAAAAATCGGCTCCGATCGTCAAAGTGCGAGACGAAGATCGTGTTTGTAAAGATGAGGGACCTCTCTGGGCATGTATGTAGAACAATGACGCCATAGTTACACACAACAGCCAAAATGTTTTTCTTCTGACACTTTTATTTTATATTAATCGTTCATGGTAGGTTATTTAGTTGTGTGATTTTCTTTTACGTAGGCTTCTTTTATTTATACCAATTAAAGGACATAATGTAAACAAACATAGACAGAATTATATTTTTGTCAGTGCATAGTCGTCTATTATTAATGAACAACTTTGCTTTATGCGTATATTTTTTTTATAATGTACTTACGTTTAGAAGCTGCAGTTCAATCCCGTCGTGTCATTGAGCGTCAGAGTGAGACGTCTGTGGGTTGTTTTCTATCACTCAGTAATTCTCTCCTTCTGCGCTCGCGCCACATGATGGAGCCATTAATCAAAGTGTTCACCAGAGACAGGCGTCTGAGAAGTGAAAATGACTGACAGACAACTTTGATTACACTTTACACACTCCTCAAGAAACCCATCAAGTATTTTAGTGCTTTTGGAAATTAACATCTATTGCATAGGCCTGGGGTTTATTGCGGAAAAACAGTAATGCCTATGATTATATCTGCAACTTTCAATGAGCATGATTGAAAGCACGAGTGAAGACTTAATTTACTAAATTTTGACGTAAAAAAATACATTTGGTGCCTTGTAGGTTCAGAAAGTTACACACATTTAGAATTATAAAAAAAAATTGCCATCTTGCCTTTCTTAAAATGTATTGCCCATAGGTTATGCAAACAGACTTGGAATTGTAATTTGTGTTTTGTTGTAATTTGGCAAATGTATAGAATAGAATAGAATAGAATAGAATAGAATAGAATAGAATAGAATAGAATAGAATAGAACAAAAAAGAATGGCTTTATTGTATACTGAGGTTGAAATTCACCACATAAACAGAAGTAGTAGGCTATAACTAAAAAAAACCAAAAGGCATTATTTTAAACAAATGTATGAATGTATGTGAAATATCATGTGTGAAATCGCTTGTGATCATAGAGTAGCACATTACAGTTGCACTGCATTTCTTGAAACTTTATTTAACCTTAAAGTCTATATGACGGGTTCTCATGATATTCTATTTTTTAACTTAGCTTGGAAGGGAGGACACCTGTGGTAGATATTTCGCACAGTTTACATTTGTGAAGTTGCTGTTTAAAATGTTCTAAAGTGGAATCCCTCTATGTCATCAAAAAGTGACGTATCATTGAAAAAACAAAAATAATTTACACACAACTGACACATTTTTCCGACAGTATAAACAGTCATTCAGCTTCTGCTTCGACCTATGTCATATTTGCTGCCTATGTTCAACCAGGAGGTAACATTATTAATTTGTGAAAACTGTCCAACTGAGGACAAATAGGCAAAATGTTCAGTAAAATCTGAAATACAACTATGTTTGAGTGAAATATGTCATCTAACCTGTCACAAAGACTTTAAAGCAGCAAGTATTTGTGTAAAAAAAGTAACTGTATTGATTTAAATCGTTGTTCATTAAGTTGTGAATATTTGCTTACAATTATGAGTTGTTATTTTAGAGATTTAAAATGACCCCAGGACGAGCTGCTGACGCATGCTGACAATGCGAATCAAATAAACAATAAACTATATAAAAGAAGTACATTATAAAACATCAGCCTAAAAAAACATTTAAAGCCCAAAAGCAATTAGGCTATAAAAGACAAAATTATATTTTTAGCCTTTCATTCTCGCAGTACTGTCATGTGCACTTCCCCTTTTGAGCATCAAATACGCAGGCTTAAAGCAACATTGTGTAACTTTCTGGAGGTGGCACATCACTTTCCATGGAAATAGAAAAATCATATTTCAGAACATTCTCCATGGAGATGGATTGGTTTTATGGCATTCTGTGGGATATTTTAGCCAAAGGAACAACAGCAGAAGTCAGGCTTGTAGAGATGCATAAGTCCTTCTTCTTGTCATGTCGGCGCAGCCTAAAAAGTCATGCTGTGGGGCTTTAAGTTTTGGCTGTTGCCTCATTGATCCATCATTCTATTTCAGACTTTATTTTCCCCAGCTATATTTCAATTCAGCCGTACCTAACTGGAAGTGGGGGGCCCATAAAATGCTATATTTTGGTGCACAAACATCAAAAATACCTATATGATTCGATCACGTAAAGGAAAGGGAAGTTGAGACTTGAATAGAGGTCTGGATAACTTCCCTAATTTAGCATTGAATACAGTTGAATCAGTCTCCCCTTTGACCTTTCACAAAACCTGTGGAGATGTGCCCGGGCGCTGCCTCTGCCCCGTCATGTTTAAGCCCAGCGGCACAGAGGATGGGTCAAATGTAAAGGACACAAAGGACAATAAAGTGTACCGCCTTCATAACGTGGTCACTACTACGGTTTTAGGGTCTTCTCTGGTTTGTTGTTTGTTGTTGAGTAACTCTATAGATTTTAGGTGAAACACAGTCTTTCTTCACCTCAGATGTTGCAGTACTGGGACCACAGATTTCTCCACATGACGCTCGGACATTTCAACAGACACATTCACACAAGAACCGGCTCTGTGCTGCTCGAGGTCTGCCAGGCACAATAACCTCACATCAGTTGGTCATCATAAAGTCAATAGTCTTTTTAAAACAACATCAATTATAAAATCTATCATGATATTTTCAAACTGATGAAGTGATGTGAAAGTGGAGGAAAAAATGGTATTAACATAGTAGAAAACTCATGCATTGTAGAGCTGTAGTCGACTAAATAAATTCTTGTTGAATAAAGAAAGGATGAAAGATTCATTTCCCATATGTTTAATAGTTGTTTCCATCAAAAGCATTGTACATTTATAAGAAACTTTAGTTCAAGTAATGGCACTTTAGATTCAGTTTAGTTGAGTAAATGGGCGTGCTGCAAGCTTTCAAAACTCTTCATGATGCATCCCACCCAAACAATACTGACAACATGTGATAGTAGTAGTAGATAAATACATGTGTGTGAAAACGTAGATTAAACTCTCAGGTCACCTCACTGCATTCTCTCCATACTGCTATTTTCTGTAAAAATCCTTATGATCTCAATTAAGTAATTATTCGACAAAAAAGTTACTGTAGACAGCATGGACAGAGTAATTAACTAAATGACTAAAGATTTAGATCTGATGAATCACAAAAATGTATTTCAGCGCTGGAAAAACTACTATAAACCATAATCATAATTATATAATTGTGATAAACCAGGATCAGATTCAGACAACTTCAGTAAAAACTCACAGGGGCAAATTGTTTGAGCAGTAAATATAAAGCAACGTAATGGAGAACAAAACAACATTCACCGCATTATTCTGAACAAAGAGAAGGACAAAGGTCAACACAGCTGTCAACAAAATCTGCTAACCTACATTACCTTTCTAGAAAATACCAGAAAAGTATTATTATGACTGTTTTTCTCAATGGTGGGAAAAGAAAACAATTAAAACAATGCCATTTCTGTGAGTTTACTTGCACATTTCAAACATTGTTCTATTTAACAACATACATTTGAGTTGTTTCTTTGTTTAACCGTTGTGGCCTTCTTTCTCACATCATTGAGAAGCAAGTGCAGCTTTAACAAACCTCATTATCCAAAGGCTACAGTGCACTTTTTAATTGGTAAACACTTGTAAAGAACATGACTCATTTATGGGCCAAATACTTGTATCAAATAATTCACACAGACACAGAAGACTCAAAAATTAGTTTAGTTGTTGTGGATTTATTGTTGGATGGTGATTTTTTACAACAAGCAAAGCCATATCTGCCCAAATAATTTTTTTTTAAGTTTGTTTCATTAGAACAACTGACTTATCTGTCTCTGCTTTTGTCTGTTGGTGTCTAAACAAGTCCCATGTGTCATAACCAAAGAACTAAAGGATGTTTGAATTGTACAATCACTGAATTTGGTGTGTCCTCCTGGTCTGTCTGCCCTAAACCCCTCCCTGTGATGTCCCCTATCTCTATGTCCTTCCACTGCCATCATAGCCACAGGAAAGCACTGGCAGCCCCCAAAACTACTGATACCATCTTCTGTATGCACCCCATCTCCGTCCTGGTGTGTTGAAATCTCGACCGTCCCACAAAAGGGAAACGCTGGTGAACAACGGTCTCCGGTATGACATCCGCTTCTGTGGCTGCAGCTTATGGTAAATGATGGGGCAGAATCTCCATGGAGAGGATGCAGCGAAGCAAGAATGAAACAAATAATGATTCTTAATGATAGACTGTAGTGTTACATCAAGCCTTTTCCATACCTTCTGGGTTACTTAAAGCACATGTAATCAAATATGTTCTTGTTTTATGTAACAACTGAACATCTTTTAAGAGAGGAGAACAACTTGTGAGGAACGCCATGCCAGTGATTATGCTCCGTAATAAAACTTACACAATCATGATGATAGTTGTACCTGTCTGCACATATGCACATTTTCAGTCAATTATAAAGGCCTGCACTGCCTGTAAACCAAACATGGTTGTGAAATGCAGTTGGGCAACAAAACAACCAAGTCAAATTGTGAAGTTAGATGGTAGATTATTAGGCAATGTCAAGGTGGCATCATTTCAAGTATTAGGGATGGAGAAAATGCATAAATAATGAATACATTGATTTTTTTTTTTTCTTTATGAGAATCAAAATCAAATAAAAAAAAACTTACAAATAAGACATTTATTGGAACTAATAATCTTAGAAGCAAAATATGTCCAGTTGTACACAAATATTATGTTTATATAATTAAAAATTAAACATTCAGTGATTAGCAAATGAGTTTTTTCTGTCATATGTCATTCATTTCAGACTTTAATTAACCAAAATTGTGTTCAATGTATATATCTTTGAGAAAGATTACCATTCTTGTTAAGTACATCCAGAGTAATTTCAATAAAATGTGGCGCTGCATGTTAAAATTAGTTGTAGCATCTATAGCTGGTCAGGTATAGATACAGGACAATCTGAGCAACAAAGCTGTTCAGCTTAGCTTTAGGTGGACAACAGTGGCCAATTCAACTCTAGATTTATAGTTTTAAAAAATTATATCCCAATGATCCACAAATATTGATTCTTATCGTTATTGTTTTTAATTAATTTTTAATCCCACCTTTTGAGTTGAATAATGGCATCACTCTAAAGCTATTGTAATTTTTTTGGTTTGTTAGTTTATTTATATCGAAGAAAATGTTACACAGTTTTTGCCAGGTTTTGTTTCATGAGGATAGGCCTAGTAATGACAGAAATCAACCATAACAGAAGTCCAAATCTGTGAAATTTGACAAATAACCAATTCTACCATAGATTTTCGACTCGTCCTCCAGCTCAGTTTTAAATTTCTTACATGTTGTTATGCCATATTAACGAAGCCTATTACATAATATTCTCAAAAGAAACAGATACATTTGCAAACATTGAACCACAGTTCCTAGAACTTGCTATATTATAAGAAAAATCTCAATTTATACAATATACATTTAGCTACAACCCATCAAATATTATCAGACAATACAATGTTGTAACCCAGCAATGTGCCCCCGATGAAGATCATGAGAAGCCATAATAGATCATAGGTGGAAACACTTTTTAATTACCATCAATAAAGTATCATGTCAGCAACAGTCTTTTAACATCTGATTTCCATTCATTTTGTACCTGCTTTTGTACTTAAGTCCATGTGGGTGCAGCACACTCAGATGGAGGTGTCCCCGGGCCCCTCCTCTGTGCCCTGCATGTGTCGTTGGGACAGGATGTGTTTGAGCGTGTCCAGCTCCTGTGTCAACTGCCCTATCCTCAGCTGCAGTCTCTGATTCTCGTCCTGCAACTGAAGGGCCCTCTGTTGGGTCAGCAGGATCCTCCGACGTGCCTTGTCCCGACTCTTCCGCACCGCGATGTTGTTCCTCTCGCGCCTCAGACGGTACTCGGGACTGTCCTTACTGATGCTCCTCTTGGTCATCGGAGGGCGCAGCGAGGGGTGCAAGAACGGGGAGAAGTCCTGGGGAAAGACAGCAGATTGTTATTGTGTTTTTGTTGTTGTTTTCATATGACATGAAAGTGAGGTACTATTTATCTATTCAGTGGGATAAATAGGTAAATATGTACAGGGGAGGTAAAAGAAAATCCATTCATCCACTTAATTTATAGAGTACATTTTGTAAACAAGACTGTTCTAAAAGTGTTGCACACAGTTTATTCAAGAAAACAAAAATATGACTCAGTTTAGCAACAAGAAAATATACTAAAAATAATAAATACAACCTAAAAATCAATAAAAGACACAGAGGACACACAACTCAAGTGGTAGTACAAGCCAGAGAATGAAAATGGCATAAGATATAATTTCTTTAAACAGATCAAAATGAAAACAAAATGGAGATGAAATTAAATGTTCAATCATCTAAAATACATTTTTTTGTGCGTGTGACAAGGCTAAAAAATAACTTTGATTATTAGATTAGATAGATCAGAATCAAAATTTTCTCCATCTTATTTTTGCTGACATAAAAGTTTGCAAGATTCAAACACATCTTATGCTCAAGGATTTCCATGTTTTGTTTCTTGACCTCAGACACAATTATCTTTTCAGTGGGATGAAAAGATAAATATGGTGTAGTAAAAGAAAAAAAAAACAATAAGTAGAGACAGATTTAATGTTTGAATGAATCTAACTGTGACAAACAAAAAAGAGAACATTTCATGAAATTAATGACATTCTTAAATCAGGTTTTTTGAGAGGATGCAGGCCAATAAAACAATTTTGATTTGGATCTGAGTTTTCCTCATTTTATTCTTGCTTGCATAAAAGTCTACAAGATTCAAATGCATCTTAAAATATATTCAAGGCTTTCAATGTTTTCTTTCCTGACTTCAAACAGAAAAGAAAACAAAAGAGAAACATAAAGCGTTTGACTATTTGGATGTGTGTTTAACTTGATCTGCTGAAGGAAATCCCCGTTTTGTGAATAAATAACTGAACACATTTGCACCCACCTGTTGAGGGCTGTGGAGATGTTCGCTGGCCCCTGTGATGGAGCTGGAGGTGTTACTGAGGCAGGACGTGGTGTAGGGCAGATAGGAAAGTCCCATCATCTGCTCATTTACCCCTCGGTCCTCTGCCCTGAGCCCCTGTGAGTACGACAGCAGGTCCATCTGAGACTGCCCCGACGACGGCCCCTGGTATGAGCTCACCCACTCCTGGATCACAGACGACACCCTGGAATCAGACATCTATGGAACACAAAAAAATCATGAGCCTAATTTTAAATCAAAATTCTCAAACTAACCAGAGAGGAGATGTGAAGAATTTAAGAATGAAATCAGGACATTTTACTTTCTATCTTATTTTTAAAAAGTACTTTTAAATTGATTGTCAGTTATTAAGAAATTATTAGGAATAATTTATTTTAAAAATATATTATCAGAATGACCAAACCTCATTCGATCATTTCACTTTCTAATGAAACATAAACAATATATATATAAAAATAATAATAATAATAGTGGTTATTAGTCCAAGAGATTGTTAAACTTAAGCCATCTCTTTAAAAGTAAAGAGAGAAAATAAAGTAAAGCGTAGAAGACTATACCCCGTTACCACAAAAAAGAAAAAAACTAAACAAAGTACCATAGCCTACAAGAAATCTGTTTCTCTGAATATCTGTAATAAAACTAGTCTTACCATGACTTTAGCAGAGTCCCCAGGTTCTCCTTTGAAAGTGTAAGTGCAAATGGTTCAAAGTGAGACAGTCAGGTGTAAGAAATATACAGAGACACATCCCCCTTAAATGCCTCTCCTCCCATCACTCACTCTCCTCTCAACATCCTGCAAGTTGTGTAATAATCAAATCAGAGAAAATAAAAGGAACAGAGAAAAATACTGTGGACCATATGTAAGCGGCGTTTTTTTATTCAGCAAAAAACACAAATAATTTAAGAAAAGAAAGAAAAATCATTTTGCTAAAAAGATAAGACCTAAAATTTAAATTATATATTTCCATCACGTGCTAATACGTGCCACAAAGTTATTTTTGTCTCAATCCCAATGTTTTGGTAAATATGCACATACTAATTGAATGTATTCAAGCACCAATTATGAAATAAGAAAGAGACCTTTTTCAAGCTGATAACACATCTCGTTTGCTTTTCTTTCTTTCTTTTTTTTTAGCAGGAGCGCATTTGATTGTCGGCTCTACGTCGGCTTCCGTAGAAAGCATTGCCGTCAAAATGGCGGCCTCTGTTGACAACGTGAGTAGAAATTTGTGAGATTTTTAAACATATTTTCTATACATTCGTTGTTTCTATACTTTTCTACGTTGCATTTATGTTGTGTTACTTGCTCTTGAGCGTCTATGATGTTATAATTATGAAGTGATTAACTGTAAAGTATAGACTGTTGTTTTGTCAGCATTTGTACACTTCATTATAAAGATCATATTGACTATGTTTGTAAAATCTTTAATGCCTCTGTTAATGTTACATTTGGTGTATTTTCCAGGACTTGGTAGAAAGTGATCTACCTAAAGCTGTCCAGCTGCTAAACAACCTCACAGAACAGGTAATGAGTTATTAATACATCGCATTCAAGTTTCTAATTGTTTTAATTTTATATTTATTCAAATTAAATCTATCTTTTTGTCTTTAGGTGGTGTCTGTCACAAGTCATGTACGTGATCTCCTAAATAAATTGAAAGATGGTGCTTTTAAGACTTCAAAGGTTTGTTAATGTCATTACATGTGCGTTATGCCTTAGGATAAAGTATCCAAATATAAGTCTCTATAAATTGTCTTTTGAAAGTATTAACAGTCTTTTGTCCTATTTAGGGTCTGTCATTTTTAGACCTTAGATACCACCTTCTTCTATTTTATTTGCAAGATCTCACCCACCTCGTCAGCATCAAGACTGAAGGAGGTCAAATCAAAGAAAGTGAAGCTTTAGAGCGGATTGTTACAGTCAGAACGGTAATAAGATAAGAAGAATAAGAATAACAAAATAAGAGAAAAAAATGAATTAATGGTTTAGTGGTTGATTTGTTGTATTTGTCTTTTTTTATTTTGGTTAGATCTTGGAGAAAATGAGACCACTGGATCACAAACTGAAATACCAGATTGATAAACTGGTGCGCACGGCTGTAACTGGCAGTCTAGGTGAGAATCTAAAAAGGCATTTGTGAGCTATTAGATGTATGCTTGTCTTTAAACCTCAATGTTATACTTTTAGCCGAAAATGATCCTTTGCAACTTCGCCCTAATCCTGGAAATCTTCAAAGCAAGGTAAGCATTGTTCTCATGTTCAAAAATATTGCATAATAATAATTAAACTGTTGTGGAATAGCTGATTTAATGGTACAATGGTAATCCCAGCTAAGTGAATCTGAGTCTGAAGAGGAAGATAAGGAAGCGACGGCTAAAAAAGCTGGCCAACCTACTGCTAAGAAATATGTGCCACCCAAAATCGCCCCAATGCATTATGGTAAGACAATAAACGTAATATGACTTGTTTGCAAAGGAAAATGTTGTTAATAATAAACATGGTTCTGTCAGATGGAGATATCACCGAGGCGGACAAGAAGCAGGCGCAGGTGGAGCGGATGAAGCGTGCGGCTCTGAGGAGTTCAGTGATCCAGGAACTGAGGCAGCAGTACAGCGACGCACCGGAGGAGATCAGGGACCGGCAAGACTTTCAGAGCGAAAAGGAGAGCAGAGATGAGATGCACAGGTATTCTGATAAAATGTTTAAAGATTCATACAATATGTCAGTAGGCTGTTTGGGATTATTACACTTTATGCAGGATGGGACAATAACTGGTAGTAATGGACAAATATTATGCGTTATTTGTATTGTTATTTGCCCTTAAACATGCTCTTGAGTATCTTTACTTTGACATCTCATCTTGTAGATCTAAAAATTAAATGTGTTTTTTTGTTTTTTAACAAAGAACAATATAACTTTATTACTGATTTAGGAGATGTCATATTAACTTAGCTGTGGCTCCATCTACTAGCTGCAGAGGCAATTACATATATTTATATATCCACAATTCTTTGTAATGAAGTAGTCCAGAGATGTGACCCAGTTATAGTGATCATGATTAAACAGAAGAAATGCTCAGAGTGAGTCTGGCGATGATTTAAGGACTCAAAACAGCAGAAGATTCTCGGATAAGTGACGTGATGCATGTCTAAACAATATAAAATATGCATCTGTACTGTCATAATGTGGTATTTTGGTCATGATTATCATACAGTGAAGATTTCATGTTTCATTCCATCTTTATATGCAAGTTTTGTAACATAGTGAATTTCGTAATGATGCAATCTGTGTGAACACGTTTACTTTTGTACACACAGCATGGTTATGTCACTGCTTGATTAATGTTTCACACTTTGTGCTCCAATCGACATAAGTGTGTAGTTTAATTAATTGCAGCACAAGTAAAAGCATTTTGATTTCCTTAAGAAAAGTAGGTTCAGATGGAAAGCTACACTACAAGACAATGTATTGTATGTATTTTCTTTGATTGTTGTGAAATAAAATGATGGAATGCTTTCTCTGTAGGAAAAACTATGAGGAGTCAATGATGGTCCGGCTGCAGGCGTCAAAGAATCAGAAGAATTCCAAAAAGAGGCGTATGATGGGGATGGCAGGACAGCTCAGCGGCATTACTCACTTCAGCGACATCTCAGCGTTAACAGGAGGAGAGCCTGGCCTGGTAAGTGTCTGATACAAAAAGGAAATGGAATAATACTTTAAAGAAGCAGTAGAAGCTCAATCATTTGACACAATACCCAATATACCCAAAGGATGACCATCTCATTCACCCTACCAGCACTGGACTGTGCTTTTATGCCCTTGAGCAAGACATTTTAACCAACCGGCCTGTGTGAAAGTCTAGATTCAACTTCAAACAATGCTCAGAAATGTAGTTTAGCTCCAGATCAGAAGTACAATGAAGGAAGTACTTCTAGATCAAGTATTTACAATAGAAATACATACTATATGATATTTACAATTAGTCTGTAATTATGTTACATGCAAGGAGGAATGTCACAAAGTAAAATTTTGGTGTTACTATTATTTTTTGTGAGAAGAAAAATCAGAATTTTGTAATTATTCAAGATTATAGACCCCACTAAGCAACACTGAAATGAAAAAGATGGGGGGAAATGTCACCAGCTTTATAAAATCAAACGTAATACAGGTTAAAATGTAATGGCTTATTGTACCTATGTACCTAAACATTGCCCATTTGCATTCATTAGTTCTTAAAATGATTTTGTGACCTGAATAATCTCAAGTATCAATTAACCAAATAAGCTTGACATTAGAACCTGCAAAATGCTTCCATGAGCAACTGGGGTGAATAGAATACATATTGACAAAGTTTCAGAGGATTGTATTTTTTTGTTTGCTTTGTTGTTTGCATAAAATTAACATTGGATTAGCACTTGTTATTTCTCAGCTATCTTAAAACTTTTATGTACTTCCACACTTCTATAATTTAGTAACTCATTTTTGGCAGTGTAATTGGCACTAGAGCTACAATACTTTCACACTTGGCTGGCTTGGATATGGTACAGTTTCCTGTCTAAATTTACTGCCAGAAGACTTCCTAATGAGTGCAAGAGTAATGGGTTTGTATTAAAAGGGTGGAAGCTGCTGGAAAGTCATTGAAGCCTGAGGTTTATTTGCTCCTTCGCAACTGTGCCCTGGAAACTTAAACCTTGTTAATGAGGTTTTGCTGTTGCAGGATGGGGACAATGCCAGGCCCAAGAAAAAGAAGAAACTCATGAAGAAGAAAACTAAAAGAAAAGGTGAGAAATTTAGATTAGATTTTGCACTGTAAATTATTCAAAGCGCTCTAAAAACAAATGCATTTTCTTTACAGCATTCAAAAAGCACAGATGAGCCGTTTTGTCCATTGAAGACATCAATTAATTTCTTGCACATTATGAACTGTTTGGAATAAACGTATGTTGATTGATTCTGGATGTTTTACCATTTATTTACCATTAGGTGGCAGTCATGCTACAGGCAGCAGTTAGTTTCCTATTTAGCAAATACCAAGGACATTTGAGGACAAGCATAGTTCACTCCCTCCCATACAACACATCCAATTAATAGTTTCTTAACAAAGCACATTAAAAGTATGATTAGGTTCATTAGGTCTCCTGATATAATTAGTTTCTTATGAACAGACCTGCTTTTATCATACCTTGACAGTTTCGGCCACACTCTAGCCTTCCTCAAAACACCAAGTGACACTTTTGCATGCAGCCAGAAGTTTTTTCATAAGAAACTAGTACATAAATTACATTAAATTATCATTAAGTGTTGTGGTGAATAGGAGTAACTGTTATATTTAAAGGTTTAGCAGTGGCAAACTTTATAGAGCAAGACTAGTAGATTTGACATGTTCCATCTTATAAGTTGCACAATAACCACACAGAGACGCAATCATTTTTACACAATGTCTTTATTTTTTTTTCTAATTACAGACTCATGGGATAAAAATAAAAATGCAAAACATTTTTTCAAACCCACTCCCCCCTTTTTTTTCCTCAATAAAAACAAAAAAAAAAATCTCCACACAAACCCCGCCCCTGACTTTCCCCTCCCTAAAATAACAGCTCCGGCCCACTCTTTAGTTAAATTAATCATTGCCACTGGCTCTGATGCCCTTCCTCAAGACCAGCCGTGACTGCACTGTGCCAAGTCAGAGAAAGGGGGCGCAATAAGGTCCGCACTGTACACCCCAAAAACTCCCTATTCTCTGGTCCTGCTGTCCTGTCTTTCGGTCGCCTGCCTGCTTTTAGCTTCGCTGGCTCTGTGTAAAAAAACAAAAACTCTGAAGTGTAATTTTGGCCTCTGCGGTGCCTGTTTGCGTGTTGAGTGTGCATATGCCTGCCATGTTGTCTTCGATGCGTGTGGAAATTGGAAAAAAAACAAAAATAAATCTAAAAAGAGTCGGTCATCAGCGCTTGCTATTGTAGTAAATCCCCCCCGCGGCTGGCCTGTGGTCGCCCTGACCCCCTCCCCCGCCCCCCCACACGGACAGGATGGGGTGAGTGTGCATAGCGGGGGCAGAGAGTGAGAGGGACGCCGCCGAGACGGTAGGTGGCGCCGATGCCACCTGGGGAGGGGTCGTCAGCCTCCACTGGTCCTGAAACCTGAAACGACAAGAAGTGGTCTAATATACAGAGAGAGGAGGGGGACAGACCGGGACGAAAGGGGGAGACAGGGGAGGGGAGGTGTAGCTCGGGAAAAAATAAAAATAAAAACACCAATGCTTGCCGAAGAGGAGTTGTTGAAGCCATGCAAGACGGGGGGGATGTGATTGAAATGACGACCCACATAGATGGAAGAAAATTAGTAAAAAAAAAAAAAAAGTTGAATACTGACTCTTCATCACAGTCTGGAGAAAAATATTTAAAAAAAGAAAGAAAAAGCAATAAAGATGAGGGGATGACAGAGGCGAGGAGACACAAGGGTTAAAGGGTGAAGGAGGTAATGATAAACTACAACCACAAACTTAAAAACAGCAACCTGCAACTTCCACAGATGTACAGAACATTAAAAACTAAAAATATATGAAGACGGCATCCTTTTTTGTTGCCCCCCTTTTGTTAGTCTCTTTTTCTGTTCTTTTTTTTTTTCTTTTTTTTCTTTTTTTTGGGGTGGCAGTGGAGGTGAGTGGGTGGGCTGTGATGGCGTGAAAGCAGGTGGTCACAGCCAGACCAAAGGAGACACAGCTGCAGCCTGAAGTACCAAAATATTCACACTTTCCCCTGTATTTTATGTTTGTTTTGTTCCCCTTCCGTAATCCCGCCCCGAAAACCAACAAAATAAAAAGAAACTTGCCACCTTGACGTCCCCTCAATGGCCAACGTATACCTTACCAGGGGTGACTGCCGCACCAAAGTGGGCACACGCATGCTCACTCACACCAGTCTCTGTCCAGGAGGTTTTTTTTAAATTTTTTTTCATTTTTTGTCTTTTTTTTCCTCCTCTCCTCTGGGTATTTCTTCTTTTAATGTTGGGCAGGGGGAAAGGGGGTGGGCTTTGTCACTGTGTGTGCTTTTAATGGGAACAGATAGGGGGAGAGATAGTATATATGGGGACAGGGAATGGTGTTTAGTATGGGGAATACCACGCTGTTGTTCGCCCTCGGCCCCTGGAAAAGAGAGAGAGAAAAAGAGGGTGAGTTTTTTTCTGTTTGGTTTAAGAAGACACACCAATTTTCATGGTGTCAGGTTTTTATATGATACTTTAAGTGTGCAAGTGTCGATGTCAATGTGTACCTGAGGCTAAGCAGGCATCTGATTCAGTGCCTTTGATCCTAAAGTGTTGCGAGTGAAGGGAAAAAAGGGCTACAGTAGGATACAAGAAGCTGAAAGAGCAGCTTTGAAGAGGAGGAAATTTTCCAAATATTAAAATCCTGATTGTTGTGTGCGTGTGAGGGGCAGCAAAGGCACTCTCTCCCTCTTTCTCTCTCTCTGTGGGACTCGGCTGCTGAGGTCACTGTGGGGAGAAACTTAAAGAGGACAAACGGCACCACATGTATATCCCCAGCATAGACAGTGCACACAAACACGCACACACACACACTCCAATGACAGGACAATACAGGTCACCAACGACTGCCCACAAGAGCTAAAATCTCCTTCATTCTTGTACGCTTTGAATTATTAAAATATGTGTTGTTTGACAGCTTGATTGAGGCCAAAAAGCTATGTATGTGGTTCATTAATTTTAATTAAAATCACTCTAAAAACGATGCTGAAGATGGTTTTGATCAAGATAATACAATACAACTCCATCAATCCAAGGGTGAATTTCACAAACTAGACTTCCTTCAATTCAGAGCCCATTTCATTTAAATGAAACTTGAATGTAAAAGTGATTTTAATCTAAGGTGTGAAGGCTTATATCGCAATATTTTTGGGGAGTTTCTCAAATTATATATTTAGACTATAATACTGTATGTCAATCAACAGAAATGTGTCAAAACATGTCTTTAAATGCATTCGTTGCGGTTTTATTATCAGACCAAAGTGAAATGTATAAAATCACAAAAGTACAGAAATGTCACCTTATTTGAAAGTTTACAACATAATTTCTGTTTCATATCTGCTGGTGAAGAGTGTATTTATAGTTAGAGACACATAAATTAGATTAAACTTACAATTCTATTCAAAATCATCAGATAACTCACTCCATATCTTCCCCTTTTTGCGGTTGCCCCAAATAAATCCTTTTAATCTAAATAAAATAATTTAGGGTTAGGGTTAGACCCTAATGCAGTAACATTTGTAAGACCACAGCAATTGAATTCCTCAATCTCAAACCAAGAATAGGCAAATTTCCCCATTTCGGAGAATGCGGCTTCGTGCAGGACCCAAGTATGAGCCAAAGAGTACCATAACCTCACCTGGTACTTTCTCAACATAATCTGATCACACAGCCGAGAGTGAAATTATGGATTCTTTAGGTTATTTTAAAATTTGAAATTTTATTGACATAATAAATTTTAGTTATAAAATTGTGTTAAGACTTTTAAAATAATTTTCAAAGACCTTAATTTGACCTAAACTTATTGATGGACTTTTATGACTAAGTTCCCACATACGCCCCATTTTTCCATATCTTCAAAACAACAAGGGTGATTTCATCCAAAATTTGATATATTATTATCCACCTCTATTTGGTTGGCTAAGACACCATTGACCGATTAATTGAATAAACAACTAAAGGATGGATTTCTTCATCTGCGTTTGAAGCCAGTCATTATCATATTTGGAAAGGTCGATGGGAAAATGACTAGTGAGCCGTCACTGTTGAGCTCTATTAGCGTTCAGACTCAGGCCAAATCCCATTTCTCAAAACTTGCCTCCTTAATTCCTTTGCCTTTAGTCCCACCCACAGCAGGCACTCATGAGATCCCCCCCTCTCTGTGAGCAGAGGAACAAACTGAGGAATGAAGGAGTTGACACTTTGAGGAGGCTAGTTTTGTGAAACAGAAACCAAGCACAGAACTCCATATCTCATCTCACACACACACACACACACACATATACACACGCACATAACGCAGCTCAGTGGCAACAAACAGAAAAAGGAGCTGGGACTGAACCAGGCTGCAGACATGAACCCTCGTTTCTGGAGTGACGTCTGAAAAGGAGTGCAATGTAATGGTCATGGACATGCAGGGCTATCAACAAACAACAAAACACTGAAATTATAAAACAACAACACAGTTTAAGATTGCTGCCTTTTGCCCAAACCAACTCGGGACACTGGAGGTCAGAATAGATGTGGGGAGTAACACACTGGCTTTTCTTAACGAGGTTTACTACAAGAACATTACACTGTGCGGTTTGCTACCCATTAGTGTCAGTGATGATACAAACAAATTAGATTTTGATACTACAGAATAGACTTGACTCTCTGTACCAATTTCAATATCACAAGCTACTTTTTTTTTTTTGACAATTTGACACAAAATAATGGTACTGTCCTTATGTTACCATTTGGTCTTACTGGTTCTGAAAAAGCTCAAGACCATTTTAAAAACTCTTCAGTGTAATTTTTTTTTTTTGCATCAATACATATTTAAATGAGCCTAGTTTTAATACCAATTTTAGCATCAATTAGAATCACATTTTTGACAACTCTTCAACCAATGTTAGCAGAATAAAATTAGTGTAAAATGCAATGCAAGAACATAAACACTTAACTTTTTGCACTATTTTAGGGCTGCAACAAGTTAATCGATTAATCGCAACTAATCGATTATAGCAATAATTGTCAACTAATTAAACAATTAAGTAACCGTTAACTCGTCTTTACACAGATTCTAAAACATTGTATGTGCTCAAAGAAGAGGTTTATTACTCAGACGGACCAGGAACGACACACACACAAAATAAAAAACGTCAATTGTGTTTTTGATAAAAATCCTTGTTCATCTATGAATATTCTCCACCAGGATGTCGTCAAGCTCCTTCTTTTCAGCTTTATCTGAGTAAAATTTAGTAGAAGTCAATTCTTTTGCGTGCTAAACAATTACTCGACGGAATAATTGCTGGACTAATCGGTTACAGAAATAATCGTTAGTTGCAGCCCTACACTATTTTATCCATTCTAAAAAAGTTAACGAGATTACTTGATATGTTCCTGGAAAAAAAAAAAAAAAAGTAGTAATTTGACTACTGCTCAAACTAAAGGATGCTCAAGCTGTAGACTACAAATAATTTATGTCAATTTAAGTTTCAGTTGATTATTGTGGAGTGTGGGTCTGTTTTGTTAAGATTCTTGTGCCGTTTTGCCCAATTTCTGTGACAGTACATTTTAGAAGAGGCACGTAACATAGACAAGAGTTAAAGTCGTTTAGCCTGTTACAGTGATGTGCCAATAACGTTATCTGTTAATAGCTGCACTACTTTGTAATCTGAGCCCTGACACTCAACACGCAACATTCTGTGGCCTTGTTGAGGCTGAATTTGTAAAGTGAATTTGGTGCCAGAGGTTTTATGGAGCACAACTTTTGGAAAGCGTTCGTCTTCCCGAGCGGTACGGGGCAAGAGGCATTGATTTGGAGTTTTCTTGGACGTGTTCCGAGACCAGCGAGAACCGTAACAGCTTTAAAACATGAGTCCGTCTCTTCGATTTGGCACTGGTCTGAACTGGTTTATGATGAACTCCTGACCACAGTGACCACACCTCGCTTAAAGTGTTAAATGTGGTTAACCTTTAAGGGTAAATGTACTGCTGCTCTGCTACTTCTGAGTGATTCCGGTCAAAAACATCACAGTAGGAATCTTAACTATAGCCTAAGTGCAACTGGGAGCAATCAATATTCAAAGCACAAATAATACTAATTCTAAATTAGATAAGATAAGATAAGATAAGAGATCCTTTATTTGTCCCACAATGGGGAAATTCCACTGTTGCAACACACAGTTTAGGACAGGAATGAACAGGAATGAAAGATTTAATAACAGCATTTTGTTCAAAGTTCACATTTTAAACATGTCCAGTAGAATTGAGAAAAAGACTTAAATAGACCTTTAAACTGAAGAAAAGAATCACGTTTGTACAGATTTTTAGCAGTTTTTATGCATAATGTTCCTCTTTTGTGGAGGAAATGGTGGCACTTCACAAATTGCAGCCAGGGCAATTTGTCAATTCGCATTTTGTACATTTTCTGTATTGTTCATAATACAACATTGTAGTTTTGTGTGTTCTGTGTAAATGAATGACAACTACTTTATGAATAATTTATTGTTTTATATTATTTTTCTACAAAATGGTCTCTAGCATTTGGAGAGTTTGCCAGACTCCAACTAACACCATTAAAATTTCAATATCATATCCATTACATTAGGGCTGCAACAATAAATCAACTAATTGTGACTAGTAAACTATGAAAAACAATCTTTGATTTTGATAATTGGAATAATTATCTCGACTATACAGTAGGGCTGAACTATATTGGAAATGACTGCGATATGTGATATGGCTATTAAGAGCTGCGATATCGATATTACTGCAATATTTAAATATACTTTTTGACTAAAGCTGAAACTACCTTTTATTTTAGTGGTCACTGGTCAGCAATTATTTCTATTGTAGATTGAGACTTAGAATAAACTAACATTTTTAACTACACATGGTGAAATATTGTGAATGAAGCTTCTAGACAGAATATTTATGAATAACCTGTATAATTGAAGAAAATCATAAATGGTCTATTCCTTTTGACATTTTTCTTCTAATTTAGTTTGAAAAAGCTAGATTTTATTCAGGATTTTCCTTTTTCAATGTTTTCATTTTATAAACCAAACATTTCTATCAGATGAAGACTTTGATAATCGTTATTGCGTCAGCCAATATTGAGATTGACACTTTCGCGATACATTGTGCAGCCCTACTATACAGACTCGCATATGAAAACTTTTTTAACTGAACAGCAGCAGTAATTAAATCAAAATGTCTAGCTTCTAGCCTCCAATCATATTTCAAATTATTTGTTTGATAATATATTTTAAAAGTTTCATTACACAAAAAATTATTGCTGACCAGTTGACTACTAGAATACTGAATTGGTGACAGCCTCAATATTTATATGGTTGTTGAATAATTACAACATCACACCATATTCCATGACGTAACTGCACTAAATGAAACTGATAAAACTAAAACTGCTACTTACGAAATGGTTAGTAATGAGGAGTGGAGCCACTACACTTTAACAGCAGTAACATTTGTAAAAACACTCCCACATTGAGTAATTTCTCTCAGCGCAGATGACCATTATGGTCCCTACAGATGTGGATTTTTACAGTTCACATGTAGATAATAAACAGTAGTTCCTTGTCCAGCAGCCTTCGAGGCTTCTTGGTATGTGCGGGAGTGGCCGGGCGAGTACACAACGTGATTAGAGCGATTCTGACCTTGGAAGTCCAGACACAATCGCACACAAAAGCAGCTAAACCATAAGACATCCTCCCAACAGTGATACAAGTTAAGCCCAGGGTCACGGCAACAGCAAATACAGTTGAGATAAATGCAGAAACTAAGATAATCGTAAATTGCACTCGAGTTTTTCAGACAGCCAATTACTTAGGAAAATATACGGGAAAACAAGCAGAGCATTAAATCTTAAGCAACGCTCCGAAAGTGGGCTCCAGATGCTGATGATCACACGAGATTAAAATCAGGCTTTCTCCGTTTAAAAGGCCAGTGTGTGTCTCAGAAACTGGCATGCTGGGATTTATGGCACCATTGTTCCTTTTACAAAGTCAGACGAAATAAAGAGTGCTCTCCAATCTCTCCACCGCCTTTGTGTCCTCGTCATTGCTGTGTCAGATTAAACACTCAAAACAAGCATTACACAGCAATATCTGTCCAAAAAACTTTTCACAGTTTTAAGCACCAGGAAAGTTTATCTTTGCTTACAGTTTACTGTTAATTGAGGAGACAAGGCCCTAATTTGGTCCTCCAAACTAAAAAATGAAGCTGGGCAATAAATTGGTACAAGAATGTACAATTTAAACTACACAGAAATAGTACTGTATTTAGGTCTGTCACTATAATTACTGTATAGACTCATTGTTCAATATATGAACGCTGAAACAGTTGTTTGGGGGGGATTTTTATTGTGTATTTTTTCTTTGCATTTGTAGGGAAATGTTTTTTGTAGTAAGACCAGATTGAGTCTAAAAACTTAAATGACTCATTATGGACTAAATAACTTCTTGTGTGTTCTATTGTGTTTTCCATTTATTGTCCCTGATTTTTTCTTTACAAGTGTACAAAGTGTTCTCAGAAAAGAGTTTACTCTTTTGTACAGTGGCATCATGTAGTTTATATTTTTGTTTATCGTGATATTTGCAGTAGCAAGAGATCACATTTTAAACCGTGACAGGCCAAACTCTACTGTAAAAAAAGAAAATCTTGAAAATTAGAAGCAAAAAGTGACATTTTACTCCAAAAATGTATAAAATAAAGTAAAAAATAAATAAATATTCCACCACTGCCACCAGTCTGAGCGTGTCCTGTCAACAGTATCATGACCCTGAAGCTGCTGCAACCAACTCTTCAGGCCTTTCGGAAACTATTTACCTCATGACCAACACAATAAAACTGTCATATTCAAGCACTGCCTTTTATGAACGTATGCAAGGTTCTGCTGCAAACAAATAAGTCACATCAACTCTAAGAAATCTAATTCCAATGTTGTTGATCAGATATCTTAATATTATCTGGATCATTTTCTGCATTTGCCCAAACAAATAAGCAGTAAATTATAATTCAGATAAGCACTGTTAAGTTGCTGCTCCCTAGCAGTGCACTGTCATCCACAAAAATAATTAGAAACTACACATTTTCCAGAAGAATTGGATTTTAATTATTTCTAGTTATAGTCAAATTATTATCAGAAACCAAGGGGACATTTGTGACCCTTTCAACTAAACTCATGACTCACACTGAACTCCTGTCAATCCAAATCAACCGAGACGGCCCTCCTGTTGTGGCCTAAACTTCACCACATTCCCCTGTTCTCCTTCTCCCAGCGCGTTGAATAAGAGAGCAGAGTTGACTGTGAGTGTGAATGGTGTGGTCCCGTGCATGCAGGTGGGTGGGGGTGCGGCCCGGGTGGCGAGGGGCTCACCTGAAGGCCCGTCCTCTGCCTCTGGGGGGTGTGTATCCGCTGTAGTATCGAGCGCGGGACGAGAAGCTGCCTCCTCGTGACCTGAACCGAGCCCTGGGGAAGCCGCGGTCTGTGGTGCTGATGCCCGGTCTGTTTGTCCGCTTCGCACCAACCTGAGGACAGCAGGGGAAAACAACTTTAAATGTGATTATAAAAAGGTAGATTCTTCAGCCAACTTTAATCCCATGAATGCAAAAAAAAAAAAACCTTGTCTTTTTTACTTAAATTACTGGTAAAAATTTAGGAATACACTATTGAAAATGTAAGCGTTTTTCAAAAAATGCACCAAATATTGCCTGGTGGACAACACTAGCACTGCAACTAAAGATTAATTTAGTAGTCGACCAGTCAGGAAATTATTTGCATCAACAGATAAGGTAAAAATGAACACTTTAAGATAGAAAGTATTTATGAAAAGTATTATTGATAAAAAATTGCAAATTGTTTATCCCTTGTTTGCTATTTTGATTTAATAATGCTTCTGTCTTTATGATAAAATGTTCATTGTTGTGTGTTTTAGAGTTTATAAAGTCCAGATACAAATGATTAAAAAATTACCGTAAAATTCAGACTATAAGCCGCTACTTTTTTCTCATGATTTCAAGCCTGCACCTTATACAGCGGTGCGGCTAATTTATGTATTTTTCTGGGAAAGGCTTCTAGGGGGCTCTCGAGCAGGAAGCGCAAGAGTTCGACAGACTGGTGAAAAAGATGCGTGGGGGAATACGCTACTTTGACTCATAGACATAAAAATAGTAGACAGACGGTTGTCGCTCCGCCCCATTCATGATAATGCGGCTCAGTCATGGAGAATTCAAAATGGCCGCGGGTTAGCCCCCACCACTCCCCCCCTCGGTGGGGAGGCGGGGAAGGGCAACTTCGGGGCGGCCTTTTGCTGATGTACTGCCGTTGTTGCCTCTAAAGTTACCGCCCAATCGTAGGTGAATGGCTGCGCCCTGACATTTCCGGCGCGTAAAGCCCGCCTTCTTCATTAGATATGCATGAACTTTTAAAAAATCACAGCGGCTAAACCAGCCTGGTTCAAAAAAATTCACCGCCCTCAGCGTTGTCACAGAGCCGTAAGCTAACGTTTGAGACCAAAGCCGTATTTTGAGCCAGGCTCTAAAGTAGGTTTTGAAACGTCTAACTCCCCATTGACTTGCATTGAATAATTCTACTTCCGCAGCAGCCCCTAGCGGTCAGCAGCAGACTGCAAACATGGCAGCCTACAGTCGGCGGCTCAATTTGAGCGCGGTAGCCTCGCACCCTCTGCTTTGACTTTGTTTTAAACAGTCAGTTTGCATCATGTGCACACCATCATCACAGAAAACACACAAAGAAATGCATATGACGCAGCTTTTAAGTTAAAAGCAATTGATCTGGCAGCCAAAGGAGGAAATGGCTGTTGCATGTGAGCTTGTCATCAATGTATCAATGGTGAGACGTCGGAGGCAGCCGAGTGAAGAGCAGACTCAATGCACTGCCGTGTTACAGGTACTGTTTGGAAAAAGGCATGTGTTCAATTAAAACTTTGCGTGTTCCATCCTTCTGTGTAAATGCCTCATGTTACAATGTGGACACCTGCGGCTTAAATATGTACAAAGTTGTTTTTCTTTGTAAATATGGCTGGTGCGGCTTATACTCAGGTGCGCACAATAGTCCACATTTTGCGGTAGTAACAGATCATTTTAAATAGTCGATTTGTCATGATTAATCAAATCCTGCAAGGACCAGGGGAATGTTAAAGATAGAAAAGATCACATTAAAAAACATTATATTAGAATAAATATCTTCTGACCTTTATCTGCCTTCCTCTGAATAGAGACTCGTCCAATGCCATTGCTGTCCTAACAGACTCTTTATCTGCAAATTCAATATACGCAAAACTGGAAAAGAAAAAAGGCAGAATCTTAATTTACAAGAAAATACTTATTGCTGATGAAAGGATTTCTTCAGTTTTGGACACTTACCCCTTGGGATGCCCTGTGTATTTGTCACATAAAATAGTGACTCTGTTGACTGAACCGCAGCCGTGAAAGTGAGCCTCAAGCTCTTCTGCTGTGGCACCATAATCCACCTGAGAACAGACACAGACAGAACATATCCTGTGAACGTTGGGTCATATACCTTTCCATTACTGACCAAGGACTGTTTCACTGTCTATCTTTCTAAGTTTCTATTGGTTAATTCAACAAGTTAGGAAAACCCTATGAGGCAACTGCTGTTGTGATTTTGGATTTTACAAAAATAAATTGAACAGACAAGCAAATGGTTCAGCCGTGGCTTTCCAATTATCAAATGAAGCATTAAAAAAGGTTTGCTGAACCATACTTACGTTCCCAACATAAATCGATCTGCCGTCTGCTTCTATCTTTTCTTCAATGGACATAATGACAGGGCCTACTACACAGAGGAGAAAATGTATTACGAGTCTTGAGTAAACCTTGTGTGAGTGACTCAAATATGCAGTGATCAGAATGACGTACCTGGCGGTGGACTGAGATTCATCTGTTTCTCCACCTCGTTCTGTAGCTCCTTCAGCTTCTCAGCCTCTTCCTCCATCTCTCTCACACGGGCCTTGATCGCCTCCAGCTCCTGAAAAAGTGTTCACAGTAGTTTTGACATCTATGCCATGCTTTGTTAAATATGAATGATTGATTAAAATGCATATGACTTACAAGAGCCATTACACTTTTTCCTTTTTTAAATCTGGTATTTTGTATAAAACCACCCCCCTTTAACCTCCTAGGACCCGAACTATTGTATGACATGCATTTTTAATTTCTCTTTGATTTTTGGGTTGATTGGGACCTAATTAGTGTATAAACAAAGAATTATATTTTTACATGATGTAGTTTTTGAGAAAACTTATGTCCACATATGAGGACATTCGTTTTATGTTTTAATTAATTTTGATAGAACACAATAAAGTCTCAGTTGTGTAATGCTTTGCGAAACTATTTATCTGGTGCCTGAATACAGCAAAATGTTTACCACAATACCACAATTTTGTCCTTTGGAGCAATATAGGTCTTTTGAAGCACTGCTAACAGTTGCAGGAAGACGTACGTCTGTAACAAAGTTCTACATTCTAAAACATTCTAAATTCAACAATTTTTCTTTTTTGCTGTTCTAAACTGTCCAACTATTGGTGAAAGGTTGTGTAACATTTGTGATTTGCCTATAAGCAAAGGAACACCTTGCATGTACACACTGCACTCGAGTTTTACCTGAGCAGCCTGTTGCTCTGCAGCGTGCTGCATTCTTCATGCTGACTACCTCTGGCAAACGTGCTTTTGCCCTACTGCGGGCTAAAACATGGGGCACTGCCTTCACTGGATACCTTTTCCCTTGGACTAAAATGTCTGGGTCATCTTCCTCCTCTGCAAAGTCAGAGTTCTCATTGTCACACTGAGCTAAGAAGCTCATGGCCACTTCCATACAAAATTTAAGGGATTGCATGATGATGATAACCCTCACTGTATGTGGCACACCTTCTATTGGTGTGCCACATACGCCATCTCTACGGTGCAGGAGCCAGCTGTTGGCTAATTTAAAATCCATGAAGTGCATTAGCACTTGCAGTGTCCATTTCTTGGTACGACCACTCATGTGATAATACGAGTCATTCTATCCACAAGGTCAACTCCACCCTTTTTGGAGTTATGTTCATGGACAATACTTGGTCATGATCTTCTGCACTTCTTCAGCAACCCTATTCTTCAACCTGTACCAGTTACATACATCTGCTTCTTCAGCATCTCTTCCATACTTTGGATGGATGTGAAGAACCAATCACAGTAAAAATGTGTGTATTAGGGTGCAGAGTTTGAGACAACACCAAGCTTCCCAAACCCAGATCCTCTGGTTCTTCAACCTGCTCTTGGAGTGCATTTGCACCTTGATATGTCTAAGTCCAGAACAATGCCATCTGCTGTTGCACAAACAAAATTTTCCATGTTGACAGGATTTGTGTTCATTGGCAAGTATCTATATATGTGTGTATGTGTATATATGTATATGTCTGTATGTATGTAAAAATATGTAAAATGTAGTTATAAAACAAGCTTTATCAGTTTGTAATGTAATAAACAATTGTTTTCTTCCCAAATAATCCCAAAATACAATTTGATTGTCACATTTTGTTGTTGACATTTATGCTAAAATATAAGCATTTTAACAAAACTAAATCCTTTTGTCCACATCTGTGGACATCATGTTTAGCGAAATGGGAAATTGTTGTATTCACTAACTTTTGGAAATTTTGATTTCCAAAGTGAACATTGAACACTTCCATACTTATCTGAACAAAAATTAGCCTGGAAATGTGAGTGAATTTTTTACCTTAGCGAGGTTTGTATTTGGAGTTGTCACCTGAACTTTCAGGTGTGTTGGTAGCCATCTTGAATCCAAAAAATAATGTGCTATACTTTTCTGTCACCTGTAAGTGGCAGTATAATGACCTCAGATGTGGACACCAGGCCCTTGTAGAGAAATAAATTGTAATGTGGTCTAGATCACCCAAAATGTGTTGTCCTCATATGTGGACGCCAGGTCGTAGGAGGTTAAAGTAAAACACATAATATGAATTTAAAACAGCTTGTCAATAGAAATAACCCATTGACTTCCTGTTCAAAACTGCAGAACTGAAAGGCCCCGCCTCTTTATAGTGAAATTTCACCGCAAGAAGCAAGAGATTTTGCTTTACCCATTTTTATTGTTGAAAATTTGCTCCGTAATATTTTTTAACCCTACATGAATGCCCTAGAGTTGGAATTTTTTTGAATAATCGCAAACAAGGGCAGAGAGGTGGGCGGAGATGGGGGATAGGTGTAAACACATTTTCTGAGCACTGAAGCCTCAATTGCAGAACAACACAGGATTACTCAAATATGTACAACTACTGAAATGCAAATGAGTAAACTAATGAAGAGGGAACATGGCTTATTAACATGGTTAACATGACAATTTATTTGGAGACACCTTTAAATCTACAAATAGCATTTAAACCACTATTGAGAGAAGAAATATGAGATATTATTAGTGTCCACAAGGATTGCAGGCTCTTGTGTAGCAGTGGTGCACTGCAGCACAGTGGGAGTCTACTCCACAACAGTCTCCGCTGTCACAGGCCCTTAAATGTCATAAAACCAGTCTGTGTGGATATGATCTTCACTACCCTAACACTATGTGCTTTATGCTTTCGATTACACCACTCCTGGTCTACATGTGTGGCATCAAAGACAGAATTGGTGCATTCATCCCAAATATGGCCATGCTGTTCACACATTTTGGCACATGCTCTTCTCCCTCCTCCAGGTCCAGCAAAATACCGATGGATGCAAAGCCAGCCCCTAAAACGCTGCCCCGGGTAATGCTGCTGGTCCAAAAGGTTGCTGTGGACTCACACTGGGAGTAACTCTGCGCCAGTCTGCAGGAAAAACGCATTACTATGAACACCCACTGACCACGAGAAAAGAAACCACGACCAAAACACTACATGTGAACCCGGTCACGTCTCCTCTAATATCAAACATATGCTGTAGAAATTTCGCTACATAAACTAGTAGCTAATGGAGTACGAACGGTCTGCAAAGGTGCGATTGCTGCAGCTCAAGGTGCAGATGAAGCACAACAACAACACATTGATTTGCAGCTGTCGGTGGATGCTGTGGTCATTTGGATGCGATACAAGTCACCGGTGATCAATAACCAGACCCCTGACCGCATTGCTCCGGCTTTGAATGGGCAAACACCTGAGAAATGAGATGCAGCAAAATGACTAAAAGCGCGTTGACACAATCTACAAACAGTATTTACCGTAAGCTGCGACTTGCACGGCGGCTGCTAACGACAAAGGCCTCTCCTGCCCTCACCCCAGTCTGTCTCCAGCATCCCCGTCTCGCATTTTGTGCAATGAGGGTTTTCTTCCCCACTGCCCGTGCTGCTGCCCCTGGCGCAGAGAAACTGGTGCCGCTGTTGCGCCAAAATGGCCGCCAACAACGCGCATGTCACCACCCATTCCTACTGTTTCTGCTGCACTGCGTGATCCACAATGGCGGACGACACCGACATGGCGATAGCAGTTACACACGGCATGTGACCCGCAATTGTTGAAAGAAAACCATGAAACTGCGCCTTTCTCTTGTAAAATAGTGAATTATTAAAATGTTTTGCGTCGCATTCAGTGAGGTTAACTTATTTAAACCGTTTTTTGCTTACCGGGTCTTCAATCGCGGCCTCTCCTTCGTCTAATCCCGGCTCCTCGTCTCCCACACCTGGGTCTTCCAGTTCGGGATGTCCGGGGTCAGAATCCAGCAAGGATTCCTCTGCAAGTCCATTCCCAAACTCTGCCATCGCCCTGGTACGGGGGTCCCGACGTGCCTCGTGGTTAAACCTACACTAGAGGCCCGGCTCACACACAGCGCGGGCGGCGAGGAGGAAACCGCGGAAAACGCTGCTCACCAAACTTAAAACGACCAATAAAATCCCGAGATATACTTCTGCCCGCAATCAAAACGCTCCGTTATGAATGAGAGTCACGGTTCTTCTCCCCGCCGCTCAAAAAGTCTTAAAATAATTGGCGAGTACGTTGTTTTAATAAGTATAACGTGTATAAAAACCCGAGCAGTTGAAAGCGGTTAGGTTTCAACGGTTTAGAAATGGATGGCGGAGGCGGGGCCAAGTAGTACTGCGGGCGTAAAACTCTCGCTCTGATTGGTCAAAAGACAATTCTAGACCTGCCCATGTTCTACGTCGAGTATTTCTATTGGTCATTGAAACAGGACGTTCCGGTTTGTAAAAGGTATGGATTGTTTTAATTGGTACAAACGAAAGTCAATCACAACTATTGCAGCAGATACTTGCTTGGACAAGGTTAAACAAATTAATTACACACGCTGACCTGAGTAGATTATTGAACTGTACCGCTATTTTTATTATATATTACACTATTTTTTTTCTGCAAGCATGATGCATTTTCTTTTGATTATTATTTTTACTCTTCAGTTGCAAATCCCGTAGCACTATGTTATATACGAAAGCATATTTTATTTTACTTTACTCATGAGCTAAAAAAAATATATTAAAACCGTAACCTTTGTTGTGTCCTAGCGTGACCTAGTCCTAGATAACCTTTGTACAACGTACAAATACTATACTGGTTGAATTGGACAAGACTATAACAAGAAAGCTGTGGGTTTTTTTGTTTGTTTAATTTAACTGATTTTATTTTTTTTTCTGTATATCAAAGAAAGTATAATGGAGACCAAACACAAAAGGCAGGTACAAGTGATGAGGAAAAGATAAGCTTAATTATAAATCTAACAAGTCATAACAACACTGCCACTATTGTTCAATATTCAAAGGAATACATACCCTTTTGAGCAGAGGTGGCTTTAAAACCCATTATGGATCAATAATAATGATAGTGAGAAGTAATGCTAATCATATATGTAGTAGTACAGTTATAACAATAGTGATAATCAATGTGACGAAGAAACGCAAAAGTAAAAAGCAGATCTCCATAAAAACTCATTTAAATTGGACAGTGCAACACCATGTTTGTTTGTGTGCGTGTGGGATCCCAGTATTGAGATTCACTCCAGTCCATGCTTCATTCACAAGTTACATTAGGTGTACAAATCATTACTCTCCACAAAAAAGGATACTTCCACCCCAAACAACACCAAGTGAGTGTTAAAGACGCATTCATGTTGAAATGTCTGTAGCTTGTGCAAAACTGTGGACTAGTGCAAGTGTCAAGCTGTGGGACGCCCTGTACAGTTTGCATTTACAAACACCTGTCCTGCTCTCTGTCAACCTTTAAGATTGCTTTTTGGTTTTTGAAAGACAGAAAGCGAAGAAAGGATTACTTTGGAATCAGTTATTTTATATATTTCTTTACAAAAGTTTAGCTTTTAGTTTTGCATTTTGTTAAAACTATCAATAGTAACATTAATATACAACTTAAATGAAGGAAAACATCTTTACTAAGTTATGCATCCTTCAAAACAGCACCTTATTAACTCTCAGTCAACATGTTATAAAAGTTCCCAAATTTGCTTGGTTAATTTGAGCATCGCATAACCCCTTAGGGACACTACAGAGACTCAGCTTTCTCCCCGTCTTTGTGTCCAGATACAGTCAGATCAGGTTTCACAGCACATACAATCCCAGAATTAGTAACTGTTTCAAAACTAAAAACAATGTGGAGGTCAATGGAACAACAATGGAAAACACACCTCAACATGTCTGACGTTTGGCTTTTGACCTGAAAAATACCAATTGGATGAATGTCTGAATAAATATGTACATAAAAGACACGCAAACATGTAAATACAAAATAAAGAAGTTAAACAGTAGAAAGAGGATGACCCAGTGATAGATGTGGCTGAAACTTGCGGTTGAGGACCACCTGGACAGACTATCTGGTGCCGTCTCTTTAAGGCCGTTTTATCCTTTGCACCTTTAAATAGGTGAAGTCCCACCAATGTAGGAGAGCTTCAAAAGGACATAAGTATTTTAAGGGGAGTTCCACAGGATCCAAAATTCATACAAATAAAATCTGTAGACGTAGCCTTTTATCAAACACACAAGTTCAGTTATTTTATCTGACAGATTTGAGATTTTTTCTAAAAAGAGTAAAACTCAAAACAGTACTTCTAAATTTACAAACCCAGAACCACTTCTTTCTTGCACATCAAGCGCATCTCTAAAGCAAGGTTTATTAACCAAAATCATTTTATTCTACATGATTAAGGCATCCACCATGCGTTGTTGCATCTTTCCAGAAAGACACTTGCATCAGAATGCTTAAACATTTCGCAATGTAAAATGTGTTCAAAGTGCGGTATGCCAAGATTATAAACTCGTTTTTGCTATGTGTATTAGGATTGTCATGAAATTTAGGACATTTAAATTGGAGACAACTCAACAGCCCTATTCTTTTCAAAGTACCACTTTTATATCACAAATAGGTAGATAACACCCCAGAAGCAAATGTAAAGTGATAGTCAAAAAAACCATTCTTCTGCCAGTCTGTTCATAGTATACTGAAGCAATATTTGCTCTACAGGTAGGCATAAGAAATTAAATCCACAGGCGCAGACTGCAAGTTAACAAAGTCCTCTGTATTATCCCAAAAGCGTGAGCCCGTTGTAAAATGACCACTTCATCAGAAGAATAATTCTTGCATCAGTCTTGTGTTCAACAGTTCAAGCAGGTCAAAGCTGAACCTTTACAAATTATAGGAAAGGTAATATATAGCCACAGGGTTAGGACCAAAATGTTAGATTATTCTGCTAAGTATTTAGGAGCAGATTTAGGAGCAGTGTTTTGCACTCATCAGGCAGCAGCAGTCAATGCTAAGCAGCCCAGAAATGATCTGGTGAATTTTGATGAAAACAAGTCAGTAAGGGATGAGCGAAGGATTGCAGGTGCAGGGAGAGCGAATGTCAAAAACTAAAATCATATTAGCTTTCGAAGATTAGTGCTCATATTGGCTTAATAAAATCTGAGGAGCCCAAATGGGTCCAAATAGTCAGTGTGCAGACCAATCCTGATCTGAGTCTTTAACAGCTGCTGGTGGCCGTTTTCATTTTTATTTTACCTCGAGAACTACTTCTCATTAACAACAACAACTGTTTGCGCAGGTGCCCCAGACCCAGTGGTGGAGCCACTGTTACTGGTGCCGTTCTTATTGATGAGAGACACTGGCTGCCCAAAGTTTGTGGTTTTTAGAGTGGCCAGGTGGTACTGAGAGAAGACGTGCTCTCTCGCTGCAGCACGAGAATCAAAAGACACGTCACAAACATCGCAACGCCCTGTGAGTAACTCTTTAGCCGACTGTCCGTCTGCTGAGGAAGATGCGGGAACAATGATGGTGAGGTGCACTGGTTTTGGAAGGATGGGACGATTCGCTTTGAGCGCGCTGTACTGGAGATAGCTTCCTGAACTTGTATCCATCTTCTCTCCTGACGGGGTCGTCTAAAAACAGAAGAAGTGGTTCCAAAGTCAGATTGGTCAATAAATTATATTAGGAACTAGTGCCAAATATAACCCATAAGAATGAGCTCCATAAATCAAACTAAATACAGTTACAGGATAAGATAAACCAAAATAAAATTTCACCTACATATAACTAATAACACTACAATGCATAAAAACTCCTGATTACCAGTTACCATGTCAGGATTATGCAAATATAATTATCAGTGTGTAAAATTTGTTAGAAAATTATGTAATGCAATCTTCAAATTTAGGGCCAGTTTGGTTGACAGATCAATGTAAAACTATTGCTTCTGTTGAGTTAATTAAGTGTGATAATCTAAAAGAAGAAGTGGACACTAAACTGTGAAAAAAAAATATATAAAATACCATTTTCTCTTGTTGCAGTTTCCAGCGCTTCTCCTTGGCCCTTGTGTTTTGGAACCAGATCTGCACCACTTTGAGCGGCAGGTTGAGCTCCGAGCCGATGGCCTCACACTCCAGACAGTTCGGGTGAGCGCAGGTTTCATAACAGGACTGCAGGATAGACAGCTGCAGACAGGAAAGGTGAGTGCGTGGTCTACGGCTCGAAGAGTGGGACAAAAAGTTGTTGTCTGTCGGGCTGGATTTAGCCACTACCGGGGTACTGGGGGGGCTGGTCACTTTTGCAGTGTTGGGGGTATTGGGGCTAACTGGAGCAATACTCGGCGTGGGGGGAGGGGCAAGGCAGCGAGACGGCAGGTAAGTTGGAAGGGAGAGCTGTTCTCTGGACAAAGTGTTGATCTTAATGGGAACTTTTGGTGTCCAATAATTGAGTCCGTTTTGCTTCTGTGAGACTGCGGTGGTGGCAGAAGGCCTGTTGTTGATGGGTGTACTGGGCAGCTTGGGCACCATGCGGTTTGTGCTGCCTGGCCCATGAGCCATTTGGTTATCATGGTCTTTTTCCTCATCAGTCACTTCCTCTTCGCTCTCCTCAATCTCTTCCTCCTCCAGCTTTCTCTTCTCAGCTGGCCGTGGTATTACGGGAGCATCTTTAAGTGGCGGTAAGATGACAGGGTTGTTGACTTTGGGGGTAACTTTAACCATTGTAACGTTGCTGGTGGTTTCGGTCTTGGTCTTTGGCGCTGCCGATAGAGGGGACACTGCAGTGGAAGAAAGTACTTCCTTGGGTTTAATTGGGATTGGGATGATTTTCTTCACCATAGTCACTTTGCTCACCTCCTTCACAGGATCTGGATCATTTTTTATCAACGTACGTACAATGGGAGCAGCTGCAATGCCCCCTGTATTGTTGTTAGTGGGGGTTGGTGGCTTCTTTGAAAATATAGGTTTGGCCAAAGGCCAAGTAAATTTGATTAAAGGTTTGCCAACCGCTGCCAGCGTCCCATCGCTGATGAATCGAACCTCACCCTTCCGCTCCCTGGCCCTCATGTTTTGGAACCAAATCTGAACAACTTTCTTTGGCAGTTGGACCCATTCAGAAATTTGCTCAAATTCATGTTTTCCGGGATTTGGGTCTTTAAAATAGCATCCATACAGAATATCAAGTTGTTCAGCTTGGATAATTGTCCTTGAGCGGCGCATATCCCGATATCGTTTTCCTTTCGCCTTTCTGCCTCCATGAGAGTCCTGCTCTCCGCCCTGTTCCCGCTCTTTTTCACGCTCCTTTTCCAACAAAGATGCATTCATTTTCTCTGCAGCCCTCATGAAAATGGCAGACTTTGTCATGTTATTGCAATTGACAAGATTCATACTGCTGTTGGAAGTGGGCACTGCTGATTCAGGCTTAACTTGAACGACCACCAGCCCCTTAGAGGTGGGCCTTAAGCCAAGCCCATCAAGTAACTGCCCTTTCTGCGCCGCAATTTTTTCGGCCAAAGATGTTGCGGAAGATGGCGACTTTGAACTACCTCTTCCCATGCTTAGATCCAGAGCTCCCTCGCTGTCCCCACCGTTGGACATGTAGGGAGACGTCTGGCTTTGGGAGAGTGATTGGGAGAGAAGTGAATTGGAAAAGCGCGTAATGGTTGGAGGATTTGAAAAAACTGGCACTTTGCTTGCATCTCCGACTAAAGAGGGGCTCAACGAGAGGACATACGGGCTGAGGAACTGAGGAGAAAATGAAGCCAGCGACAAGGGCAGAGAGTGGAGAGCTCCAGCAGGGATATTTAATGTTTGAATTTGTGAACTTGGTGGATCGGCTTGAGCCTCCAACTCCAAATCTACATCTGAATCCTGCCTTTCCCTTTTTGCTTCAAATTCATCCTTCTCAAAATCTCCCTTACGTTTTTTAGCTCTCTGACCTGTCCCACCCTCCTCATCTTCGTACTCCTCCTCTGCATCGGACAGAAAAACAGTTGTAGAGCGCAAAACCTTTCCACCTGCTGCCCCTTTATCACTATGCGATTCACGCTGGGCTACCTCTTTAGCAGGACTCTCAACACCCTCCCTAAAAGAACCATTCTGACTTTCCTCATCAGAAACAATGACAGAAGTGTAAACCTCATTTTCGGAGTCTGACGTGAGACAAGAATCCCCACGGCCCTCCTTTCCCCACTGCTTCCGTTTACGCTTTGTCCTGGACAAGTCTAACACCATGTTACCACCTGCCTCCTCATCCTCCCCTTCTGCAATCACAAGTGAGTGCTCCTCCTCATCGTCTGACACTGGGATTTGCCTCGCCAAAGCTTGCAAATGCTCTAAACCTGCTGCTTTTTGTCTCTGTTTGACAAGTCGGGCATGAGTTAACCACCTTCGTACCTCATCCTCAGATAAACCTACCTCTCTGCCTAGCGCCTCGCAGTCCTCACGGGGAGGGCTAGCTGCGTCTGCTTCACTACGGGACTCTAGAAACGCCCACAACACCTCTGTTTGAAATTCGGACAATACCGGTGGATCCCGATACACTGACCTACTTCTGGTTTTGATTAAGGCATTTGTACAAGGGCTGCTTTTAGGGGTGCCAAGTGAACCACAGGGGCTCGTAACTGACTGTGATTTTTGAGGGGTAGAATCAGGGCTAAGCGTGAGGTTTAAATTGACCGGACTCAGGCTGGAGTTGCTGGGCACAGATACAGAAGGCGAGAGGTTGTTATTGCGGAGGCTCTTATCTGCGCCCGCTGGGGAGAGAGTCAGGCTAGCTGCTTTATCACCTTCCAGGTCCAACTGATTAGCTGAGCTGTCTCCATCTGTTGTGCCATCTCTACATGCCTCACCACTGTCTTTAGAATGTTCAACCTTCACTCTGCTTTTTGTGTTAGGACTTTGTGCAAAATCAGTACTGTCCCGTTCCTCTGTTTTAATCTTCTCTGCATCTATACCTTGAGCGCCCTTGAATTGATCTGAAATTTTCTCATCACTTTCGTCTTGTTCTTTTTCACATTTGACGACTTCAAGACCGGGCAGCATGTTTGGAGGAACCCCTGCAGAGGGCCATTGGCTCTGTAAGCTGCTAAATCTTTGGGCTAGAAGAGCTTGCTGGGCTGCGCTGAGGCCTACAAATGGCACGCATTGTGTGAGGAGCGGGCTTTGCTGGTTCTCTGGGAGCTGCTGGGTTTGAGCCTGGAGCCCGTTCAAAATCAAGGGCATGACCATTTGAGGCTGAGGCACAAGCTGAGGCGCAGTGGCACCAGCGGCACCAGCTGCGAACAGAGAGGGCAGGATGGAGTGGGACAGGGTGTTAGGGCTGGATGTTAAAAGGGTGAGGAAGGCAGAGACGGCCTGGGCTGAAGCCACAGGGGACGTGAGGAGGGAAGGGGCAACTTGTGAAGTCTGAATCTGCTCTCCATCTTTTGCAGTGGACACCATCAAACCCGAAGGAGAAGGAGCGGCGGTGACTAACTGACTGTTCCCAGATTTGCTCGCCACTGTTTTGGGGATACTTGTGGTGTTACTAGTAGCCACTGTGCTGTTTGCAACTATTCCTGCATTTCTACTTCGCGTTTGATGCAAGACAGACTTCATGTGGCTCTCGAGAGTGATGGCATGATTGTAGGAGACTCTGCATATCGCACACTGGTATGGTTTGTTTGATACAAATGGCCGTGATAGGGGGGGAACTGGGAGACTTTGTGAATCCGCTTCTCCGCCTGTCTTCATCCTCTGAATGTGGCCTGCAGAGTTATAATGGACACTTAAAGCAGTTTTGTTGGGGAATGCTTCTAGACAGGCATAGCATTTGAAAGGCTTTGTATCATTTTCAGCTGGCACTTTTTTAACATCTGATTTTTCTGCAGCATCTGGGATTTCTGCCTTTACAGATGTAGCTTGCTGTTTGGCTGCTGTAAGATGCGGTCCCTCCTCCTCTGGCACAGGCTGTGATTCTCCTTTGTCCTGATCTATTACTTTTTCCTCTTCCATTTCTTTCTCTCCACCCGTTTCTGTAGAGTTTGAAGTCTCGTTAGGCTGACAAAGGCCTGAACTGAGGTCTTCCTTCAAATCTGAAGATGCAGCATCTGTAAGTGCAGACAGATCTAATTTAACAACATGATTACAACAATTACATTATAATCGATATGCATTGATTTCATGCAGATGCAAAATTAAAATTGTTTGATTTTTTCATAAACAAGAATCTGTTGTTTTAATCTATTTTGTTAATCTTTTAGCAGTATCACACAAGTTTTATAATGTTTTTATTTCACACCAATTTATTTTTTAATTGATTGTAAAAAAAAAACTAAAAAAAAAACATTTTAACTATCAATTAGTCTTGATTAATCTGGATTGAGTCCTTTTTTATTCCCTTTGGAAACAGAAAATAGACCTCATCAGAATCTTGAGGCAAAAAGGAGAAAACATACCTGAAGCGTTTTGAGCACCTGTGGCTTCATGTGCACGAGCTGCTTGTTTTAGACCAGCCTGTTTAAAATAAAATGAAAGCAGACAGTCAACATAAGTCTGTAGTGGCAGTTTTACTAGAGTTCACTTTTAGGCAACAACATTTGGGCGTGACGCATTCAAGTGTGGTTATATTACACATAGCAAGCCTTGCCTTTAATTTGCATCTTGCCCTGAAGGCATAAATTAAAGTTTTTCATAAATACATCACATCTTTGACTAACAAATGTGTAAAAACTTAAAGACATATTACAATAAAACATAACAAAAGTAGGGCAATGCCATTAATTAAACTTTATTATCAAGATTCACTCATTTTCAAATTGTAAATTATATGCTTGGGGCTTTTCAATCTTCAGGTCTTCAGCCAATCCTCTGTCAGCAATTATGTTTGGTACAGACTTTGTGTGTTAAATGACACTGATTAATAGTCTGTCTTGTTCTTGTTATTACATTTGATATAGATAGATATATAGATCTAGATATATATCATTTTTATTACAAAAAAAAACAAAATAAAAAATTCAGGCTATTCTTCAGTGTTATTCTTCTCCTCTTACGATAATACTTTTTTTCATTCAATGTGATGCCAAGTTTTCTGTTAATGTATCAAGATTTTTTTGCCGTTTATAACTCACAATATCCAGCAGCTTCTCAACACACGATGGAAGAACGCTGTGTTGGTCTGTAAGGTGCAAAGATAGGGAGGATCGGTCTGCTTGTCCTTGTTGACACAGGGGGCATAGCCACAAAGCCACCCCATTGGTTTCACTGATCACCGTCTCACCAGACTCCTCCTGACAAATATAAATAGGTGTTAATATTCTGGCATAAGCTATTGATGAGAATATAGACAATTTATGCATGATGATATAAATAGTGTATGCATTAGAACAAAGAAACATTTTGGCCTATCAGACTGAGCAGTGGAAACATGTGCTATGAAAGTTTAGTCCATGTGGCCAATCAGATGAGGCAACAGCTAGGTGTCGTTTTAGCAGCAACTATAAGTTAGGGTGCACAGTGGATAGAAAATGGGAACAACAAAGGCCTCGTGGAGGCTTTGAGACTTCTCAAATCCATTCTGTAACAATACATTTATAGCTGCACCAACTTGCACAGTGGAATTTAGCTGACTAAGCATTTAGTAAATTGACCCAGAGCCATCATGCTGTTACTTTGGATAGGAATTGCACCAGCATCATTATAGGCAACTGGAGGATGTGCGAGGTGTATCGAAAATTGAATATCACAATTATTGTTTTGGAGATAACTGATATTATCGTTTTTCATATTCTCCATAATTAAAAATTACAAATGACCAAGTATAATCTCTCAAACAAGCTTCTAAAGTGATATTTCTGCCCTTTTGGGGTTCATTTAATTCACGTTTTGATCAATGCATACATTTCAGCATACATTTTTAAATATAGATGGGAAAAAAAAAAAAAAAAGATACTGTAATTTGTGTCAATATCCCTAAATGCAACCAATAACATGACAATTTTATTAACATGTTCTTCTTAAATATATTTCAAATGGAAGGCAAACTCCACAGCCCACACAATATCATATCTAAATTGCACAGTTCATTCCTTGACACAAAATCATTGTTCCGTTATGCACAAAACTTTTGGCAAGCTCCCAAAAACATGGACCAGATAGAATTACAAGCTGCAAATGTAAAATGGCAAAGTCATAACAATGAAAAACATCATTAAAAAACAATACATTCATTATTTTAATTGAGATAACAAAATTATACCATCACGGATTGTCCTCTAACAAGTAGATTGAAATGGTTAAACAAACTTTATGGTTGCTTAGACAAAAACAACGCCAGCGCAAGAGAAATGCCTTTACAGCTCCCAGGCTCACTTCCTTGTCACGCCAATTAGCCACTGCTAGCTCGGTTATAAGAGCAGATAATATTTCACCAAGTCCATATCTACAGCATATATCGTTTTTAAAAGCCTCCGTCATATATCCTGTAATTAAAAGCCGAGAAACAGCTATATCAGTCTCTCCGTGCTTTAAGCTGGCTAATTAATGAGCAGTCTAATTAGCTATGCCACACAGAGATGGATCAATTAGCTACTAGCAGGCTAGGCTCGAGCCCCCGGACCGTCGCATTACAGTAGGTACAGGAATGAGCCCCAACTTTAGGTCAAATAACCACACACGGACACACGCTTCTCTCGAGCCGCAAAAGCAGCACTGGTCTCCGTTTTATCTATTCACAGGCTCCAAATGACGACAGTATGATCATTAGATTAATACACAGAAGGAAGGGGCTGAGCTCTTACAGTCGTGTCACTTTGCTAGCTTAGCCTGTTAGCAACAGAGATAATTAACCGAGCTTCAAACTGAGTCCAAGTGTCCAGCCCCCGCTCCCTGAACGGAGTGCTCCAGGTGGAGACTTCACCGCGGAGTTCACGCTGGCACAACACACAAACACTCGCCTTCAATCCGTAAACCTCGGCCTCGATTAGTGTCCTTACCCGTGTGATTGTAGTGTGCCAGTGGGGCTGTAGTGCAGCGCCCGCCGCCTGCTGCTCAACAGCGCAAATTGAGGCCTAGCCCGAGTAAAGCCATTTAATTAATGAACGTGGGCTCCGCTTACAGATGTGTTAGAAAACACTCGCACCCCTCCTCCCTCGCCGTCAAGCAGACCCCCGTTTGACGCTCAAAACCGTGTCGAAAACAGTTTCGCTGCAACACATGTCGATGTAAACTATCATTTAAACAGCTCCGATGCGTAATTGACGATGGAATTAACGCGTAAAAGCTTCTTGAAGCGGAGACGTGCGCGGCGGCCGCCTCCTCGACGATGGGGGTGGCGTTAAGAAGAACAGGCAAAAGACAGGCGAGCAGCAGAAAAGTTTTGGATTTAATGTTGGATTTCTGCAAGGGAACGGGTTGTTAAAGGCTTAGATCCGTCGTTTACTCGATTATCTACCCGTCCCGAGCCACTCTCTGCGCTCAAACCAGCACAATTAAGCGATCGCGATGACGTTTAATTAAGTTCGGAGCAATTAGCTAATGCGTTTTTACCTGCATGGTCGCCGCTCCACACACACTCTTCCTCTGTAGCTCCTCAGAAGTGAAAAGTTTTCTCCCTCCCCTCTCTCTCGCTCTCTCTCTCTCTCTGGCTCTCTCCTGTCTCCCCTCCCTCCCTTCCTAAGCTTCATTCGCCCTCTCTCCTTCCCCTCTTCTCTAGTAAACACACCACAGCTCCCCCCAAGGCTGATTGCTGCTGACATTCAGGAGTCCCTCCTCACTCACTATCAAATAAAATCACTTATGTAACCTCAGCAGATTTAGAGACATCATTACCTAGAGTTACATTCAAGCAGCTTGATATCCACTCCCTGAATGCAACTTGGCATCAATTAGGACCATTGTCACACACTGATTGCTTTATAAAACTCTCTACAATCATGCGATAACTTCCTTTTAAAGCCTCAAATGTTTCTGATTAAACGCTGGGTGTGGCGCATATCGACACTGGGAATGTGGGATAAATATTTATGAAGTAGAGAGGATTAAAACTGCACCATCTGTAGCCCACCCATGCCCCTGTTACTGGGACAGGAAGTGAAGGTCCTCCTCCATGCCCTTATAGGTGTCTCTAATTGTGCCTGAGTAAAATGAACTTGCCTGACGTGTTTGGGACTCCACGGATTGATCTGTCGCCCTCTTTTCGTGCTCGTTTGTTTGGATTAGAGGACGTGGCTCAGTGAGGTGTGTGAGGGGGGCTGTGCGTAAAGCTTTGATGTTTTATTACCCCGCTTTGTGCTGCAGATTGGCAATAGAATGGCCCTATGCGTAACTGCGGCGGGTTACATATTTAATCTGACTCCATGTAATCTGGCAGGTGCAATTAGACTAAAATACTTTGTAGAAACGTTGTTATAAATGAATGACGCTATTCGTTTATGTAATAAGTTTTACTACACATGTGTAAATGTTATCAAAATTTGTTTTATTTTGAACAATGCTGAGTTATTCAAGTGACAGGTTGCACTACTCATTTTACTAAAACACAAGTTTGCAATTGTACTTCCTGATTGTGTCATAACATTGCACAAAGACATTCCATAATATGTTGTGCACTGCACAGACATAGATTAAATTCATTTGTTGAATAATGCGCATCCGAAAATGTGTTTTTTGTAAATTGTGCCAAACGTTTGAATGTCATTCTTGATCTGACTATTGATGTCATAAGTAGGTTTTAGAACTCTGCCCTACTTTCCAACATTTCATAAAAATCATAAACCTGTCACACACACTTTAAAGCAGACATACTTGAAGTATGTTAGTTAAGTTCCTTTAAACTTATGTATCTCCAGGTTACACATCAGATCTGTGGAGAGGCAAACCTGCGACTCATGGTAAGAATGCATGTTTTTAAATGGATTTCTATAGCTATAAAAAGTAAGTAATTAAATAAATTCAAGATAAATTAGTTTTACCAGGTAAAAGAATAACATCTCCATGGAGACAATAACTCCCAACTACAAAGGTTACATAGCGCATCTTTAAGACTAATTTGGCATAGGTCCATACACATCAAAATGTAGCTTATAATTTATTTGTATTATTTACTGCTAATAAAACATTTCATGCATATAGAAGGGCAGGCATACATTTATTTATAATGTTTATTATAGTATTATTGCATTTACACCTTGCCTAGTAAGTAAGTAAATTTGTCAAAATTTTTGTTTTAGATGAGTGTTGAGGTAGAAAGAAAATTCATATGCACAGACGAAACTCTGAAAATACTGGAGAAGACAGCTGGTAAGTCTATTTGTATATACCAAGTTAAATTTTTATCAAAATCATATAATAGTTAGACTATATCTGTTCTCCGATTAGTCAGTGTGATCATGCCATACTCAGATGGGGCAGGACTTAGTATTCATTTAACCCATGACATTTTATAGGCATACAACAGTAAATCACGTTGTAATCGAGATCATAATAGAATCTAGATCATTTTGATCTGTCTTGATTTTTTTTTTTACATGTAACGAAAAGAATTTCCCCTTGGGGATAAATAAAAGTAATTCTGATTCTGATTCTGATTCTGATTTAACACAAAAAGTCATATTTCCTCCTCCAATGTCTGAACTGTTGTCCCAACCAAATATTTTTACTGACAGAATTGGCTGTGGACTTCTCGATTAAAATCACCCGAGCATATCCTTGATGTTTAGACTGAATCTCAATATTTATTACATTTTGATTAATTGCTCAGCCCTAATAGAGACCACTTACGTATACATATCCAACTACAATCTACTATAGGCCTATGTGACCTGCCCCTCATCTCTATTAAACATTACAAGCTTATTTGCCTGTGCCATGTCAGTTTAAAACCCAGTAATTGCCTCTGTTCATTCAACAGTGTGTGTTGGTCAACGGGAGTTTCATGACCAGTACTTTGATACCGCAAACTTTGCCCTCACTTTACGAGACTTTTGGCTGCGTAAACGTAAAGGATGCTGGGAGCTGAAATGCCCGATGAGTAGAGGCCAGTCTAAGGTAGAAACACTGTGCACCCGCTACAGAGAGATTATCAATCTTGCTGAAATTCAACAAAAAGTAAGAGAGGTGCTAAAAGACAGAGGATCCCCAGAACCTGCTAAAAAAGTAAAAAAGCAGAAGACGGATGAAGTTGTGGGCAGTCAAAGCCAAACTGTTACTACTGAGGATGGCTCCAAAATACACGAGGACGAGACCTGGCTGAGCGACTTGAATTTGAAATGCTTTGCAGAGTTCACAACAGTTCGCCGGTCATTCACTTTAAAGGGAGATGGTGTGCAAGTCGATTTGGACCAGGCCGATTTTGGCTACAGTGTCGGGGAGATTGAGGTCCTTGTAGCAGAGGAGAGAGATGTGCAGTCGGCCTTGGAGAAGATTGAAAAGGCAGCTCAAAAACTGGGTAAAATTCACTAAATTGTCCAATCCCCGAGTCTGATATTACGGAGCTTTGAGTTTTTGTAAAGCGTCTGTTCTCTCTTACAGGTTTGACTGGAAATCAGAAAATACCTGGAAAAATGAATGTCTTTCTCCGAAGACACATCCCAGAGCATTATGATGCATTAATGAAGGCGCACATATTGTAAATGAGGAGATATTAGAATAGGTTTTTAAAAATGTATATATGGTTTTATTATGGAGAGTTATAAAATATTGTACTGTATAAACAAAACAGAGTTAATGTGGAATTTTATTGCTGAAAAAAAAAATTCAACTTGTTGCACTCCATAGAGCATTGAACTATATTACAAAGGAGCTCAATTTACTGATGAATTACTTTGAGAATGCTGTAGCCTACACTTACTTGATGGAAATGTCACAGTATCTATTTGCCATTTAGGGGGTGTCGTTTTGGTTCATTAGAGATGTTAATTAACCCTTTTATGCCATGTTTACTGTCTCTCTATTGAAGAGTTTCCCTTTTTCTCATTTGCAATAGAACAACTGGGTCTCTACCACCCATTGACCTCAATGTTGTGTGAGGTGATCAAAACATTTAGCCAATAAATGAAAATGTGAAGAGATTTCCCTTTCCCTTTGTTTTAGAAAAGCGCCCAAACATTTTCATTTAGGAGCAGCATTTAAGGTTTGGACAATCATTGGATTATAAGCTCATCAAGTGAAAATCAATAGAAATGTCCTATAGACCCTTTAACATGCTTTGTCATCGGTATGTTAAAAATCCTGGAACAGAGGCAGCACGGAGTCAAAGTGGAAGTAGACCATAAAACATTTTCAATGATTAACTGACATCTAGTCTAACCGCTAATGATGTTAAGTTTATAACAAAACATAAGCAACATTTATTTTCCAGGGTAGAAATGTAAATTAGTTTCTCTATTACAAAGGGTTGGGGTCAAAATTGTGTTTAAGTTTCATAAAAGTTTAATTGTGGTTAATATATCTTTAAATAACAACAATTCAAAGTATTTGTCCAGTTGAACCTAAAGTGTACGTTATCATCTCCTATTACCTAAACAAATAATAATATCTTCAAACCTAGCTCTGGTATCACATATTTTTGTGATTATCAACCAAACACATCATGATTTGTCATATTTTGTAGAATTTTGTGGTTAATCTCAATTTTCCCATTGAAATCACATTATGTTCTACCTTCCACTTTTGCCTCCGCATGTCATCGTGTGGTGGATATAAACTTGGTGGATGGATGTACTATTTGTGTCACTTATTGTTTGCTTTCTATTAAACAGAATTACTCTTGCTTGAGTAATTTCTTGGAACACTACTTTCTACTTCTACGTGAGTAATATTGCTTTGAAGTAACACGTTTATTGTTTATTATTACGTTTATTGAGTTACATTTTTGGCTCCCTTCTGCACCAGTCATAGTTGTAAGACTTTTAAATGCCACTCAGGCTGTGTTTTGCATGTAAATTATAAACACTACCTTAAAACCAGAAGCTCTGTAGGCCCACTTCAGTTGTATTTTAGTTGAGTACTTATTACTTTGACTCTAGGGTCACCGATCAGACAGTTTGTTGTGACTTGGATTTAATCTGTTTATCTAATCTAACCAGTTTTAACTTTTGTACAACACTTTTAGAGGGTGGACTGAACAGGATCAAACCAAAATATAATTTGAATCTTGACTTTAGAATTATTATCATTATTATTATGTTAAGCCAAAGTTGTCATTCACAACACTTATTTTTAATCATTTGCAAAAAAAATTAAAAAGTGATTAATAGTAGTAAATTCTAAATACTTCTGTACTAAAACGTGAGTAATAATTTGAGCTACTTTACTTTTAATGGAGTAATATTTCTTCAGGAGTATCTGTACAATGAAATGCAGTGCTGTTGACCACCTCAGCTTATAACCTACAATATAATAATGTTTTACTTATTATAATAATAAATGTTGAATTTTAATGTGCGTACCTCTCATCTGATCACGTGACGGTGAAAGGGCAGGCGTAGCTTTTTTCACATTTTTGTAAACAACATGGCGACCTACGGACTGGCCCTGCTAGCGGACTGAACAAATACACCACCGTAAAGAAACAACATCTTCGTCTGGCAATCGCAGTGGATCACATTTCCAACAAGTAAAAAAAATCCAGGACATTTTTCTGTTTGTTGCAGATCGAGGACGAGCTGGACCGAGCAGCTGTCAAGAGCAAGACTGTCCAAAGGTAAGTAACCTTAGCGACGTTAGCTTAGCCTGAGAATAGCTGCACCTCCATAGGTAATAATAATGTGCAAACACTGTGGGCTTGACAGAGGGTAGTGTTCAGTGTTTTGCTAAAATAGACAGTTTGCAGATCATGTTACAGCTTGTGTGGCGTTGACGCACGGTTCACGTAATAATTGTTTAGTGTTCAATTGCTTGGGAGGCAACCTTTCATAATAATTAAATTGTCTCTTGTACGTATTGTGTTTTTTACTTTTGACTGTACTTTGTCTGCCACAAGTAACTCATACGATCTGTAGTGTATGCATCATTGACAATAATTCATCCTTACCCGTGAATCCCGAATTATTGTGCTGTTATTAAATGTTTAAATTACTTCCTGACATCCTTAGTTGAGTCAGAAGAAGCAAAGGATTATGGTTAATTAATTTTACATTAAACTTCTACCATTCCTTGAATTTAAATAGTGCTTGTCTAATACCAGAGGTGTGGATTTGCAAGTTGTGACAAGGACTTGAGTCAGACTGTTATTTAGACTCAAGACTGGACTTGGAATTGAAGGGTACTGACTTGAGATGACCTGATGCTTTTCCTTATAAATAGATTGTAGAGTTTTCCTTTACAACTGGAACAAATCCCTCCCCTTTATTCTATCTGTGACCAAGATATTTTTAAAGAACCTGTCAAAAAAATAATCAACACTGCCAAAAATATTAGCTCTATTCTGTAATTTAGTATAATGACTTGAAACTCAACGCAGAGGACGTGGAATTTACTTGGTCTTGAGTTCAAATACTTGAGACATGTAAATCATAGACCACGACAACAAGTTTTCGAGTTTGATACAGTATAAAAACAATAAGAGTGAAAGTAAACCTATAATATTGCTAGAAATAAATAGCAGAATGAAACACTTATTTAGTAACTAGTCATAGATCTTATTGTGCTACAAAAAAATTATATAAAATATACACACAATAAATATTGTTCCAGTTATTAATTATTGAACTGAACAATAATTTCATACTTTAATCATCAGGACAGCTCTAGCAAATCAAGGACTTGTTCCCACCTGATATATTATCACAATATTGCCAATACAGTTATATCTCTATCCATCGCTTTTCCTCTTATGACATTGATTGTCATGCGATTGTTTTGTATTATTGTGTGTGATTAGGCTCACTCCGGTCTATGGGCTCCCAGTCCAGTTCTGGGATGTCTGGTGGAAGGGGATCCTCCAGTGGCACCCCAGCAGAATCTGAAGGAGAGAACCAGGGCCGTGGGCGCCGCTCGGACCGGCAGCAGGGAGAGAGGCAGTCGTCAGAGGAGGACGTAGACCTCGCTGAAGTGCTGGCGTACTTACTGAGGAGGTAAAACGCAATCCTATACTGTCAGTCAGTACACTCATTTAAAAAAGAGTGAACTTATTTTATTTATCTGGAGGGTGATCGTGCTGGTTGCAGTGTTTTCCTCAACAAATAAATAGTTCATATGCTACTGGTATGTATTGGTAATTATTGTTTAAGTGCAAAACGTCACTCTTTGTTACAGCTTCCTCGTTCTGGTATAAATGTTTTTGTAATGTTGGTGCAGGATGGCAGCCAGGTATGCCACTCACCTCAGTTTACTTGAGGTAGAGAGGCGTGTTAACCTCCACCTGGAGTTTGAACATGGAGTGAAAAAATAAAGCACCAAATTATAAAACCTCTAAATGTATTAAATTATTCTAGACTTTAATTTAAGAGTGAATTACATATTGGCAGCACCATGTGTAGCAGTCTCTTCTCACAGTATGAAGCTCTTGAAATTTACTTCCAGACCGACCAGTGCCTTTCTGTGAGGTGAAACATGCACAATAGGCTAAACCTTTCGGCTAAGCTTTAGGGCCTTTAGGGCCTTTTATTTGGTTTATAGGTTGATGGTGTCTTTAGTCATATTTCTGATTCAGACAATCTTTAGTCGACCAAGAATTATTTTTTTATTGACTATAGTGGACTACAGCACTTAGATGGTCCTGACAGAGCCTAACTCAGCATCTGAAGAAGGGTCGCTGGCATAGAGTACTTCGCATGGTCAGCGGGCTGCGCAGCCATGGATGCACCTAGCTGCTGAAGGCTGAACTGGCGACACGCGTCATTGAGCTCAGCCATTGACTCGCTCGGGCGGAACTGAAGGGCGCGTCAGATGCAGACAACAAATTTCCCTATAGGAATGAAAAAAGTTTACCTTCACCCTAAACTTTATTACAACCTACCAACACTGTTGTGTTCTTAATAGGCCAGGGTGACATTGCATTACATGTTTTAAAGGCCACGGATGTTTCAGTGAGTTTATTTCACAGCAACAGCAGAATAAGTGTTGTAATTAAGGTCACATTATGACAATAACTTGTGCTTCAGTGAAAAGTAAACTCCAAAGTATGTGTGATAAAACAAAATCTTTTCAAAGTCTTCACCTTTAACCTAGAACATTTTGCCATCACTCCTCTCTTACCTAAGATTTAACCCTTTGTTTGTGTGAAACTTTATTCTTAAAGTCACATACGCTGCCTACAATCATTTAGGCTGTTTGTATTTAAGTAGCTATTTAAACCAACTATGAAAATATAATTATGCTTGTAGCTTATTTTAAAAATTAGCATAAAGTCAAGATTAATTTTCTTCAATTGAGTTTTCATTACCATAAAATGATCTTCCCTTTTTGTCAGTATATACTGTTCAGGCTAAATGCAGCATAGCCATGAGGAGAAGTGCTTTAAGCGTTTAATGACATTTGATATTGTATTTAAATTTCATGTCCAACTAAATGCGGATCATTTTAATTTATTTTTTAACTATACGATCATTTACTAGGGAACCGTAACATTTATCAGGTCCTCTATTTGAAATGCAATAGCAGGAACTACAAGAACGAGACTGTTTCAATATTTACAACAGAGAACAGAACATAATTGAAACATTAAATTACATTCAGACATTTCTCTTTGAGGGCGCAGGGGATTTCCACCTCCCAGTCTTTTGATTATGTTCATAGACTGTGTCTATGAACAGATGCTTTGTAAAAGTTCAATTTCTGGCCATGAATAAATTTATCACCATTGACAAGCAGAATAACCACTCAAACTTAACATGAACGCATAAATTTGATGCTGATTTTGCAATAAAGATGCACTGTGTAACTTTTTGGGGAGGGTCCATCACCTGCTTGTCTCCATGGAGATGTTATTGTATTGCCTAGAATGCTCCGCTGCATGTAGTTAAACATACCAGGGCAAGTTACAGGCCAGATCTGTGAAGAATGCATTTTTGAGCAATGAAAACAGCTGTAATTGAATAAATGCAAGATGGATATGTTTAATGCCATATTGTGGAGCATTCCAGGCAAAGCAATAGCCTCTCCATTGAGGCAAGCAGCTGGTGGACCCCCATAAGGATAGTTTCACAGTGAACTAATTGTTGGGAGATGATGATATATTGAAAATTTGATAAAATCGCAATTGTAATTTTGGCGATATACAAAATTAGAAAATAAAGTATTGTCCATAAATAATACTATTGCAAATTACCTAAAAAGAGACAAACATGAAGTGTAATCGCCAAAACAAGGATAAATGTGATATTTCTGTACTTTTGTGGTTAATTTTATAGTCACATTTTTGCATTTAGGCAAATGTTGGCACATCGGCACTGATTAGTGGTAGACAATATATTGAAATCAATATTGTGAATGTTGTTTTGAAGATATGCAAAATTTGAATATTGAGTATATTGTTTATGGTTAAAGAAAATGGTACAAAAGGAGCTGATGAAAAGGAAAAATGAAATATGTATGTTAAAATAAGGGTATAAAGGACATATTTCTTCACATTTGTGATTATTTTGACAGACATTTCATATTTGTCTGAGAATTGAACCTCATCTAATACATTCAAATAGATGTTTTAACACATTTCTGTTGGATTGACATAATATCATCTGACTATTGTCACCTTGGTGTGAGATTATCATTTTCGCCCACCACTACAGTGAACCTTCAAAATAAAGCGATTTCTCACAATATAGACACAATCAAAATGAAAGAGTTGAATCCCTTTCTCTCACTTCACTTAGCATTGAACTACTGCGGAGCCGCCACTGATCCTCCATCTGTTGCTCTGCAGCTGCTCAGAGCCAATATTGTGTGGGTACAATAGCTGATGAACAAAACTAGACCTTTTTATCATTTAAAAAGAGCAATTGATTTCATAATATAACGTGAACATAATGAGCATTGTGATGAGGCTAACACGCCCTCCATTACAGCTTGTTCTTCTTGTTCATAAACCACTATTTATGACTATTTACCTTGTCACTTCTAAAGTTACTGGAAATAATAAAATCACAAAGTTACTCATCACTTCCTACTTATTTTTTCTATTTTTAAGAAGTTTTAGATGTGCTGTTTGATTGAAGACTTTTTGTTCAGTGTTCAGTCTATTCACTTTTGAAATAAATTTCATAGTTCCATGTAACTATTCAGTAGTTAATTTGAAATATTCTTGTTAAATTCAGATTTTATTATGTTTTTATACTTAATACATACAGTAAGCAGAACTGGATGGGTTCGATGGATCACACATTTTGAAGAAATCTGTCAATAGTTTTTATTTCTAGCATTATCGTTACATAATATTAAAATTGATTTATTTTGTAGACCAGGACTGTTCAGCTAAATTTACCTGAGGGCTGTATTTTTCAGGGGGCTGTGGCTTTTTGGGCTGGATACACAACACACCCACTTAATGAGGCGTCGCACAAAATCTCCTCAACACTAGATCTATTTCAATAATGATAGTATGATAGCTGCTATATTAGTTTGTGTGAAAAACAAAATACAAAAAGCTTAACCGATATAGCTCTGCCAAATTGTCAGTCCAGAATTAAACAAAGTCTAAACCAGGACCAAACCAAGTCTAAAGCAGAATTAAAGATGGATTAAACAGAGCCAAACCAGGACTAAACTACTAAACAAGAGAAAATTGGCTTGTTAATTTTTGAAAGATGGGTTGCAGTCCGGATCAGATCGTTTGGAGGACCTGATCTGGCCTGCAGGCTTTTTGTTGAATAGGCCTCTTGTAGACTCTAGTGGACTATAAATGTCACAGTTGTCTAAGGGTTGCAAGAGTCCTCTCTCCTTTAAAGACAGATACGCTTTTGTCTTGTGAGAGAATTGTTGTTGCGGCATCTTTCTTCTCCGTTTATTTTCTTTCTTTTCTATTTACTCTGACCTTGTATGGGCCGTACAGTATTGTGATGTAGTGTGTGCGTTTGCAGGGGCCAGGTGCGGCTGGTCCATGGGAGTGGAGCCACCGGGCTGCAGCTGGTCCAGTCTTACTCCGACTCGGACGAGGACAGTGATGGGGCCTGGGAGGGGCGGCTGGGCGACCGCTACAACCCACCAGGTAAAGGGCTTTTCTATAGGAGCGCCACTAATGACACTAACAAACTATTCTGTTGGGTCAAGGTCAAATGTATTTTTGTATAGAACATTTGCAACAATCAAAGCTGCTGACAGTGCTTTACTGAGAAAACTGGAACAGACAAATAAATGTAGAAAAATTACATAAAAGTAGGCACTTAAGAGAAAAGAGAATGAAAGTGCAACTTAAATGGCATATGACAGCTTACACCGTATTGTTCAATAAAACGTAGTGAAAGTTATTATGTTTAAGATTTTACTAAACAATTAGCCTATCTTTCCTCTAGTTTGACCATTTTGGTGAAATGTATCATTTTACTTCCTGGTTGCTTCCAGTAGAGTTATTTCCATAACTGTTACCTAGCAACCAAAATCCACTTTAAGCGCATATTAATCTGAAGTTTAGGCATGTTTAGCTCTCTAGAAGTAGTTGTTTTACTGCTTATTGCTATACAAATATACTTAACTAATAATTAGCATTCACTGCTCAACTTGTTTGAGATCACAGTGAAGAAACACAAGAATGAGGGAGTGCACTCTAGTGAAAGATAAATGGATAGAGGATTTCCTGGTTTCAATTATACCAGATACAACTGTAATATTGAATTTTAATCAGATATAATTATTTTAAAGCATTCAAGTATAAGAATTAATGAATCAACTAACATAATAAAATTTTGTACTGCTCGCAGTTGACTCTTTTGTCTTAGTAACGCACTTCTGTAGTGAAGTCAATGGTCTTATTCACATTGCGCTACATACTCTATAATAAGATCGGGCAACGCTTGGGTCCTATCGATATCAAGCAGCTAAATTGATTGTGTTTGGTGTCATATTTCCAGTGGACGTCCAGCCTGACACTAATGAAGTGGACCGCAGTGAGATCCGCACTCAGATCCTTTTGGCCACTGCCTCCTTGATGCTGAAAGGACGACACAGTTTCACACACATGCTAGCAGAGGTCAGAAAGCGCCTACTGAAAGCAAATATAAAAAGTTCTTTGCAAAAAAGTAATATATTCAGCAATTAAAGGTGCACTAGGTAGCTGCTCTCCCACATTATCCCACTTCTCTATCGTGCTTATTTTCAATTATGTGTGTTCTTTACTGCTAAAAAAATACAATTAAACCCTGAACATTTACTGATGACTCGTGGCGTCACCTATTTGTCTTCATGTAATGATAGATGAGTTTAATGCCATGCTGCGGTAAATTCCAAAGCAAAAACGTCTCCATGAAGCCAAGCACGTGACAGATCCTCTGTGTAAAAAGTTGCACAGTGCACCTTTCAAGGACACATATGCAAAATGGACCTTCATCAAAAACATACCTGGAGTTGTATTTAGCTTCAGTCACACGTGTTTCATTAATCCTGTTTACAAGGAAAACACATGGTTTTAAGTTTCTCAAATTTGTGACATCATAAGTAGAGGTCTGGAGGTCTTTTAAGTCTTTAAATTGTTGCCAGATTTGTTCTTAGCAGTTTTGCCGTCAAATCATGTTAATTACAACTCCACGTCTATATTAGCATGTCAGGAGCAAGCTAGCTTTTGTTTATTTCCTCTTGGTAATTCACTCTGCTGGCAGTGCATGGAGACACGTGTGGTTGCCAAAGTAAAGGGGCTCAATAACATGTTTAAAAGACAGTAACAATACAAATAATGCATAATATGTGTCATTATAGAAAAGCTTGAATTCTGAATATTATAATTTTTACCATCTCTTGTTTATTAATTTACTAGGCTCAGATTATCTCAAATTAAGTATCTAATGTAGTGCTAAAGTGCGCACATCAACTCATTTCAACTTTAGATATGGTTTTTGCTGTATAGACAAGAAAAACACATCTCTACAGATTCTGTTAAAATGGTGCTAAAGTTTGCTTCGTGACTTGTCCCAAATTCCCAATACAAATAAATCTTGTTTTTTCCAGAGGGAACAAGGCAGATGTAGAGGCTCCAGTTTTTCCCATGGAGAGTGCAGTCGCATTCGTACACAGTAAGTGCTCTGCTTTTCTTACCACACTAACATAATTACATAATTACTGTGCAATAATTAAATATGTATACATTTACAAATTTACAATGGTATTTTGAATTAAAGGGTAATTATTCTGTTCCCTCAACCCCCCACAAAGCCACTTAAAAAAAAAAACATGACTCACAAAACATTACGAATAAAATGAGTCCACACTTCACAATCATGATTCAGTAATAACCCAAATTGTCTGAATTGTTTCCCATAATCCAGAAGCCATAATATTAGTTCTTGGCAATTATGATTAGAAAATGAATCACATTTTTCCTTCATATTTATAGTAGCTTTTGAATCATGAATCACGAAACATGACTAATTAATTATATGTCTACACTTCCTGCACAGGTTACTTTTGACAACACAAAGATAATTGTTTCAAATAATCATGATTCAAAATAACCCAAATTATAGGACTTGTTTTCTAGAATTGAGAAACCATTATTTTAGCGCTAGGGAAAATTTTAACATGGACAACTCTGGAAGACTTTGAACTCTTACCATGCACAGTCAGTGCCTAATTTTTTCTTAAGATGTCTTTTGCCTTCTTTTAATTTGTTTTAATCTCTTGCCCTCCTTCTGCTCGTGTTCTGTGAAAAAAAGAAAACAAATAAAAATGCTTTTCTATATTAAAATGTGTGATTATCAAAGAGGATTGGCTGAAGATCTTACCTAGACCTAAGTTGATCATTGACAATTGGAAATTACTGAGTCTCAATCTTGATTAAAATCTGATTAATTGCACAGCCTAAATAATAATAATATGATAAAATAAGCAATACAATTTAGCATTAGTGACTGACAGCTCAATAATTCTAAAGACAAACCTGCAATGCCCTGAAGACGGTGTTTACAAGGGGACTCATGCTGTTGTCTGTCAAACGATATTGACCCTTATGTTTCCTCTCAGTTTCCTGCCAAACTACGTATCCCACAAGGATACATACCAGCAGAAAGCCTTCTGTGGAGTGTACAGCGAGAATGGCAACATGTTCCTCTCCGCCTGCCAAGGTAAATAAGTGCAGAGCCAACTGGACAACGCAAAGCAAATGAAATGTATCTGAAAATGTGTCTCAACATTATTTCTTATGAGCTGAGGCTGTCACTCAAACGGCAGAAATAGTCTACAGACATTTATTTGAGTAAGGCTGGCTGTGAATTAACTTTCTATGTCCACCGCCAATGATTCTCTTGCTATTGTGCTGTCTTTTGAATATTTACGTAGCAATATAACAATCATTTTTATTTAAAGTCTAACAAGATAGTAGTTGATTAAAACAGTATAAGAAATTGCAAACTCCAAACCATAAATGTTTTGTTGCAACTGTATAAGAAACTGGATAAGAAAACCCTCTTGTAAATGGAGGTTTCACCAGAGACATGTTGCACCTTACGCCGAAGCAAGTTCCTATGTTTGCGAATTTTGATCACCGACAACAATCACTGAGACTTTAACTTTATTAAATGTTACAATAATTGCCAAATAGCAGGGTTCCCCGAGTGAATTTAATGTGTTTTGAATTGAAAGCGGTTGTGAAATTAGGTTAACACAAACGCAACAAACACAAAAAGTTAGTCAAATAAACACAATTAAATCTGATTTAAAAATGTTTGCAACCTGAAATGATCACAAACGACAATTTCAATTAGCTGTGGGGGTCCCGGATCAGTTGCACGGTTATTTTGGGGGTCCTGGATGAAAAGTTTGGGAACCCCTGTCGTACAGTGAGGTTGATACTGCTATCATATGATTTGGATGAAGTTACATTCCTATATTTAAGTTGGCAAAGATTTTATACCAGGTGTCTTTTCTGATGTAGCACTCACTTAAACTATACCTGACATGTGAATGCTTAGATTTAACCCCCATAGGAGTTATATCTATCACGATATCTCTCATTTATTTGTGCACAGATCAGAATATCCGCTTGTACGACACCACCAGGGGGCGCTTTACCCTGCGGCGGACGGTGAAGGCGCGGGACGTGGGGTGGAGCGTTTTGGACGTCTGCTTCAGCCCCGACGCTCAGCACGTGCTCTACTCCAGCTGGTCTGACTACAGTAAGGCTAGGGCAGCACAGATGAGTCTGATGTAGAGGACGATACACGAGACAGAACAGTGGGCCTCATTCTTGACTGTTCGCAACTTCTACTTTAAGAAGATGCTGAGAGAATTTTGCGGCAGAATCAAGACACGTTTTTAAGAGGAAAATTCCTTTCTAAAGGAGTCACGCCAAAATGGACCAATATCCAGCTACGAACACCACATCACTCATTTACATCTGTATTTTACATTAAAATGAATATGCATTTGCTAAGAAATGCCCATTGAAGGTCCATATTGACAGAACATGTGACATTACGAGGAGGAGGAGCCGAGGAAGTGAGGTGGAGTTCCTCTTCAGACAATCGCTGTTTCACAACTTCAGCTGTGATTCAGCTGTGAGGTCCAAAAACATATGAACACACTCAGTGGAAGCATATATAAGTCACCAACTTATTGAAATAAATCATAGCTTTCATTATTTTATATTTCCTGTAAGTCGCAGGTCACAGGACGAGTGCCTCTGGTCATTGGGGCTTATCGGGGGTGTTGAGCCATGTGAGGATTTAAAACAGGCACAGGGAACTGACTGGACTCCAGTTCAGAATTGAACTGAAGAGAAAATTCAGTCCTGATCACTTTCATCCAATATTATACTATTACTGATTTGTTTGTAAGAACATGTCATGAAGGTGGCCCAGTGTTTGTTGCCTAGTGCAGGGTAGGCCTCTTGTAATGATTAACAATCTTTCTACAAATGAAAGATGATGGGAACATTTGATGCAATGTTTATTGTCTCCACCTCTTATTTGCACTTTTTCCTATTTCTGTTGTATTGTGAACATAAAAGAAACATGTTTGCATCGTAGTAGGAGGAACTCATTCAGTCGTACGTCCTCCATGGTGTGAGCTGTAGAGGCAAATGATTAACTTTCATTACTCATTATAGATACTAACTACTAAAGGGTTTCATTGTTCTTTGTCCTAATTGTTTTATTTATAATATGGTTAATTTAGAAATACTTTATTGCGCGCTTCATGCTTTATGGTCATCTTATAGTCAGAATAGGGTTGTCGAAAAAAGTATACTCAGATTGAATCTAGATGATTATTTGAAAAGGTATGGATGTTTGGTCTTGATACACATCAGAACCAGTACAAGACCACATGGTAATATTAAAGAAACTATGACTCTTTTGTGTTGCAAATTTCATTCTATTCTATTGTCTAAAAAACAAAGAAAATTGTTCTTGATTAACATTGTGGCGACAAAACAGGGTATTCAAAATTGCAACTTTTCTTCAGTGTTGAAATCGAGTTTGAAATGTTATTATTGTGACAACTCTAAAGGCTGTTGTTGCGTAAGTATAATTATGGCGTGAGCGAGGGATTGGTGGTGGTCGAAGAGGTCGTTTTGGCACTGATCCTCTGCCATGTTCCTTTCATTCAGCCCCTGTGGCTTCAGTGTGAATGTGTAATGCAATGTAAAACGACTGCGTGTCCAAAAAAAAAAGCAATATTTACGATGGTCTTTTCCCTGCTCTCATGTCTCTTTTGTCTCTCGTCCGCAGTTCATTTGTGCAGTATAGACGGCGACGGTGAAAACCACACTGCCCTGGACCTCAAGTTAGTGTCTCTCCTCATAGTAACTTATAATTACGAACCAGGTAATCTATCATTCCCCACCGTGCAGCCCACCTTTCCCTTCATTACCACGGCGATGAATGATGCTGTCAAAGCCTGTCACCTCACCATCCATTTCCTCTCTGTGTGTGAGCCCATTATGACAACATTAAACCATAGTCATCTAACAAAAGCCTTACTTCAGAGGTTGATGTGTGTCCTAGGGCTGAGCAAGTCACAACTAATCACATTTGTAATTGAATATTATACAAAAGAATTTAGAAAAACTCAAAAAGGAATAAATTGCAAAGCTTTAATGCATCTACAAGACCGTGCAAATCTATGGAGAGGGTCGAAAAAAACTAAAATTGATGTGCATTTTTCTTAAGATGTGGTTCACTGTGACTATAATAAGGAAATGTTTTATATCCTGGTTTAGTTCTTGTGTCGTTCTGATTGAGCTTGGTCATAGTTTAGGAAAGATTTATTCCTAGTCTTTGGTTGACCCAGATTTTGTCCACATTTGGTCAACCCTTTTCTTTGATAATTGGTTGTAGAATCACTGTTGAGTCATGTAAATGGACAAAAACAAACAAGATTAATAGTATTTAAAACAAATATTATGATGTTGTACCAATTAAATACAATCTTGTTCAGCCCTAGTTTTGTATGTCATCATAAACACATAAACAAGGCTGCGCAATAGTTTTTTCCCAATTTATGTCGCACAAAGTATTCAGTTTTTAGGGCAGTCGGCGCCATACGAGATCTATCAAACTGCTTTTCCATGGCTTTTTAGGGACCTGTTATGAGCAGAGACAGTATTTATCTAAGAACAAAATCCCTTAACATTGATTTGATACTGATAAATTGACCAAGTAATGCATGTTTCTTTCAGAGTATATACTGTAAAAGCATGATTAAATGTCTGTAATTTGCCATAATTCTGAGGGCTACAGCCAATTATGTGTCAGTAAAAGTGTGCTGTTTCAAGCAGAGGTCAGACTTTAAATTAATACATTTGACCTTTTTTGTTGAAAATGGCAGTGATTAAAAGTCTATCTTGTTTATGTTCATGGAATTAGTATTGACACATTTGTTTTAAATCTGGAAACGTGATCGATCAATAGGATTATCTTATTCTTGTCATTTCACACAGTTTTAATTCTTGTTATTGTTTAATTAAAGGATTAAATCCCTTTTATTTTCTTATTACACTGTCTCAAAATCAAATATAAACTGACCAAATCAAAGCTAAGGATTAAATTAAGAACATGTTTTTAGTTTTGTGCTGGATATTGAGATTACAGTAGTTTCACGATGTGTTGTGCGGCCCTTGTCAGGTTAATTGACTGATCATGTTGCTTCTGTCATGAACCTGTGTGTGCGCTGTGTGCTTTGTAGTCCAGATGAGAGGCGGTTCTGCGTGTTCTCGCTGGCTGCGTCCACAGATGGCAAAGAAATCCTGGGAGGGTGAGTGGCACAATTCACTTTCATGTTTCAAGGCTCTAAAACTGACACACTGTCCAATCCACAACTGCGCCACCAAGCTCTTGTTTTGTAAATGAGCGTGAATTTTGAATAGAACTCTGCAAGTATCTTAAATATATCAAGTAGAGATTGAGCTGCATTGGAATTTACAACCAAAACCTGAGCTATGTTCTGTACTTGGTGTTTATGAAGCTGCCAAAGGCATTTCCCTATCAATTAGTCTGTCGATTATTTCTTTCAATGAATCAATTAGTCTTTAGTTTGTGAAAGGCGCGTGAATATGATCGGAAATCAGAAATGTCATTAAAAACACACACTTTTACATTTCTAACATAATTTTGGTTTTATTGCTGTCATAAAACATCTTTTCTCTTCTCTCTCTATCTTCTGATCTCTGATCACATGGCAGGCTTTGGAGGCTGTGTATAGTATAGAAAATGATTGCTTGACTCCTAAATTAGTTGATAATTATTTCAATAATTGAACAGTTGCGATGAATCTATTTTTAGCCCTAGTTTTGGGTAATGAAAATTCATTGTGTAAAAGATTGCATGACTTTTGACTAGCTCTCGTTGTCCGATTAAAATAATATTTAGAAAAATGAACAAATGAAACCTAACATTTTAATTGCTACTAATCGGTTAGAGAAATAATTTTCCAACTAATATAGTAATCGAATTATCATTATCCAAAGTTCAAAACCTGCAGGTCCTTTTTGTGTTTTTGTTGCAAAACCTATTTTGTCTGTAAATATACTTATCACTTTAGCTTCAGTTGTAAAAATCTGACATTTACAGACATTTTGCGATCTAAACAGCTATTTGATTAATGGAAAGAATAATCAATCAATTAGTCACTCTCATCAATTAGTAAAATCATCGTTCGGCCTAAATTTTTTATATGAACTGTGTAAATGTTAAGTGAGATGAAATAACTTATAGCAATATTCTTTTCTGATTAGCTTGATTTTAGAACAGACTGTACTTTAGACAATTAATGAATAAATTACATTGATCTAATTAAAACGACTGTCTGTTCTTCCAGTGCCAACGACGGCTGTCTGTACGTTTTCGATCTGGAGCAGAACAAGCGCACGCTGAAGGTCAGTGAACATTTGCAGTTTGATTGTTCTCGTCCTGCTCCGTCCCTCTCGCCCCGTGCGCTTCTGAGGCTCGTCTCACGGTCAAGGTGAGGTGGCTGCGTCTGGACTGTTCTCATTTAAACTCTGTGATGGAGCTGCGGAGAGGACTGTCCTGCCCTGGAGTGGGACGAGGGGGAGACAGAGGGGTGTGTCCAGTGCCCATCCCAAAGCTTCCCTCTGTGTCGCTGACCCTGAGCCATCTGCCTGTGTCCGTTCTTTAACTGCTCCTCCTGCTCCGTTCTCTTAATATTATTTTACATTTTATGCCATCTAGAGTGTTAATGTGTTAAACAGTAACAGCAGCAATTATCAACTAAAATAAAAAATACATTACACTTAATATAAAACAAGTCTGATGAAGAAATTATATGCAAACAATAGCTCAATTCCAAACATATGCCTCTTTAATAAATATAAATCACATAGTAACTGATTTAATTGACAAAAGTTCTTCTGAAAATAACCAAATATGGTTAAGTGCCCATGACAAGTTGAACTACTAATTTTACCAAAACACAGTTAAGATAATTATATTTAAGATTCTGCTAAAGAATTAACGTTTTTATCCGAGTTTTGCCAATTTTTTAGGTTTAAATTTTTACTTCCTGGTTGTTAATCATGACATCAGACGAGGAAATTCTGTCACTGTTACCTAGCAACCATGTTTTACACTGGGCAAAAACTCCTCTAATGTCACAGAAATTATTATTTGACAATTGAGTAATAGCTCAATTGGCAAAATGATTGTTAGTTCACATTCCTAATTTATTTATTCTTTTTCATATTTCTTTCTGTTTTAACAGTAACTACTATAAATTATTGTTACCATCATCCAAAATCCACTTAACTAGGCCAAAGTTAGAGCTGAAATACCCAAATGTTTATGTCATAAATTAGTAAATTCGGTTTTCCCCCAGAAAGCGTACTGTAAAAGCATAAATCAGACTGCTACACACCGTCTTCATGTAACTAGAACACATTTATCTATCGCACCCTTTTAAGAAAGAGCCATATGTGTCGCTTCAAGACGCCATAAACACAAACAAAGTGCCAAAGTGTTTATAATAGCCAGGAACTAGTAAGAGAGATATGAATACTGTACCTACTTCCTCCTTTACTCCAGCTTAACCCTCTCTTTGCACATTATTGCCTGAAATATAATATGTTGACAGACAGTTCATCTCTAATAGTTTGCTTTCACTGTGTGTTTGAGTTTGAGACAGAATGGACTCAGGTGTGATGGGCCTCATTGACAATTGCTTTTTTCTTGTTTTCCTTCGCTGTATCGGATTCACAGCCTTGTGTTGGTCTCAGTTGTTGGAAAATGTTCATTGTTCTGCTTATCGTCCGCACCTTTTGTAGCAGCTAAAATATCACTGTATCATTAGTCCACTTTGAAAGCTATTCATTTTTAACCAGGTATAGTAGGGCTGCAGCTAACAATTATTTTGATATGTCTAGCGATTATTCTTTTGATAAATCGATTAGTTGTTTAGAACGCAAAAGTCATGTGATGAAAAGATTTTCACTAAGTTTAACCCAGATGACGCTGAAGTGAAGCTATTTGAGTTAATTTATGGACAATAACTATTACACGTTTTGTGCATAATTTCATTAAATCACAGTTCAATTTGAATCATAAAACGTATTTTCTCAGCTCATGTCATGTTTTGGAACACATGTATGGATTAGTTAATAATTATTTAATCACTAAATTAGTTTCAAAATCATTTAAATAATCGATTAGTGTCATTTTCTCTTTGTTAAAGAAGACGTATTAAGCTAAATTAACTTTTAGAAATTTTTAACCAAGCTCTAATAATTTGTTTAAGTGCCAATGGTTCCACTTCCTTAAGCCGTTTAAGGCAGTTTTACAATGAACAAAATGTTTACAGAATGTTCTCTGTATGTGATCATTTGTTTGAATACCAGAAACTACTGAATGTCTTCTTTAACAAAAGGTTAACATTTCTCTGTTATTTGGTTTGTGCACTCTGCCCTTGACACAAAGTTTTTTCATGAAGTGATTTTGTAATTGTCTGCATGATGATGCGATTACTCAACAGTAGGATTTGGTTCAACACACATCAATGAACATTAATATTTGAGAGAAGATTGAATTATGAACTCCTAAACTGATACAAGAATCCCATACCATTTTAGAAGTGGATATTTTGGAATATTCTTTTCCAAAAAAAAACACTGCAATTTGATAATTGCACAAAGTTAAATTGCAATTTTGATTTTATTGCAATATTTTCTACAGCCCTACTTAGAAACAAAAGGATTAATACATTGCTTTTTAGGTCAACAAGTCATTTTTATCTCAGTTGTCTATTGTTCCAGTGCAGTACAGTATCCTCATTCATCGGACAGTCACACATGCACATCTGTAGGACAAACTGTTATGACGTTACACGTGATATTAACAGATCACATTGTCTTGTGTCTCAGTGCAGTTATTGTCTTCATTCACACCTGTAATCCTCACACGCGCTCCTGTCGTCTCCACAGATCGACGCTCACGAGGACGACGTGAATGCGGTGGCGTTCGCAGACAGCTCGTCCCAGCTGCTGTTCTCGGGCAGCGACGACGCTCTGTGCAAAGTGTGGGACCGTCGCACTCTTCGGGAGGACAGGCCGCAGCCCGTGGGACATCTGGCCGGGCACAGAGACGGCATCACCTTCATCCACAGCAAGGTGAGGGACAAGAAAGACTTTTTTACACAATGTTTTAGGACTTCAGGTAATTATTAGGCAAATGAGGAAAATATAAGGAAAATCTCTGTACCACTTTATAATACCTACACTTATTAATGCCTTAATAAAGCATGAACAAAGAATTAATTCATAATTGGCAAATAGTTTATTGAGAATGATTCAGACTTAGTAAATACTTAATTAATACCCTAACCCTAACTTCTGACCCTAACAACGTAATTATGTATTTACTAAGCCTGAATCCTACTTAATAAACTTTTGTTCAGTATGAATTAAGCAGAGCTATAATCATTTAGTTGTTTAGTAGTAAGATATGAAGTGAGTTAGCTAAAATGTTGGAGTCTAACATATAAATCCTCTGTTTCCTTGTACTTTTCTGTATAAATTGTTGTTTTAGCATGAACTCCTGTGCAGTTGTGGTCTTTTGACTGCAGTTTTGGTCAAATACATGGAGATACTTTATAGTTTGGGTATATTTTTACCACATTCCCTTTTAGTCGACTAATCGGTCGATCAGGCAGGTCTTTAGTCGACCAAGAATTTCTTAAGTCGACTGCAGCCCTAGAATTAAGTTTTTGTTCATGTTTTGTTAAGGCCCAAAAGACTGTAGGTATTAAAGTGTTACCAAAATATCTACATGGATAGATTTAGACACATTTCGTGTTGTATGTTCACTTCATATATTTGTTACAGATTCGAAAAATGAAACATTGTAGTCTTTAAAGAGTAGTCTGGTGCCGGCTCCTGTTTGTTTCCGTGAAGGTTATGCTTGACCTGGAATGTCCCACAGTATGGCATTCAGCTTAAATTTGAATTTGCATTTATTCTTTTACATTTTATTGCTGAAAAAAAAACTAAATACCTACACTCTTTGAAAAGCCTGTATTTTGTACCTTGTGTCAGCGACACAGTGAGCAGAGTCCTCTCCACAGATCTGACCCGTAACTTGGCCTAGTAATGCCACCTGCTCGTCTCCATAGAGACAGAGAAGATTAATGTCATAGTGTGGAAGATTCTTGGCAAACCAATAACATCTCCCGACCCCCCACCAGAAAAGTTTAATCATGGACCTTTAAATATTTAACCTTAAATAGTGAACTTGATTGTTAGCTCAATTCAAATGTTCAAAGTTTATGGTTATCAAAGGCAACTTTTTAGCGTGCACCTTTTCTTTTTTTCTTTCCTTTCTTTGTAGTGTACTTGTATATCAAATAGCTAAGCAACATTTGCCAAACAGCACTCTTTCAAATTACTCCCATATTAAAAAAGTTGTGTAAAATATTTGCAACAAGCCTCTCGTTTGTTATTTTGTCAAATCCAGATCCAGAATGAAAATTGCACCATTTACAGACTCGCTTCAGTGAGGCACACATTTGTTTTGTTTTTGTTTTAGGGCGATGCACGCTATTTAATCAGCAATTCAAAAGACCAGTCTATCAAGCTCTGGGACGTCCGAAAATTCTCACCCAAAGAGGGTTTGGCTGCGTCTCGTTTGGCTGTGACTCAACAGAACTGGGACTATCGCTGGCAGCAGGTTCCACAGAGAGGTACGCTCACTCTCGGTCCATAAAGTACACAGTTTCAATTACTTTTACTTCAGTTACTTTTTGAATCAGTTGTATTTTTTATTTTATTGCAACATTTGCTTGTTCAATTGGAATTTCTGCTTTGGTAAAATGTGTAAGTTAGTCCACAATATATTTTTACATTAATTCGTTGTAATGTAGTGACTCAATTTGAGTTTGTGGTTTACTTTGTGCAGTTCATTTGTAAAACATTCCTATTGTTTGGAAAAGGGCTGGGTTATATGACGAAAAAAGTAAACACAATTTGTTTTCCTTATATTGATCAATCATGATTTACTATTCTATTTCTATTTTGTCTAATTAAAAACAAATACAAATGTCTTTCAGTGTCATTTCCTTGAACATAAACAATACAGACTTGCCATTTGACCCCCAAAAAATGTGAACATTCTTCTTCAAAAGTCCAAATTCTGCTAGTAAAGACTGTAGACCTCTAGATTAAAAAGGCCAAAGCTCATCATTGACTACAGTATTAGACATTTGTGAATCTCGATTATAATTTGAATATGGATCCTACTTACTTGTGTAACTTTTGTTTTTGTAACTTCCTTTACTTCAGTATCATTTCTGGCATTTTACACAACGTTATTCAGGAAATGCTAAATTTAGGGTGATCGAGAAGAGAAACAGAACTCGTCATAAAAAAGAGCAATAAAGATGTATTTAAAGTAGGGCCATATGACGCAGAGGAGAAAGTTAAATGACCTCATGAGTGATTGGGCCTAAGATAAAGCCAGGCAGGAGCAGAGGAGAGGGGCGAAGTGTCCAGAAGACGCAGCCAGGAGACGAGCAATTAGAAGTTCAAGGTCTAAATTCACATGAGAATCCTATGAGTATATGGGTTATTTTAGGAATTAATAAAAAGATGAACCTCGTCTCCAAAAACTAACATCGGCCTGAAAGCTGATAAACCCATTTGGGGATAAACTCGTAGTACGATCTAGATTTTTCCAGCAGATATCCTATATTTGTTTTGCTGTTGTGGCCGATAACCAATATTTTCCAGCATCAATATTCTATTTTCCATGGCAAGGATCACAAATTGAACTCTTCTTGATTCTTTTATATCCATTTCAAATAAAAAATAAAATCTGTTTCAAAATTGTATTACTGACTTACTTCATTCATTTGTAAACTGAATGAAGCAGGTCGAAACTCAAGATCCTCTTCTATTTAAGTCTGTTTTTTCTATTTCTTTTTTTAAATGATTTTATCTTCATTTTCAAATGGCAAGGCAAGTTTATTTGTAGAGCACAATTCGTACACAGGGCAATTCAAAGTGCTTTACATAACAGGAAAAATTGCATTAAAATCAAAGAACACAAGAAGACATACAGAATCTTAAAAAAAACACTTTAAAAGAGATAGATCTTTCAGTAATATGTACATCAAACAAAACTGCCTTTAGCCTGGATTTAAACAATGCATTTTTAATTTTCCTGTTGTTCTTGTCTCTTGACTTTGCGTTGCAGCACTGGAATTTCCCCATTGAGGGACAGATAATCTAATGGAACATTCAGGGACAACAGGGATTTTAAACTTCTTGATTCTGGCAAGGGTAAAAATGCCCTTGAACGCTGCTCAGCCTCATAATTCCCACTTGTATACGTGGGAATAATGCTCTTAAACTTAAATGCCTTAAAACATTTTCTTTTTTCTTGCTCTCTGTAGCTCTGAAGAGGCACAAGCTGACGGGCGACACTTCTGTGATGACGTATCGCGGACATGGCGTCTTGCACACGCTCATCCGCTGCAGATTCTCCCCCGAGTTCAGCACCGGACAGAGGTTCATCTACTCTGGCTGCTCCACTGGGAAAATCATCAGTGAGTCCATCTGCTTTTTAATATTTTTGTAAGATAACAAACTGTTGTTTCAGCCTCTCGGGTAACTTTTATTTATACCTGCAGATAGAACTGGTTTACAGTTGGAGTTTGCTTACGTGCATAAGTTGTAAACAATAAAAACAATAAATCATAGTTCGTACGAAAAGGCCAGACAGTGCTGATCAAGAAATTACACAAAAAAATCTCAGGGCCCTCAGAAAAAGTTTTAAAACAGCCAATAAACTGAAGAGATTAAGAGCCCAAGACTAAAACATTACAGTTTCAATGAAAAGAATAACAGAAATAAACAATTAAGGTTCAACTTATTTAGCAAACTAATGTATAATTGTATTGATGGATGGGATAATATTTAATGGTAGAACATGTCTTGGCCTGTATACATCCTTTCTACTTATAATTATTGCACCTTTTAATAGTGAAAAAGCGTACCAATTTTGACTCTTACATGTAAAATAATCAAATAAAAGAAGAGTCTGTGCACAGTTTCATTTAAAAAGACTTTTAGCCCCAAACCATGTCAACCCACAGCAGATGCTATCAGAGAAAACGTACCTGCCCTCCAGCTCAGTTAAAAACACATTATAATTGTATTCTCGGTTCTTTGTGTCTTAGTTTATGACGTCCTGACGGGCAGCGTGGTCACCAGACTGTCGGGTCATGACGCCTGTGTGAGAGACGTCAGCTGGCACCCGTTTGAAGACAACATCATCAGCAGCTCTGTGAGTCCTGTTTTCACTGCGCCGCCAAAACTGCTGCCAAATCTGTTAAATGTGCACTGAGTAACATTTCAGTACAGTCTCCACAACATGAGATGTCGAGATACAATTTCACAAGATATTAAAAAAGGGCAACTCAACGAATCCATTAAAACAACATCAAAAAACGGTTTTATTGTGTGATTGGCAGCTAAGGAAAGTAATATGTTTCATTTCATTTAAATTCATGGTTAGTTACAAGTTCCTAATTGTCTAAAAGCACAACTGTTTCACCACTGTGCGTTTTCTACAACAACAAACGCATAACAACACGTCATCGTCTGTTTAACTGGCCAGAGCTCAAAGATTATACATATTGTGGTTTAAAGTGACAAAAATTAGGTTTACAAAGTTTCAGTAGTGTCAGTAATTGTGAATAATCGTTAAAGTTACTATGACATGTTGGACTACACATTTAACTAAAATGCAGTTCAGATAAATATATTTCAAATTCTGCTTTTTACTCCATTTTATCTTTTTTTATTTTATTTGTGGTTGTAAATTATTACATCACACTAGGAAATGACCAAGAAACCATCCTGTACAGTGCACCAAAGCACTTATTTGACAAAGGAAAATACATTTGAACACCTTTATTTTGTTGAATCAGTGCTTAGGGGTCAAAGAGTCAAAAAAGAAGTTCCTTTTGGGTAAATTATCAACTATTAAAACACTGATTAAAATTAGATAGATAATCATAAAAACCTCTCTTACGCACTTTAAATCGTGATATCTCTCCTGACAGTAATCGTAACATAAAAATTTGATATTGTGATGTAGTATGTGTACTTTTACTTGATTTTGGCAGCAGTTCTTGTACTTTTTTAGCCATGTAACAGTTCTTTTACTTGAACACAATTGTCAGTTTTCTTTCCATCACTGGTGGTTTGATTATACTCGATTACAGATGGAACTGTGCTGAGAAAGTCCTTGTATTGTCTCTCTGGGTAGTTTATCTGCAGCATGTATTTGCATTTCATCCAGTTGTAATCATTCAAGATTCCAGTATAAAGCGCTCATTGTTTGGTCGTGTTTCCAGTGGGACGGAGCGGTGCGGATGTGGGAGCACAGACAGACACATCCCCTGGACGAGGAGCGAGAGAGGGGGCCAACTAAAACCCTGGTGTAGGAGAAACCGCGCGACAGCTGAATAACGACGTCGCCGGAAAAGACATCCTCTCGACAGACTGGAGCTATCCCCAAGAAGGAGCTCATTCAAAATAGAGGAGTGACTTAAAACATTCACTTAATCGCTGGATATTAATGATTACAAATCTAGTGTGGTTGCATTTCTTAAGTGCGCATGGGGCACAGGGACTTTCTTTTGTGTTGTGATGAAAATGATCAAAGATATTTTACACTTAAGTGCTAAAGCTAAGAGCTGTAGGCATGGCACTTACTTAATCTGCTGTTTATGTCATGTAGTTAAACAGAAAGCAGTGTCTGATTGCTGGAAGAGAGCAAAGATGGAACTTCTGTATATAATTGTATAGTATTTTAATGATAAGTGCATTCAATGAGTGCATTTAGGAATCTGTCCATGTGCTAATTTGGCATTAACTTTGACTTTCGGGTGCAGTTTAAGCTCCTTTCCTGATCAAAGATGCTATATAGGTCTTGATCTTCTGCCTCTTCTCCCCAAGCGTGCCCATATTAACAGAACATCCCGCCGATCCTGGGTCAGTGGATGCAATAATACGAGCCTGAGTCAGTTTAAAAGGAAATATGTTCGTCAATGTCTACTTAAAATATATTTGTTGTACAGCTGGAATCATTTCTTGGAAAAAAAAATATGGGGAAATATTGTAAGTGAATGAAAATGTATACATGTTAAGCAGTTTTCAGGTAAATACACCACAAAAGCACAATTTACAAAAACAAATAAAACATTTCAAATCTGCATACATGAGTTTTAATGTTGGGGGGAATCATATTACTTTGTTACAGCATTGTCCCACATTGTTTGTGTTATAAATTCAATATTATAGCCACATTGTACAACATGTTTGATAAAGATTTGTAAAACAGTCATTTTAATCGATTATTAATACATTTTATTGTAATATGATTTTTGAGCTTGTGTGACACAAATATTCAGAAAGAAATATTCAGATTTGCATTTGTCATTCGTTTGCGCTCACTTTTCACTATTTGACTGTTTAAAAAAAGGAATATTTCTTTTATATTTTTGGGGATTATGGTGCAGTTTCTTTGCAAATTAAACTGGCCAACAAATGTCCAACTTTGATGTTGATTTGTATTTTGGGACAAAGAAAAGTATTAAATCCATGTTCTGCCATTTAGAGAATAGTCTTGAGTAAGTTCTGCTAATAATACCACATTGTAAGGCAGTGTAGGACAAACAGAAGACTAGTTGTGCCAGGAAGCACAATGTCACTCTGAGGTCGTCGTATTGATAGCGTTGCAGTGGCAGTCTAAACTTAGATTCCTTCGCATGTCTGCACTTAATCTCAAATTGAAAATGCCAATAGGACAGAAGTCGTGGTCCTCCTGGCCGGGTTTAGGGGCCTCAAACCTAAAAACTACATTTGCCTCGTCTGAAGAAAACCAGGAGACTAACTAGAGGTCTGCACTTTGGAAATAAAAGTCTTGCAGCTGTTGGTTGAGCCAAATCCAGACTGGCAACAGTTTATAACTCAAATTAGTGTTGGCTTCGACAGCTGAGGCTAATAATGGAGGGACTAAAGAGGAGCTGGAGAATAAGACACTTAATTGATTATATTACCAAGGCTTATAACAGGGCTTTGCATTGTATACATTTAATTAGATTGATTATATTTAACCAATACTAATGTACGGCTCATTCTGTAGCCTATTTGTACAAATGTTTTAGTGAGAAATCCAAAAGGCTGTGTGAAAATAGATGTAGTAGTGTATTTTTTATGCATTTTATTTATTTAATTGGTGGGGTAAACAGCAAAATTATTCATACTGAAGTGTAGACTATTAAAAAAAGGTTTAAAAGTGAACTATGTAACTTTTATGGTGGAGGATCTGACACCTACTTGTTTCCACATGTTTTTGATTTTCCAGTAATGTTTCACTGTATGTCATAAAATTAACTTATCTTGCATTTATTCAATTATAGGTGTAAAAAAAAAATGCTTTGAAAAACTTCCAGCTTTCTTACTGTGAGTTTAGAGACCTGAGCTGTAACTTGGCTTGTCTGTCTCCTGGAGATTTAAAAGTCCAATGCCATATTGTGGCACTTTTTTTTTTGGCAAAACAATATATCCTTTTAGTTTTCCAAAATGTCTTTACCATTGTGCAATAGGACCATTGCCTTGTCATTGACCTTCATACTGTTTCTTATATATTTTATAATTTCTTTTTTGTGTGCTCACAGCCTTTCTTAGAAATAAGCCACATTCAGTAAAGCAGATGACCCTTTTAAACTTGTGAACAATCTAAAATATTAATCATGCTGTAATCATGTGCTATTATTATTAGATCAGGCAGTTGTTTAGCCCTCTGTAGTGCCATTGGATCACATTTAAGACTTGTGTAATTGTATTGAGGATAATGGATAGAATTACAACAGCAGAAGCAGCAGCAGCCTGTCTGTGTGTTGTAGAGGGGGAGGGCCAAAAGGGGCAGGGGTATATTTTTAAAAGCCATGTGGTATCTGCCCGCCTGACAAAGATAAAGGAGAAATGTTTCCAGAGTAGCCAACAAAAGTCACACAACAAGAAGCGGACGACAAGACAAAATAAACATGAATCTAAAAATGTTAAACTTTGAGGTTAGTCTGGAGAAGTTACAGAAAACTTCAAAAGAAGTTATTTTGCCGGTGAGATTTATTGTTAATGTTTTGAGCACAGTTTTGGATTTTGTAACAAGTTTACTGGCCAGGGTGTTGGGGAGCTTCCTGGTCCATCATCACTTCCACCTGCTCCTGTCCGGGATTGTCCTGTTTGGTCCACTGCTCAGTCTCTGGGTCTCAAAGTACAACATCTTTGCCAACAGTAACCACTACCTCTACAGGTGAGCGCTGTAACTGTTCAATGATCCTTGGAATATTTGCTGGACTTTGTCTTTCTACTGCTGTAATTCCTTGAAATGTTTTGTAGATGTAATGCCTCATTCATTCAGGAGTCTATTGTAACAAAGTATTCAAAGGTAGTCAAATGAAAAAGGTGATCGTCTTGATCCTATTTTTACTGACAAATCCATCCTTTCCTAATGTTTTGATTTACTTGTCCCTTAGTTAGGAGGAAAACAATTGGGGGTTTCTTTATAATTTCAGAAACTTTAACACTCCCACCCGGTCCCGGTCGTGGAACACTGGACCAGCTCTATACTCTCCATCGGGTGCTCGAGGGTTCATGGGAGTTTGCTCAACCAGTCCACATGTGCTTTGTGGATCTGGAGAAGGCATTCGACCGTGTGCCCCGGGGCGCCTTGTGGGGGGTGCTCGGGGAGTATGGGGTCCGGGGCCCTTTGTTAAGGGCTGTCCGGTCCCTGTACGACCGGAGCAGGAGCTGTGTTTGCATTGCCGGCAGTAAGTCAGACCTGTTCCCAGTGCATGTTGGACTCCGCCAGGGCTGCCCTTTGTCACCAGTTCTGTTCATCATTTTTATGGACAGAATTTCTAGGCGCAGTCAGGGCGTGGAGGGCGTCCGGTTTGGGAACCACAGGATCTCATCTCTGCTGTTTGCAGATGATGTCGTCCTGATGGCTTCCTCAAACCAGGACCTACAGCATGCACTGGGACGGTTTGCAGCCGAGTGTGAAGCGGCTGGGATGAAGATCAGCACCTCCAAATCCGAGGCCATGGTTCTCGACCGGAAAAAGGTGGCTTGCCCTCTCCGGGTGGGTGGGGAGTCCTTGCCTCAAGTGGAGGAGTTTAAGTATCTCGGGGTCTTGTTCACGAGTGAGGGAAGGATGGAGCGTGAGATTGACAGGCGGATCGGTGCAGCGTCTGCAGTGATGCGGGCGCTGTATCGGACGTAAAGCGTGAAGAGAGAGTTGAGTCGAAAGACAAAGCTCTCGATTTACCGGTCAGTCTACGTTCCTACCCTCACCTATGGTCATGAGCTTTGGGTAATGACCGAAAGGACAAGATCGCGGATACAAGTGGTCGAAATGAGCTTCCTCCGCCGGGTGGCTGGGCGCTCCCTTAGAGATAGGGTGAGGAGCTCAGTCACACGGGAGGAGCTCGGAGTAGAGCCGCTGCTCCTCCACGTCGAGAGGAGCCAGCTGAGGTGGCTCGGGCATCTGTTCAGGATGCCTCCTGGACGCCTCCCTAGGGAGGTGTTCTGGGCGTGTCCCACCGGGAGGCGGCCCCGGGGTAGACCCAGAACACGCTGGAGGGACTATGTCTCTCGGCTGGCCTGGGAACGCCTTGGGATCCCACCGGAAGAGCTGGAGGAAGTGTGCGTGGACAGGGAAGTCTGGGCCTCCCTGCTTAGACTGCTGCCCCCGCGACCCGGCCCCGGATAAGCGGAAGAAAATGGATGGATGGATGGATAACACTCCCACCTTGTACAATGTCAAAACAATCTTTTCTTTAAACATCATTAGATCTATACTGAGACCATAGATATTTTCCTGGAGAAAAAAGCTGATGGCGAGTCGCCATCTGCTTGGCTCATGGATATATATATATATATATATATATATATATATATAACTGCCTGATCTAATATATATATATATATATATATATATATATATATATATATATATATATATATATATATATATGAAGTAATATTCCACATTATGTCATTAAACACATCTCTGTCCACACAGTCAAGCATGTTGCCTTGCTAGAGTGAATTGAAAACAATGCAACATGCGTTATTTGAAACAATTCAAGCAATAATATCTCCAGGATGTCAAGGAGGTGGCCTATGTGTATCCCTCAAAAGTTTCAAAGTGTCCTTTAAAATGGCAACGTAATAACTTTTTAGCCAAAAAAAAAAATTGGTTTATTGCTCTGAAAAACCTAGAAGAACATGCGTCCTTACTGTGAGTAAGCTTGCATCTCCACAAACCTGACTTGTACTTGGCCTGGAGAAGCCTCCTCCTGTTTGTTTTCATAGAAATGTTCTTCCTTTAATAATAATATTATATAATATTCCAGAGTATGGGATAAAACATATCTATTTCCATGGAGAATGTTACGAAGTATGGTTTTAACTTTCTATTTCCATGGAAACATGCTGATGATGTAGCAATTCCAGAAAGTTACACACAGTTGTTTTAATTAACATTAGACAAATACTTTGTCCCTAAGTGTACAATTAAAAGTAAATGTATTTTCCTTGTTTTATTCACATCACAATGGACTTTGTTCAACAGGAAGTTTCTGCGCTCAGCCTGGGGTTGGACCTGCATCTTGACAGGTTCATTCATCCTGGTCCTGTCCCTCTCGGCCCGGCGCTCTCTGTCCCTCAGCCTGCGGCACTTGTCCCGTCTGCTGCTCGTGGGGGTGCTCTGGTGGGGTTTCAGACGCCTCCTCGCCGTTTTGGAGGATGCCACTGGGACATGCTATGAACCAATGCCCCAAGAAGGAGACGTGTCCAGCTCCTCAAACCAGCCTTTACTTCTGCTGCACGAGGACCAGACCAAAGCCTCCTGCCTCAAAGCGAACATGCAGTGGAGAGGGTATGAAGTGTCCCAGGACGTGCTCATCCTCTGTCTGTGCTCTCTCCTTATACTTGAGGAGATAAGTGTTTTTAAGGCCCACGTAGCGCCTACAAAACCCCTGCAGAAGACTCCCGGTGCCCCATTACGCTTCATCTTCCTTCTGTGTACACTGCTTCTTGTCATATGGATGTTTCTACTGCTTTGCTTGCTCGCATACTTTCCCAAGTTCCCGGCCCAGCAACTAGGGGGCGCTCTGGGGTACCTAACTTGGAGAGGACTGTATCAGGGATGGTTCAGGCTGAAGGGGGGCAGGTTTTGTCCCGGGATGCCTGGAGAGGGGCTGCAAACTGACGATGATAAACACGCATAAAACAGTAGATTGTTCTTGACTGTTTGTCTGTTGTAGATGTGACGATTAAAGGTTTTTGTGACGGCAAAAACAGGTTATTTTAAGGTGCACGGTGTAACTTTTCTGGTGGACGGTTGTCTCCATGGAAATGTTAACACACACTATACTATGGACTATTTCAGGCAAAATAATTACATCTTTAAAGAGACAAGCAAGTGGCATCCTTTACCAGAAAAGTTACGCAGCGCACCTTTAACGATTTATAATTTAACGATTGCCTCAAAGTAATTACATATTCAAATGTATAACTGCTCTGTTTACACTAATATAACAACACTGAACATTAGTTTTTATTTTTGGCTACAATATTGCACATTTAACTATTATGGCTTGTTATAGTTGCTGTAATTTGACTTTTCTTCCAAATCACATTAACATATTTTGTATTCCAATTATGAATGACACTGTACAATAATGAAACATACTGTATGTTTTATTTTTGTCAAATGAACCCAAAAAAATGCACTCAACATGATCAAAACATGTCTTCTTTGTTTGGTAGAGTGACTATAATGTTAAAAGTTAAATCTGTGTCTAAACACCAGTGTAATGGTCGTTATGGAAACATGAGCAGTAAATGTGCTGGTGAGTTTAGTAGATGGGAGCTTTGCCGTCGCCTTTTGGTTTCTTGATCTTGATGTAGTTTTTGGTGATAATGTCAAACAGCACAGCCTGAGGAGAGAGAAGATTAAAAACTTAAAAACATTGAAATTAATGAATAATACTGAGAAATAAAAGTCACACAAAAATACAGTGCCCAAATCTAGTCATGAACCCCTTTTAGGTCAGGGAAAAGAGCATATATGAACCACAAAATACTTCAATCTAACACAAAATGTACTAAAACAAACAGATAATTTCTTTAATTGAGTGATATTCTTACTGGTGAATTCACACTTTGTTCTTTTTGTTCCTAAATTGGGACAGTTTTTGACCTGATATGTTCTAGACCTTGTTTTGTCCTGATCTAGTCTAGGTTTAGTTTCGAGTTAAGTCCTGGTTTGGTCCCAATTTTGATGCAGTGAATGTGCAAGTGTGAACGCAACCCAGTCTGTATCTTAAAATAGTGTGCAATTTCTTGGTTCACAGCTGACATTTCCTAAAACTGTCTTGTTAAAATGAATTAATTAAAAAAAAATAAAAAATAAAAATGTCTTAAAAAAATCTAGACAATCAAATGTGAAAATTTCAAAAAAATAATGTGTTGTATTTTCAAAGTAACTTCAGTAATAACAATTTTTCACCCTCACTACTGTTTATTCTTGTGCTACAGACAGACAATCCAGAGGTGGTAATAAATAAATCAAGCGTGATATATAGAGATATTACAGTGTTAAATGGCATCTACTGTCACTAATTGTCATGGCTCGTTCATTAACAGCATCACAACATGACAACAGGGACAAACGGTGATTAACGAGCAAAATATAGGGCACTAATCCATTTAACACGAGCAAAGCAATTAGTCTAATTACTTTCCTATTAGTGAGAAATGGATTTCATTCATCTGCGGCGACAAGGTACAGACATGTTTTAAACGTGACAAGAAACACTGATAGACATAAACAGCCAGGAGGGCTTTTTACACAAGAGTTTAAGATAATATTATGAAAATTAATGCATTTCTTACATAAATGTTGCGTATCTCCAGGACAATGAGGCGGAGTTCACAATACAGAAACTGGTCAAGCTGATGCACCAATTGCCTGTAGTCACCCTGAATGAATGAATGACATCATTTAAAATACACACTTATATTTAAAGAAACAGATGGCATACACATACAGCTATAACAATGAGACATTTATGTTAATCTACTGTTGATTAAATGTGCAATAATAATTAAAAAAAACTGGATTAACCTACCACATGAGGGCTTTTGGAAGCCTTGACCACAGCATCACCTCTTTCATTGGAATATCTAACCAATCAAAAATGCAAGGTAAAAATAAATAAATAAATAAATGTTGAAATCTAGTGTATTTGCTTTACAGGAGCCCAAAATTAAAATCAAAATTAGTTAAATGAAAAATTGCCAATTATATCTGAAAAATCCACAAATTGACTAATATAATGTGCTTCATTTTCATTTTGCAGCCCTAGTTGTCTAGCAGAGAAAATACTGCATGTACAGGACACTTATTTAGTCAATTGTGTAACTTCTTACAGTTTAGACTGACTTCAGCAGATTCCAACCATACCATTGGACACTTAATTAGACTTGAAAGCATCATTGTGTATCTATTTTTGACAACGTTTGTCCTTCTTTGTAATTAAACCAGAACTTGCTTTATTGTTTAACGTATTAAAGTTGCAAAAGTTAAGCAGTGGAGTTCATTAAAATACTCTTTCTTTGTGTCGTTTTCTTACTTTGCCAGCAGAGTTTGGAACGCCTCAATCTTGGTGCGTGTGTTGGTCAGAAGTTCAAACACCTTTTCCTGTTGGATAAAAACAGAAACTTAAACGTATTTCTTAAAAATCTGTCATTCAAACCAATCTAACCAAGCATTTTGAACTTCTGATCCTCCTGGGACCAAGGACTGGACAGAAGATTGACTGACCTGAACTGCGACGCCAAAGTTGTTGCCATCTTCCACTTTGGGGACTTGCAGTTGCATCCACAATGATACCTGAAAAAAATGTTGTTATTTTTGTTTGGTTTTTCAAACCATAGTTGTGCTATTAATTATTTCAAGTTGTCTTCAATCATCAGTGATCAGGACGTTTTAATTTATAATTAAATTTATAATTTTACAGCTAATACAGTGAAAAACATGTGGTTTGGAGCACAGTTCACACTTAAAAGGAAGAAATTTTACCATTAAAGATTTAAGATGAATTAAAAAAAACAAGGAAAATGTTTTCCAAAGAAAAAGAGCAGAAAATAAAGGCATACATGCGATATAATAAAAATGCCCTTATATTTCCCTCATATCAATCAATCAAACAATCATAATTTTAGATTTTAAAACAATAAAACATATTTCAAGATGAGCATAATAATACACATAACACTATAGTCAAATCTAAAGTCTGAACTCTAAACCACGTGCTTTTAAAGACAGACAATTGGCCGTGGATATCTCAGTTAAAAAGACCCAACACATTATTGTCAGTGATTGAATCTTAATCTCAATCCAAATTAAATAAATTGCACAGCCCTACATGTTTATAATGTGGTCTGGTTCATGTTGACATCTGTCCATCATAAGGAGCTTATATTCTTACAGATTTTAAGGATTTATGCCTCATTCGTATGGAATTTCAGGAGGGAGGAAATTCTGTGTAAGAATGCAAAAATAAACTGCTTTATTTTTGCATTCTTACACAGATTGTTAATGGGAGGCAGCAGGGAAAAATAATTTTATAGATTTGGATTTCAGAGAAGTGGTGAGTTTATTGAAATTCCCCTGATCATAGGAATGGCCTTAGTGGGGCCCAGTCGGGGGGGCTGTGGGAGGCTGATTGCAGCTGTGAGCAGATGATAAGGGACATGTTGTTGGCTTCACTGGTTTTGGTTTAACTGACACTGGATTGTATCTGGATCAAGGTTTAACAACATCAGCCAAATGCCAACAATCACTTCCATCGCTTTAGTTTTATGAAAGAAATTAACCATGCATGTCCAGCTTGTATTACTAAAACAATAGTTGAATAGATAACATTATGTGGTCCTAAATTACAAGTTACAAGTAATCATTAAGCCATGTCTGAATTGTTGTAGATTTATGTAATTGTGTCTTATGTGATGTAAAGTAGAGCTGCAATGATTAAGTAACTTGATCGTGACTTGTCGTCGACTATTAAAAATAATTGTAGTCTAATTTTGATAATCATTATCTGGACTGAACATACTCTAAAACACATGCAAAAAGACTGCAACTTTAGTAAAGAAGACCTATTTTTGTCTTAGTATGTACATAGTTCTCTTCTACAACAACTGTGCATCACAGATACATTTTGAACATCTTAAATTGCAATATTGATCAAAAACGACAAGTCTGTTTACTTCTGTCTTCAAAACTGTTCGTGCCTTTACGTTACGTCGCCTTTTGAGAGCTGCAGTTCGCAAGGAATTTTTTTTTCATCTGTGCCAAAATGGCTACACAGTGCTGATGAATCCTATGTATGTCAGCATTTAAGAAAATAAAATTGCTGAACAAAGTAAATGTCAGGGCACGTAACACGGGCAGTGGTGAAGACCAGGACTGACGGAGCGATGGGTCTTGTCCATATAGTTATATATATAGTATATATTATAAATATAGTATAGTTAAGATTACTCAAATATGAACAAATCACTCTAAATACAACTTAAAGTGGCTTAATGTCAAGAGGAAACAATGATAATAGTATATATAACTCAGAAAACTCAAGACTGAAAAATAGTTATCCTACAAAATGTCAAAAATTTAAATCAGATTTTCATCAACAATAGTGTGCTATATAGCCATATTTCAAAAAGCCTTAATAGAAATAATGGTTTGACTAGTCCTATATTTTGGGCCGTGGTGTTGAATAGTTCATAACAGTGAGCTGGTGCTGAAGGTGCCTGGACTGACCGTGTTGAGCTTCTCCTTCAGAGTGCTGATCTGGCTCTTGGTGTTTTTCAGCAGACTCTCCACGGCCTCGTTGGTGCAGATGGGACCACAAGGAGGCCCTGAAGGACACCGCATGACTCCAATTTATCATAATACATCACAAGTGTAATCCCAATAGAAAAACATAAATCATTTTTAAGGAAGTTAATGTAAAGTTGCTGTTTAATGGGAGGACTTAAACTATAAATACACATCATATACAAACAACATGTAGCATAATATGTGCTTAAGAATTTAATTAATTTATATATTTTACTGTGCATTAAGATAAATAAAAACTAATTTTTTAAGTGAACCAAACCTACCCCTCTATACTGAATGAGACATGATATAGGCAAAGTAAGGGCTGAACAAATAATTGAATTTTAATCTGAGATCGAGATTCGGTCATGTCTAATCAATCATAAGCATGTGGTTTAGAGAGAGTTTGGACTTAATTAAAAGAATAAATGTAGCTATTTTCTTGTTGTAAATTGTTATAAATGGCACTGATTCAAAGTCTGTCTTGTTTATATTCATGAAATCAATACTGAAAGTCATTTTTATTTTGTTTTTGAAAAGACCAAACGATAGAGATCCATCCTTTAGGTTTTTTTGTCACATCGTCCAGCCCTAGGTAAAGTGTCTTGCTCAAGGACTCAATGACTTCATGCAGTTGTTAATCCCAAAACCATCTTCTTCACATTGAGTCCCTGAGCAAGACACTTCACTCACTTTACCTGTTGTGTCTGTCTGTACTTTTTTCATCATTTTAATGTAAATGTAGTGATTTCCAGTACCTGCGTCCTCTTCCTTTTCCTCGTCCTTGTCCTTCTCTCCTTTCTTCTTCTTCTCCTCCTAAAACAAAAGACCAGACGGCACCGGGTCACACGCTTCTCACGGACGATTAATCTCTCCGACAGCTCACCCACATGCTTTACTTCTGCCTAAACGAAGACTTCAAAAGCTTTTTTTTTTTCATTTTTAGTGCATAATTCAACCTAGTTTCTGCTTTTCGCTCAAGGCCTTTGCACTGAAGCCCACAGTCTCAAACGATCGGCTGTGAACACACTCAAACCCATTTTCCCCTCATAAAGACTTTTGGCAGAAATGACTCTTTCCTTTAGTAAATCCACTTGTATCAAATGAATATAAAGAGTCAATGATAGAAGTAATTCAAAGGCCACATCATTTATTTTTCCCTTCCTTTTAAGTGAACGGTTTACTCGGACAAATAAAAAGTCTCATTGTGTTAGAGATTGTATTGTTGAATGACCAAAATGAGCTAAACATGTTTTTAAAGATTTAAAGAGTGAACTATAAAAATAAAATGTCTCAAATGCACAGTCTTAAAAGTCAACAACAATGTACAGAATTATTGATCATTTTGTTTTTGCTTGTTTTCAAAGTCATTACGTCACATTTTAAATAGGGGTAATAATACAGTATATTACACTATAATAAAAATATTGCTTTGGTTATTAACAAGGTCCACTATTAGGGATGCAAAGAGGAGGAAAATTCCAAGTAAATCGCTGTAATGATAGCAAAAACTATCCATAGGAACTTTAGCTCGTTGTTGTTTTTTTGTCAAATAACCCCCACCCCACATATGCAGTTAACAAAATAAATGCCCTCTTCCACTTAACCTCGTGAAACCAAAAAAACAACATGATTCCTCAGTGTTTTGTGGCTAGATTCTGAACGTTCTACAGTGTGTCTGAAACATGCTAGGACTCACTTCTGTCCTGGGCAAGGCAAGTTTATTTGTAGAGCACAATTCGTACAGGAAGTCATTCAAAGTAGGCGATATGGCAACAAAGTGATCGTGATTTTCTCAGAGCTGGATGACAATTTAAATTCTATCACGATTCATGTCAACTTTGTGTTTTTTTCTGTTGCTTTTAAGAAGTACATAGTCATCTGCTTCTTCTGTAAGTTCACTCTTGTGATTGGTTAAATCCAGCTGTCACTCACTCAGAGCCTTACGGACACGAAGAGAAGAGGTGGGTGGGAAGAGGTGTCTGTGTTTGAACAGACAGCTGCATTAAATAGAGAAGACTATATCACCAAAATAGCAGATTGTCACAGGGATGAGATGACATTTAAAATTTGATCAGCATATCGCCCAGCCCTGATTCAAAGTGCTTTACGTAACAGAAAAAATGCATTAAAATCATTAAAAACAAATAAAGACATACATAATCATTCTCAAGCCCTAGTGGTCACATCTGGCAACAACAACTTTTTGATGCAGTTAATCTCTGAGCTGTGATTGAGAAAGGACAGATATTTAAGTGTATTTGCATAAATTCAGATTGTTATGCTTCTGCACATCAACCCTGAGAGACAACCTTGTGAAGTGTTCATTAGGGCTGCACGGTTTTGGGGAAAAATCTAAATGCAATTTTTCTGACAAGCACATGTTTTAAGTTTAGTTTAATTTGGTTTATTTGTTTGTGTTTGTGTGTTTTTTATACATTGTTCATATACGGTTAATGTTATATATGTTGTATAGATCCCAAAAGTGCCTGCAATTGCTATTCAATTTGCAATGCAGGTTTAAAAAGTAGGATTCTGTTCAGGGTGCACATTGTAAACGTCTCCAGGAACTTTAACACCCGACAGTGACTGAAATCTGAACTGTCAACTGATCCTGTGTATGTTTGTAGAGGTCTAAAATGCAGATAAAACAAGATTTTTCTATTAAAAGGACATTATAGTCAAAGGACGTTCTATTTTAAATAAGTAACTGCAGTCTTTGCTATTTCATAAGTGTGCCAACTTAGATTGCGCAGTGTTATTTCCCTGTTTATTCATATAATAATAATAATAATCAAACATCAGATACAAAATCTGCACATAAAGTAGCCACAGTATTTTAGCCCCTGTCAATTAACCAGTACAAGATTATAAATGCTGTGCTGCCATCAGACATAGTGATATAAATACCTATTCATCAGCTTACGAACATCATAATTATACAAAAAGAAATCTAAAGAGCAACGTCTTTTCCAACTTGAAACCATGTCTCCTTTATACGTGAAATACTGATACACCGCGGCATCTGAGCAGCCCCCGTCTGAACAAATAACATAAGCGGAAAAATGATTCTATGCCAACTAAACACATAATTGACAGCAGCCGAGATGTCAAATCAGACAAAAATAAAAGGCCACTCATTGCCAATTTGTAAAAACCCAGACCTTGGCAATTTACAGAGCGATCAGTTTCCACGGCAACCCCAGATTTTCCTCTCACAATCTTTTTATGAAACGCAATTAAATTAAGCCCTTGGAACACACTAAGAGGAGCTCAATGCAGAACGACGAGCACTTCTTATAATGACACCTTTCACATTTATAATATAATCAAGTACAAGTGCTGTTTATTTTCCCTCCAACCTCTTAAAGTGCTCTGCTCTTTATTTGCCTAATTGCCACTTCATGAATATTGCCTAATTAGTCAATTATATCGCATGAACAAAGAGAGATCAGATCTATGTCACAACAAACTCAGTTACACAATTGGCATTTAAAGTGTGCTGTATTTTCTTGTACTTTCAAAGCAAATCATGTGCCTCTAAGTGAAGCAGTGATTCACATTGTGGTCTAGTAAAGGTTTGGTTTGGGCTGTGCAGTTGATCAAATTTTAATAAAGAACATCGAAATAGGGCTGTAGTCGACTAAAGAAATTCTTGGTCGACTAAAGACCTGCTTCATCGATCGATTAGTCGCCAAAAAAGGGGTTGTGGCAAAAATATATCTAAACTATGACAGTTTGACTATGTTTCTGACCCAAACTGCACTCAAAAGGCCACAACCGCACTGGAATTAATCCATTTATACAGAAATGTACTAATAAACAGCATATTTATATGTTAGTTTGATTAAACTCACGATTCACTCCAGAATCTTCAGCTAACTCACTCACTTTCACTCATTTTTTCTGTTTTTGCCGTTCAACTATCTTAGACAATGTGCCAATAAGGGCTTGAGTTAAGTAATATTCATCTTAATTTTTGTATATTTTTACCATCTTAAAATAAGATTTGCTAAAGATATTTAATGCTTGTTCCATCAGCAAATCTTTTCAGGAAATCCTCAAATCAAGATAAATAATGCTTAATTCAAACACTTAAACATGTATTATTTTATTAAGATTTTATTTTAATCAAGGATAAAATAATTGGTCGACTAATAATATCGACTAAGACACCATCAACCGATTAATCGACCAAACGACTAAAGGATTACAGCCCTAGATCGTAATTCAGTCATTTCTAATCGTTGGCTTGGTTCTTTTTAATTGAGACGTTCCCCGTAAATCCTCAGACAATAAAAGCTTGTGGTTTTGAGACTTCAGAGTTCAGAAGAAATGTTACTATTTTGTGTTAAATGGCAAAGATTAAAAGTTTGTATTGTTCATGTTCAGTATATTAGTATTGAAAGACATTTTATTTGTTTTTAATGAGACAAGACTAAACCAAATCGAAAAATGTGATAGATCAATATAAGGATCAATATAAGGAATTGATTTGAAATACATTTTTTCTGTCATATTACCCAGCACTAGTATCAAATTATACTTGCATGCATCTATTGTGTATTTACTCAATTACAGGTGTTTGCAATGTTAAAAACACTGCAATGTGAGTGGATCAAATATGCATTTTGATTTTGCTTTGACTGGTTCCCTTCCTAACATAATTGAATCCATTTATTCACACTTCTGCACAAAACTAAACACAATTTTCTTGTGGCTGCATTATACAATATTATTAGACAATTGGTTACTTTTCCTTTAGATGAGTGACAGAGTCCAGTATTCAATTGGATGGTATTTACAATAAGAAATAACCTAAATTTAAATCCAGAAATGTTGAACTTGAACATTTATATTGATGACAAGGCCCATAAGAAACATTTTAACACCCCCCCATCTTAATTAAAACATGCAGGGTTATAAAATGTAGTGATGTCATATGAAACTCGGCTATAAGGAGGGTACTCACCTCTTTCTTCTTGCGCTTGGCCTCTTCTTTGACGGGATCGGGCATCGGGATGTCCAACAGGACCTTCAGAGTGTCCAGGTCTTTGCAGATGAAGGATGTCTGAAAAATACACAAAACACCAGACCAAGCATTCAGCAATAAATAAATGGGTTTTTATACAGAAACGTTTTTTCATCAAAACGCAGTCGAGTAATATCAGTGTAACTTTGTGTGGAGGGTCTGCCACCTGCCTTTCTTTGTGGATATGTTTTAGCATTGCCTGGAAAGCTCCACAGTGTAGCATTAAACCTTTAATACTTTATGAAAACATGCATTCTTACTGTGAGCAGACCCGCCTATCGACTCCGCAGATCCAACTTAAACAATGACAGTAACCTGGTGGCATTACATGTTTATCGCCATGGAAACAGGATAGGTAGATTTAATGCCACACTGTGGAACATTCTAAGCAAAGCATCCCCATGAAGACAAGCAGGTAGTGGTCCCTCCACCAGAAACCTTACATAGTGCGAATTTAACCTTTCCAGTTGTCAATGTTCTTGTTTCCACTAATAAATGATGAGTTATTAATATTTGAAAATATTACAAAAAAATTATAATAATACAAATAATACAAAAATTGAATGCCAGTCCTTAATACCGTTAACATCAACTGCATTTCTTCAATCTTCTGTGGAAAAAATGTTTTCACCAACTCTTCAGCCTGTTAGGAAAGATAAAATATAAATTATACATGGACACATAATACTATTTGATACATATTGAGAATAAGAAAGAAGACTTGTGATGTGAAATTAAAGAACAATTATACGGTAGATCTAGTTCGGAAACAGATTATGTGCCAGCAAACAATAAAGGAAGTGAAAGAGAAACCATGTAAATACCTCTTTATTGAGATTTAGGCAGAAACTATCCACCTGAAACACAAAAACAGCCATTTATTTATAATAATTCTCTATTTTGAAGAGCACAAATGAAATAAAAACAACATAGTGATAAAACCAAGAGGCCAGTCTAGAATGATTGACAGCTCCATCCCCTTAACGCGACCCTGAGATGTAAATGACTTAGCTAACAACAAAATAACTAACAAATAAACGTCAGAAATCAGAGTAAAACCCAGTACTTCCTACTACTTACTGTGCAATACGTGCATGATTTATACCTCACCTGTTGCTTTGTGTCGGGACGAACATTAAGAGACGTCATGATGAATCTTTGATCAAAAAACAAGCGTTAGATGCGTCAAAATGCAACAACAACATAAATCTATGTCCATGCAATTTGTAACTGAAGCTAGTAACTCGATGCTAACAAAGGGCGAAAGAAATATCAACTCACTGTTAGTCAGCATAAAGAAAATGAAAGTAATCGCACCAGTTCCGTACTTTCCCATTTGGAAGTTTGCGCCGTGTTGCATTATGGGTGTTGTAGTTTTGTAAAACGCGTGCGATTTATTTTCAGTTAATAATTAGAAATTGTGGGTTGGTGTTTTTTTATGTAGTAGTAATCTATTAATATGTTCAGTAAACAAATAAGATAAAATATTTTTTTAAATGGTGCTGGGTGATTTAAATCATCCAGTGCTACAGAATATGTATGGACTTTATACATTTTATTGCATTATTACAGTTTATGCGTGCATTGTTGAATTTAGAGATATTTTTTGTTCAATGAATATTCGTCCTTACACTCGTGCATAAATCGCTCCTCGGTGAATAGTAGTTGAACACATGTCGTCTCTGTCCACTAGATGGCACTGTTCTTCTTGGTATAGTACAGTATGATTTTAGAATTAATTATTTTAATTATGTAATAATGAATCTGTGATTTTTAATTCTTGTACAATGATACCCAATATTATGTCCAGGGACAACAGACGAAAAGTATAACTCTATCTATTAACATAAAGCATTATAATGTTGGCTAAACAAAATCAATTAATCAATACATAAATAAATAAATGAATGAAAGAATGAATGAATGAAGAAATGAATTAATAAATGGAAAAGAAATGACTGAATCTATAGATTAATGAATGAAATCAATGAATTCAAACCAATTAATCAATAAATAAATACCTTGCAGCCTGTCTCTCTTTGAACAGGCTCTCGCACAGTTTTTTGTAATGTTACGTTATTCATGTATTGTAATGTTTTTATTTATGTACAGAGGCCCAACAAGAATAAAGAATTCTGTCAATAAAGTCCTGGTTAAATACAGGCTAGAGCTGTTGGACAATTTTGATACATATTTTTCATTAAAAGTAAGCCATGCAGTGAATAATAATAGGCCTTCACTTGATGCACATTTATCTCATAATTGAGAGGTTAGTCAGTAACGCTCAGGTCAAAGAGGGTTTCTGGTGTCAGAGGATATGATGCAGAGTCTGTGTGTCAGAGTTGACCCAAAGAGACATCGACCAACAGCAGTAATTGACAGAAAAGACGTCAGACACAGAGCAAATAAAACACAGGGGCAGTTGCTTCATTGAGTTTAAGGTTTGAAGCCAGCTCCCCAAACGTTTTGAAGAGTTTACCGATATTTGAGTAAATTTCTGTCTAATACTAATATGTCTGTTTAAGCCATAATGAAAGAAGTAAAAACTATAGACTGGTGACAATAATAGTATGTCTTAGTGGTAAAAGTAAAGTAAACATTGTGAAAGTGATTTTACAGACATGCACAAACTTTTTTCACAGAAGGCCAAGGCAAATTCTGTGTTGCTTAAAAATAAGTTTGAGAGATTTATGATTAAATTGTCTTAATTGTGTTTTTGAAAGGAATAGTTGGTTTGGTCTGCTGGGTTGTCAATACTAACAGTCTTTTCAGCACAAAATCTAATCAAAATACCTACTCAGTCAGCGTTAGGCCCCCCGTAGGACAATTTTATCCTGTTAGTGTCCTTTAGCATTAGTAACTTATGGTTGTTAAACAGAAGAAAGTATAGGCCTATGCAGATACTTCAGTACTGTTGCATGTGAAATTCATGTTTTTAGTGCCCAAACGCCATTTGAGAACTTTGGCTCAGTCCAATGAATGAATGTGTTTTCAATTCTCATTATTATTATTTCAACTACTCTGAACTACTACTCTACTCTGGCCTGTCTAGCCACTATCATCGGTTTGAATAGCCTAAAATTAATATAAAAGAAAAGAATAGAAACTGTTAAGTCCTCTTTAGTAGTTCTGTTTTTAACTTCCAACATAATTTATTATGCATGATTGACATGACACGCATAAGTGAGGACGAAGGACGAAGAGGAGATCTTGGCTGTAATTAATATATTGTATATACAACAAGTCATAAAGATATTGTTTGAATCCAAAGTTTAAAGGTTGCACGTGTTTACTGCATGACTGGCATCACTTGTTGATTGTGAATTGATTGAGTGAGTGATTAAAAGACTGTGTTTCATTTGAGTGGTGGTTGTTATTGAGATATGTCTCCACTGAGCAAAGTTCATGTCCCCATGTGTGCACAAACGTAGAGAGACAGAAAGAGTGAGAGAGGTAAATGGAAAAAGGAGTTTAGTTACAAAGTTATTTATTCAGACACAATAGACTTGTCCTTGGGAAATAGGACTCAAGTTCTCAAGTTTAAGCTCCTGTGTTCAGATTTTACTGCAAAGTGCATACAATGTGCAGAGATTTGGATGCATTCAACAATAAATGTCACAAAGAATGTACTTGTTATTAAACTTATAGGGGCACTATGTAGTTGGTGTAGTATGCTGCTGGTGGAGGCTATAAAACTTTATATTCTGAAAGGAGATGGAATGAAACCAAGCAATCTCCATGGAGACAAGCAGCAAACAAAGTACTTTTTGGGCAATAATCCAGTTTATTTAGTTGAACAATCGTTTAATTAGATCCTAGATAATTAGAACTCATAAACAAACAATAAATAAATCATTGTGAGCCAACTAAGTCTCCATCTGATAGCAATTATCAGTACAACTCGTGTTATTGATTGTGGATTAATCAATCAATAACACAATGAATTCTTTAGCAACTGGGTCAAAGTTTGATTTTGAACTGAATACAAAGCAGATATTAATTCCTTTAGAAGCACACAATTTTGGTTCAGTTGCACAGGAGTTAATGTTGTGTTGAGACTCATTTGCTCGTTCCTATGTGTGAAGTTTGGTTGTAACAGTACTGCACATTCTTCTTGTTTTGCCTGTGGCCTGGTGTCTCAATGTGTCTTTTCATTTAGCAGAGTTGTGAGTTATAGCATGTTTAGCCAATGTGTACATCCATTCATCAAGAAAGTGTTTTCTGGTTGGCTGCTGACTCAGTAACTTGAGAGCATGCTGAAGTTTAACCAGATGTTGGACTATTGTCTCTCTATGTTGTAATCCCACCCATTGAAACACACAAGATTAGAGTGTCTGCAAGATTAGACCCCACCCCTTGTTCTCTGAGCATGAAAACCAGGAAATTCACCATTAAAAATATCACATATATAAACCCAGTGTTAGAAGATAGAGTTGTACAAATGAGCTCAGTTTGTAAATGTGATTGAAATATAATCTCAATGCAAAACAGCACTGAGACATGCAAACTTCACATTTCAAGGAGCTGTCAGTGTGTTTGTGTAAACTAAGCTTGCAGAGAAAGACAAAACAAAAAAGGCTTGAAGATTGTTAGGATGTATCCAAATCACTCAATGCATTAAGTCTGTATCTCTGGGGAAAAAAACATGTGAATTAAATACATGTTCAACAGCAGATACGTGCATTTGAAAACTTTTTTAAAGAAGGAATCAGGGTTCAGGACCAAGTTTTATTGGTTCAATTTATTTTCAGGATCTAGGATATGTTGTAAATAGGGCAGCACAGTTAATCGTAATCAAATCAAAATCACAAGGCTGCAATTTGTGAAGTGGAATAATTTCCTCCACAAACAACAAAATGCTGTTTTATTCTGCTTAAAAACTGCTGAAACTGCCGGAAATCATGTGATTGTTTTATTAGTTTGGCAGTTCATAGACCTATTTCAGCCTTTTTATCAGTTCTCCTGGACGTGTTTAAAAATATAAAGTTTGAACAGAATCCTATTATTAGGAACTGTCGCAAATCTAATCGAAATACATGCCAAAAAAAAACGAAATTATATATTTTCCCCAAATCATGCAGCAGCAGCCCTAGTTGTAACTGTTGCAGACAAATAAAACCTTAAAAGACACCTCAATTGAACGTTTTGGATGCGTTTACACTTGCGCTGTCACCAGAACTGCATCTGGACTAGACTAAACCAGGACTAGAGCAGGACCAAAGAAGGACTAAATTTGGACTCAAACTGGGCTAAAACTAGGACCAAAAAATAACCCAGCATCAAAGTACACCAAAACTTTAATTGATGACCCTCAAATAGGATAGTATAGCCTAGTATTCCGGGTCAAATAAAAGTCAATTGATGTTAATTGGTCCGAGTTTAGAGCCCCCCAATAAACTGCAGTAAAAGGCCCTTGTGGTGACTTGATGGTGCAGAAATTCTACTGTTTTACTGCCACTGCTTCTACTGCTACGCTGTGCCTTTCAACCTGAAGTACAATTTGCGTTAGAGATGATAATTAAACAGCAAATAAAATAAACTGCAGCCTATTAAGACAAATGACTAAGCTCCTCACTCCAAACCCACTTGCAGTCCCCTCTCTTCCGTACTTTGCGTTCCCAGATGTGTATTTCCGGTTCACTTTGTACGTTTTGTTTTTTTCTACTTTCGATGCTGAAGGATCTCTGAAAACTTGCATCAGCCAAACCCAACCCGTGCCCTATTGTCAGAGGAGAGGCGCCCAAACGATGTGGACACAACTTTTAAACAGAACTTTTTGTTGAATTTAGCGAGAGGCGGCTCTTTTCGCGTCTTCTCCTCGCTCCAAAGGCGCCGTGTGCCCGATGCCGGATACGTGCCGCACAACTTTACGCACCGTGACTTGAGGACTGCGCATCTGTTTACCGCTGACGCCGGGCTTGTATCCAGTGAATGTACACGTCGGTCAAAGTGCAAGGTCCCCTCAGATATGAACGAGCAGCTCTGACCACTGCTTCCATCTCTCCAACACTCTCATACATGCGCCTTTTTACGCATTTACCCCGCACGAACTAGCCTCGGTCTGCACCAAGATGTCGTGTCTTTTACGTGGAGTTTTACGAAGGTAAGTTTAATTTATTTGCCGCAACTTGGGTGAATTGAATTTTGCAACCTCAGCAATATATCCTCATCTGTCTGACTGTCTCATGCTGAATTTGTCACCTACAATTTTACCTGCTGCTTTGGGTTAGTAAGCTTGACCATTTTTTGAATGATTACTGTGTGCCTTTTGAGTTTTTTCTACTCTTAATGGAAAAGGCAGTGTAACATATTGTCAGAATCAGATTTATGTTTACATTTTATAGCCTTTTTGTTTTTTTAAATAAAACATCTGTCTTTGCTTTTGGTCTGTATTATCTGCTTGTTCGTTGTCATTCATCATCATGTCATGAAGTCCTATTCCCTGATAAGGCATTTGGCTCTGAACATAGTGTCATTAGACAGCTAGAAGGTATATTCACTGAAATATAAAAGGAAGGTGTTAGTAAAGTTGCTGGACTGGACTAAGTGCCACCTTAAACCTGTCCAACTCGAAGTATGGGACCAGCAAGATGACAATAGACTTTTTAAACTTAATCATCATGGGCTGGGTTATATGGCAATTTAAAAAAGTCAAATTGTAATCTGATATTGTGAAGAGATTGTCATCATTATTCAGTGCTTTTCTGTTTAATGCAGCTCTATGATCAAAAACAGACATTTCCCCACCCTCTCCTCCTATTGGTCAGCCTCTGAGTGAGCGACAGATGGATTTAACCAATCGCAGAGGTGTAAACTCTCAAAAGAGCTTTATTCAGCTACTTCGTATTGAACATCATTGTACATTTTGTACATTGTTGTCTAAAATGGCATTGTAATAGAAATAGGTCCATTAACTTCCTGTTCAAAACTGATACTGTTCATTTGAATTTACTGTAGCAAGCAGCCGAATTTCAATCACGTGTTTTGTTGGTTTTTTGTGAACATTTTAAAGCCTGACATGTATCATCACTTGACATTAGAGTACAGGGGTGTGGGCGGAGCTATGGGGTAGGTGAAAAGAGGACGTCTTTGAGCACTTGAGCCAATACTCAATCATGCATGAATCAATCGAAATACAACTTTGAGCAAGATAATAATGAGAAAACACCGCTGTAAGGTTAAAAGCTCATTAAAGTTGATTTAGCATAATATGTTCCCTTTAATGGCAGATCTTGGCTTGACAAAAAAAAAAAAAAGTGATCAAAATGATCACTTTCATCTGAGTCAATAATGACCTTCAGATTTAGCTCCACTCTGCAACTGGATATGGTACGTTAGTTGTGACTTTAAAAAACATGTCTGAGTGAATGAGTGACTAAATTCAGGACATTTAGTGACATAGGCTCATGGTTATTTGTTTTTCTGCTTGAGAGGTCTTGTGTAGCTGGACTCATCACTTCTGTATTTGCTTTAAGCTCCCTTGAACTCTATGTACTCTGTGTGCCGGTAATGCAGGCAGCACGTGCGCCTGTCCCGAGCGCTTACGTTCAGGTTGTAGACTCTGCCCCGGGAGGCGATGTACCAGGACGTGCCAAAAGAGTTAAAAGGGGGAGAGAAGGCGTGGAGAAAGTAGTGAAAAATGATTGGCTCTTCATGACCAAGAGGTGTGTTCGTTGGGAGTTGTCCTGCCTGATTTACACCAATGAAGTTTGTACTTTATTGGTTCAGAATAAGTTAAATGATAATTGTGTGCATTCTTGTTCATACTAATCACCCTTGGCCTGATTAGAAACACAAAATACATTGTTAACTTTAAATATGCTACGTTGTCCCTTTCAGTCTTACATCAGAAACAAAGAGTGCGTTCACACATATTTAGTATTTATTTGGTTGTAAATTGAGCCCATTGTGTTGTGGACTTGCATTGTTGTTCTAGTCATTGTTTAGTTCTGGTCAAATCCAGGTTTAGTGTCAGGTTTAGTCCTGCTTTAATCCCAATTTTGAGGTGGTAAATGTGTGAATGCACCCTTAAGATTGATAAATAATAAAATATAGTTAGTTATTTGACTAATTCTTTTATCTAGGGCTACAAACTTAGCTTTGGATTACAAATGCTGACTTTATTATTTGTTTTATGGCCATTGTGTTTTATGCCAAATGAAAGCAGATTTTAAGTATAGAAACATACAATAAAAATAAGCGTTCACTTAAAGGTGCACTATGTAACTTTTTGAACCTGCTTGTATCCATGGTGATGTACTTGCTCTGCCAAGAATGTTCTAAAATCTGGCATTAAACTCCTCTATTTTGTATTTTTCCACTAACAGTGTTTTGTTGGTTTTTTTTCACTGCAACAAAAAGCAGGCTCGCCTTGCATAAATCTAAATAATAGATGTGTTTAATGCCATACTGTGGAACATTCCAGGTAAAGCGATTTGGTGGCGGACCCTCCACCTGAAAACAGAGTACCTTTATTTGTCACACAATGGACAAAATTCCAGAAAACGTTGCATAAAAGGTTGCATAATGCACCTTTAACATAAAACAATTACATGAATAATTACATAGTGCAGTAAATTAAACAATATTTAAATTTGTTAGCACATTAGGCCAAGCATTAAGACAGATGTATGCTATTTATGTATTTTTTCACGAGAAGAGTAGAGAAAAAAGTCATTTATAAACTCAAGAACAACCTTATTGGGAGCACATGTAACTTAATCAAAACTTAGCACATGTGAGCACTTTTAGGGACAGGATGGGGCTTATCTGATTAGCCGCGGGGGATGGAGCGAGGAATGAGACAGAGACAGAGTGTCATGGTTTGAATGGTTTCAGGGGACAAGGTTGAAAGGTCATCAGGTTTACACAGAAGGAATTCGGAAAATATGTCCCAAAACGAGCTTCTAAACCTTCAGAAGTCTCACCTTTTGTTGCAAATGAGACGACGCCCCTGCTCTGACAGAACAGTGGCAGAAAAGGACTCCAAATCTGGACATGCATGAATTGAAAATTTATTCTACTATTAAATATGAACTCGTAATTACTACCTGTGTCACTACAAGTTAGGGCCGTGAAATGACAAAATAATGTATCAACATTTTTTCTCATTCTGAATGGTTATAATTTTATTTTAATTTAGTCTTATTAAAAACAAATACAATGACTTTCAATAATAATTTCCTGATCATAAACAAGAGAACATATTAATTTTGTGACAGGCTGCTACTATGTGGTCTTTTATTATGACTGATAAGAACATTCTAAAACAGAAAAGGTCTAATTATCTTATTTTATTTCAGCATCTATTTTAGATTCTAGTTTTAGGGTCTATTAGGGTAGTTTTTAGTTATATTTCTGTTAATTCATAAATGAAAACAGACAAAACAACAAAGACAAATCAACTTTTACAAAATCAACTTTTACAAGCTTTAACTTTTAACATAATAAGTTTACTTTTTTTTTTAGTTCATGCATGTTTGAGTAATCCTGGTTTGTCCTGACACTTGAATGCACAGAAAATGACAGTTTTCACCTTCCCCCTATCCCAGCCCATATCCCTGTTATTAATAATAAAGTCACTGGGTCATACACACAAGGTTCTCAAACACATAAATGAGAAACAGCTGCTTGCTGTGATCAAATGTCTTTACGAAGACATGAGGCTTATCAGTTCTGCAGTTTTGAACAGAAAGTCAATCAACCTGTTTCTATTATTAAGCCGTCTTAGATCAATCTTGCAGCTTACAATAAACATGATGTAAAATGATCCACCTGTTCTGGTCACGTAATATTGTTTAAATCATTTTTAACAATATTGCAAACTCCTTTATCTTCCTTTACAAAGACATGCTCCTTATTTTTTTCGAAAACAAGAATCATTATGCTATAAACTTACTAATTCGAGCCAAATACTATTTTCACAAAAGCAAAGTCCATGATAAGAAACTCCTATTTACACTCTTCGGAAATAATTTACAATACTATAAACAATCAACTACTCAAATCATGATAAGGCAATTCAAACAATCTTCTTGACCTTATTAACGTTATTATCTTACAGGTTATTTTATCTATTTTAGTTATTTTCTCTTGCTTTCATTTTTCCATACAAGACTATTTTTGTTCGTATTCCAAACATTACAGCGAATTGTGAAACTTTGTATGTTCCACTCTATACTGTATTAAAAAAGTAAAGTGATGATCTCTTGTGAAGGACTCATCACTGGTTCTAGCAGCAGCAGCAGCAGCAGCAGCGGCAGTAGTAACAGTTGTACTTTGACTTGTGTAAACTAGTTATTATAACACACTGACAATACTAGCAATTACCAGCACTTTTACAGAATGCCCATCTTTTTGTGTTGTACAGTTTAACCCAAAAAGGTCACAAGGTTTCCCACTGTCCAAAAATAGCTTGAAAACAAAGCCCCATGTTCTCCCCATGCGTACGCTCTATTGTATCCCTGTAACCGTGGACAGACACACCGCGCCTTGTTTTAACAGCTTGCAGATCTGCAGTGGTTTGTCTCTGAACCCCGCGCTGCTAACAAACAAAGGCAGCAGCCCCTAAAAGCCCCTCTCTTTGTGGATAAGTTCATTTGAGGTTTAGGTTGCGATTGCCCCGGGACAGGACGGTCTTAATGACTCAACTGTCACATGAAAATCACACAAACCAACAAAATAATTAATTTTCCCCTGTTATTCATATCCTCCTAACTGTATCAGCAATTCATATTTTATTCCAAATGATATTAAAAGGAAATATACTGTATATTGGCATAGTGGAATGCAAAGCTACTTCTAAGGTACATGACAAACTGCAAAGGCCTAATTTTGTAATATTAAGCATAACAGGCCTACTACAATACTATGTAACTACTCTTTAAAATGTTTTTTTTTTTACTTTTCACTGCATGTACTAATGGTTTTAAAACATATTTACATAATATTTACTCTATAATCAACTATTTGACACATTTTCACCCCCCATTTCACTAATCACTTACAATAAGCTCAGTGTCTGAACCTGTTTGTATATTTTTATAGTTAAATCATAGTTGAATCATTCTGAATCATATCATTTCAGTGTTGGGAATTAACTGAATACATACCCAAAATCCATATCCCTAAAAGAGATTTTGAGTAACTGTATTGTGGTACAGTTACTCTTTCTTTTGGTGGTGTTGAGAACTCAGTTACTTTTCTAAATCATTTTTGCATTTGATCATAGAATGTGAGCTTCAGACTGCACTGAATTAGTGAGAAAAAACACATCTCTTATAATGAAAGCATGTGATTTTTCCTTGTCTAATTTAACATTTATTGTATACATAAACGCAAAGCTGTTTTAATCTTGTTTTTGTTTTAATTGTGTTTTTACACTAATATGCAACTCAATGTGAAAGTATTCCAAGTATTCAGAATACAATACTCTGATTAAAGTAGAATATATTTAATGCAGGTATTCAGTATTCTGTAACTAAATACATTCTATTCTTCCCAACACTGATCATATAATACTACATTTAATTGTGAATTGTACTTTTTAACTGGATAAAATACCTCTGTAGTGTTGTTCAAACGTCTCTACCTCAGAGTTGAGTTTTGTGTTTCCCAAATGTAAATAGACATCATTATAATCAGATAAAGGCGGTGTTTACTTTAGATAGAGATGATTCTGTTTGAGCTCTTTCTGCCCCTTCCAGCTGTTGTTTCTGTCATTTAAAACATGAACATCAAACAGCATAACGGTCCTGTTTGTAGTACACTGCATTAGTCATATTCCAAAAAAATGGTGAAATATTGATTTGGGGTTTGCCAATTAATACATAGAATGGTATTTAATGTATTTATCTTGCATTTATTCATTTACAGGTGTACAAAAAAAAGCAAAACAAAAAAACTGCATTCTTACTGTGAAAAGGCTCACATCTCCACAGATCTGACTTGTAACTTGGTCTGGTGGCGTCTCCTGCTTGTCCTCATGCAAAATAACGTGAACCCCATATGGTGGAAGATTCCAGATAAAGCAATAATATCTCCATGGAAACAAGCAGAAAAGTTATAGCGTGTCTTATTGCATTGACAAACTTACCTGGCTGAAAAAACAAAATAAGACGGGCAATATATAAAGATTTTGATAATATTGTGAGTGTTTTGAAGATATGTACAATTTGAATATCGAGTGTACAGTTTATAGTGAAAAATGCCACAAAAAGAGCTGAAAGATGAAAAAGTAAACAAAAAAACAAAGGTGTATATTTCTGCACTTGTGACTAATTTTACATATATTTCACATTTGTCTCGTAATTAAACTTCACCGAATACGTTTAAAGACATGTTTAATACATTTCTGTTGGATTGACATAATAGAATTTTTATCAATATCGCCCACCGTTAATGATACCACAATTTGTAAAACACTGCTTTAAGTGGATTTTCTCTGTTTCTCTCACGTAGACATGGGGGAGTGGGGGCCAGCGTGGGGGTGCGTTCCCTGGCCTCCGTCCCGTCTCTCCCTCCAGCCGTGGCAGAGTTTGTGAAGGGCGCAGTCGAGGAGTGTAAACCATCCGGGGTGCACGTGGTGACCGGGACACCTGAGGAGACAGCCAACATCCTGGCCGGGCTGGAGCAGGAGGGCATGGTCAAGAGGCTGCCCAAATATAAAAACTGGTAAATGACATGTTATAGTTACACAAAAGCAAGTCCTGCATCATCCTCTGCATAAAAACAGAAATATACCAAATATTTACACATTATAGATTATATGAATGTACCTATTGGACTGAAGAGTCATTCAGATCATCGTTTTTTTTTTTTGGTTCATGGGTTTCAGCTTCCTGTTAGATGTGACTTGTTTTTAGGAGTTTTTTAGATATTTAGTTTAAATCTCATTCTAATTCTGAAACTCATGACATTATGTTAACAAACTTAACATAATGTCATATAGCACAACATTATTTTAACAATATTTTGTATATAATGAGGCTGGGTTGTTTGAATATTAGAGCTGCAAGTAATGATTATTGTAGCAGTCGTCAAGTCAATGATTATTTTTCAGATTAGTCAACTAGTCAGACCTATTGTACATTGAGACTTTTAAATATTATCAACCAAATAAAATATGATGAATGGAGGCTTCTAGATGGAGAATATGTGCAAACAAGTGTATTATTGATGAAAATCCAAAGTTTATTATTTCTCAACATTTTGATAATAATACACTGTATTTGTTAAAAGCATATATTTTGGAGTCTGTATAGTCCTGATGACAACTATGATAATATGCTAACAATTATATAATTTGGTCGACTAGTCACAATTAATTGATTTATCATTGCAGCCCTTTGTTTACACGTAAATAAAGGTATCCTATTTATTCATGATGCGATATGAAATTACTGTCCAAATTGATGTATGTAATATTTCATAGCTCATAAATATACCCTGGGGTTAAAAATAAAACAGAAACTCAACAGAAAATTGTATACTGTTTATGTGTTGAGGTCTAATTCACCTTCAAGCCTCATGGAAGTTGTTGTTGTTGTGTCTCAGCTGGTTGGCGCGCACAGACCCAAAAGACGTGGCCCGCGTTGAAAGTAAGACAGTGATTGTGACCAAAAAGCAGCGGGACACCATTCCCATCCCGGCCGAGGGGGTGAAGAGTCAGCTGGGCAACTGGATGAGCGAGTCGGACTGGGGCAGGGCAAGACAGGAACGCTTCCCCGGCAGTATGACAGGTGCGTTTACCGAAATCATCATTATTCAAACGGTTATGTACTGGTTTAGTTGTTGAGGAAGCATGGATCATTTATTTGAAATGCTGACGGGTTGATGTGGGTGTCAGATTTTTAAAATATATAAAACAGAACAGAAAAACACAAGAACAAACAAGAAAAAAAAACAAGAACAGAACGTGACCAGTGAAAACAAAAAAAGAAAGGCATTACAAGACATAAAAAATAAATTAAGGCACTTGTTCAACTTATTCTGGAAGATGCTGTAGGCGCCGCCATCTTTTTTCCAGTTGTATAGTTTACATGGGTCCAGTGAGATCAACAGAAAATAACTTCTACTCGGACCACAAAGCTGTTTTCAGGCCTCCAGGAAATCGGTGCATTGTTGACTTGTTGTTGCATGTGTAAATTGAACATTGTACACATTTCAATCTACTTTATGTAATATTTTAGCTTTTTTAGCAGACTTTTACATTGTTCGCCACTTGCGTGATTGAGTTCCCGCCAAGGAAGTGCCATTACTACAGGAGCTGCGGAGCTGTAGCAAAAAGAGGCAAAAGTGGGTGGGGCAAATTCAAAGTAAATGTCCCATTTGGTCAAATTCATTCATTTTCAAATTAAGTTCGAATGTGTTTTTTTTTTTCATTTTACATATGTCAGTTATAATGTCATTCCAGTCTCATTGATATGATTTTAATACACTAGTTTTGTAATTGATTAGAGCAGTATTTTTCAACCTTTTTTGAGATTCCACAACAAACCTAAAATTTTAGCAAATCACAAAATGCAGCAAATATTGTGCATGCCACTGTCCAGTTCTTTCAGCAATGGTGATTGTTTTACTTTCTTTTTTGGACCAGAAATTTGCCCATTACACTCAAAAAGTGTAACTTACTCAATTAAATCCATGTGTGACTCTTAAACTCAAATTGGACACTTTTTCAAGGCACACCTGGACATACCTCAAGTCACACCAGTGTTCCCGAGCACAGGGGTTGAAAATGAAGGGATTGAACCAATAATTGTAATCATAATTAATATCCAGTTAATTGCACAACTCTAACCCTAAACCAAATAAACACAAGAGGAGGTGTGTCTTCAATGATATTAGCAACAGTGTCATATTTAGTTGTGCTAATCTGTAGTACTATTTACCAAGGGCAGAGACACCATCCATTGTCTATTTACAAAAGTTCATCATCACAGACAATGCATATTTGAATTTGTCCTCAGCAAGGGTCAATATTCTAACACTTGTTGTATGTAAATGGGAGATGATCTTTAAAAGGTCAAAGCAGAACAAAGGGGCGGAGGATAATGGTGCGAGTGCAAAGCAATAACATCTGCACGAAGACAAGCAGGTGGTGGACTCTCCAAGTTACATAGTGGACAGTCAAGTATTTTATGTGACAAACACAACTATTTTAAGTACAATTTATATTTAAAAACAGACTAAAAAAGTCTTCATATTTCAGGCCGGACCATGTATGTCATTCCCTTCAGTATGGGCCCAGTGGGTTCACCTCTGACCAAATATGGTGTTCAGGTAGGAACAGGAACCAATGTCAAATCCATGCTATTTATTAATGCCCATTACATTAAAACAAAGCACCAAACTAATGATTTTAATTCTGTTTCCTCCTCTAGGTGACAGATTCGCCCTATGTCGTAGCCAGTATGGGCATCATGACTCGAATGGGAACTCCTGTCATGAACAAATTATCAGAAGGTGTGGAGTTTGTGCGCTGCCAACACACTTTGGGACGACCTCTACCTCTCAAAGGTATGCAATAAACAAATGTTTTGGTACACAGGCTCTCTGAATTTTATAATTATTAATCAATCTTAATTGCTGGTTGTGTTTTGTTTGCTTTAGGATAGGTTTTATTTAATATATTTATTTATTGTGTCTACAATCAATTAATAGATCAAATAAAACCGAGTTTTAAATAGTACTTAAATAATAATTTTTTGTGTATTACAGCTCCTCTGGTGAACTCGTGGCCCTGTAACCCTGAGAAGGTGCTGATCACTCACCTGCCCGACTCCAGGCAGATCCTGTCCTTCGGCAGCGGATACGGAGGAAACTCACTTTTAGGAAAGAAATGTTTCGCTCTTCGAATCGCGTCTCGCATCGCTAAAGATGAGGGCTGGCTAGCAGAGCACATGCTGGTGAGTGTTTTATATTTATATAGACAAACCGGGCAGAAGACCGTGGCAGTTATAGATTTTCTCTAATGACATCTTTGTGTGAATAGTGTTGTTTGACTGCCTTTATTTGTTTATTTTCAGATTTTGGGTATCACTAACCCTCAGGGAGTAAAGCGTTATGTAGCAGCGGCGTTCCCCAGCGCCTGTGGGAAAACAAACCTGGCCATGATGAAGCCCGCTCTGCCCGGCTGGAAGGTGGAGTGTGTGGGAGACGACATCGCATGGATGAAATTTGACAGCCAAGGTAACGCACAGATCCAGTCTGGTCGGAGTGAAACTGAAAGGCATTAGTAAAACTACATTACACAATGTTGTTTCAATTTCAGAAAATAACAATAAAAACAATATATTAATAACAACAAAATAAATGTATCCAAATATTTTATAACCTTCTTGAGGTGAAATATTTACACACACACACACACACACACACACACACACACACACACACACACACACACACACACACACACACACACACACACACACACACACACACACACACACACACACACACACACACACACACACACACACACACACACACACACACACACACATATAGGATTTACATATATATATAAAATGTAAATCCTTTTAAAATGTGGCACAGCTCCATAGTGAAGAATCGTCTTTCAACATCCACCTGCTGTTACTTACCTTTTTGCTGATCTTTCCAGGGAAACTCAGGGCCATTAATCCAGAGAATGGGTTTTTCGGTGTCGCTCCTGGAACATCAGACAAAACCAACCCGTATGCCATGGCAACCATCTCCAAAAACACAGTGTTCACCAACGTAGGAGAGACGAGTGATGGAGGAGTGTGGTGGGAGGGCCTGGCCTATCCACCAGAGGGCGTCACTCTCACAGACTGGCATGGGAAAACGTGGAAGAAAGGTAATCCATGGAGCTGTTATACTTCCATGAGGTAAACAGACTGTGCAGCTGGGACCCTTAATTAGGGACCCAGTGCCTTTGTTCACATGCACACCATAATCTTACTATTATCTGATTTCTGGACCTGGACCTCTGGAAGATTATTCAAATAAAATGCAAACCACAAAATCTGATGTGCGTAATCAGAGGGATCATGTTTTATTATTTTTAAACTCCAAAAATGTGATAATAATCAGATTTTGTGCAAATGGAACCTGCTACCGTTTCTGATGTAAAATAATGCCATCTGCTGGTTGAATATGGATATGATAGTGCCAATAAAACTCAACTAATGGGAGTAGTTGATGGAACAATATATCTTGCACATTCACTTTAAAAGTGTATACAATAGCACAGCTAGGAAATCATGTGCTTTATAAAATATTTTAGCTCAAATTGGTGGTTAAGTTCATTGGTATTATTGAGCAAGCAAGTATTTTATTGGTTTCCTCATGTCATTATTTAGTGGAAACATTTGTAGTATGTTGTTTTTAGTAATAAAACATTAATAAAGATGTGTTTATCTGTACCAGGCAGTCCGACCCCTTGTGCCCACCCGAACTCTCGTTTCTGTGCTCCGGCCGCTCAGTGCCCCATCATCGACCCTCAGTGGGAGAGTGAAGAGGGAGTGCCCATCGACGCCATCATCTTTGGAGGAAGGAGGCCAGAGGGTCAGTCAATACTTCACTTCCATTGATTTTAATTGTATTTTTGTTTACTACTGCAGGTTTATTCAATGGTAGAAGTATAAGTAGGTAATTACAATACTTTTTACATAATTAATTCCATTCTTTAAAAAAAAAATTGTTTGGGTAAAGGTTAAATAACAAATCACAATAACAAACATTTAGTACACAGAACGTATGTGCAAAAAGCATTGATTGAGTTTAAATGTCTAATAAATGTATCAAATGTTAAATGTTAAATCTACAGGAGTGCCTTTGGTCTACGAGTCGTTTAGTTGGAAACATGGAGTGTTCGTTGGAGCTGCGATGAGGTCAGAGGCCACTGCAGCGGCTGAGCATCAAGGTAGAGTCGTTTTATTTTTTATTATTTTTTTATTTTTGTTACATTTTTTAGGTTTGAGAGTTACCTTAAACTCCTGTCATCACCAGCAAATTTCACCAACTGATTCAAGGACATGCAATTTGAAATACGTTATTGTAATGTTGTAGTTTTAGCCTTTAATGTTTGTTGGTTGCACAGAGGCCTGCAATTCTTTTGCTACACACATTTTGATTGTGGGCAATATGGTAAAAAACAAAACAAAACTAAATCACGTGTAACTTTATATTGCCTGTAAAGCTGGCCTCTTCTTTGTGCTCCATCTCACTGCAATTAGATCCAAAGATAAGGATAGCTGCAATAGCTGCAAGTTCTGCTGCAAGTTCTGCTTCCACTCCTCACTGCCTTTTTCATATATAGTGTTTTTAGACTCTGCAGAGCCTCCACAGTCAGTTTTTATGTGTCTCTAAGCAGGAGTGTAGAGCTTCGATCTCTACCTGCCTTTGCGACTAAAAGGAAAATCAACTGCAGTGCACATGCGATCATCAAGATATGACAAATTTCAGACTTCCCGGAAACAAATGACGATATATCATGAGCAATATAAGGATTGAGCTGCATGAAAGAAAAGCACATACAGTATAATAATGTCTATCTTATCACAATTCAATAATGATTAAATGTATCGCCATATTGCACACCCTAAATACAATATATCTATCAATCTTCTATTTGCATTGGTGCTAATATCCTCTACTTTTGACCTGCAGGCAAGGTGATCATGCACGACCCGTTCGCCATGAGGCCATTCTTCGGGTACAACTTTGGAGACTACCTCGCCCACTGGCTGAGCATGGAGACCAGAAAGGCTCCCACTCAGCTGCCAAAGATTTTCCACGTCAACTGGTTCAGAAAGGACCCCAGTGGGTCCTTCTTGTGGCCGGGATTTGGAGAAAACGCCCGCGTGCTGGAATGGATCTTCAAGCGCTGCGGCAGAGAGAGAGAGGACCAAGCTGCCAAGAAGAGCATTATCGGCTGGGTGCCAGTAGAGGGCGCCATCGACACTACGGGCCTGGGTAGCACTGTGGATATGGGCGCGCTTTTCGATGTTCCCAAGCCGTTCTGGCAGAAGGAGACCAAAGAGTTGAGGGCCTACTTCTCGCAGCAGGTGGGGTCGGATCTACCAGGGCAGGTGGAGGATGAGCTAAGGCAGTTAGAGCAAAGAGTGCACAATTAAAACCAAAAGCAAAGATTCTACCTGGTGTAACCATATCCACTGGCAGGGTTTGTATACAAAGCAGAAAAGGAATGTCTAAACTAGCTAAAATTACAATTAGAATACCTATCTTTATTTCAGTAGTGGTTTTAGGAGATATCCCTTCTTGTTTTAAGCTAAATCTCGCCAATAAAGTGAGTACATTTCACCAAGCAAAAGATGAGCCTCAGTTGAAGGGGTGGGCCATATTGACAAAAATGAATGCGTCAGTATTTTATGGGAATCACGATCGGGATAATCAGACAATATTTTAGCAGTTCATCCAAAATATTCTAAAACTTGCCTGTGAATGTCAGGCAACATCAAAATTTTAAACCGGCTCATTCTGCAGCCTTTTTAATGTATAAATATAGTTTTATTATAGACAATTTACTAATCAACAAGCAACAATTTTATCCATTTTTTGATTTATGTCCTACCTCTACGTACTGCAAAATAATTTAGCTTGAATTACTTGTACTCATTGAGACCAGTAAAATATCTTGAGTTGAATCATTTAGACTTGCTAAATAGATAATAGAAAATATTCAACTTCTAATGCCTTAACTCAGGTGATTTTAACTTGTATAGATGTTCCTTTTTGCAGTGTCTGAAAACACAGTGTTTGTATGATGTAGGATTATAATAATGTCCAATACTGGATGAAAAGTGAAGCTACTCTTAATTAACAATGCAATAAATACAGGACTGACTTTTTGGTAACTTTTTACACCAATGCTGCCACAAAATCTTATCAGTGCTTTTTTTAAACTGGAAAATGGATCAGCTAGATTTATTTGCACCAGTTTGGTAAAAGTGCCTTAAGAATGTGATGAATAGGCTGCAAATGTTTACTGGCTAAAGCCCAAAGACCAATGTCATTTTAATGGAACTTATATCATAAATCATGAATATTTATAAGTCTTATTAAAGCAGATTAAACCAGGCCAAACAATGCATAATCTCTCCACTTTTTATATTTGTGATTAAATTGTCTAATTTCAGGTGATGTTTACACAAAACTGTAAAATGTTGGACCAATAAATGCGACTGAGATTAGATATTTTTACAAACTGTACACCAAAGTTTTATTTACAGTGCAATGAATAAAAATGTCATGTCTGAATGGAACTTCCTTTTTATTCTTGATTATTGTTTTTAAATAGCCGTTAGTTATTTTTTTACACATACGTTGGCTAAACATATACTGTGAACTCAACAGGAACCTGATGCAAAATAGCTTTTACTGAACCACGCCTTGTTCTCTGTAATCATTTACTGTGTAAATAAATTAAAATGAAAACTTACAGTTGACTATTACATGTAATTAAATGGCACTATTTAAAGTGAATACGACAGGTTAGACCCCCAAAATAACAATAGCTCACATTCGCAACCCCCAAACACAAAAAATAGGTGACACGCAAAGTGATAAATTAGCCTTATATTTAATATTTTACTTTATTTTTAATATAGACTTTAAAAAGTGTCTTTGATTGGCCAACAAATAGGACTATACATTTACCACTGCATTTGAAGGGGGTCAAGCCTTGTTTAACACTATTGTATCAGTTTGTCCTCATCATCTGGGGACCCCTGGAAATCTTTTCGCAACCCCCTAGTTTAAGAACCACTGGGTTAGACTACACATTCCACTATAATGGAGTGAAAAGTATTATATTTAAGATTTTACCACAAATGTTGCCTATTTCTCCTCAGTTTGACAATTTTGGTGACATTTATAAATGCCCTTCCCGGTTGGACACGAGGAGCAGAGGTAATTACAGAACTGTTACCTAGCAACCATCTTGTAAACAAGGGCCAAAATCCATACAAATTACACAATAGTTATGATTTGACAAATAATAATACCTGATGACACCTTTATCAGAAAATGTCTGTTGTGGTTAAATTGTTCCTGAGTCACTTATTGATGACATAGATGGAGGTATTATGTTTTAGTTTGGGTATTTTTGTTGGGTTCTTTTCTTCTCAAAACTGCCACTTAACTGAATTAAAGCTATAATAAATGATCATCTATCTCCATGGACACAAGCTGGTGGTGTCAACAAGCTAAACTAAAAGTCAGGTCTGTGCAAGACGCTCAACTATAAGGTACTTTTTGGCTTTAAGAATTTAAGAATCATTTGTAAATGCACATGTGTTTACACGAACGTAAAACACCACATCAAAACTGGGACTAAACTAGAACTAAACATAAACTAAACCTGAGCATGACCAAGGCTGAACCAGGCCTTAAACAGAATCAACAACATCAAAATTAAACTGGGCTCAAACCGGGACCAAACAAGTGCAAGTGAATGCACGCTTTTGAATAGAGACGTGGAATATTTAAGTCAATGCAATAACATTTCCATGGAGATAAGCAGGTGGCCAACTCTCCCCAGTAAGTGTACATAGTGCACCAGGAAATAAAACATACCAACAAACTACTCTAAGCACATTTCAAGTTACACACAAGTAAGCAACAGAATTTTGAGTTATGTCTTTTTAACTTGTGCGTATATATCGGTCATTTCTGTATTCTCTCTGACGTTGGACAGATTCACTTGTGAGTACACGGTCTCCTCCTGTGAGCGACTAATGACTGGATCAGGATTCTTTCGGCTAAATCTCAAGTCTCCATAGTGGAGGCCGTCATCAGTGTGGGCTGGTTCCTGTTCAACAACCTCATCCATGGTTTGGACCTTTGGAAATTAACAAGAAAATACCATAAGAACACACTGAGACACATAATCTTAAAAGTTGTAGTTAATTTCTTCTGTATTTAAAAAAAATAAACCAACCAAACACTGAAGCAAAAAACAAAAACAAAAAAAAAATACAGTGGTGGTAAGTATAGAATTTGGTTAAGTAAAAGTATTGGGGGAAAAAATAGAATAAAATCTAATTCAGGGAAAGTTTTGAAGTCCCTCTGTAAGAATGTACTTTTAGAATAAAAAGTATCACACACAGATTTTGAGACCTCTATTAAATGCATTAAATGTAATCATTTTAATCAAGAATTGAGCTGATTTTTGGTCAACAGGAGCAATTTCAATCAATTTCCATTGTTTTTCTGGTGAATTTTAGATTGTGTATACATTTTTGTTTGCTCAAAGCTGAGGCTCAAATTCAAAACCAATAACAGGATGTCACGATGAATGTGCTAAAAAATAAAATAAAAAATAAATAAAATATCTCCTCAAGTACGTTCTACTCATCAGCCCAGTTCAAAGATGTAACAATGTTCAAAGTGTCATGGCCCTGCCTGTGACTCCTCTCTCTCCACTATTCCCCCTTTCCTTTGTGTGTGTGGGCGGAGCTTTGCTGGGAGCTGTTGCTGGGCGGAGATTGTTCCTGCCTCTACTCACCTGGCTTCACTTTCCAGTGATTGAGGGGACTATTAAGGCCCAGCTCTCCAACCAGTCGGCCTTAGATTATTAGTCTACCTGGCGGTGAATTTTGGCTGCGCTGCTTTTGAATTTTGATCTTGTCCCTGAACTCCGTGGTGAGATTTGTTTTTGTCACAGAACTTCAAGCTTCCGCTCCTGCCTGCTATCCTGATACTCACCTGTGCTCCTTGGTCCAGTCTGCTCCCGCCTGCTGTCCCGGTACTTACCTGTGCTCCTCTGTCCAGCCTGCTCCTGCCTGCTATTCCGCCTGCTCCACTTCTCTGCACTACTTCAAACCCAGGACTTCATAAAGAACTGAACCTTCCAGTACTGGTCAATAAATCTTTTGTTTTCTAAGTCTTGTGTCCTTTTTGGATCCGCACCATTGAGCCACAACACAAAGTACAGATATCTGCTCTCAAAAGTAGTGAAGTAAAAGTAAAATGTATCCACTTCAGTACAGATATCTTAAAAAATTTACTTTTACTTGTGTGCTGTGTACTTTGCACCACTGTTTTTAGCCCAATTCATTCTGAAGTCTGGTTAGATTATCACTTGAGGACGAAAAAAAAGGGTTGACATAAACAACTTTTACATTATTCAGAAAGTGTTTGAATTGTAAGAAATAAACACTTCAATTGCCATCAGCTGAATCAAAAATTGAATTAAACACATCTATAAATTTCTGTAGAAAAATAAAAATAAATACAAAATGGGGAACTGGGAATGGGGAAAAGGTGTAATTCACACAAAGCTTTGTATTTACTTTTACTCTTTGTGACGACACTGAGATATTTTTTCCACTCGCTACAAATATAAACATATAAAATACAACCTTCTTTTCTTACCTGAGGTGGCTGTAAATGTACGCGTCTAAATTTGAAATGCCTGTGAAGACATTTTAGAAGACTGAGTTAAAATCCTATAGATAACATATCGGAATATGAAATGTTCATGCGACACATACCAAATAAGGACAAGAACAACAATCAATGCAATGAGGACAAAGACCGCTGGAAGCCACTTTACAACATCACCAGCTTTGTCTGAGCACAGAACGACATAGTTTAAGACGTCAGTGACACTATCACATGGCATTTAGTAATATTAGTAATAGGCACTTACTTGAATCTGTCCCTGGATAAAAGAGGATCAAAGACATTAAGAAAAAAGTGCACCGTGCGAACTGAAACTTCAAAAATAAAAGGTATTCTTACGCATAACATTGAGACTGATGGTGGTTTGTGCTTTTTTAAAGGTCGTTCCTCCACTCACAGGATACGCAGCAGAGCAGGTGATGTTCTGTCCATCATGAGAGGACGTCAAAGTGATTGTTTGTGTGATTTTAGTGGTAAATGTCCCGTCTGAGTTGGTCTCTGTGACTTTGGCAGTGCCTTGGTGGAGGTCCCATGTGAGTTCAGGAGGGGCGCGTGGACAGGGAGTGACAGCTGAGCAGGTTATAGTCACCTCCTCTGTCTCTGTTTGATTACCAGAGACTTCTATGAACGGGATCCAGGGAGAGTCTGAGAAAAAAATATGTATATATAGTTTAGCTTTTTGTTCTTTTGGATTTAGAGAATTAGTTAAGACAAAAGAAGGTCCAAAAGGTCAGAACGATTGTTTAGGAGTATATTTGATGTTTACCAGCAATAATGATAAAGACTATATGAAGAGAGAATGAGTGTGTTCCTGGTTTTGTCTGTGTCCATGTAAACACGATATCCTGATTTCAGTGTCCTGGTTATGAGAAAACAGGATATTCTGACAGTATCCAGAATTTTGTGTCATAATAATAATAATAATAAGTCTGATGTCTCACACTGGTGCTGTACTGAGCATGTGTGAACACTTTTGGCTGGAGCAGCTCATTTCTCAAAATGACTCAAACTTCTATCAGTTTTTGTTTTTTTGTTTTTGTTATGTTATTATTATTTCTGTATCTCTGTGTTGCTCTCAAACTAAACTGACATTGTGGGACATAAATTCCACAGTTGAAAACATCTTTACTGAAGCTGTGACCGTGCAATAGTTTTATGCTCTTCTTTGACTGTATCTTGTCCTTTAACTGTTTGAAATGTGCTAAAAAGTCATACGTTTGCAAAGTTGGAGATCTGTTTAACTCCTTGCCATATCCGTGCCATAGTTGCCCTAGTTACCACACTTAATATCCAGGATGGTCTCAGGCAGCTTGTAAACATGAGTCTGGGATGAGGATGTGAGTATCCTTGTTTATATTGTGGGCACACAAATGTTGAGCTCAAAATATAAACGGGCACACGCTTGTTACTCTCATTGTTTAAAGGCATCATAAATTAAGCTGCATTCATTTTCTTTTAAATATTTGAGTCAACTTTGGACTTGTCTGGTATTCTTCTGTTTGTTTAGTCATGGCACAACTTCCAAAAAGTGCTTGCCTTTGATTACAATTTTCAGGAACAAAACATTGCTTATTATATGTGAACACTGACCAAACTGATAGTTTACCAGCTTCTGTTCTATTGTAGATGTTAAAGGTAATATTGGCAGAACTAAAGTAGGCCATTTGTTGGAAACAGTGTGACATCACACAGGATTTCCTCCTTTAGTCTAAAAAATTAAGTAAACTGGGAAATCCTCGATACTGACTTGGTCCTGGTTTGATCACAATCAGTGCTGGGTCACTAATTACTTTCAAAAAAGTAATTAGTTACTTATTAATAATTACATTTTTTAAATGCAACATTACTTAGTTACTGCCTCAAAAAAGTAACCAAGTGACATGACTTTATTTGTTTAAATTAATCAAATATGTGCTTTTACATTTTTATTAATGATAACTGAACAGGGGTAAACAACACATAAGTTGTTGAAATTGTCTCTAAAGGCACAACATCAACAATGGAAATACTTAACTGTGTAATGCTGCTACGAGTTGCTGAACTCTGAGGTGTTATTGACAGCAGAAGTCATGACTATGGGTTTGTCACTTTGAGAACATTAAACGTGCTCTTTGTTGAGGCTTTTTTCTGCAGAAAAAGGTTGCAATCTCTTTCTAAACATTGTTGTTGATGTTGAAAGTAATTGAGTATTTTATTAGTAATTGTAATTTAATTACAAGTGTTTTCAAAGAAATGTGTTACATGATTAAGTTACTAAAACTGTAATTTAATTAGAGTAACTAAGGAAAGGTTACAGCCAGCAGTGGTTGCAGTGTAGTCCCAGGTTTGTTGTGACATGTGGGCAAGTGGGAATGTAGCTTCAATTCGTTTACAAACAATGTTTTGTAGATTTCTCACCTCTTACTGTTATGCTGACAGCAGAACAAGACGCTGTAGACTTGAAACTTCCATCCTCCACTCTGAAGAAATAGGAGTCTGCATAGTCACTTTTTAAATCGTTAAACTCAGTGGTGCAATTTTTCTGACTGACGTTTCCAGTAATCTTCATTGGATAGTTAGCTGATGTTCTGCTACTGTTAAAAACCACAAATCTTGAATTTGGTGTTTCAAATTGGCCTTTAGTTTTAATCCACACAGCAGCTGCATTTATGTCTCCGGGGAATTGTTGTCCTTCTTTGACTCTGAAGTGGCACGGGATCAGCAAACAGGACCCACTCAGGCCCTCCAAACTCAGAGGAGTGATGAAAATGTCAGGATTTAGCGGAGGAGGACAATAGTTTGCCACAACTGGAAAAAAATAATAAGTGATTCAGTTAAACATAAATGAACTTTTTCTTTGACTCAGAAAACTCACCTGACTGAAAGAGGACACAGAGCATGCCGCTGTGCACTGCTCTGTTCACTAAAAACACATCCATTATCTTTGAGCTGCCAGATACAAATAACTGAAATTAGATTAAAGTAAATTCAAGAAAGAAACAACCCTTGCTTTGCCTGCTCTTTCTGCGGCTTAAGACGATACAACAATGAAGAAATTTACAAATGATGCAATGCCCTTCCCTTTTCTTCCATATTTGGTAAATGTCTGGCCGAAGGAAAAGGTGAAGCTGCTGACAGCAAACTATAACTTCTTCAAAGTTGTTCTAATTTTCACACCATTGATTCTTCATTTCTTTTATTACAGTTAAAACCACTGTCCCCAAACCAAACTTGTGGTTAGACTTTCCAATAAAAAAAACAAAAACATAATGTCCCATTTACTATGCCCTGATATTATATTGAGGCTTTTTAAAAATCAGTCAATTGTCAGTCAGTTTTGTTCAGAATCAGAATTGGTTTATTGCCATTGTCACTGATCAAAATTCACAAACATAGGAACTTGCTTTGGTGAAAGGTGCAACATAAAATAATGAATAGAATATTAGCAAAATATATAAAAAGAGGCATGCATAAGATTAAGAATAAAATAAAATAGACTAAGACTATGTACAGTTGTTAAAATGTATTGTAATAATTTGAATATCTATCCACAAATTTAGACTTTCTGGTATTATTTGGAACATGTAACGTGAATTAATGTATGTAACTTCATGGTTAAAGGATATGAGGTCACAACTTGTTAGAACCAAGCCCTGGGGTTAAAGCCTGGTTTCAGATCAAGTGTCATTTCACATTTTCACACTGTACCACAAACAGAAACAAACCCACAACAGATAATTCATATTACTGTTATTTAATAAACTTCAGACAGTTACTAAATAGGCTACAACAGCAAAAAAGAGAATAAAAACTAAAACTAAATGCAAGCAAACTTCTTAAACTATGATCAAAGATAACAAGGACCAGGTTGTATTTCTATATATAAAAACCTGTTGACAAAAGGTTTATTCAGGCAAAGAACTCACACAAAGAGATATTAACTTGTTACCTTACAACTTCATTATTAATATTCAATAAAGAGGAACTCTGGTACATATTGGTTTGTAGATATAAAATAAAACACATAAAATACAGGAACAAGTACTGAACAAAATGATGTTAAGTCTGCGTTTCAATCACACAGTTTTCATACGCTGCTGGCTCTGGCGTCTTTGGATAAGACTACACACAAAGGAAGAGTTAAAACAGAGACAAAAGTGTGTGTAAATATAGGCTAATGCTTACCTGCTCTGGTTTGTTGTAAGTTGCTCTGAACCAGCTGAAAGTAAATTAGAGTCATCAGGGATCTTTTGCTCACAGGCCAAAGGGACATAAATGATCTGTGTTTTTGGCACGTCCAGTTACAAAATGATATAAATATTTCACTCTCACCATTCAATAAGGACCAGGGAGCTGTAGAGCAGTGCAATCCCACAGAACTTCACAATGTTGTAAGGGCCAATCAAGGACACAACACTGGGTCCATCTCCTGACAAAGGTTAAGTAATACAGTTTTAAACAACATAACACTGTAATGTGATTTTCATGAAAGTGAAAAAAATCCAATTATGTTTTTAAAATCCTTTTATTATCCTTTGATATTTTTGTACGTATGTTCAGTCATCTTATTTTATATTATTTTGTCATAGTTAGTTAGATATTTTTTATTCTTTTTCTATTATTTGTTGTGGTTTTATGTTGCGTGTCATGGCCGAAGCAAATTCCTATTTAGTGACATTTGTTCACTCACAATAGCAATACATTTTTTTCTGCTCCTTTATTTGAAAAGCCAAAACACCCAACTGGAAATGACACAATATGAATTCATTAGATACTGAACCATATGGGTTACCTTACTTGAACTGAATGATGATTGACTGATTGATCTGAATGTTTTTTTCCTGACGCATTTGCACTCACCTCTTTGAGTAACGTTGAGACTGATGGTGGTTTGTGCTTTTTTAAAGGCCGTTCCTCCACTCACAGGATACGCAGCAGAGCAGGTGATGTTCTGTCCATCATGAGAGGACGTCAAAGTGATTGTTTGTGTGATTTTAGTGGTAAATGTCCCGTCTGAGTTGATTTCTGTGACTTTGGCAGTGCCTTGGTGGAGGTCCCATGTGAGTTCAGGAGGGGCGCGTGGACAGGGAGTGACAGCTGAGCAGGTTATAGTCACCTCCTCTGTCTCTGTTTGATTACCAGAGACTTCTATGAACGGGATCCAGGGAGAATCTGAGGGAAAAAAATAATTATAACTTTATTTTACAATTGTTATAAGTGATTTCATCTTGTTGCATGCATAAATGAATGATTGAAACGTGGCTGTTATTACAGGTCAGAATCAGAATCAGAATCATTTATTAAAGGCCACACAACAGAGTTGGTGGAATTTTTTTTCAGTACAGCAGTTAATGCTCACATCTCTCATGTGTCAGTTCCATCATCAGCAACAGAAAAACAACAGAAGCACACATTTATACAGGTTATATCAAGACAGTGACTCATTTATGGTCCATATAGCTATTGGAAAGAAGCTGCTTTTAAATCTGACAGATTTTGTGGTTATAGACCTGTAGCGCCTCCCAGAGGGCATAAGTGTGAAAAGATGGAGAGCAGGATGTGAGATATCTGAGGTGATTCTTGTTGCTCGCTGTGTGATGCGTCTTTGGTACAGAGTGTCTATGGATGGGAGTGTGTGGCCAGTGATCTTGGAGGATTTGTTGATGATTCGTTGGAGTTTTGAACGGGAGTGACTGTCCAAGTTACCATACCAGACTATTATGGATGAAGTAAGGATACTTTCAATTATGGCTGTGTAGAACTGAAGGAGGAGATTATGTCGTACATGGAATTTCTTGAGTTGTCTGAGAAAAAACAGTTTCTTGTTGGCCTTTTTGTAGGTTTCCTCAGAGTGTTGCTTGAATTTAAGTGAGTTACAAATGTGTGTTCCCAGAAATTTGAAAGACTCTGTGGTGGTTATTGTATCTGCGCTGATGGAAATGGGAGTTTTGGGTGTGGGTGTGCGTGAGAAGTCGACAATCAGTTCTTTTGTTTTTGATGCATTGAGCTGAAGGTGCAACTTTTTGTAACTTTTCTGATGGAGGGTCTGCCACCTGCTTGTCTTGCATTAAACTGGAATGTTCTGCAACGTGCACTGCATTACACTTATCTATGATCTCCATGGAGAAGAGCCAGTGAGACCAGAAAGTTACAGGTCAAATTTGTGGAGAGATGATCCTGTTTTCACAAAGATTGCACGTTTTTCAAAGTATTTGTGAGCAATAAAAACAGATGTAATTGAAAAAATGCAAAATGTTTTTAGTGGAACATTCCAAAACAGTAATGATTCTGCTGAGACAAGCAAAGCCTTCACAGTCAGGATTACGTTATTACTTTATGCGTGTTTTTAAATAAGCAGAACATTAAGATCATTTTCTCACCTCTTACTGTTATGCTGACAGCAGAACAGGACGCTGTAGACTTGAAACTTCCATCCTCCACTCTGAAGAAATAGGAGTCTTCATATTCACTTTTTAAATCGTTAAACTCAGTGGTGCAATTTTTCTGACTGACGTTTCCAGTAATCTTCATTGGATAGTTAGCTGATGTTCTGCTACTGTTAAAAACCACATATTCTGAATTTGGTGTTTTAAATTGGCTTTTAGTTCTAATCCACACAGCAGCTGCATCTATGTCTCCGGGGAATTGTTGTCCTTCTTTGACTCTGAAGTGGCACGGGATCAGCAAACAGGACCCACTCAGGCCCTCCAAACTCAGAGGAGTGATGAAAATGCCTGGATCTCGCGGAGGAGGACAATAGTTTGCCACAACTGGAAAAAAAATAATAAGTTATTCAGTTAAACATAAATGAACTTTTTCTTTGACTCAGAAAACTCACCTGACTGAAAGAGGACACAGAGCATGCCGCTGTGCACTGCTCTTTTCACTAAAAACACATCCATTATCTTTGAGCTGCCAGATACAAATAAATGAAATTAGATTAAAGTAAATTCAAGAAAGAAACAACCCTTGCTTTGCCTGCTCTTTCTGCGGCTGAAGACGATACAACAATGAAGAAATTTACAAATGATGCAATGCCCTTCCCTTTTCTTCCATATTTGGTAAATGGCTGGTCGAAGGAAAAGGTGAATCTGCTGACAGCAAACTATAACTTCTTCAAAGTTGTTCTAATTTTCACACCATTTATTCTTTATTTCTTTTATTACAGTTAAAACCATTGTCCCCAAACCAAACTTGTGGTTAGACTTTCCAATAAAAAAACAAAACAAACATAATGTCCCATTTACTGTGCCCTGATATTATATTGAGGCTTTTTAAAAATCAGTCAATTGTCAGTCAGTTTTGTTCAGAATCAGAATTGGTTTATTGCCATTGTCACTGATCAAAATTCACAAACATAGGAACTTGCTTTGGTGAAAGGTGCAACATAAAATAATGAATAGAATATTAGCAAAATATATAAAAAGAGGCATGCATAAGATTAAGAATAAAATAAAATAGACTAAGACTATGTACAGTTGTTAAAATGTATTGTAATAATTTGAATATCTATCCACAAATTTAGACTTTCTGGTATTATTTGGAACATGTAACGTGAATTAATGTATGTAACTTCATGGTTAAAGGATATGAGGTCACTACTTGTTAGAACCAAGCCCTGGGGTTAAAGCCTGGTTTCAGATCATTTGTAAGTGTCATTTCACATTTTCACACTGTACCACAAACAGAAACAAACCCACAACAGATAATTCATATTACTGATATTTAATAAACTTCAGACAGTTACTAAATAGGATACAACAGCAAAAAAAGAGAATAAAAACTAAAACTAAATGCAAGCAAACTTCTTAAACTATGATCAAAGATAACAAGGACCAGGTTGTATTTCTATATATAAAAACCTGTTGACAAAAGGTTTATTCAGGCAAAGAACTCACACAAAGAGATATTAACTTGTTACCTTACAACTTCATTATTAATATTCAATAAAGAGGAACTCTGGTACATATTGGTTTGTAGATATAAAATAAAACACATAAAATACAGGAACAAGTACTGAACAAAATGATGTTAAGTCTGCGTTTCAATCACACAGTTTTCATACGCTGCTGGCTCTGGCGTCTTTGGATAAGACTACACACAAAGGAAGAGTTAAAACAGAGACAAAAGTGTGTGTAAATATAGGCTAATGCTTACCTGCTCTGGTTTGTTGTAAGTTGCTCTGAACCAGCTGAAAGTAAATTAGAGTCATCAGGGACCTTTTGCTCACAGGCCAAAGGGACATAAATGATAAGCCAAAAATGTTTTTGGCACGTCCAGTAATAAGATGATATAAATATTTCACTCTCACCATTCAATAAGGACCAGGGAGCTGTAGAGCAGTGCAATCCCACAGAGCTTCACAATGTTGTAAGGGCCAATCAAGGACACAACACTGGGTCCATCTCCTGACAAAGACAGGGATAGTTCAGTTCTATTTCAGCTCCTGTTTTTAGCAGTGCAATAGAGATGCTCATAAGAATTACTCATGTGTAGGTCAAGGTCAAATGTATTTATGTAGCACATTTATAAACAGATACTCTGCCCCAAAGAGTATAAAATTAGTTTAGAATAGTATGCACTTTGAACTACCTGTTCTGAGCTGTATGACTGGAGATGATTGGTTTCCAATTGCATTTGAGGCCACACAGTGATAGTCTGCTTCTTCAGTGAAGTTGAAGCTGTAAGTCTGTCCTTCACTGACGTTTTCTGCTCCCTGTGAGCTGCGTCTGAACCAGGTGAAGCGGTGGACAGGAGGCTTGGCTCTGCTGGAGCAGCTCAGCGTCACTGACTGACCTGCTGCCAGTGAACCGGATGGACTGACCACAACTGAAGTGTCTTTAGGACCATCTGAGGACACACAGGGAACATTAGAGCAACATCACCAGAACAGACTGGTCCATCAGCGTGGTTCACTCACATGAGACACTGAGAGTCACGTTACTGTCGGACATTTTGAGTCCTCCACTCACAGGATACTTTGCACTACATTTTATCATCAGTCCATCATGAGACTCTGTCAAAGTGATTGTTTGTGTGATTTTAGTGGTAAATGTCCTGTCTGAGTTGGTTTTTATGACTTTGGCAGTGCCTTGGTGGAGGTCCCATGTGAGTTCAGGAGGGGCGCGTGGACAGGGAGTGACAGCTGAGCAGGTTATAGTCACCTCCTCTGTCTCTGTTTGATTACCAGAGACTTCTATGAACGGGATCCAGGGAGAATCTGAGGGAAAAAAATAATTATAACTTTATTTTACAATTGTTATAAGTGATTTCATCTTGTTGCATGCATAAATGAATGATTGAAACGTGGCTGTTATTACAGGTCAGAATCAGAATCAGAATCATTTATTAAAGGCCACACAACAGAGTTGGTGGAATTTTTTTTCAGTACAGCAGTTAATGCTCACATCTCTCATGTGTCAGTTCCATCATCAGCAACAGAAAAACAACAGAAGCACACATTTATACAGGTTATATCAAGACAGTGACTCATTTATGGTCCATATAGCTATTGGAAAGAAGCTGTTTTTAGATCTGACAGATTTTGTGGTTATAGACCTGTAGCGCCTCCCAGAGGGCATAAGTGTGAAAAGATGGTGAGCAGGATGTGAGATATCTGAGGTGATTCTTGTTGCTCGCTGTGTGATGCGTCTTTGGTACAGAGTGTCTATGGATGGGAGTGTGTGGCCAGTGATCTTGGAGGATTTGTTGATGATTCGTTGGAGTTTTGAACGGGAGTGACTGTCCAAGTTACCATACCAGACTATTATGGATGAAGTAAGGATACTTTCAATTATGGCTGTGTAGAACTGAAGGAGGAGATTATGTCGTACATGGAATTTCTTGAGTTGTCTGAGAAAAAACAGTTTCTTGTTGGCCTTTTTGTAGGTTTCCTCAGAGTGTTGCTTGAATTTAAGTGAGTTACAAATGTGTGTTCCCAGAAATTTGAAAGACTCTGTGGTGGTTATTGTATCTGCGCTGATGGAAATGGGAGTTTTGGGTGTGGGTGTGCGTGAGAAATCGACAATCAGTTCTTTTGTTTTTGATGCATTGAGCTGAAGGTGCAACTTTTTGTAACTTTTCTGATGGAGGGTCTGCCACCTGCTTGTCTTGCATTAAACTGGAATGTTCTGCAACGTGCACTGCATTACACTTATCTATGATCTCCATGGAGAAGAGCCAGTGAGACCAGAAAGTTACAGGTCAAATTTGTGGAGAGATGATCCTGTTTTCACAAAGAATGCACATTTTCAAAGTATTTGTGAGCAATAAAAACAGATGTAATTGAAAAAATGCAAAATGTTTTTAGTGGAACATTCCAAAACAGTAATGATTCTGCTGAGACAAGCAAAGCCTTCACAGTCAGGATTACGTTATTACTTTATGCGTGTTTTTAAATAAGCAGAACATTAAGATCATTTTCTCACCTCTTACTGTTATGCTGACAGCAGAACAGGACGCTGTAGACTTGAAACTTCCATCCTCCACTCTGAAGAAATAGGAGTCTTCATATTCACTTTTTAAATCGTTAAACTCAGTGGTGCAATTTTTCTGACTGACGTTTCCAGTAATCTTCATTGGATAGTTATTTGATGTTCTGCTACTGTTAAAAACCACAAATCTTGAATTTGGTGTTTCCATTTGGCTTTTAGTTTTAATCCACACAGCAGATGCATCTATGTCTCCGGGGAATTGTTCTCCTTCTTTGACTCTGAAGTGGCACGGGATCAGCAAACAGGACCCACTCAGGCCCTCCAAACTCAGAGGAGTGATGAAAATGCCTGGATCTCGCGGAGGAGGACAATAGTTTGCCACAACTGGAAAAAAAAATAATAAGTGATTCAATTAAACATAAATGAACTTTTTCTTTGACTCAGAAAACTCACCTGACTGAAAGAGGACACAGAGCATGCCGCTGTGCACTGCTCTTTTCACTAAAAACACATCCATTATCTTTGAGCTGCCAGATACAAATAAATGAAATTAGATTAAAGTAAATTCAAGAAAGAAACAACCCTTGCTTTGCCTGCTCTTTCTGCGGCTGAAGACGATACAACAATGAAGAGATTTACAAATGATGCAATGCCCTTCCCTTTTCTTCCATATTTGGTAAATGTCTGGCCGAAGGAAAAGGTGAAGCTGCTGACAGCAAACTATAACTTCTTCAAAGTTGTTCTAATTTTCACACCATTGATTCTTTATTTCTTTTATTACAGTTAAAACCACTGTCCCCAAACCAAACTTGTGGTTAGACTTTCCAATAAAAAAAAAACAAAACATAATGTCCCATTTACTATGCCCTGACATTATATTGAGGCTTTTTAAAAATCAGTCAATTGTCAGTCAGTTTTGTTCAGAATCAGAATTGGTTTATTGCCATTGTCAGTGATCAAAATTCACAAACATAGGAACTTGCTTTGGTGAAAGGTGCAACATAAAATAATGAATAGAATATTAGCAAAATATATAAAAAGAGGCATGCATAAGATTAAGAATAAAATAAAATAAACTAAGACTATGTACAGTTGTTAAAATGTATTGTAATAATTTGAATATCTATCCACAAATTTAGACTTTCTGGTATTATTTGGAACATGTAACGTGAATTAATGTATGTAACTTCATGGTTAAAGGATATGAGGTCACAACTTGTTAGAACCAAGCCCTGGGGTTAAAGCCTGGTTTCAGATCATTTGTAAGTGTCATTTCACATTTTCACACTGTACCACAAACAGAAACAAACCCACAACAGATAATTCATATTACTGATATTTAATAAACTTCAGACAGTTACTAAATAGGATACAACAGCAAAAAAGAGAATAAAAACTAAAACTAAATGCAAGCAAACTTCTTAAACTATGATCAAAGATAACAAGGACCAGGTTGTATTTCTATATATAAAAACCTGTTGACAAAAGGTTTATTCAGGCAAAGAACTCACACAAAGTGATATTAACTTGTTACCTTACAACTTCATTATTAATATTCAATAAAGAGGAACTCTGGTACATATTGGTTTGTAGATATAAAATAAAACAGATAAAATACAGGAACAAGTACTGAACAAAATGATGTTAAGTCTGCGTTTCAATCACACAGTTTTCATACGCTGCTGGCTCTGGCGTCTTTGGATAAGACTACACACAAAGGAAGAGTTAAAACAGAGATAAAAGTGTGTGTAAATATAGGCTAATGCTTACCTGCTCTGGTTTGTTGTAAGTAGCTCTGAACCAGCTGAAAGTAAATTAGAGTCATCAGGGATCTTTTGCTCACAGGCCAAAGGGACATAAATGATCTGTGTTTTTGGCACGTCCAGTTACAAAATGATATAAATATTTCACTCTCACCATTCAATAAGGACCAGGGAGCTGTAGAGCAGTGCAATCCCACAGAACTTCACAATGTTGTAAGGGCCAATCAAGGACACAACACTGGGTCCATCTCCTGACAAAGACAGGGATAGTTCAGTTCTATTTCAGCTCCTGTTTTTAGCAGTGCAATAGAGATGCTCATAAGAGGTCAAGGTCAAATGTATTTATGTAGCACATTTATAAACAGATACTCTGCCCCAAAGAGTATAAAATTAGTTTAGAATAGTATGCACTTTGAACTACCTGTTCTGAGCTGTATGACTGGAGATGATTGGTTTCCAATTGCATTTGAGGCCACACAGTGATAGTCTGCTTCTTCAGTGAAGTTGAAGCTGTAAGTCTGTCCTTCACTGACGTTTACTGCTCCCTGTGAGCTGCGTCTGAACCAGGTGAAGCGGTGGACAGGAGGCTTGGCTCTGCTGGAGCAGCTCAGCGTCACTGACTGACCTGCTGACAGTGAACCGGATGGACTGACCACAGCTGAAATGTCTTTAGGACCATCTGAGGACACACAGGGAACATTAGAGCAACATCACCAGAACAGACTGGTCCATCAGCGTGGTTCACTCACATGACACACTGAGAGTCACGTTACTGTCAGACATTTTGAATCCTCCACTCACAGGATACTTTGCATTACATTTTATCATTAGTCCATCATGAGACTCTGTCAGAGTGATGTTCTGTGTGATTTTAGTGGTAACTGTCCTGTCTGGGTTGGTTTTTATGACACTGGCAGTGCCTTGGTGGAGGTCCCATGTGAGTTCAGGAGGGGCACGTGGACAGGGAGTGACAGCTGAGCAGGTTATAGTCACCTCCTCTGTCTCTCTTTGATTACCAGAGACTTTAATGGGCGGGATCCAGGGAGAGTCTGCAAAATTTTCATAAACAAAGAGATCAAGCCATAAATAAAAATAGGTTACTGTATTAATAAATGATTACCTTAACAACTCTTATTTGCACCGATAGTTTTGCACTACTGTTCTGTCTACTGTATATTTGTGCCTTCATGTTCAGCCTATTTTTATTTAACACCTTTTCTTCTCATAGTTGATCTTTTACTATTATAACTTGTTTTCTTTTACTCTAACGGTTAGTCGATAATTCCAGCTGCCAATAAAATTTGTTCTGTTTCTGATCCTTGTGAACCTGCATTTGACGCCAAATATTTGAGTTTTATACTTATTAACGAGGGCCTTTGTATTCTTGTTATAAAGACACTTGCACCTAGACTCACGTGAAAGTGATTAACAAATTTGACATTTACAGTTCCTAATTACAATGAAACATACAATAATTAGAATATAGCCTATGCATAAAAAACTACTTACCTGTGACATTTATTTGAAGAGGGTCACAAACAGCTGTGACTACAAAAGGCTTGTTTTCTATCCTGAAGTAATATTTGTCTGAATATTCAGTGGTTAAATCATTGAACAAAGTCGTACAGTCTTTCTCTTTCAGGTTTCCTGTAATATTCATTGGATAACGGTTGTTCTGCTCACTACTTCTAAATATTACATTTTCTGGAAATTGGCGAATATTAAAATGGGTTTTGATCCAAACACCAAAAACAGGTGCAGAAACATCAAAAGTATCCTGTGTAGAAGAAGGTATCGGTGTAAAGTTACAAGGGATTTTTAAACACGATCCACTCAGAGCTTCAAGAAACTGTGGTGTTGTGACATTTAAATTAGATTTTACATTACAAACAGCCCCAAAGACACCTATAAACAAATATTACATCATTAATAAAAAATACTACTAAAATTTCAGTTTTTGAACAGTAACAACATCTGAAATTTGCTTACTTGGACAAAGCAGTAAAAGTAGTAGAGTTAACAGAGTGATGCAAGTAGCTGCCATAATTCTCTGCTACAGAACAAAAAACAACAAAGCAACATCATTTGTATTTCATGAAGTATTTCAGGTATTATTTTATTCATTTAACCTTACCGGACTCAGCAACCAGAAGAAATCTTCAACAGGATTCCTAAGTGAATGTTTAACTTCCTCTTTACACTTAACCACAAAATGCAAAAATACTCTCCTTCTGTATCTACTGTAGTTCCTGTTAAAAATGACTTAACAGTTAGTGAAAATGATCATTCTGTTTTTAATGTTAGAGACATAATACAAAGGTAATATTTAATTCTTTCCATGTAAAAACACTGAACTCATGTGCTTTAATAAATTCAACTTTAGTCCATCTTTAAAAACTGTTTGGCCATGACTTTTTTTGAGCAGTTTAAAGCTCCTTAACAACACACTTAAAGGTGCATTATGTAACTTTTCTGGGTGGAGGGCCCCTCATCTGCTTGTCTCCATCTGTGAGAGGACTCCGCTCACAGATACCACATACAGTATTTGTTGTATTTTGGACTGATAAAAACAAAAAAAAATAAATTCAAGAAAAAAACGAATAACACCCAGCCACAGTAACATCTCCATGGAGACAAGCAGGTGGTGGACCCTTCATCCGACAAACAACCTTGAAATATAAGTAAATATATCATAGTTTTTGTCGTTTGTAGCTGTTTTAGCCTTGCTCTTACCTCAGATAGTCTTCTCTGCCACAGCGACAGAGCAGTGAGTTACTAAACATCTGACGGGCTGCTCTTCCACATTTCATCACTACCGCTTCTGATGCAAAAAGCTCCTCTAGAAAAACTACATTGCAAGTTTAGTCTAATTCTGCCTAATAATGCATGAGTTGGCTGGTCCATTGTGCACAGCTTCCCCTGCGCCCCCCGGAGGCTTTACCTGGGAGTGTGACACATCTTAGTGAAGTTTAGAGGGATATTTGCACCGCTGTTTTATGCCAAATCATAAAACTGTGGATGTTAACGAGTTAGTTTCATATTCACAACGCAAGGTCAGAAATAGATGAGTCTTATGTTGTTGGAAAATAGTATTTGCTCATCATAAGTTGTTTATTTTTAATTAAATAAACAATTTTTTTAAAAAGACACGTATGTTGTTATTATTATTGATTGATAATAGGGATAATAGGGAGTATATATTCTTGAAATCTGAATTTTTTGGGTCAGAAGTAGACCAACCAACCCATGAATGGACACTCATAGCCTGAATACAGGTAAGAAAATAATAATTGTATGCTTTTTTTTGCTCTTTTGGGTTACACTGTGGCATGAAATTAATGCAATAAATTATTTGTGGGGAAAAAAATAGCTTTCTAACAATGGCCCTTCTATGTCTTTGTAGCTTAAAATGTTTTTTTTCCTCCATTGTCTTGAATGGGAGAAGAACCTCAAACCCTTGTCCTTGGCTTTAACAAAAACATTATTCAGAATTAAAATCACAGGTACCTGACAGACCAATTTTATACTGTCAAAAAGTTGAAATGTCATTAAGTAATGTTTTGTTTTTTTCATCTTTGAAGCAGGATCCATTAGCTTTGCTCAAGGTTTTGTGAGACAGAGCCCACAATTATAGGCCGTTACTGCTTTGGATCATCTCTTGCTCAGGCTGAATCCCTGCAAAAGCGTTTGTAACTGAGTAATCTAAGTTAATGTTGTTTTCAAACTTCAAGACGGCTTCAGATTATCCCAGAAGTGTGCACTCTTGAGGTGGTTCATAAATGATACCTTGATGTTTTGATTGATGACTCCCTCACTTGCGAAGAAGCAGAGCCATGACGCATCACTGCGACTTGTATTCACGAGTGGGATGGCCTTCTCTGGTCACTAGGAGGCAGGGACATTGGTACACTTTTATTTACAAGTCAATGGATTACTGTCTCCTGCAAATGTACTTCAGTCTCAAAGAAGTGCTGTTTCCTACGGTTTAACGATCAGCTGTTGTTCTCTGTTCCTTTCGTCCAGCTCTTTTTACTTGGAACATGTTGCAGAAAGACCGGTAATTGCATTAGAGACTGTGCAATAGTTTTTCATAACTTTTCATGTAAATGTTGTTTGTTTGTATGTTGTGACTGTAAAACTTTGCTGCCTCTTGGTCAGAACTTGGAAAAGAGGTTTTTAATCTCAATCTCTGTTTAATTCAGACAATATGGAGAAGAGACTGAAAAATATACACAAACCATGACAAAAATAAATGTCAGTTAATGTCAATCAAGTTAAATGTCATGAAACAACATATTCTCACTCTCCCCGTATGTCCGAAAAGGGAGTGGGAGGAAGTAAACACTTATTTATCCCCACCACTCTTCTACAAAACAGTCTCTTCTACAAAATTCCCACGAAACGCCCCATTTTCTGCTTCTTACATATAAGAATATCATTAATTTCTTTAATCTGGTTTTAAGCACACTCCATTACCAGCACTGTTGCACCATCCTGTTGCACATCTTTTTAAATATATATTTTAATTGATTTCATATTTTTACATTGTTTAAGTTGCTCTTTCATATAATTCCACACTGGAACAAAACGGACAGAAACACAAAAACTTTTCTTTGTGTAAATAAAGAAAAAAAAAAGGTTCAGTTAAAATAAATAATTAAACAGAAAAAAAACAGGATAATTGTTTCTGAAGATTAAAAAAAAAAAAAAAAACCAGAACAATTCTTTATCAAGATCCAAATTTGATGCTTTAACAATTCTCAAAATCTGTGTGAATTAGTCAACTTTTATTTTTTACTCTTGAAGTAAATTTTTTAAGGTGTTGTTTATTACTTTAATTTGTTATTTACTTTAATGTTTTAATGTGATACTTTTGTGTGAGTATTTATTTGCTCGTCTATTGCATCTGTACTTTTACTATATGACAGATTAGACTACACATTTCACTAAAATGTAATTTTGGAAAGTTTATAATTTGGGCTGGTTTTCATTGATCTTGGCGGGTTTTATGTGGACTTTGGGCTGGAAACTGTCACTAAAATCTGGCAACACTGTCAAGCAATTGGAGAGTCCACACGGTCAGCAAAACAGCCACCGTTAGCCGCGTGCTAGGCCTGATGAAGGACAGAACAGTCCGAAACGTCGTCAATAGCACGCTGAACCCAAATTAAGAAGTTTTTGGCCAATATTATTTTGATTTTTCATTTATTTTCTATTTACTTGATACTTTCAAAGATAAACCCCTCCACGGAGCATGTCACGGTGATAAACACACAAGCACAGTCTTTGAATGCACAGGCACAAGACAAAACAAGACAGAAGACATAAGACCAAAATGAAGAAAACGAAAAACAAAATGCAGAACTCACTGAAAGAAATAAAGAAAAACAAAAAACAGAAATTAAAGAAAGTAAAGAAAGAACACAAAATAAATGTGGGGATTTAACAAAACAAACTGGAACACGTGGCAAACTTATCCAAGGAGGAGCACAGGAGACAGTGCTGTCTACGCGAGACAGACACATGGGGGACAGGGGACCCTACCCCAAAACGTATCAAAAATCATATCAGAGAGCACGGACACGGACACGGACACGGTCTCTGTCGTGGCCCAAGTACAAAAGCAGACCTTGTCAAAGCTCACGGTCACGGTCATTATCGTATGGGGTGAGATTTGTTTCATATTAATTTATTGACTCAAAAAGAAAGATTAATTCAAAATCCCAGATTTTTTCACAATCCCTGACTTGCATTTATGGATTTATGCAAAATTAGATTTGCACATATATATTTGTGAATAAAACATATTTTTGTTTTGTGAATCTGTGTTTTTGCGAGAATCTGATACTGAATTTGAGGATCACCTAAATTGTGCATTCTTCACCTACCTTTATGAGACAAATGTTACACATTTTGTAAAAAATATCTATGCAGAATTTTGGATTCATGCAAAATCCCGATTTATTCAAAAAGTTAGACTTGCATGCAGAATTTTTTCACACAAATTCTCAATTGTAAAAATTAAGTTACATTTTATTTTGAAATCTGTAGTTTTGCATGTGAGTGTGTGACTGTGCATTTGTGGATCGCTCACCACGTGCATTCATCCTCTGATCTCGCCGAGGATCTTTTTAACACAAACATTCTCTCAACTCATTCAGAAGACAGTGCTGTTCCTCTGGTAACCACTAGGGGCAGTGCTGACCAACTTTAATTGTATAGAAGGGCATTTCCGGATGTAGACGGACCCTTATTACCCAAAAAAATGGCGGAGAGAGACCAGAGTGAAGTCGCTGGATGGGTTACATAACATATGCAGGGCTCTCAAGTCTCACGCATTGACCGTGAGACACACGCATTTGGGTATGTTCACACGCTCACACGCCACACTTCATATTTCTCACGCTCAAAACTAAAGACGCCATAAAATAAAATAAGGCCATGCTCCGTGTTGAAATAAGTGAAATGGATGTGCAGCCGTATTTTGTACACGGAGCTGTGTTACTGTAATGAACGCACACTGTCCAATCAGGTCAATCCATCTCCCTCTCTCTCTCTCTCTCTCTGTCTCTCTGTCTCTCTCTGTCCTCTCTCTCTCTCTCTCTGTCCCTCTCTCTCTCTCTGTCCCCTCTCTCTCTCTGTCTCTCTCTGTCTCTCTCTCTCTGTCTCTCTCTCTCTGTCTCTCTCTCTCTCTGTCTCTCTCTCTGTCTCTCTCTCTCTGTCTCTCTCTCTCTCTCTCTCTCTGTCTCTCTCTCTCTGTCTCACTCTCTCTCTCTCTCTGTCTCTCTCTGTCCTCTCTCCCTCTCTGTCTCTCTCTCTCTGTCCCCTCTCTCTCTCTCTGTCTCGCCTCTCTCTCTCTCTGTCTCGCTCTCTCTGTCCCTCTCTCTCTCTCTCTCTCTGTTCCTCTCTCTCTCTCTCTCTCTCTCTCTCTCTCTCTCTCTCTCTCTCTCTCTCTCCAACCAACAGCTCATGTTTAAAACAAATAACTAGGGCTGCAACAAGTTAATCGATTAATCGCAACTAATCAATTATAGAAATGGTTGTCAACTAATTAAAATCATCTATCTATCATCTATCTCCACCAGGACGTTGTCAAACCCCTTCACTTTAGCTTTGTCTGGGGAACATTTAATACAATTCTCCTATTCAAGGCTCTTTATGCTCTAAACAATTAATCTATTAATCGAAGGAGTAATCGCTAGACTAATCGATTACCAAAATAATCGTTAGTTGCAGCCCTACAAATAACCACCAGGTACATTTACATGTTTTAAGTTCAATTTAAACCTATTTAGTAGTTATTAGTAAATTAGTCATGTTAAATGAAGATGTTAAAATATATATGACAGGTTACATATTTCACTAAAATGTAGTGAACATTATTATATTTATGGTGGGACACTACAGGTGAATTGAAAACCTTACATTTAAAGATATCAATTGTAAACTTGTAAACTGTAGTCGTCCACATAAATGTAAGAAAAATGTATTACAAGTTTTTCATTGTAATGTTTTCATGTAGAAATAAGATATTTTATGTGTAAAAATGGCTAAAATTGCACATTTTTGGGACAAGGTTTACATTTCTTGGATCATTTTTTACATATATTAGTTACAAAAAATGTACAGAGGGGATTTTGGATTTCTTATTTAGTTTTTGAGTAAACTCGATTGGTTTTGCCTGTAGTGTCTGATTTGAGTAAAGATTTTGCCTATTTGTCCCCAGTTTGACAGTTTGTGTAAAGTTTATAAAGTTACTTCCTGGTTGAACATGAGACAAATATGACAGGTAATTCCATAACTGTTACCATAGCAACCAGACTGGAAACAAGGGCCAACTGTTACCTAGCAACCAGACTGTAAACAAGGCCAACATCCATATACATCACACATTTGTTATGATTTGACAAATAATACCTGATAACACCTTTATTTTAAAGGTCAGTTTAAACTGTCAGAAAAATGTGTCAGTTGAGTCTTAATTGTCTCTGTATTTTCAATGGTACGTCGCTTTTTGATGACATCACAGATGGATTCCATTTTAGAACTAAGCACTTAGAGCTTTTAGGTTGTTTTTTTTACTTCTTCACAAAATGCAGCTTCACGGATGTAAAATGATAAATATTGACCACAGATGCCCTCCCACCAAACTAAGTCAGAATTAGAAAAACATGAGAACCTGTCATAGACTTAAAGTTTGCTTTTACCTAAGTTTTAAAAGATGTGATTTTTATGTGTTTTGAGGCACTAATTGGTGCTCTGCCTTATCTTAACACAAATAAACGTTTGAATTAATTCATTACATTTATTTTGTCTTTCAGTGTACTTTTTGATTTATTACCCTATTGTTCGGGTAAGTTAGATCATGCAGAAAAAACGAAGAGTCTGTTCTATGCTCCAAGATACTTTTCAACTCACTTTACCCCGCCTCCGGCCAAAATCTCACTCTAATCTCTGATCAAAACTTGAGAGCCCTGCATAAGCTCAGCGTTCCATTATAATGACTGGTTTGTGCGCGTGCCTTCTCTTCCGGGACGGTGCACCTGACGCTCACGGGACAGGTGCAGGAGCAGAGTCCAGCCTGCGCTTGTTTTGGACCCGATCGGCGCAGTCCGGACTGCAGGAGGCACGTGGTTTGTAAAGCGGTCCGAGACTCAGAAGTGCCAAGAGACGCAGACGAACTCAGTGAAACGAAAGTGACTTCAACTACAGGCAGCATCGCGGAGATTAGAACAATTCCACAATTTTTTCAGTCGGTTTGATATAGATTTCTGAACACCTCTCCGGTTGTCCTCGTGGAGATGGAGTCCACCGTAGCCACGGGTGAGTGACTCCTCTATCCCTGATCTCTACAAAAAAGGATGGACTGTATTCTAACCTTTATCCTAACCTTACCTGACAAACCACGAATTGTAATTGCGGTCTAATGCGCATGTGCATGGCCGGTTAGCTCAGTTGCTGTATATAACAATACACTTAAGCCACTTTAGTTACCATTTTTACTGTAAATAACAGTGTGCATTCTATACCTTATACTTTATATTGTATTTTTTATTACCATGTTTATTTATCCTATTTTTATTGCATGCGCCTATTTCTTTCATTCCTGTCCTAAACTGTGTGTTGCAACAGTGGAATTTCCCCATTGTGGGACAAATAAAGGATCTCTCTTATCTCTCTTAATGTTTTTCAACTTTTTTTTGAGTCACAGGACACTTTTTTGGTGGAAAATATTCTGCGGCACACCACCAACTAAAACATAGTGTTATTTACGTTGCAAATATTGTATACAGTATGTCATCGTGTCTGGTTCTTTAAATTTGGCAATGGTGGCTGTTTACGTTTCAGTTTTTTGTGAAGACGTTGCTCAAAACACATTAAAATTGTCAACTGTTCATTTAAATCCACGAATATGACATTTTTTCAAGGCACACCTGGGAAAACCTCAAGGCGCACTAGTGTTCCCGGCGCACTCGCTGAAAATCAAGGCATTAGACGACTACATGAGGGAAACAAGGATGAAAACTACCTGGATCAGCAAAGCACTGGCATAAACCATAGAACTATAATAAAATATGGAAGATGATTTAAAAAACGTTGCCCTATTTATCCATATGGCGTGTGCTCATTGGCGCATGAAGCTAAAAGAGTTTTTTCTTCCGCGTTACTTCCTGATACGGAGGCTGCCATCTTTGCTTTAGGGGCACCACGTGACCACAATCCCCCATGATGCTTTGAGCGACGGGAGCGATCACGCAGCTTGCAGTTTTTGTGTCAGCTTTAGCTTGTGTGATTGTAATTGTATTCTTCTTATTTGATCAGATGTGAAAGCGTCTGAAATTAAATAAAATACAACTTACAGGTATCGCTAGTCTAGCCATGTCACGTGCTTCTGTGCAAGTTAATTTTGTGATCTATAAAAAAGACAACTTGAAAATGTGCAGTTCTGTCCCCAAACTCTGAACTTTGCTTGCCTGAAAAATCCAGAATGATATCTCTCTGTGCGTCCATACCATAGACATATTTAGTCTTAGTCTATCTTAGTCTATTCTATTCTGTTTATTTTATTTTATTCTTAATCCTCTGCATGCCTCTTTTATATGCTTTATTATATTTTATTCATTGTTTTATGTTGCATCTTATGCCTATGTTAAGTTCTTATGTTTGTGAATTTTGATCACTGACTATGGCAATGAACCAATTCTGATTCTTTTTTTTTTTTTTTGTTTTTTTTTACAATTTTCACTGTTTTATTCTGAAATGCCCACTAGTTTCTGTTGTAAGGGCTGATGTTGGATTTAATCCTCTGTTAAAGAACAAAAGCCATCCAGACAAATCATTTGCATTCAAATATGAGAAAAAGTCATTCATTTATATTTAATCTAACTGATAATTGTTCTTTCTTCTCTTGGTACAAGGAGATGCAATGCCGAAGGTTCCTCCTGCACCCGATCACATCCTGGCCTGCTCAGAGAAGCACGGGATTGGAAGCTAGCTGTAGATCTTAACAAACACCTTTCCTTTTCTGCTGAGATTGCAACAACCAATCTCAGATCTGACCATGTGTTCTGTCTTGTGTTGTCAGAGCCATGGGAGCACAAAGTGGAGGAGGTCTATGAAGAGAAGAGTCTAAAATGCTCTAAGCTGGCAGACCTGGTTCGAGCAACTTGGGTGGAGAGGTCGGCTGCAGAGGATTTGTGAGCCATTTTGCAGACAAACTATTGAAAAAGCTGGGTGTACGAGGAAATGCTTAGCAATAGATTCTCAAATATCTGTCTAGCGCTGCAGAGGAGTCCCGTCGCTGGCTCTCGATTAAGAGATGGTAATTTGCTAGTGTAATTTAAACAATTTGTTGCCACATTAATGTGTGTGATATATTTGCGAATGTATCCATTTGACAAAGTCAACAACATGCTTCTATATAAAATTGAACATTTCTCATTTATAATTTCTTGTCCTTGTAAACCCATGCCACCACCTTCTTTCGTTCCTAGTTTCAGTCCTGCTTGGTATCAAGTGTAAACAAATTGTTCACATGTGGCGTAATCTGTTTCCATAGCCATGTGTTTGTTGTGAAAGGCTTTCAGGAAGTTTGCCCTTCTAGCCCAATACCTTTGAATGAGAGAGACCCATAAAAGTCAAGTTGCTAAATGTCAAAGTTAACAAAGTGTTTGTTAAATCCATGATAAACAGAACTATAACGTGATCATAGAAAACAATGTCATCCTGTTAATTTACGTGTGAGCACAGTATTTGTGGAATTCTGGGATACCTATCTTACTGCGGAGCACATGTGAAGACTCACTAGCACAATGTCATCCGTGTTCATCCAGCAACAGATTTCCCAGGTAAGAATCTAATATTAGTGCATTTATCAGAGTAATGTCTTTAATGGACACATGCACATTCTTTTATGATAAAAGCCAAAGTAGAACACAGTATTTTGTTCAGCTTAATGTGTCATGTTCAAATGTGTTAGAACATTAAGTCTTTTTGAATCTAATTAAGCTCTTGAAAATGTATTTATTTATTTTTCCTTATTGACCAAATATTTGCATCAACTTGAATTGTAAAGCTTGGTTTTCTTTTGTTTAGGTTTTAATGCACCTTCTCATGTTGTAACAGATTGAGATATTATTTCCTCTCATGCAACTTCTGAGCTGACTTTTGTGGTAAGTGCTGGTACATTTGTGAAGCTCGTGTTTGTGTTGATGAAGTCTAAATTTGGTTTTGCTTTCAGGAATTTAAAAAAAAGGACTAACTGTGTGGCTGAGGCTGATACTGTCAAGGTAATTCTAACAGAAAATCTACGGCACATGTCCACAAGCCATCACTAATATCATTCATTTCTATCATTCAGCACAATTTGATCTTTTCTGTTGGTGTTTCTCAAAGTTATCTGCTGATACACAATCCAAATGTATAACCTTTTCAGTCTAAATATGACATTTTACTCTTATTCAGGACCAAGAGGAGGGAACATTCAACTGCTGTTCATATTTTCCATTATGTCTAAATATCGAAATCTAAATTTTTTTTTCTTGAAAAGCAATTAAGCGTTAAAAATGAAGCAGTAAGTCTCTGTAAAAATACAGTAAAATAATGGCAACTATACTGCCAGTTCTTTACTGTTTTTTACCCCAAAATTTCTTACAGTGCAGAGGCATTATGTTTTAGAACTCAGCAATACTTCCCTTACCAATTCTACCAATTCTTAATTTTTTTCTTGACAAACTGAAATACAGTATATGACAAAGGATACATATTTAGCACAGGGTCGATCCCATCAATCAAAGTCATAATTATAAAAACATGAGAGCTGTCATATGCAGTCTAAATGACTGGTTAGACTACACATTTTCATGATTATATTTAAAATTTTACTAAACATTTTGCCTCTTTGTCCCCAGTTCGGCAGTTTTCATAATATTAATGTTGGACATGAGCAGCAGATAAGTCTGTTATCTAGCAACCATTTTGAAAACAAGGTCCAAAATCCATATAAATTACACAAAAGTATACCTGATGACACCTTTATTTTGTTGAATGAATCAGTTGCCTGTAAAAAATCCCTGTATTTTCAAAAGCGTTCCATTTTAGAACTCAGCACTACTTCCTGTTATTTTAAACTTTTAGAATTCAAAATTTCTTCACAAACTGCAACTTCACAAATGTAAAATTATGATAAACATTTACCACAGGTGCCCTCCCACTAATCCCTTTTGTGTTAAGCCCCATTCACACATAAGTCATCTGTAGATGGGTAAATTCCCATCTACAGTTTGTCACAACACTCAGCGCTGTCCCTCATTTACACGTGCTTCAGTCCCAGAACATTACCGTGTTGGCTATGTTCCCACTTAACCTGGCATTTGTCTCCCTGCATTCTATCACTACAGCAAAATGCTGTATTTAAATTGAATGAAAGTAGAACTTACATTCTTAGCAAAACCTGAGAAACCAAGCTTGTAACCAAAGAAACAAGCAGTGGTGCTGGCAATTTTCTGGCTTTATTCACATATACGCCTTCCCTGCACTAGTCAAGACAATTTACCAGGGAAATTGCCAGATCAAAAATGCAAGGAATTTAGTTCTGGCTTCATTCACACACGTCCCTGCTCTGGCAAAATGCCCAGTAAAATCCCAGGTCAGGCTGCATGTGTCTAAATAAACAGACTGTGATTCATCAGTTTGAATTAGAACCAAAATTCTGTAAATGTTGTGATGTCACTTGAACTCGACCTATAGGTTCCGTTCTCATGACATCACAACATTCTATCAGCCAATAATATTTAATACAGATGGAGGGCAGCAAAAATGAATAGTGTTAAAACGCAGGATTTTCTTGTAATACAGTGAGTTCTTAGGTCTAGTCACTAAGAGAAATCATCAGGTTCAACCTTTGTGAATTTACTGCTGAGATATTTCATGGCAAAGTCCAATATTATCAAGGTCAAAGAGGTTATGACATCATCACATTCTAGAACCTATGAACCTATGAAAAAGTGACCGATGTGATGGTTGTGACTAGTTACCTGACCCTGTTACCATGGAAACCCCACTTCAAAGAACAGGGGTTACTTCACAGAACAGGGGTTACTTCAAAGAACAGGGGTTACTTCAAAGAACAGAGGTTATTTAAGGAACCGCCCGAAACATTGTGAGTCACTGAGAGCAGACACACACAGACAATCATCGTTATTTTTACTGCAATTATTTTAATTTGGGTGGTTATAAACGCATCAGAATGAGCAGTAGCAGATCCACCCCAGAGGAGGGGCAGCGCTCCATGCCGTACAGCGAGCCCCGCGTACTGCCAGAGGAGGACAATCCAAAAAGCAACGAGGAAGAGATGAAGGAACAGGCAGCAGCCGTCTCTCCTCTCAACAGCAGAATCCCCAGAATAGCCACCGAACAGATCCAGACCATGGTGATCTCCTTCTGGGAGCAAGCAGCCTCTGCAGACCTGACGCAGCGTGAGTCCAGGGAGACATTGGGGGCAATGTTGTTGGATTTGGTAACTGTTGTCTCTAACCAAATCCTTGAGGCTATGAATAACATAGTTTTAGAGAAACGAGAGCGTGAGAACCCTTTGCTGGTGGCAGAGGAAGCTGTCACAAGGTCTGTGTGCTCTGGCCTCTATGATAGCTTCAAATCAGCGCTGGGCTCAACTCATCAGTCCATGAACGCTCTATTACGGGTGATTTGCAAGGAGGTGACAAGCCAGATTAACGCGGTCCTGAGCTGCAGTAAAATAAAAGGCGGACGCCTGATAATACAGAAAGAGAGCAGCTACAGACCATCGAAAGAAAAGATGAAAGAGATGGTCTACTATGCAAGAACCATGCTGCGCTCCTTCAAGGAGAAAGTTAGGCTGGGCTGCGGTATCTCCACTATGCCAGGCAGAACCTCCAGCATGAAAGGTGCCACTGAAGAGGTGGAGAAAATACTGCAGGACGAGATCACTGAGTTGACTGGAGAGGAGAGTGACCTCAATGACGACTTCCGCCTGCTTGTGGCCACTTCCATTGTAGACTGCATCATAGACGAGATAAGCTGCATCGAGTCTGAAGGATCCCCCATCATCATGGAGCAGGACGGCGTCAGCATGACCCACTTTCCCCGTTTGAGAGAAGTGTCAGACAAAATCAAGGGGTTTTTGCGTTGTGCTACGCTAAATCCACCCTCCGCCATCTACTGAGCGGTCTGTGCCGCTCTCCCTGCACTAGACCCGATTTGTCTTTGGAGGAGGTGATAAAGGAGGTCTCTCCTCTTCTGGTGAAGCTAAGCCATGAGGAGGGGGACCTGGAAGACATGAGTAACCAGCTTACTGAGGTCATCTCCACTAGCATGGCACTAACAGAAAGCCGGCCACAGTTCAGGAAGGCCATCTGGATGAAGGTGCAGCTTTTCATGTCCCACATCTATGACTGGATGCACATGCAGTCGCAGCTGCCAGACATGAAAAACCCGGTCCAGAGAGCCCTGGGGAGGAGTCGTGAGACTGGTGTTCAGAATGTTCAGACCAGGAGCCCAGCTGACTGAGCCAGTCCCAATCCCCCTCAGCCCATTCACCTGCTTCAGCTTACTCAGGCCCTCAGGAGATTTTGGTGCCCTCAGGCATTCCAGTTGAAGCTCCAATGCCCTCAGGCATTCCAGCTGAAGCGCCAATGCCCTCAGGCATTCCAGTTGAAGCTCCAATGCCCTCTCCAGATGTGCCCAGGGCTACGTTCGAGGGGCTGGACCATCTAACCTGGCAGTGGAATGAGAAGCACTGCAACGTGCTGGCATATGAGGTGGTCTCCAGGATCTTCAGAAAGAACTGGAACATGATGTTGCCTCTGTCCCAAAACCTGTTTGCAGAGCTTTGTGAGAAGGTTCCACAGTGGAACGTACTGGTGAAGCCGAGCACACGTAGCTGCAAAGAGGTGGCATCTGCAGTGTACAAAGACCTGTGCAAAGGCTTAGACAAAGTTCACGTGACACATCTTGCTTTTACCCAGAGTGACTACAGCTCTGAGGTCATGGATGCCATCCATAGACACCTGACGGCACCCCAAAAAAAGAGACGCACTCTGGGCTCATTCCTGCGCTCAGTGTGTAGCGCCATCTGCAGGCGTGAAGATCCTGCGAGGTCCTCTGGGGCCACTCTAAGGAGCAGGCCCCACCAACCCCATCCCCACTACTAAGCACCCACAGTCAGGACTGTGGGTGTCGAGCAGGCACACAGGAGGCCTCATAGACCTCCTGGGTCCCTGGTCCAGTTCTGAGTGACTGTGCACTCCTCTGCATCGAGAAGCAAAGTCTTGGTGAGGAGGAGTGTACAGGAGCAAGAATGGGCAAGAACAGGAGAGGACAGATGGAGAGGACAGGACAAGACAGGAGAGGACAGGAGGAGGAAAGAATAGGAGAAATAAGGTGCATGTGCATTTTATTGCTGCATGTGCAGCATGTGTATTGCTGCATGTGCAGACATAAAATCATGTTCTGGTTAGAAACAAATTTAAGTAATAAAATGGTTAAAAATGGATAAAAGTCGAAATGTCTCGATCTTTAAACAGCGTCCAGATGACAACCTCTGAAACCCTTTCTACGATGTACCACACCCGGACGAATGAGGGTTTACATCGACTAATAAAATGGTTATTAATACATGCCATGTAGCATAACTTTTAACGCTTTAAGCTTTACACTTTACTTATGCTCCACATTTCACTAAAACATAGTGAACATGATTATATTTTACCAAACATTTTGCCCATTTGTCTCCAGTTTGTGATGCAAAGTTTATAACAGTACAGCAAATTGGTGATTTCATGTTACCTAGCAACCATTTTGAAAACAAGGGCTGTAATCCATATCAATTACACAGTAGTTATGATTTGGCAAATAATAATAACAACTGATAACACCTTTATGTTGCTGAATGACTGTTTAAACTGTCAAAATAATGTGTCAGTCATCTCTATACTCTGAATGTATTTACAACGGCATGTCACATTTTGATGACATCACAGAGGGACTCAGGCTACTTTCTGCTATTTTATACTTATATATTTCAAAATGTCTTATATATATATAGTATAATATAATATATATATATATATATAATATATAATATACTGAGCGGTAATCCACATTTAACCTTGTGGTCTACTGTGCATGTGCATGGCCGGTTAGCTCAGTTGGTTAGAGCGTGGTGCTAATAACGCCAAGGTCGCGGGTTCGATCCCCGTACGGGCCACTTGTTTTCATGCAAGGTAGTTGTGTTTAAAATAAATAACCTTTGAATTGTGTGGGGTAGATACTGTAGGGAAGTCATGTGGTCGCTGCAAATACAAAATGTATCATTTGAAATGCGTTTGAAATTAAAGTATATCGAACAGAGCTGTGGTTCCCAAGGTTTTTTTCTCGAGTACCCCCAAAGTTTTGTTTCACACTTAGAGTACCCCTTCATTTGCGTAAAGAGAGATGTTGTATTTCAGAATCAGAATCAGAATCAGAAGCGGTTTATTGCCATTGTCAGTGAATTCACAAACATAGGAATTTGCTTCGGCGTAGGTGCAACATACAGCAATGAGTAAAATATAAAAAATATATAAAAAGGCATGCATAAAAATTAATAATAAAATAGACTAAGATAGACTATATACAGAATGTACAGTTGGCAGACAGTGCCATGTGCAAATGTGTAGTGCAAATAGATTGTTCTTATATAATATATGGTTAAAGTGGCAGGTGTTACAAAGTGTTCATGAGTCCAACGGCAGAGGGAAAGAAACTGTTCTTGTGGCGGGAGGTTCTGGTCCGGATGGCCCGTAGCCTCCTGCCCGAGGGGAGGGGCTCAAATAGTCCGTGTCCAGGGTGAGAAGTGTCAGCTGTGATCCGACCTGCTCGTCCCCGAGTCCTGGAGACGTACAGGTCCTGGACAGATGGAAGGCTGCAGCCGATCACCTTCTCAGCAGAGCGCACAATGCGCTGTAGTCTCTGTTTGTCCCTGGCTGTGGCTCCAGCGTACCACACGGTGATGGAGGAGGTGAGGATGGACTCAATGATGGCCGCACCATCATCTGCGCCGGCAGCTTGGCTTTCCTCAGCTGCCGCAGGAAGTACATCCTTTGCTGGGCCTTCTTGATGATGGAGCTGATGGTCGGCTCCCACTTGAGGTCCTGAGTGATGGTGGTGCCGAGGAAGCGGAAAGAGTCCGCGGTGGTGATGGGAGAGTCTGTCAGGGCAAGGGGGGGCAGGGGGGCTGAGACTTTCCTGAAGTCCACGATCATCTCCACTGTCTTCTGGGCGTTGAGCTCCAGGTTGTTATCGCTGCACCAGGACACCAGCCGGTCCACCTCCCTCCTGTAGACAGACTCATCGCCGTCCGAGATGAGTCCGATGAGGGTGGTGTCGTCTGCAAACTTGATCAGTTTTACAGAGTTGTGGCTGGAGGTGCAGCAGTTGGTGTACAGGGAGAAGAGCAGAGGAGAAAGTACACAGCCCTGTGGAGTTCCTGTGTTGATAGTCCGAGTCTCTGAGACATTCTTCCCCAGCCGCACGCACTGCCTCCGGTCCGTCAGGAAGTCAGTGATCCACCTGCAGATGGAGTCAGGCACGTGGAGCTGAGAGAGCTTGTCCTGGAGCAGAGCAGGGATGATGGTGTTGAATGCAGAGCTGAAGTCCACAAACAGGATCCTGGCATAGGTTCCCGGGGAGTCCAGATGCTGCAGGATGAAGTGGAGGGCCAGGTTGATGGCGTCGTCTACAGATCTGTTGGCTCTGTAGGCGAACTGCAGTGGGTCCAGGGCGGGGGAGGTGAGGGACTTGAGATGGGGCAGGACCAGGCGCTCAAAGGACTTCATGACGACAGGCGTCAGCGCCACAGGCCTGAAGTCATTAAGTCCAGTGATCCGGGGCTTCTTGGGGACAGGGACGATGATGGACGACTTGAAGCAGGCTGGGACATGGCATGACTCCAGGGAGGTGTTAAAAATGTCTGTGAAGACAGGAGTCAGCTCGTCCGCACAGTGTCTCAGGGTGGCGGGGGAGACACCGTCTGGTCCAGCAGCTTTCCGTTGGTTTGACTTACGAAACTGTTTCCTTACATTGTCCCTGTGTAGTGAAAGGCCGGTGGGGGAGGTGGGGGGTCCCAGGGTGTGATTGGCAGAAGTGACCATTGTAGTGAGATGGGTGGGGGAGGGGGTTGAGGTTTCGAACCGAGAATAGAAGGAGGCGAGCTGTTCAGCCAGTTTCTGGTCGTCGGCAGCATGGGGGGCTTTGGGCTTGTAGTTGGTGATCTGCCTAAGTCCCCGCCAGACCGCCGAAGCATTGTTTGCAGAAAAAGACTCCTTTAGGCGCGTGTTGTACAGAGATCTAGCTCTTGACACCTCCCTGCTAAATCTGTACTTAGCACCTTTGTATCTCTCTCTGTCCCCGGCTCTGAAAGCTGCCTCCTTCTGCTGCCTGAGCTGCCTCAGTTTGGGTGTGAAAACAACATAGAGCGCACCAAAACGCCAGGGCATCCGTCAGCGGCGCCATCTTGGTTTCTCCCACAACTAATTACATTTTTTTTACAGATAAAATTACATTTCATCTTTATTTAAAACCTAAAACCATTCCAAGTACCCCCTGGGAATTCCTCACATACCCCCTGGGGTCCCGTACCCTCTGGTTGGGAAAAAACTGCCATAGAGCTAAACAAAGTCCACAGTTTATAAAATTGACAACTGGTAACAACATATATTTCCAAAATGTTTCTTTGACCCAGTGAAAACAAAACAACAAAAATTAAAGCCGCAAAGCGGCGATGATGGCCCTCGCCCCGCGCGCGACCGCCTTCCCAAGCGGCCTCGGCCGGTCCCAAACCGCCACGGGGCACCGTCCTCCTCTTCTGAGCGTCACTCGGGCCTCCGTAACCCCCCCTCCCCCCAAGCGCCGTCCCTATAGAAGTGCATAGGCGGGCACTGCTCTCCAGAAGTGGCAAAAGCATCCAAAACACGGCTTCGATGTAATTAACTTATTCGATCAAAATGCTGTAAATAATGCATCTGCCAAGTTTCACTGACTTTGCTCGAAATAATTATTAAATTATTAAATGAATGGGGGATATGTGTGCTCCCAGAGTCAAAACAATACAAAATAGGACATCAATGTAATAGACTTTTTTGCAGCTTTTGCCGCTTCAAAGCAGTTTACAAGATTTCGTGGAAATTAGGAAATGTTGGTACTTTTACATGACCAGCAGGGGGCGCTATAGTGAAACCTGCTTATGTGCTCCTGAGTCTGTTCCGTTTAATATTTTATTCTGCATCGGTGACTACAGTTTGGGCTCTGTAGGGCAATACCTGTGGCTAGGAGAGATATTGAAATTAACAGGAAATTAAGGCGTTTTTTCACAGGAAGTCATGACTAAACCGCACGAGATAGGCCAAAAAAAATGGCAGATTATTAAATTCCAATCTGTCTTGATTAGACACGTGTACGTTAGACCAATGTCGGCCAAAAACCCTAGGACAAGTTCTCAATGGAAAATAAAAACTTAAAGTGACATTTAAAATTAAAATCAATATGGCCGCCATGTTGTTGGTCTGACGACTGAGCACCCAGTATGTCTTAGGGTGCTTTTTATGTGTACTATCACTGTGCCATTAATGTCCCTTAAAAGGAGTCACTGTATTAAGTTTGGTGGCTGTCCTGCAGGTTTTAGTTATTTATTGTGGCAGCCTTGTGCGAATGGAGTTAGGCTCCCATAGACAATGAATTGGAGCTCTGGGGGTCTCTAGAGGCAAAATTATGAAGAATAGGGCATGGGTCCCATTGACTTTTTTGCATCTTATGAAGCAAAGAATCAGATCCCCACATTTGGTGTAAATCGGACAAGCTTGCAGCTTTTAACTGAACTGTAGGGGGCGCTATAGGGATTCGTGGTCCTGTGCTCCCTAGTGTATTTTGTTTAGCATTTAATTCTCCATCATTGGTGGCAATTTGGACTCTGTAGGCACAGTCCATGTGCCTTTGAGGAGCACGTAGAGAAACAGGAAATAGAGGCGATTTTTCACAGGAAGTCATGACTAAACTGCGCGAGATAGGCCAAAAAAATTGGCAGATTATTCAATTCCAATCTGTCTTGATTAGGCACGTGTACGTTAGACCGATGTCGGCCAAAAACCCTAGGACAAGTTCTCAATGGAAAATAAAAACTTAAAGTGGCGTGTGAAATTAAAATCAATATGGCCGCCATGTCGTTGGTCTGACGACTGAGCACCAATTATGTTTTAGGGTGCTTTTTATGTGTACTATCACTGTGCCAAATTTTATGGGCCTCCTCCAAAGTAAACGTGTCTCCTTCTCCATAGGCCTCACCCAAAAGGTGGCGCTGTAGAGGCTGTTTATTAGTTTCAGGAAAAATACAGTTATGACCCATTAATGTCCCTTAAAAGGAGTCTCTGTATTGAGTTTGGTGGCTGTCCTGCAGGTTTTAGTTGTTTTTTATTGCAGCCTTGTGTGAAGACAGTCAGACTCCCATAGACAATGAATGGGAGCTCTGGAGGGCTCTAGAGGCAAAAGTGTGAAGAATAGGGCATGGGTCCCATTGACTTTTTTGCATCTTATGAAGCATAGAATCATCTGGCCAAATTTGGTGTCAATCGGACAAGCTTGCAGCTTTTAACTGAACTGTAGGGGGCGCTATAGTGACTCGTGGCCCTGTGCTCCCTAGTCTATTTTGTGTAGTATTTAATTCTCCATCATTGGTGGCAATTTGGACTCTGTAGGGACAGTCCATGTGTCTTTGAGGAGCACGGCAAGAAAAAGGAAATAGAGGCGAATTTTCACAGGAAGTCATGACTAAACCGCACGAGATAGGCCAAAAAAATTGGCAGAATATTAAATTTCAATCTGTCTTGATTAGGCACGTGTACGTTAGACCGATGTCGGCCAAAAACCCTAGGACAAGTTCTCAATGGAAAATAAAAAGTTAAAGTGGCGTGTGAAATAAAAATCAATATGGCCGCCTTGTCGTTGGTCTGACGACTGAGCACCAATTATGTTTTAGGGTGCTTTTTATGTGTACTATCACTGTGCCAAATTTTATGGGCCTCCTCCAAAGTAAATGTGTCTCCCTCTCCATAGGCCTCGCCCAAAAGGTGGCGCTGTAGAGGCTGTTTATTAGTTTCAGGAAAAATACAGTTATGACCCATTAATGTCCCTTAAATGGAGTCTCTGTATTGAGTTTGGTGGCTGTCCTGCAGGTTTTAGTTGTTTTTTATTGCAGCCTTGTGTGAATAGAATCAGACTCCCATAGAGAATGAATAGCAGCTCTGGGGGGCTCTAGAGTTAAAATTATGAAGAATAGGGCATGGGTCCCATTGACTTTTTTGCATCTTATGAAGCATAGAATCATATCTCCAAATTTGGTGTCAATCGGACAAGCTTGCAGCTTTTAACTGAACTGTAGGGGGCGCTATAGTGATTCGTGGCCCTGTGCTCCCTAGTCTATTGTGTGTAGTATTTAATTCTCCATCATTGGTGGCAATTTGGACTCTGTAGGTCCAGTCCATGTGTCTTTGAGGAGCACGCCGAGGAACAGGAAATAGAGGCGATTTTTCACAGGAAGTCATGACTAAACCGCACGAGATAGGCCAAAAAATTTGGCAGATTATTAAATTCCAATCTGTCTTGATTAGACACGTGTACGTTAGACCGATGTTGGCCAAAAACCCTAGGACAAGTTCTCAATGGAAAATAAAAAGTTTAAGTGGCATTTAAAATTAAAATCAATATGGCCGCCATGTTGTTGGTCTGACGACTGAGCACCAATTATGTTTTAGGGTGCTTTTTATGTGTACTATCACTGTGCCAAATTTTATGGGCCTCCTCCAAAGTAAATGTGTCTCCTTCTCCATAGGCCTCACCCAAAAGGTGGCGCTGTAGAGGCTGTTTATTAGTTTCAGGAAAAATACAGTTATGACCCATTAATGTCTCTTAAAAGGAGTCACTGTATTAAGTTTGGTGGCTGTCCTGCAGGTTTTAGTTATTTATTGTGGCAGCCTTGTGCGAATGGAGTTAGGCTCCCATAGACAATGAATTGGAGCTCTGGGGGTCTCTAGAGGCAAAATTATGAAGAATAGACCATGGGTCTCATTGACTTGTTTGCATGTTATTAAGCGAAGAATCATATCACCAAATTTGGTGTCAATCGGACAAGCTTGGAGCATTTAACTGAACTGTAGGGGCGCTATAGTGATTCGTGGTCCTGTGCTCCCTAGTCTATTGTGTGTAGTATTTAATTCTCCATCATTGGTGGCAATTTGGACTCTGTAGGTCCAGTGCATGTGCCTTTGAGGAGCATGCAGAGAAACATGAAATAGAGGCGATATTTCACAGGAAGTCATGACTAAACCGCACGAGATAGGCCAAAAAATTGGCAGGTTATTAAATTTCAATCTGTCTTGATTAGACACGTGTACGTTAGACCGATGTCGGGACAAAACCCTAGGACAAATTCTCAATGGAAAACAAAAACTTAAAGTGGCGTTTAAAATGAAAATCAATATGGCCGCCATGTCGTTGGTCTGACGACTGAGCACCAATTATGTTTTAGGGTGCTTTTTATGTGTACTATCACTGTGCCAAATTTTATGGGCCTCCTCCAAAGTAAATGTGTCTCCCTCTCCATAGGCCTCACCCAAAAGGTGGCGCTGTAGAGGCAGTTTATTAGTTTCATGAAAAATACAGTTCTGACCCATTAATGTCTCTTAAAAGGAGTCACTGTATTGAGTTTGGTGGCTGTCCCGCAGGTTTTAGTTGTTTTTTATTGCAGCCTTGTATGAATAGAGTCTGAGTCCCATAGAGAATGAATAGGAGCTCTGGAGGGCTCTAGAGGCAAAAGTGTAAAAAATAGGCCATGGGTCTCATTGGCTTTTCTGATCAGGAGGCCGTCTAGGAATTGTGTGCAAATTTTCACTAATAAAAGTCAAAGTAATTGTTTTTCTCCCCATTGTAATTTAGTGCGCTCCTACAGGTGGCGCTGTAGAGGCTGTATTTGACTTCCATGTAAAATGGTGTTATGGGGCATTTATTTTCCTTAACAGGAGTCACTGTATTAAGTTTGGTGGCTGTTACTCACTGCTTTGTGGCTTTTTGCTGCATCTTTGTGTAAGGAGAATATATTCTCCCATAGAGAATGATTAGGAGCTCTGGAGGGCCCTGGAGGGCCCTAGAGGCAAAAGTGTGAAGAATAGGCCATGGGTCTCATTGGCTTTTCTGATCAGGAGGCCGTCTAGGATTTGTGTGCAAATTTTCAAAAATAAAAGTCAAAGTAATTGTTTTTTACTTGGAACATGTTGCAGAAAGACCGGTAATTGCATTAGAGACTGTGCAATAGTTTTTCATAACTTTTCATGTAAATGTTGTTTGTTTGTATGTTGTGACTGTAAAACTTTGCTGCCTCTTGGTCAGAACTTGAAAAAAGAGGTTTTTAATCTCAATCTCTGTTTAATTCAGACAATATGGAGAAGAGACTGAAAAATATACACAAACCATGACAAAAATAAATGTCAGTTAATGTCAATCAAGTTAAATGTCATGAAACAACATATTCTCACTCTCCCCGTATGTCCGAAAAGGGAGTGGGAGGAAGTAAACACTTATTTATCCCCACCACTCTTCTACAAAACAGTCTCTTCTACAAAATTCCCACGAAACGCCCCATTTTCTGCTTCTTACATATAAGAATATCATTAATTTCTTTAATCTGGTTTTAAGCACACTCCATTACCAGCACTGTTGCACCATCCTGTTGCACATCTTTTAAAATATATATTTTAATTGATTTCATATTTTTACATTGTTTAAGTTGCTCTTTCATATAATTCCACACTGGAACAAAACGGACAGAAACACAAAAACTTTTCTTTGTGTAAATAAAGAAAAAAAAGGTTCAGTTAAAATAAATAATTAAACAGAAAAAAAACAGGATAATTGTTTCTGAAGATTAAAAAAAAAAAAAAAAACCAGAACAATTCTTTATCAAGATCCAAATTTGATGCTATAACAATTCTCAAAATCTGTGTGAATTAGTCAACTTTTATTTTTTACTCTTTAAGTAAATTTTTTAAGGTGTTGTTTATTACTTTTAATGTTTTAATGTGATACTTTTGTGTGAGTATTTATTTGCTCGTCTATTGCATCTGTACTTTTACTATATGACAGATTAGACTACACATTTCACTAAAATGTAATTTTGGAAAGTTTATAATTTGGGCTGGTTTTCATTGATCTCATTGATCTCTCATCGGGTTTTATGTGGACTTTGGGCTGGAAACTGTCACTAAAATCTGGCAACACTGTCAAGCAATTGGAGAGTCCACACGGTCAGCAAAACAGCCACCGTTAGCCGCGTGCTAGGCCTGATGAAGGACAGAACAGTCCGAAACGTCGTCAATAGCACGCTGAACCCAAATTAAGAAGTTTTTGGCCAATATTATTTTGATTTTTCATTTATTTTCTATTTACTTGATACTTTCAAAGATAAACCCCTCCACGGAGCATGTCACGGTGATAAACACACAAGCACAGTCTTTGAATGCACAGGCACAAGACAAAACAAGACAGAAGACATAAGACCAAAATGAAGAAAACGAAAAACAAAATGCAGAACTCACTGAAAGAAATAAAGAAAAACAAAAAACAGAAATTAAAGAAAGTAAAGAAAGAACACAAAATAAATGTGGGGATTTAACAAAACAAACTGGAACACGTGGCAAACTTATCCAAGGAGGAGCACAGGAGACAGTGCTGTCTACGCGAGACAGACACATGGGGGACAGGGGACCCTACCCCAAAACGTATCAAAAATCATATCAGAGAGCACGGACACGGACACGGTCACGGTCTCTGTCGTGGCCCAAGTACAAAAGCAGACCTTGTCAAAGCTCACGGTCACGGTCATTATCGTATGGGGTGAGATTTGTTTCATATTAATTTATTGACTCAAAAAGAAAGATTAATTCAAAATCCCAGATTTTTCACAATCCCTGACTTGCATTTATGGATTTGTGCACGTAAAATTAGATGTGCGCATATATATTTGTGAATAAAACATATTTTTGTTTTGTGAATCTGTGTTTTTGCGAGAATCTGATACTGAATTTGAGGATCACCTAAATTGTGCATTCTTCACCTACCTTTATGAGACAAATGTTACACATTTTGTAAAAAATACCTATGCAGAATTTTGGATTCATGCAAAATCCCGATTTATTCAAAAAGTTAGACTTGCATGCAGAATTTTTTCACACAAATTCTCAATTGTAAAAATTAAGTTACATTTTATTTTGAAATCTGTAGTTTTGCATGTGAGTGTGTGACTGTGCATTTGTGGATCGCTCACCACGTGCATTCATCCTCTGATCTCGCCGAGGATCTTTTTAACACAAACATTCTCTCAACTCATTCAGAAGACAGTGCTGTTCCTCTGGTAACCACTAGGGGCAGTGCTGACCAACTTTAATTGTATAGAAGGGCATTTCCGGATGTAGACGGACCCTTATTACCCAAAAAAATGGCGGAGAGAGACCAGAGTGAAGTCGCTGGATGGGTTACATAACATATGCAGGGCTCTCAAGTCTCACGCATTGACCGTGAGACACACGCATTTGGGTATGTTCACACGCTCACACGCCACACTTCATATTTCTCACGCTCAAAACTAAAGACGCCATAAAATAAAATAAGGCCATGCTCCGTGTTGAAATAAGTGAAATGGATGTGCAGCCGTATTTTGTACACGGAGCTGTGTTACTGTAATGAACGCACACTGTCCAATCAGGTCAATCCATCTCCCTCTCTCTCTCTCTCTCTCTCTCTCTGTCTCTCTGTCTCTCTCTGTCCCTCTCTCTCTCTCTCTGTTTCTCTCTCTCTCTCTGTCCCTCTCTCTCTCTCTGTCTCTCTCTCTGTCTCTCTCTCTCTCTCTGTCTCTCTCTCTGTCTCTCTCTCTCTCTGTCTCTCTCTGTCTCTCTCTGTCCCTCTCTCTCTCTCTGTCTCTCTCTCTCTGTCCCCCTCTCTCTCTCTCTGTCTCGCTCTCTCTCTCTCTGTCTCTCTCTCTCTGTCCCTCTCTCTCTGTCTCTCTCTCTGCCCCTCTCTCTCTCTGTCTCTCTCTCTCTTTCTCTCTCTCTCTCTCTCTCTCTCTCCAACCAACAGCTACAACAGCGCACATAAACATGTTTAAAACAAATAACTAGGGCTGCAACAAGTTAATCGATTAATCGCAACTAATCAATTATAGAAATGGTTGTCAACTAATTAAAATCATCTATCTATCATCTATCTCCACCAGGACGTTGTCAAACCCCTTCACTTTAGCTTTGTCTGGGGAACATTTAATACAATTCTCCTATTCAAGGCTCTTTTGCGTTCTAAACAATTAATCTATTAATCGAAGGAGTAATCGCTAGACTAATCGATTACCAAAATAATCGTTAGTTGCAGCCCTACAAATAACCACCAGGTACATTTACATGTTTTAAGTTCAATTTAAACCTATTTAGTAGTTATTAGTAAATTAGTCATGTTAAATGAAGATGTTAAAATATATATGACAGGTTACATATTTCACTAAAATGTAGTGAACATTATTATATTTATGGTGGGACACTACAGGTGAATTGGAAAAAACCTTACATTTAAAGATATCAATTGTAAACTTGTAAACTGTAGTAGTCCACATAAATGTAAGAAAAAATGTATTACAAGTTTTTCATTGTAATGTTTTCATGTAGAAATAAGATATTTTATGTGTAAAAATGGCTAAAATTGCACATTTTTGGGACAAGGTTTACATTTCTTGGATCATTTTTTACATATATTAGTTACAAAAAATGTACAGAGGGGATTTTGGATTTCTTATTTAGTTTTTGAGTAAACTCGATTGGTTTTGCCTGTAGTGTCTGATTTGAGTAAAGATTTTGCCTATTTGTCCCCAGTTTGACAGTTTGTGTAAAGTTTATAAAGTTACTTCCTGGTTGAACATGAGACAAATATGACAGGTAATTCCATAACTGTTACCATAGCAACCAGACTGGAAACAAGGGCCAACTGTTACCTAGCAACCAGACTGTAAACAAGGCCAACATCCATATACATCACACATTTGTTATGATTTGACAAATAATACCTGATAACACCTTTATTTTAAAGGTCAGTTTAAACTGTCAGAAAAATGTGTCAGTTGAGTCTTAATTGTCTCTGTATTTTCAATGGTACGTCGCTTTTTGATGACATCACAGATGGATTCCATTTTAGAACTAAGCACTTAGAGCTTTTAGGTTGTTTTTTTTTACTTCTTCACAAAATGCAGCTTCACGGATGTAAAATGATAAATATTGACCACAGATGCCCTCCCACCAAACTAAGTCAGAATTAGAAAAACATGAGAACCTGTCATAGACTTAAAGTTTGCTTTTACCTAAGTTTTAAAAGATGTGATTTTTATGTGTTTTGAGGCACTAATTGGTGCTCTGCCTTATCTTAACACAAATAAACGTTTGAATTAATTCATTACATTTATTTTGTCTTTCAGTGTACTTTTTGATTTATTACCCTATTGTTCGGGTAAGTTAGATCATGCAGAAAAAACGAAGAGTCTGTTCTATGCTCCAAGATACTTTTCAACTCACTTTACCCCGCCTCCGGCCAAAATCTCACTCTAATCTCTGATCAAAACTTGAGAGCCCTGCATAAGCTCAGCGTTCCATTATAATGACTGGTTTGTGCGCGTGCCTTCTCTTCCGGGACGGTGCACCTGACGCTCACGGGACAGGTGCAGGAGCAGAGTCCAGCCTGCGCTTGTTTTGGACCCGATCGGCGCAGTCCGGACTGCAGGAGGCACGTGGTTTGTAAAGCGGTCCGAGACTCAGAAGTGCCAAGAGACGCAGACGAACTCAGTGAAACGAAAGTGACTTCAACTACAGGCAGCATCGCGGAGATTAGAACAATTCCACAATTTTTTCAGTCGGTTTGATATAGATTTCTGAACACCTCTCCGGTTGTCCTCGTGGAGATGGAGTCCACCGTAGCCACGGGTGAGTGACTCCTCTATCCCTGATCTCTACAAAAAAGGATGGACTGTATTCTAACCTTTATCCTAACCTTACCTGACAAACCACGAATTGTAATTGCGGTCTAATGCGCATGTGCATGGCCGGTTAGCTCAGTTGCTGTATATAACAATACACTTAAGCCACTTTAGTTACCATTTTTACTGTAAATAACAGTGTGCATTCTATACCTTATACTTTATATTGTATTTTTTATTACCATGTTTATTTATCCTATTTTTATTGCATGCGCCTATTTCTTTCATTCCTGTCCTAAACTGTGTGTTGCAACAGTGGAATTTCCCCATTGTGGGACAAATAAAGGATCTCTCTTATCTCTCTTAATGTTTTTCAACTTTTTTTTGAGTCACAGGACACTTTTTTGGTGGAAAATATTCTGCGGCACACCACCAACTAAAACATAGTGTTATTTACGTTGCAAATATTGTATACAGTATGTCATCGTGTCTGGTTCTTTAAATTTGGCAATGGTGGCTGTTTACGTTTCAGTTTTGTGAAGACGTTGCTCAAAACACATTAAAATTGTCAACTGTTCATTTAAATCCACGAATATGACATTTTTCAAGGCACACCTGGGAAAACCTCAAGGCGCACTAGTGTTCCCGGCGCACTCGCTGAAAATCAAGGCATTAGACGACTACATGAGGGAAACAAGGATGAAAACTACCTGGATCAGCAAAGCACTGGCATAAACCATAGAACTATAATAAAATATGGAAGATGATTTAAAAAACGTTGCCCTATTTATCCATATGGCGTGTGCTCATTGGCGCATGAAGCTAAAAGAGTTTTTTCTTCCGCGTTACTTCCTGATACGGAGGCTGCCATCTTTGCTTTAGGGGCACCACGTGACCACAATCCCCCATGATGCTTTGAGCGACGGGAGCGATCACGCAGCTTGCAGTTTTTGTGTCAGCTTTAGCTTGTGTGATTGTAATTGTATTCTTCTTATTTGATCAGATGTGAAAGCGTCTGAAATTAAATAAAATACAACTTACAGGTATCGCTAGTCTAGCCATGTCACGTGCTTCTGTGCAAGTTAATTTTGTGATCTATAAAAAAGACAACTTGAAAATGTGCAGTTCTGTCCCCAAACTCTGAACTTTGCTTGCCTGAAAAATCCAGAATGATATCTCTCTGTGCGTCCATACCATAGACATATTTAGTCTTAGTCTATCTTAGTCTATTCTATTCTGTTTATTTTATTTTATTCTTAATCCTCTGCATGCCTCTTTTATATGCTTTATTATATTTTATTCATTGTTTTATGTTGCATCTTATGCCTATGTTAAGTTCTTATGTTTGTGAATTTTGATCACTGACTATGGCAATGAACCAATTCTGATTCTTTTTTTTTTTTTTTGTTTTTTTTTACAATTTTCACTGTTTTATTCTGAAATGCCCACTAGTTTCTGTTGTAAGGGCTGATGTTGGATTTAATCCTCTGTTAAAGAACAAAAGCCATCCAGACAAATCATTTGCATTCAAATATGAGAAAAAGTCATTCATTTATATTTAATCTAACTGATAATTGTTCTTTCTTCTCTTGGTACAAGGAGATGCAATGCCGAAGGTTCCTCCTGCACCCGATCACATCCTGGCCTGCTCAGAGAAGCACGGGATTGGAAGCTAGCTGTAGATCTTAACAAACACCTTTCCTTTTCTGCTGAGATTGCAACAACCAATCTCAGATCTGACCATGTGTTCTGTCTTGTGTTGTCAGAGCCATGGGAGCACAAAGTGGAGGAGGTCTATGAAGAGAAGAGTCTAAAATGCTCAAAGCTGGCAGCTGGTTCGGAGCAACTTGGGTGGAGAGGTCGGCTGCAGAGGATTTGTGAGCCATTTTGCAGACAAACTATTGAAAAAGCTGGGTGTACGAGGAAATGCTTAGCAATAGATTCTCAAATATCTGTCTAGCGCTGCAGAGGAGTCCCGTCGCTGGCTCTCGATTAAGAGATGGTAATTTGCTAGTGTAATTTAAACAATTTGTTGCCACATTAATGTGTGTGATATATTTGCGAATGTATCCATTTGACAAAGTCAACAACATGCTTCTATATAAAATTGAACATTTCTCATTTATAATTTCTTGTCCTTGTAAACCCATGCCACCACCTTCTTTCGTTCCTAGTTTCAGTCCTGCTTGGTATCAAGTGTAAAAACAAATTGTTCACATGTGGCGTAATCTGTTTCCATAGCCATGTGTTTGTTGTGAAAGGCTTTCAGGAAGTTTGCCCTTCTAGCCCAATACCTTTGAATGAGAGAGACCCATAAAAGTCAAGTTGCTAAATGTCAAAGTTAACAAAGTGTTTGTTAAATCCATGATAAACAGAACTATAACGTGATCATAGAAAACAATGTCATCCTGTTAATTTACGTGTGAGCACAGTATTTGTGGAATTCTGGGATACCTATCTTACTGCGGAGCACATGTGAAGACTCACTAGCACAATGTCATCCGTGTTCATCCAGCAACAGATTTCCCAGGTAAGAATCTAATATTAGTGCATTTATCAGAGTAATGTCTTTAATGGACACATGCACATTCTTTTATGATAAAAGCCAAAGTAGAACACAGTATTTTGTTCAGCTTAATGTGTCATGTTCAAATGTGTTAGAACATTAAGTCTTTTTGAATCTAATTAAGCTCTTGAAAATGTATTTATTTATTTTTCCTTATTGACCAAATATTTGCATCAACTTGAATTGTAAAGCTTGGTTTTCTTTTGTTTAGGTTTTAATGCACCTTCTCATGTTGTAACAGATTGAGATATTATTTCCTCTCATGCAACTTCTGAGCTGACTTTTGTGGTAAGTGCTGGTACATTTGTGAAGCTCGTGTTTGTGTTGATGAAGTCTAAATTTGGTTTTGCTTTCAGGAATTTAAAAAAAAGGACTAACTGTGTGGCTGAGGCTGATACTGTCAAGGTAATTCTAACAGAAAATCTACGGCACATGTCCACAAGCCATCACTAATATCATTCATTTCTATCATTCAGCACAATTTGATCTTTTCTGTTGGTGTTTCTCAAAGTTATCTGCTGATACACAATCCAAATGTATAACCTTTTCAGTCTAAATATGACATTTTACTCTTATTCAGGACCAAGAGGAGGGAACATTCAACTGCTGTTCATATTTTCCATTATGTCTAAATATCGAAATCTAAATTTTTTTTTCTTGAAAAGCAATTAAGCGTTAAAAATGAAGCAGTAAGTCTCTGTAAAAATACAGTAAAATAATGGCAACTATACTGCCAGTTCTTTACTGTTTTTACCCCAAAATTTCTTACAGTGCAGAGGCATTATGTTTTAGAACTCAGCAATACTTCCCTTACCAATTCTACCAATTCTTAATTTTTTTCTTGACAAACTGAAATACAGTATATGACAAAGGATACATATTTAGCACAGGGTCGATCCCATCAATCAAAGTCATAATTATAAAAACATGAGAGCTGTCATATGCAGTCTAAATGACTGGTTAGACTACACATTTTCATGATTATATTTAAAATTTTACTAAACATTTTGCCTCTTTGTCCCCAGTTCGGCAGTTTTCATAATATTAATGTTGGACATGAGCAGCAGATAAGTCTGTTATCTAGCAACCATTTTGAAAACAAGGTCCAAAATCCATATAAATTACACAAAAGTATACCTGATGACACCTTTATTTTGTTGAATGAATCAGTTGCCTGTAAAAAATCCCTGTATTTTCAAAAGCGTTCCATTTTAGAACTCAGCACTACTTCCTGTTATTTTAAACTTTTAGAATTCAAAATTTCTTCACAAACTGCAACTTCACAAATGTAAAATTATGATAAACATTTACCACAGGTGCCCTCCCACTAATCCCTTTTGTGTTAAGCCCCATTCACACATAAGTCATCTGTAGATGGGTAAATTCCCATCTACAGTTTGTCACAACACTCAGCGCTGTCCCTCATTTACACGTGCTTCAGTCCCAGAACATTACCGTGTTGGCTATGTTCCCACTTAACCTGGCATTTGTCTCCCTGCATTCTATCACTACAGCAAAATGCTGTATTTAAATTGAATGAAAGTAGAACTTACATTCTTAGCAAAACCTGAGAAACCAAGCTTGTAACCAAAGAAACAAGCAGTGGTGCTGGCAATTTTCTGGCTTTATTCACATATACGCCTTCCCTGCACTAGTCAAGACAATTTACCAGGGAAATTGCCAGATCAAAAATGCAAGGAATTTAGTTCTGGCTTCATTCACACACGTCCCTGCTCTGGCAAAATGCCCAGTAAAATCCCAGGTCAGGCTGCATGTGTCTAAATAAACAGACTGTGATTCATCAGTTTGAATTAGAACCAAAATTCTGTAAATGTTGTGATGTCACTTGAACTCGACCTATAGGTTCCGTTCTCATGACATCACAACATTCTATCAGCCAATAATATTTAATACAGATGGAGGGCAGCAAAAATGAATAGTGTTAAAACGCAGGATTTTCTTGTAATACAGTGAGTTCTTAGGTCTAGTCACTAAGAGAAATCATCAGGTTCAACCTTTGTGAATTTACTGCTGAGATATTTCATGGCAAAGTCCAATATTATCAAGGTCAAAGAGGTTATGACATCATCACATTCTAGAACCTATGAACCTATGAAAAAGTGACCGATGTGATGGTTGTGACTAGTTACCTGACCCTGTTACCATGGAAACCCCACTTCAAAGAACAGGGGTTACTTCACAGAACAGGGGTTACTTCAAAGAACAGGGGTTACTTCAAAGAACAGAGGTTATTTAAGGAACCGCCCGAAACATTGTGAGTCACTTCGAGAGCAGACACACACAGACAATCATCGTTATTTTTACTGCAATTATTTTAATTTGGGTGGTTATAAACGCATCAGAATGAGCAGTAGCAGATCCACCCCAGAGGAGGGGCAGCGCTCCATGCCGTACAGCGAGCCGTACGTCTCTCCTCTCAACAGCAGAATCCCCAGAATAGCCACCGAACAGATCCAGACCATGGTGATCTCCTTCTGGGAGCAAGCAGCCTCTGCAGACCTGACGCAGCGTGAGTCCAGGGAGACATTGGGGGCAATGTTGTTGGATTTGGTAACTGTTGTCTCTAACCAAATCCTTGAGGCTATGAATAACATAGTTTTAGAGAAACGAGAGCGTGAGAACCCTTTGCTGGTGGCAGAGGAAGCTGTCACAAGGTCTGTGTGCTCTGGCCTCTATGATAGCTTCAAATCAGCGCTGGGCTCAACTCATCAGTCCATGAACGCTCTATTACGGGTGATTTGCAAGGAGGTGACAAGCCAGATTAACGCGGTCCTGAGCTGCAGTAAAATAAAAGGCGGACGCCTGATAATACAGAAAGAGAGCAGCTACAGACCATCGAAAGAAAAGATGAAAGAGATGGTCTACTATGCAAGAACCATGCTGCGCTCCTTCAAGGAGAAAGTTAGGCTGGGCTGCGGTATCTCCACTATGCCAGGCAGAACCTCCAGCATGAAAGGTGCCACTGAAGAGGTGGAGAAAATACTGCAGGACGAGATCACTGAGTTGACTGGAGAGGAGAGTGACCTCAATGACGACTTCCGCCTGCTTGTGGCCACTTCCATTGTAGACTGCATCATAGACGAGATAAGCTGCATCGAGTCTGAAGGATCCCCCATCATCATGGAGCAGGACGGCGTCAGCATGACCCACTTTCCCCGTTTGAGAGAAGTGTCAGACAAAATCAAGGGGTTTTTTGCGTTGTGCTACGCTAAATCCACCCTCCGCCATCTACTGAGCGGTCTGTGCCGCTCTCCCTGCACTAGACCCGATTTGTCTTTGGAGGAGGTGATAAAGGAGGTCTCTCCTCTTCTGGTGAAGCTAAGCCATGAGGAGGGGGACCTGGAAGACATGAGTAACCAGCTTACTGAGGTCATCTCCACTAGCATGGCACTAACAGAAAGCCGGCCACAGTTCAGGAAGGCCATCTGGATGAAGGTGCAGCTTTTCATGTCCCACATCTATGACTGGATGCACATGCAGTCGCAGCTGCCAGACATGAAAAACCCGGTCCAGAGAGCCCTGGGGAGGATTCGTAGACTGGTGTTCAGAATGTTCAGACCAGGAGCCCAGCTGACTGAGCCAGTCCCAATCCCCCCTCAGCCCATTCACCTGCTTCAGCTTACTCAGGCCCCTCAGGAGATTTTGGTGCCCTCAGGCATTCCAGTTGAAGCTCCAATGCCCTCAGGCATTCCAGCTGAAGCGCCAATGCCCTCAGGCATTCCAGTTGAAGCTCCAATGCCCTCTCCAGATGTGCCCAGGGCTACGTTCGAGGGGCTGGACCATCTAACCTGGCAGTGGAATGAGAAGCACTGCAACGTGCTGGCATATGAGGTGGTCTCCAGGATCTTCAGAAAGAACTGGAACATGATGTTGCCTCTGTCCCAAAACCTGTTTGCAGAGCTTTGTGAGAAGGTTCCACAGTGGAACGTACTGGTGAAGCCGAGCACACGTAGCTGCAAAGAGGTGGCATCTGCAGTGTACAAAGACCTGTGCAAAGGCTTAGACAAAGTTCACGTGACACATCTTGCTTTTACCCAGAGTGACTACAGCTCTGAGGTCATGGATGCCATCCATAGACACCTGACGGCACCCCAAAAAAAGAGACGCACTCTGGGCTCATTCCTGCGCTCAGTGTGTAGCGCCATCTGCAGGCGTGAAGATCCTGCGAGGTCCTCTGGGGCCACTCTAAGGAGCAGGCCCCACCAACCCCATCCCCACTACTAAGCACCCACAGTCAGGACTGTGGGTGTCGAGCAGGCACACAGGAGGCCTCATAGACCTCCTGGGTCCCTGGTCCAGTTCTGAGTGACTGTGCACTCCTCTGCATCGAGAAGCAAAGTCTTGGTGAGGAGGAGTGTACAGGAGCAAGAATGGGCAAGAACAGGAGAGGACAGATGGAGAGGACAGGACAAGACAGGAGAGGACAGGAGGAGGAAAGAATAGGAGAAATAAGGTGCATGTGCATTTTATTGCTGCATGTGCAGCATGTGTATTGCTGCATGTGCAGACATAAAATCATGTTCTGGTTAGAAACAAATTTAAGTAATAAAATGGTTAAAAATGGATAAAAGTCGAAATGTCTCGATCTTTAAACAGCGTCCAGATGACAACCTCTGAAACCCTTTCTACGATGTACCACACCCGGACGAATGAGGGTTTACATCGACTAATAAAATGGTTATTAATACATGCCATGTAGCATAACTTTTTAACGCTTTAAGCTTTACACTTTACTTATGCTCCACATTTCACTAAAACATAGTGAACATGATTATATTTTACCAAACATTTTGCCCATTTGTCTCCAGTTTGTGATGCAAAGTTTATAACAGTACAGCAAATTGGTGATTTCATGTTACCTAGCAACCATTTTGAAAACAAGGGCTGTAATCCATATCAATTACACAGTAGTTATGATTTGGCAAATAATAATAACAACTGATAACACCTTTATGTTGCTGAATGACTGTTTAAACTGTCAAAATAATGTGTCAGTCATCTCTATACTCTGAATGTATTTACAACGGCATGTCACATTTTGATGACATCACAGAGGGACTCAGGCTACTTTCTGCTATTTTATACTTATATATTTCAAAATGTCTTATATATATATAGTATAATATAATATATATATATATATATAATATATAATATACTGGAGCGGTAATCCACATTTAACCTTGTGGTCTACTGTGCATGTGCATGGCCGGGTTAGCTCAGTTGGTTAGAGCGTGGTGCTAATAACGCCAAGGTCGCGGGTTCGATCCCCGTACGGGCCACTTGTTTTCATGCAAGGTAGTTGTGTTTAAAATAAATAACCTTTGAATTGTGTGGGGTAGATACTGTAGGGAAGTCATGTGGTCGCTGCAAATACAAAATGTATCATTTGAAATGCGTTTGAAATTAAAGTATATCGAACAGAGCTGTGGTTCCCAAGGTTTTTTTCTCGAGTACCCCCAAAGTTTTGTTTCACACTTAGAGTACCCCTTCATTTGCGTAAAGAGAGATGTTGTATTTCAGAATCAGAATCAGAATCAGAAGCGGTTTATTGCCATTGTCAGTGAATTCACAAACATAGGAATTTGCTTCGGCGTAGGTGCAACATACAGCAATGAGTAAAATATAAAAAATATATAAAAAGGCATGCATAAAAATTAATAATAAAATAGACTAAGATAGACTATATACAGAATGTACAGTTGGCAGACAGTGCCATGTGCAAATGTGTAGTGCAAATAGATTGTTCTTATATAATATATGGTTAAAGTGGCAGGTGTTACAAAGTGTTCATGAGTCCAACGGCAGAGGGAAAGAAACTGTTCTTGTGGCGGGAGGTTCTGGTCCGGATGGCCCGTAGCCTCCTGCCCGAGGAGGGGCTCAAATAGTCCGTGTCCAGGGTGAGAAGTGTCAGCTGTGATCCGACCTGCTCGTCCCGAGTCCTGGAGACGTACAGGTCCTGGACAGATGGAAGGCTGCAGCCGATCACCTTCTCAGCAGAGCGCACAATGCGCTGTAGTCTCTGTTTGTCCCTGGCTGTGGCTCCAGCGTACCACACGGTGATGGAGGAGGTGAGGATGGACTCAATGATGGCGCACCATCATCTGCGCCAGGTAGCTTGGCTTTCCTCAGCTGCCGCAGGAAGTACATCCTTTGCTGGGCCTTCTTGATGATGGAGCTGATGGTCGGCTCCCACTTGAGGTCCTGAGTGATGGTGGTGCCGAGGAAGCGGAAAGAGTCCGCGGTGGTGATGGGAGAGTCTGTCAGGGCAAGGGGGGGCAGGGGGGCTGAGACTTTCCTGAAGTCCACGATCATCTCCACTGTCTTCTGGGCGTTGAGCTCCAGGTTGTTATCGCTGCACCAGGACACCAGCCGGTCCACCTCCCTCCTGTAGACAGACTCATCGCCGTCCGAGATGAGTCCGATGAGGGTGGTGTCGTCTGCAAACTTGATCAGTTTTACAGAGTTGTGGCTGGAGGTGCAGCAGTTGGTGTACAGGGAGAAGAGCAGAGGAGAAAGTACACAGCCCTGTGGAGTTCCTGTGTTGATAGTCCGAGTCTCTGAGACATTCTTCCCCAGCCGCACGCACTGCCTCCGGTCCGTCAGGAAGTCAGTGATCCACCTGCAGATGGAGTCAGGCACGTGGAGCTGAGAGAGCTTGTCCTGGAGCAGAGCAGGGATGATGGTGTTGAATGCAGAGCTGAAGTCCACAAACAGGATCCTGGCATAGGTTCCCGGGGAGTCCAGATGCTGCAGGATGAAGTGGAGGGCCAGGTTGATGGCGTCGTCTACAGATCTGTTGGCTCTGTAGGCGAACTGCAGTGGGTCCAGGGCGGGGGAGGTGAGGGACTTGAGATGGGGCAGGACCAGGCGCTCAAAGGACTTCATGACGACAGGCGTCAGCGCCACAGGCCTGAAGTCATTAAGTCCAGTGATCCGGGGCTTCTTGGGGACAGGGACGATGATGGACGACTTGAAGCAGGCTGGGACATGGCATGACTCCAGGGAGGTGTTAAAAATGTCTGTGAAGACAGGAGTCAGCTCGTCCGCACAGTGTCTCAGGGTGGCGGGGGAGACACCGTCTGGTCCAGCAGCTTTCCGGGGGTTGGACTTCCGAAACTGTTTCCTTACATTGTCCCTGTGTAGTGAAAGGCCGGTGGGGGAGGTGGGGGGTCCCAGGGTGTGATTGGCAGAAGTGACCATTGTAGTGAGATGGGTGGGGGAGGGGGTTGAGGTTTCGAACCGAGAATAGAAGGAGGCGAGCTGTTCAGCCAGTTTCTGGTCGTCGGCAGCATGGGGGGCTTTGGGCTTGTAGTTGGTGATCTGCCTAAGTCCCCGCCAGACCGCCGAAGCATTGTTTGCAGAAAAAGACTCCTTTAGGCGCGTGTTGTACAGAGATCTAGCTCTTGACACCTCCCTGCTAAATCTGTACTTAGCACCTTTGTATCTCTCTCTGTCCCCGGCTCTGAAAGCTGCCTCCTTCTGCTGCCTGAGCTGCCTCAGTTTGGGTGTGAAAACAACATAGAGCGCACCAAAACGCCAGGGCATCCGTCAGCGGCGCCATCTTGGTTTCTCCCACAACTAATTACATTTTTTTTACAGATAAAATTACATTTCATCTTTATTTAAAACCTAAAACCATTCCAAGTACCCCCTGGGAATTCCTCACATACCCCCTGGGGTCCCCGTACCCCTGGTTGGGAAAAAAACTGCCATAGAGCTAAACAAAGTCCACAGTTTATAAAATTGACAACTGGTAACAACATATATTTCCAAAATGTTTCTTTGACCCAGTGAAAACAAAACAACAAAAATTAAAGCCGCAAAGCGGCGATGATGGCCCTCGCCCCGCGCGCGACCGCCTTCCCAAGCGGCCTCGGCCGGTCCCAAACCGCCACGGGGCACCGTCCTCCTCTTCTGAGCGTCACTCGGGCCTCCGTAACCCCCCCTCCCCCCAAGCGCCGTCCCTATAGAAGTGCATAGGCGGGCACTGCTCTCCAGAAGTGGCAAAAGCATCCAAAACACGGCTTCGATGTAATTAACTTATTCGATCAAAATGCTGTAAATAATGCATCTGCCAAGTTTCACTGACTTTGCTCGAAATAATTATTAAATTATTAAATGAATGGGGGATATGTGTGCTCCCAGAGTCAAAACAATACAAAATAGGACATCAATGTAATAGACTTTTTTGCAGCTTTTGCCGCTTCAAAGCAGTTTACAAGATTTCGTGGAAATTAGGAAATGTTGGTACTTTTACATGACCAGCAGGGGGCGCTATAGTGAAACCTGCTTATGTGCTCCTGAGTCTGTTCCGTTTAATATTTTATTCTGCATCGGTGACTACAGTTTGGGCTCTGTAGGGCAATACCTGTGGCTAGGAGAGATATTGAAATTAACAGGAAATAGAGGCGATTTTTCACAGGAAGTCATGACTAAACCGCACGAGATAGGCCAAAAAAAATGGCAGATTATTAAATTCCAATCTGTCTTGATTAGACACGTGTACGTTAGACCGATGTCGGCCAAAAACCCTAGGACAAGTTCTCAATGGAAAATAAAAACTTTAAGTGGCGTGTGAAATTAAAATCAATATGGCCGCCATGTCGTTGGTCTGACGACTGAGCACCAATTATGTTTTAGGGTGCTTTTTATGTGTACTATCACTGTGCCAAATTTTATGGGCCTCCTCCAAAGTAAACGTGTCTCCTTCTCCATAGGCCTCACCCAAAAGGTGGCGCTGTAGAGGCTGTTTATTAGTTTCAGGAAAAATACAGTTATGACCCATTAATGTCCCTTAAAAGGAGTCTCTGTATTGAGTTTGGTGGCTGTCCTGCAGGTTTTAGTTGTTTTTTATTGCAGCCTTGTGTGAAGACAGTCAGACTCCCATAGACAATGAATGGGAGCTCTGGAGGGCTCTAGAGGCAAAATTATGAAGAATAGGGCATGGGTCCCATTGACTTTTTTGCATCTTATGAAGCATAGAATCATATCTCCAAATTTGGTGTCAATCGGACAAGCTTGCAGCTTTTAACTGAACTGTAGGGGGCGCTATAGTGATTCGTGGCCCTGTGCTCCCTAGTCTATTGTGTGTAGTATTTAATTCTCCATCATTGGTGGCAATTTGGACTCTGTAGGTCCAGTCCATGTGTCTTTGAGGAGCACGCCGAGGAACAGGAAATAGAGGCGATTTTTCACAGGAAGTCATGACTAAACCGCACGAGATAGGCCAAAAAATTTGGCAGATTATTAAATTCCAATCTGTCTTGATTAGACACGTGTACGTTAGACCGATGTTGGCCAAAAACCCTAGGACAAGTTCTCAATGGAAAATAAAAAGTTTAAGTGGCATTTAAAATTAAAATCAATATGGCCGCCATGTTGTTGGTCTGACGACTGAGCACCAATTATGTTTTAGGGTGCTTTTTATGTGTACTATCACTGTGCCAAATTTTATGGGCCTCCTCCAAAGTAAATGTGTCTCCTTCTCCATAGGCCTCACCCAAAAGGTGGCGCTGTAGAGGCTGTTTATTAGTTTCAGGAAAAATACAGTTATGACCCATTAATGTCTCTTAAAAGGAGTCACTGTATTAAGTTTGGTGGCTGTCCTGCAGGTTTTAGTTATTTATTGTGGCAGCCTTGTGCGAATGGAGTTAGGCTCCCATAGACAATGAATTGGAGCTCTGGGGGTCTCTAGAGGCAAAATTATGAAGAATAGACCATGGGTCTCATTGACTTTTTTGCATCTTATTAAGCGAAGAATCATATCACCAAATTTGGTGTCAATCGGACAAGCTTGGAGCATTTAACTGAACTGTAGGGGGCGCTATAGTGATTCGTGGTCCTGTGCTCCCTAGTCTATTGTGTGTAGTATTTAATTCTCCATCATTGGTGGCAATTTGGACTCTGTAGGTCCAGTGCATGTGCCTTTGAGGAGCATGCAGAGAAACATGAAATAGAGGCGATATTTCACAGGAAGTCATGACTAAACCGCACGAGATAGGCCAAAAAAATTGGCAGGTTATTAAATTTCAATCTGTCTTGATTAGACACGTGTACGTTAGACCGATGTCGGGACAAAACCCTAGGACAAATTCTCAATGGAAAACAAAAACTTAAAGTGGCGTTTAAAATGAAAATCAATATGGCCGCCATGTCGTTGGTCTGACGACTGAGCACCAATTATGTTTTAGGGTGCTTTTTATGTGTACTATCACTGTGCCAAATTTTATGGGCCTCCTCCAAAGTAAATGTGTCTCCCTCTCCATAGGCCTCACCCAAAAGGTGGCGCTGTAGAGGCAGTTTATTAGTTTCATGAAAAATACAGTTCTGACCCATTAATGTCTCTTAAAAGGAGTCACTGTATTGAGTTTGGTGGCTGTCCCGCAGGTTTTAGTTGTTTTTTATTGCAGCCTTGTATGAATAGAGTCTGAGTCCCATAGAGAATGAATAGGAGCTCTGGAGGGCTCTAGAGGCAAAAGTGTAAAAAATAGGCCATGGGTCTCATTGGCTTTTCTGATCAGGAGGCCGTCTAGGAATTGTGTGCAAATTTTCACTAATAAAAGTCAAAGTAATTGTTTTTCTCCCCATTGTAATTTAGTGCGCTCCTACAGGTGGCGCTGTAGAGGCTGTATTTGACTTCCATGTAAAATGGTGTTATGGGGCATTTATTTTCCTTAACAGGAGTCACTGTATTAAGTTTGGTGGCTGTTACTCACTGCTTTGTGGCTTTTTGCTGCATCTTTGTGTAAGGAGAATATATTCTCCCATAGAGAATGATTAGGAGCTCTGGAGGGCCCTGGAGGGCCCTAGAGGCAAAAGTGTGAAGAATAGGCCATGGGTCTCATTGGCTTTTCTGATCAGGAGGCCGTCTAGGATTTGTGTGCAAATTTTCAAAAATAAAAGTCAAAGTAATTGTTTTTCTCCCCATTGTAATTTAGTGCGCTCCTACAGGTGGCGCCGTAGGGTTGATTGTTATTGTGCGCACATAAATGGATTCAGCTGCTTGACGTTTACGTGTGTTTCAAATTTCATGTCGATCGGAGAATGCGTGTGCGCGCAGGAACTATTTAAATGATTTCGTGAGTACTCTTTGCGCCCCTGGTGGCCAACGGTGATAAATGCACCATATCACTAATTTAGTTTTTTTCATGGCGCCCTACACTGGACATATTCCCCAAGTTTGGTCAAAATCGGACAATGTTGACTTTTCACTTAATAGGTAGGGGGCGCTGGCGAGTACTTTTTATTTATTTTTATTAATGCATTACATTCAGATCATAATTACGCACTCGTGACTGAAATTACAGCTCTGTCAGTCCAAGCGTGTAGCCGTGACATGCGATCGGAAAAACAGGAAACGAAGGCGTTCGTCGACGGCGAGCCACGGCGAAACCATTTGAGATATCCGAAAAAAAGAGGCAGATTATTAAATTTCAATGCGTGCCGATCGCAGAAATGTGTGCAAGACCCACGTCGGGCAAAAGCCCTAGGACAAGTTCTCCGTCCAAAAAAAAAAGTCAAACTGGCGTGGCGACTTCGGCCCAATATGGCCGCCGTGTGCTTGGTCCGAGGGCCGCGCTCCAATGTCATGTTTTGCTCGGGTCACTGTTCTCTATCACTGCTCCGAGTTTCGTGCGCGTCGGGCAAAATTTGCTCGTCCCATTTCCCATAGGGGTCCGATTCGGGCCGGTGCTGCTCGTTCGGTTCGGGTCGGACGCTCTCGAGACGCACGAAATACGAAATTTTTTTCCGGGCCGATCGCGACTATACCCCCATTGAAGACTTTTCGTGCATGTTTACTGGGTCAAAAAGGGCCGCGAAGAGTAAGAAAACGCGAAAAATAATAATAAGCAAGAAACCGACGAAACACAATGTCCCTCGCCAGTTTACTGGCTCGGGCCAATGATTGGCTTTATTTTCAGCTACCTGTAATTAGTTATTATTGGCCCGAGCCAGTAAACTGGCGAGGGACATTGTGTTTCGTCGGTTTCTTGCTTATTATTATTACGCACTGTTTTCATACTCTTCGCGGCCCTTTTTGACCGCATGTCACGGCTACACGCTTGGACTGACAGAGCTGTAATTTCAGTCACGAGTGCGTAATTATGATCTGAATGTAATGCATTAATAAAAATAAATTCAAAGTACTCGCTAGCGCCCCCTACCTATTAAGTCAAACATCGACTTTGTCAGATTTGGACGAAACTTGGGGAATATGTCCAGTGCAGGGCGCCATGAAAAAAACTGAATTAGTGATATGGTGCATTTATCATCGTTGGCCACCAGGGGCGCAAAGAGTGCTCACCAAATCATTTCAATAGCTCCTGCACGCACATGCATACTCCGATCGACATGAAATTTGAAACACTCGTAAACGTAAAGCTGCTGAATCCATTTATGTGCGCACAATAACAATCAACCCTACGGCGCCACCTGTAGGAACGCACTAAATTACAATGGGGAAAAAAAACATTACTTTGACTTTTATTAGTGAAAATTTGCAGACAATTCCTAGATGGCCTCCTGATCAGAAAAGCCAATGAGACCCATGGCCTATTTTTTACACTTTTGCCTCTAGAGGCCTCCAGAGCTCCCATTCATTGTCTATGGGACTCAGACTGTCTTCATACAAGGCTGCAATAATAAACAACTAAAACCTGCAGGACAGCCACCAAACTCAATACAGAGACTCCTTTTAAGGGACATTAATGGGTCATAATTGTATTTTTCCTGAAACTAATAAACAGCCTCTACAGCGCCACCTTTTGGGTGAGGCCTATGGAGAGGGAGACACATTTACTTTGGAGGAGGCCCATAAAATTTGGCACAGTGATAGTACACATAAAAAGCACCCTAAAACATAATTGGTGCTCAGTCGTCAGAGCAACGACATGGCGGCCATATTGATTTTTATTTCACACGCCACTTTAACTTTTTGTTTTCCATTGAGACCTTGTCCTAGGGTTTTTGGCCGACATTGGTCTAACGTACACGTGCCTAATCAAGACAGATTGAAATTTAATAATCTGCCAATTTTTTTGGCCTATCTCGCGCGGTTTAGTCATGACTTCCTGTGAAATATCGCCTCTATTTCATGTTTCTCTGCATGCTCCTCAAAGGCACATGAACTGTGCCTACAGAGTCCAAATTGCCACCAATGATGGAGAATTAAATACTACACAAAATACACTAGGGAGCACAGGGCCACGAATCACTATAGCGCCCCCTACAGTTCAGTTAAATGCTCCAAGCTTGTCCGATTGACACCAAATTTGGTGATATGATTCTTCGCTTAATAAGATGCAAAAAAGTCAATGAGACCCATGGTCTATTCTTCATAATTTTGCCTCTAGAGACCCCCAGAGCTCCAATTCATTGTCTATGGGAGCCTAACTCCATTCGCACAAGGCTGCCACAATAAATAACTAAAATCTGCAGGACAGCCACCAAACTTAATACAGTGACTCCTTTTAAGGGACATTAATGGGTCATAACTGTATTTTTCCTGAAACTAATAAACAGCCTCTACAGCGCCACCTTTTGGGTGAGGCCTATGGAGAAGGAGACACATTTACTTTGGAGGAGGCCCATAAAATTTGGCACAGTGATAGTACACATAAAAAGCACCCTAAAACATAATTGGTGCTCAGTCGTCAGACCAACAACATGGCGGCCATATTGATTTAAGTGGCATTTAAAATTAAAATCAATATGGCCGCCATGTTGTTGGTCTGACGACTGAGCACCACACATTATCAGGCTCAACAACATGGCGGCCATATTGATTTAAGTGGCATTTAAAATTAAAATCAATATGGCCGCCATGTTGTTGGTCTGACGACTGAGCACCAATTATGTTTTAGGGTGCTTTTTATGTGTACTATCACTGTGCCAAAAATCAATATGGCCGCCATGACCAACAACATGGCGGCCATATTGATTTTAATTTTAAATGCCACTTAAACTTTTTATTTTCCATTGAGAACTTGTCCTAGGGTTTTTGGCCAACATTGGTCTAACGTACACGTGTCTAATCAAGACAGATTGGAATTTAATAATCTGCCAAATTTTTTGGCCTATCTCGTGCGGTTTAGTCATGACTTCCTGTGAAAAATCGCCTCTATTTCCTGTTTCTTGGCGTGCTCCTCAAAGACACATGGACTGGACCTACAGAGTCCAAATTGCCACCAATGATGGAGAATTAAATACTACACACAATAGACTAGGGAGCACAGGACCACGAGTCACTATAGCGCCCCTTACAGTTCAGTTAAAAGCTGCAAGCTTGTCCGATTGACACCAAATTTGGAGATATGATTCTATGCTTCATAAGATGCAAAAAAGTCAATGGGACCCATGCCCTATTCTTCATAATTTTAACTCTAGAGCCCCCCAGAGCTCCTATTCATTCTCTATGGGAGTCTGATTCTATTCACACAAGGCTGCAATAAAAAACAACTAAAACCTGCAGGACAGCCACCAAACTCAATACAGAGACTCCTTTTAAGGGACATTAATGGGTCATAACTGTATTTTTCCTGAAACTAATAAACAGCCTCTACAGCGCCACCTTTTGGGTGAGGCCTATGGAGAGGGAGACACATTTACTTTGGAGGAGGCCCATAAAATTTGGCACAGTGATAGTACACATAAAAAGCACCCTAAAACATAATTGGTGCTCAGTCGTCAGACCAACGACAAGGCGGCCATATTGATTTTTATTTCACACGCCACTTTAACTTTTTATTTTCCATTGAGAACTTGTCCTAGGGTTTTTGGCCGACATCGGTCTAACGTACACGTCCCTAATCAAGACAGATTGGAATTTAATAATCTGCCAATTTTTTTGGCCTATCTCGCGCGGTTTAGTCATGACTTCCTGTGAAAAATCGCCTCTATTTCCTGTTTCTCTGCGTGCTCCTCAAAGGCACATGGACTGGACCTACAGAGTCCAAATTGCCACCAATGATGGAGAATTAAATACTAAACAAAATACACCAGGGAGCACAGGGCCACGAATCACTATAGCGCCCCCTACAGTTCAGTTAAAAGCTGCAAGCTTGTCCGATTGACACCAAATTTGGAGAGATGATTCTATGCTTCATAAGATGCAAAAAACTCAATGGGACCCATGCGCTACTCTTCATAATTTTAACTCTAGAGCCCCCCAGATCTCGAATTCATTCTTTATGGGAGTCTGATTCTATTCACACAAGGCTGCAATAAAAAACAACTAAAACCTGCAGGACAGCCAACAAACTCAATACAGTGACTCCTTTTAAGGGACATTAATGGGTCATAACTGTATTTTTCCTGAAACTAATAAACAGCCTCTGCAGCGCCACCTTTTGGGCGAGGCCTATGTAGAGGGAGACACATTTACTTTGGAGGAGGCCCATAAAATTTGGCACAGTGATAGTACACATAAAAAGCACCCTAAAACATAATTGGTGCTCAGTCGTCAGACCAACGACATGGCGGCCATATTGATTTTCATTTTAAACGCCACTTTAAGTTTTTATTTTCCATTGAGAACTTGTCCTAGGGTTTTTGGCCGACATTGGTCCTAACGTGGCTACATCGCATCTAAGTCTAATCAAGACAGATTGGAATTTAATAATCTGCCATTTTTTCTGCCTATCTCGTGCGGTTTAGTCATGACTTCCTGTGAAAAACGCCTTAATTTCCTGTTAATTTCCAATCTCTCCTAGCCACAGGTATTGCCCTACAGAGCCCAAACTGTAGTCACCGATGCAGAATAAAATATTAAACGGAACAGACTCAGGAGCACATAAGCAGGTTTCACTATAGCGCCCCCTGCTGGTCATGTAAAAGTACCAACATTTCCTAATTTCCACGAAATCTTGTAAACTGCTTTGAAGCGGCAAAAGCTGCAAAAAAGTCTATTACATTGATGTCCTATTTTGTATTGTTTTGACTCTGGGAGCACACATATCCCCCATTCATTTCCTATGACACATTTCATAAGTCAATGGAGATCCCTAAATTATTTCGAGCAAGTCAGTGAAACTTGGCAGATGCATTATTTAGAGCATTTTGATCGAATAAGTTAATTACATCGAAGCCGTGTTTTGGACGGTTTCGCCACTTTAGGAGAGCAGCGCCTGCCAATGCACTTCTATAGGGACGCCTCCCGGTGTGAGTGGGGGGAGGGGGGGGGTCACGGGGGCCCGGGTGACGCTCAGAGGAGGAGGACGGCGCCCCAGGGCGGTTTGGGACCGGCCGAGACCGCATGGGAAGGCGGTCGCGCGCGGGGCGAGGGCCACCATCGCCGCTTTGCGGCTTTAATTTGGGATTATTATTGCTCAGTGATGGTTAAAGCTGCCGTACCTAATTTTCAAACAGTAAAATATGGAAGTAGGTATTTAACCCTTTCTAAGTCATTCCTCGCTCTCACAAACCCTTTGGCACATCACTAGTATTTGCATGAATGGATTTTTGGGCCGCTTGCGCAGCTTTAGAACAGCTTTTTCAGACACAAAACTGAAGCAGGGGTATTATCCCTTCCACAGCCAATCAGCTCCCAGCTTTTTCACAAATTTGAGAAGATAAAATCCTAAATTAATAGATGAAGAAAGTGAATGAAAGTGAAGAAAGTGATACACTTTCTGAAGAGTAAAAACAAAATGTATAAATTCCGAGAAAAAAGTTGGGTATCTATGACAGGTTGAAGGACTAATTTGACTGAAACGCAGTTAACATCAAGATTGTTATGATTTAGCAAAAAACGTAAAACATTTTTGCCCAGTTTGGCCAATTTTGTTCTAAAATTTTACTTCCTGGTTGTAAATCATTATATAACACTAGGAAATTCTGCAGCTGTTACCTAGCAACCATGTTTTACACTGGGCCAAAACTCCTCTAATGTTACAGAAATATTTTTTTTTTGACAAATAGAAATATATGAGAATCGCTTTATTTAGTTGAATTCATGATTTAAGGGTAGAAAAATGTGTTTCTTGTGTGTAAATTGTCTCCATAGTGTGATGTCATTGTGTTTCAGAACTCCGCTTTACTTCCTGTCATTTTCAACATGTTTTTTTTCTTCAATAACTAGTACTTCATTGGTGTAAAACTATAATTTATATATACAACAGGTATTATCCCACCAACTAAAGTCAAAATCATAAAAACCTTTCATACGCACTTTAAGGTAGTCTTTATCCACATCCTGCCCTGCCTTTTAGTAGATTTTTTTGCAGAGCTGAACTATGAATCAGTTTGTACCCGTTGGTGTTTTAATGTCCCTTAAATTTGTTATTAATTGCAGCGGGATGTGGAACACTTGAGCCACAAGAATTAACTCATGTTTTATTAATGAATGTACTTCTTGTGTTTCTATTTATGTTGTCCTGTGCTGTTTTTATTCAATTTTTTTCTTCATGTTTGGCTCATGTGTTAATTTCAAGACTAGAATCTTGTGTTGTCATTTTGCCAGCATCCATAATAAATAATGCACTTAAATGTGTCCTCTTTGTGTCGATCGCTGTGTGTTTTTGGGACAGGGCTGCAGCGGGCTCGGGACAGTGGCAGTCTCACATTTTAAACACAGAATTGAGAAAAAGACTGAAAAATGAACTGACAAACTAATAAAAGAATCGTATTTCGGAAAGTTTTTGACGCTTTTTTTGTGTTTTTGTCACGTATTTGTCATGTTTTTGTCACTCTTAGTCACATTTTTATCACTTAATTACATTTTTGACGAATTTTGTTGTGTTGGTGTCGCTTTCTCTGATGTTTTTGTCTTTTTAAGCAGCATTTTGGCTCTTTTAGACACATTTTTCTCACTTTTAGATGCATTTTAGGTGCGTTTATGTCGTTTGAAACTTTTTGTTGCCACAGATTTAGCAGTTTTTATGCAGAATAAGACGGGATGTTTTGTTGTTTGTGCATGTTATTGCACATCAAAAATTGCAACCTTTGCGATTTGCTAATTGCGTGTATTCAAATTGCAATTTCGATTCGATTACAATTACTTGTGCATTTGAAAATGGAAAAAAAATCTTTCAGACTAAATTTGAAAGTTGTCAAATCTAACAGAATAGTAAGAGAGGACCAAATGAGACAATTACACTAGACTACACGTTAAGGACTATTTAACTTGTTTGTCTTCTGTCTCTCTGTGTTTAGTACGACGTTCCTTTTGTGTAAAAAAAAACAAAACAAAAAACATTATTTTTTGAATGAATTGTCTTTTATTATCCATACTTTCATTTCTATTTCAGTAACAAGTAAATCTCTTCTCTTTTAGGTTATTTTATACCTGATCTTTGTTTTTGTTGTTTGTTTTTTGGAAATTTGTGTTGAATCTGCCTATTTCAGCTATGCTTTGCTTTATTTATACAGTACACGGTTTTGCTTGATGATGTTACATAGTTATTTATTTCACCTAACACTACTTAATGCGTCTTTTGTTACCTGGAGAGCATATTTCCTCACCTATAATCTTGCCTTTAAATGTCTTTGTTGTCCAGCTGACGGGGAGCATGACCTTGGATGGGGTCGAGTTCGAGCTTTTCTTCATAAAATGGGGTCAGAAACCGAGAAAGGGAGGATCAACCTGTCCCACTGTGACCTGACAGCCACAGACCTCCTCGAACTCGGTAAAACATGTAGATATTACTCAGTGTTTGTTTGCCGTTATTACAATAAAGAAAGGAATATTTTGGTTGTTTATAGGTAATTTAGCAGTCACATTGTCTCTAGACTGGATAAAAGACTAAATTAGGTGTAAATTTGGACAAAACTTGGTTAAAACAGGACTAAAATCACCGTGTAAGATCAAACAAAATCAGGTTCACACTATACCAGGATTTAACTACAAAAACAAACAGATTTAGAAAGAAAAGGAGATGTTTCTTTCTACACAGGCACACTGCTGCCTTATGTCCCGCTGCTGGAGGACTTGGATTTGTCCTGGAACGATCTGATTGGTGGAAGTCTCCGCGCGCTCACCTCACACTTTAACCACATGAACTGTTTGTCCGCTCTTAAACTCAACGGCTGCCGACTCAACCACCAAGACATCACTGCGCTCGGTAAGAGTTTCTCCAAACTTATAGCCATAGAAATACATCGGTTTGAGCCTTGTTATCTGGTTTTAGTCTCAGATATGTTTTTATAACTGGGAAAAAATGTTTCTTTCCATATTTAGTACTAGTTAAGTTGTTGATTTAGTCATAATTTAGCTCAAATTTCAATGAAGCGACTGCGATTGCTCAGTGGAAAAGCATGTTATTTGCTTCTTTTTGTTAGTTACAAACTGTGCAAGCTTTAAAAAGGTAAAAGATGAAACTACTTGTTATTTAATTGTAATGAAAAGAGGGATTTAAACTTAATTTTGTTTTGAAATAGGCTTCTGTATCACATATAGTTGGATCTTGGTGAAGTTTTTGGAGCTGTTTAAATGTGTATTTTATCTCATTCATTCACATTTTAAAAATACTGAAACAAATACTGTCTTGTCATAAGTCTCTAATATCTCTTCAAATGTGTAGTTTAAAGGGGACGTATCATGCAAATTTGACCTTTATGAGCTTTTAGCCATGTTATAACTGTTCTCTCATCATTAGTTTACTCTGTATTATATTTAATCTGATCCTGTCCTGAATTTGACATTTGAGCACTCAGAAAATGTCAATTTTCCCTATCTCCGCCCACATTCCTAAACTAACTTGCTGTTATTCAAAACATTTACACTCCAGGTCAAACACGTAAGAAACAGGACTGTCGTGCGGCCATTTTTTCAACAATAAAAATAAAAGTAAATTATGCAAATCTTTACTTAATTACTACTGGTAAAATGCAACTATGAAAAGGCGGGGCTTCTCAATTCTGTATTTTTAACAGGAAGTCAATAGTCCCATTTCTATTACTGTTTTAGATCAATTTTAGCAGTTTACAATGGAAAAAAGTAAAATAATGCCCTGTTATATTTTTATGATAAGTGTTTAAAAAAGCATAATATGTCTCCTTTAAAATGAAGTTTAAATGCACGTCTGTGATTTGTAGGAGATGCTCTGAGCTGCTTGCCTTCAGTCGAGGTCCTGGATTTGTCCTGGAACGCTGCACTCGGTGGTGGTGGGTTTCAAGGCCTTGTGGGTAAACTGCCGCCGTCTCTGACAGAGCTCCACCTGGTGGCCTGTGAACTCACTGCAACGGACGCCGCTTCACTGGGTACAGCTCTTTCACCTGTAGAAACAGAATACATTTTAAAGACAAGTTAAAACAATTTGAAGAGATATTCCACCCAGTAGAAGTTGTTTTAATAATAATGAATTTATGTGGTGTCAATTTCCCTCATGGATCAATAATATTTTATCATAAGTTCAAAGTTTAGCATGATTGAAAATACATACAAGTTATTATGGAATTAGACTGCATTTTAACTCTTGGTTTAGGCTTGTATTTGTTCCTATTAAGTTCTGATTTTGTGTTACAAAATGCTATGATCTTTTGAAGGCCTTTATCAGTTATTAATGCAATGAGTGACAATTATTGCATCAGAAAATAATACACAATTTACTATAAATAATCATTGACGTATTTTAGCCGTAAATGTTAATTGGACGAGGCAAGGCAAGTTTATTTGTAAAGCACAATGCGTACACCAGGCAATTCAAAGTGCTTTACACAACAGAACAAAACTGCATTAAAATCACAAAACAGATCATCATTATACAAATTCCTAAACAGACTCTAAAACACATACAAATGCATCATTAAATAAAAATGTACAGAAATAATATTAAAAAACAATTGCTGACTTCATATAATAAATTAGTTACAGCCCTTGTTGTTTTTTTTTCTTTCTTTTTTTGACAAATTGATTTATGGATTAGTAGTAGATAATTAGTAGATATGTTTTAGGAAATGTTATTTTTAGGTATTTAACACATTATTTTACTAACTCTTGTCATATGGCACACATCCTGTCTGTGTCTCAGGAGGAACACTGTCTTCCCTGCCCGGCCTGTCTGTGCTGGACCTCTCCTGTAACCCACACTTCACGGACGGAGTCAAAGAACTGTCCTCTGCTCTGTCCAAAACCACTTCACTCAGAACACTAAAGGCCAATTCATACTTCATAAGAAGTACGAACTTTGTTCGTGCGCCTCAGGCTGTAAGAACAAGAACAAAGTTCGTTTAGGCTCTGGCATTCATACTTCAGCTCAAGCTCCGCAGACGAACTCATTCAGACCACGCCCCCAGTGATCCCCAACAACTGTTTCCATGCTGTTTCTATGGAGATTACCATCGCTGACAGCTCAGTTGATTGTTTTAGCAATGGCAGATGTAGTTTTTGAGTGGATGAGAGAGGAGGAGGAAGAAGAGAGGATGATGTTTGAAGATGAAGAGGATGACGACCTGCTTTTTTTTACATGCGCTGGCCGAGGAGACAGAACGAAATGAGTGAAGACGGCATGTCCGGCCGCTAAATACGACGCGGGTCGTACAGGGCGAATACAGTCTGCTCGTTCAACAAATGCGGGAGATAGATGAGGAGAGGCACTTTTTCGTACTTCCGGATGTCAGCCCGTCGGTTTGACCACCTTGTCCTTAGGATAACACTATTTCTCCAACATGCGCCCAAGGAAATATACCCTGCCCCTTTTGAAAAACTGGCCAATCAGAGCCTAGTTGACGCACAGCTCTGCCGAACAAAGTTCTGCTCAGCTGATGTACCAAGAACAGGCTGCGAGAACAGCCGAACAGAGGCTGTAAGAACAAAATGACGTCATTTTGTTCTTACAGCCTGAGGCGCACGAACAAAGTTCGTACTTCTTATGAAGTATGAATTGGCCTTAAGACTTCAGCGAGTGGACTGGCCTCTCACAGTCTGCAAGCTCTGGGTAGGGATTTACAAAACGCCTCTGTTTTCATGACATTTGAACCTCCTGTCACTACAGTTTAAAAGTGCCTTCAACAGGTTAAAGTACTCATTTTACTAAAACCCCTTTCAGATCATTATATTTAAGGTTTTTGAACAGGTGAATCTCTCCAGTCGGTGCCCCTCGCTGCGTCTCTGGATCTCTCGTGTAACAAAGGCCTGTCTGGACACTTGTCTCTGCTCTGCTCTCATCTGCCTCACCTCTCGCTCCTGGAGATACTCGACCTCCATCTGAGTGGACTGACTCTGGGTACATTCATATGATTTCTGTCAAATTTATTTAATAGTCTTCATGGAGTATAAACCTGTAGCTTAGAACTCTAGTTTGGCAGTGCATGTTCTTCATATTGTTCATTGTTTAGTTTATTCTGTAGTTTTTAACTTTACTGGAGAGTGTCTTTGTTGGGTAGTATCGACCATAATCTGCATGGTAATGTTTTTATTTATTTATGTAATTATTTTGGACAAGTGTGCATTTTCTTTTTCTTTCTTTTACAGTGGATCACAAATAACATCATTGTAAACAGTCAAAAATAGCATTCTTGTTGACATCACTGCAGTCATACCAACAAAAAGAACGCAATAAATATTAAAGGTCATTATCACTTTGGCCAAGTAAGGGAGAGAAAAATAAAACCTCTCTCTAACTGTTACATTTACACATTTATTTGGCACATTGACCCTTTGCACCATGACTTCAGATTTTCATCCTAATGCTCTTATTTTAGATGAGATTATTGTATGTAAGACTCGATAAACTTAGCTTACTAGTCTACTATTAATAGACTTTTACCTCACCAAAGTCACTTACTGTATATAACAATACACTTAAGCCACTTTATTTGCCATTTTTACTATTTACTCCCAGACAGCCACCTACTGTAAATAAGAGTGTGCACTTTATATTGTATTTTTATTACCATGTTTATTAATTATTTATCATATTTTTATTGCATGCGCCTTATTTCATTCATTCCTATTCTAAACTGTGTGTTGCAACATTGGAATTTCCCATTGTGGGACAAATAAAGGATCTCTATCTTAGTCTTTGTGATTCTTGTGTCCAGTCCAGGTGCTGCTGTCCCTGATGTCTTTGACAGAGCTGAACGTATCGTCCAATCAGGGAGGCAGGGCCCGCTGTACATGCACTGATCCCTGCTCTTCCTCTGACTCACATGAAAATCCTCCCTCTGAACAACTGCGACCTCAGCCATGAATCCTACACCGCTCTGGGTAAGAACAAAACTCACCGCTGTTTAACTGATTCACTTTTATTTATAATTCATTCTATTTACTGATTTACAGCAGCACCTTGAATGAATCTTTATATTACAAAATAGAGGGCTTAGTAAAACTACAGTAAGGATGGGTACAATTAATGATATGCGGATCCTCTGCTGTTCTGTTATTTAGTTTATTGTATGTTTTATTGTTTAAAAATGTGTCCTCTTCCGACTTCAGCTACTTAGTAATGAGTAACCAGAAAATATTCAAGTCATGTTCAGCGACAGAGAAGGAAATTATAATCTAAGGAATCAGTTCAACTTCAAGAAATTATTTTACCGCACAGCAACCAAAAAAATGTGCGTCTCAAGATGCGGAGTTGATCTATGGAACAGTTTAAATGAGGAAACAAAGAACTGCCCAAGTATATACTGCTTCAAAAGCGGTACAAATACAACTTATTTAAAAATATGCAGAAGAAAGTTGAGTAAAAGTTAAAACTATTTAAATCTGATATGGTTAAATAACTAATTACAATATTGTCATTAATTATTTTTTTTGGTGAAAAACAGGCAAACTATCAAATAATCAAATATAGCCAAAGCTACAGCTACATTTAGCAGATCATCTACGATACTATGATTGTAAAACATTCTCATGTATATTGTCATTATACATATTGTCATGTAATGCTCAGGATTGATGTCAAATATTAACGTTGTCGTATCAAGGCTGTCAACACTTGATGAAATGAAATAAGGGGCAGGAGTTCATAAGTTCACACTTCTTCCTACTCCTTTTTGAGCATGGATGCACCACAGCAGAAAATGTGGCAGAACTTGTATGTTGCTCAAAAAAATAAATAAATGAAATGAAAGTTTTCTACATAAGTTTAAAGCAACTACTGAGGTTTGAGCCTCAGCATCTAAGAAGAAGAGGTGTGTACAAGTGCAGTAGTGCGCAATGGATAAAGAGAAAATAACAGAAGTAGAATAGGAATGCAACTAACCATTATTTTGCTGATCAATTATTTCGTTGATTATTATTACTGTATTAAAAGTGACCCAGACGAAGGTAAAGTGAGGCTTCTTGAGGCATACAACCAATGAAATGTATTTACAGACAAAATTTCTTGTGTCATTTTGATGTAATTTGTGCTCTGTTTGAGACATAAAAACTCTTCTCTCAGCATAAGGCTCAAATATGTCGTTTTAGAGTCTGTGTAGACCAGATAACAATTATTCGATTACTAAACTAGCTAACATTACTCAATAATCCCACTCACTCATTTGTGTGGGCGATTAGTAGAGGGATGGTATGAGAATACACACATGAATACAGATCAGACATGCAAAAGGTAATTTTTTTTTTAAAGAGAAATAGTGTGTAAACAACAATAGAGAACAACAGAGAAGAAGAATCAGAACAACAATTAACAACAGTGAAGAGACAAACAAAGATGACCCTCTGCTCCCAGGGCAGAAGAAACAGCAGGCAATCACACCACACCAATCAGGGCAACAACAGCATGCAACACAGAGAATCACCCAGAATAATAGAGATGACAATGTACAACAATAACAAACGCTCGCTCTCACAAATTCCCAAAGGCACAGACATACATATATATACATATTCAGAGACATGTACTATTATATTACACATTATAAATACATACATCACAAATACTTATGTTAATTCCTCTCCTCTCCCTCCGCCTCTCCTCCCGCCCTCCCCACCGTCTCCATGGCGGCATGGCAGGAAGCAACAACGCGATCAGTTAATCTGATTCTGCCCTATGTGTCAAACGTGTTCAGACTTTGTTGATTTGGACATTTACAAAGGAGAGACAGTGAATCCCATTAATATAGATGGCTCTCCCCTTATAAAAAGAGATTTATGAGAAATCAAGACAGTAGTGAGAGACAATGACAGAGCATGAGAACACACACCCTCACACCTCATCACTCAAAATATATTTAAAGTATAAAAGCATAAAATAAGAGAAAATCAGTCACACTATATAAAGATATGAGGTGAAAGTAAAGAGGCTTATATATGTAATACAAAGGAACAAATACAACACACACACACAACAACACCATGATATATATGTACCTCCAACAAGAGGCAAAGAAATATGCTGATGGAAACAACAACACCACAACACCAACACCAACAACACCACAAGATCACCAACATGATCATCCAAACATTCCCCCTTCAAATCTTTCACCCTTCTCTCATCTGCTGCCACAAATCACCTCATGTTGTTACACAATGATTATACAATCAATCCAGATACATTGACAACAAACATCTCACAACATCAATAGAGGGAAGAGGTAAGGCAGGTATAAAGTAATGTCATACATCACTAAACAATCAATGATATCATCATCAACTATCCACTCAAATGCATGTAAAGAAAATACAAAAGGCAATACAAGAGAAACAGATGAATGCAAGTGAATAACATCTTGTGATATTGATGTATTTTGGAGTAATATATATATTTCTTCAGTCCTTGCCGTGCTTCTCTGTTTCCTTTTTTCCTTCTTTCTCTTCTTCTTTTGTTGCTTCTTTCTTCTTTCAAAATGTCCACTCGCTCACGCACTCCACAGAACAAGATCTCCACACTAACACACACACACAACAAAAAGGCAGCAAATGTACATAACACAGAAGAACAATGCAAAAAGGCTCTGTCTTCCTTCAACCCACTCTCACTGCCCTCCTTTCTAAACAATCAAATTCAACGCTTTTCGGTTTTCTCAGCAACAAAAGGCAAATAATATACAAAAGCCCTCTCTCATAGCCTTTCTGCTGTGTGTGGACGTCTCGTGGTGTAAAGTGGTCGGCAGTCGATTGCCGTTGCTTCTAGATCGCTTCCTTCAGCCTTTCAGTGATCTCAGAGCTCAGACTGGAGCAGCTGTGAATCCTCACTTCACAGACGACGTCCAATATCGTCTCTCACCTCTCACTGGTAACAAAACACAGAAGCAGTCACAATTTATATTAACGCAAACTTGTATTTCTTCCCTCATTGGAGCAGATGAATTTATACTCCCAGAAAAGTGGGAGAAGAAATAGATCTTCACATTCATTACACGGATTTTGATCCCCTAAATACCTTAAAGGAAAATCTTGATCATTTCTTTTGACTTGGCCTCTTGAACTTGCTGTATTGCAAAAGTCTGCATACCGAGGTCCTCGCTTATCACCAAGGCCTGCTTTCATGATAATTACTAAATAGACTTATCGTTCAAAGTATCTAGATGGAACAATATTTTTGGGGTTCAATATTTATTGTGTGTAAGTTTTCTTTACATTAATCTAAAAACGTGTCCTTATCTTTTTGTTGTATATTAACATTTGAGTTTTAGAGGATAAGAATAATTAACACTCTACTTAATACTTAAACATTATGATACGAAGTAATTGTTTAAGTGTTTCATCTCTGCTATTTATTTGTTGTAGCTCCTGTTTTTAACAATATAGTTTACTTTACTGGGATAATATCATTTCTTAGGCTTTACGTGTCAGTGACAGGTAGTTTCTCTTAGTTTTCTTAATTGCTAAAGCCAAAACAGAGAATCTGATTTCTCACACTGTCATTCCCTCCTCTTAAAGTCTACTCCTTTTTACTAAATACTTTGTTGTACTACTATCTTTTCCTTTTTAAATTTCTTTTTTTTTTAATGGGGGAAGAAAGGAAGGCAAAAAGGCAAACACAGAACATACAAGACACAGCGAGAAACAAAAAGATTCGCAAGTATAAATTCTTGTTCCCTCCTCCTCCTCCTCCTCCTCCCCTCCTCCTCCTCCCTCCTCCCTCCCAACTAGGGGAAATGTGGTGACAAGTAGTTTCAACATTATTTGTTTATTGGGGAAATACAAAGGCAATGCACAAAACACAAGTACACAAAAATGTACAAAGCACACAAAAAAAAAAAAAAAAAAAACAGCAGCAAAGAAATGCTACAACATCATCAACAATGTTGTATCAAAGCATGACAACAAACATGTGAATCACAATAAATCAAATGTAGGAACAATAACACACACACAATAAAGAAAACTGAAATAAACAGTGAAACAACAACAAACAAGCATGTGTATAGGTGCAGAGAGCATATCATCAGAGTATCAATGTAAATAATAAATGTACAAAGAGAAAAAAAATGAGTGAGAATCAAGAAAGAGACAAAGAGCAAGAAATCCCTCCCCTCCCCCTCCCCACCTGAACTATTTTATTGCACTTCCAACATTTGCTATGTGACTTGATATGACATGACGGCATTTTTTCTGTGATCGCGGTCTGACAAGCACATTTTCTATGTTCAAAAGTGTGCTCATTGGTCCATATTGAGTAGTTTTAGTGTTCCCCTTATTTTTCCATCAGCATGTTTTATGCATCGCGTCTCGAAACTGCAGTAACTTAACATTTGCACATATTTTGTACATTTCTGTTTCTATTCTTTGATCGTTCTTTTCAGCCTCTAGTGTGTCGTGGGGGCTTCCTCTCCTCTCATGCGGAGTTTTTGATCTCCTACAAATGGAAGTTCTGTTGGGTCTAACGCCTGGGTCTCAGTCTCGCTCACCTCCGAGGACTGGGTTCACTGGAGGAACTCTCGACCTCAGTTTGCGACCTTCACCTCTGCCCCCTGCTCAGATGGTGGCTGCCCGCTCTGCTCCGCGCTCTTCCTCGTTTGACGGCTCTGGAGCAGACTGGGATTACAAAACAGATGGACGATCGTGGCATTATGTAAAGAAAACTACAACTGGAAACATACTTGAAGAAGAGATCTGATGCTTTCATACTTTGATTTCATCATCATATTGATGACATTCATCACAACAAATCGAACTCATCACATCAACACAACGCTATATATGCACACACAAATAATACAACAATGTAAATCTTTTAGAGATGGACAACCGAGGGAGACCAACTCAGGACAAAGAGATTCAACTTGGAAGAGTAAAACAAGTATATAAAAAGAGTATTAACTAAATCACATAATTTACTGTAATAGTGTTGTAACTGTGGCTAAAAACAAGCATCTTTCAAGATAAAAACCATCTGAATTTTAAATGTTAAACTTGCACTATGAAGAAAAACAAGCACAAATTTGATTGCAAATTGATGTTATTAAGCTGTGAAAGTGTTTGTTTTATTAAAAATGCACTGGAGAAAAAAAGTGCTCTGTAAATTACTGATATAAAACTGCAATCTGGAGTTAGTTGCCATACTTAGATGCTGCTAAAGAGGAATATTACATACCATGATCCAAATTCTTAGATCATAAAGGGACATCATATTAAAAGTTTAGGACAAAGTCAGGTTATTTATTCTTTATTTGTTTATTCTTTTATTTATTATTTATTTGTTGCCAATCCGCTCTGTGTTCATCTTGGATTTAATGAAACTGTTGGCTGCTACATAGAACCTCATCCCTTTTGGACTGTATTCTGTTTGTGGATCTCGCTCACGCCTGGTCCAAACGTCAACGCTAGAGTGTTTTTCAGGCTCATAAAAAGCCGCCTTCCTCGGAAGTCTGGAACATCTTGAGCGAGAAACACGTGGACCATCCACTCTCTGTGAAGCTCTGAGACGTCTGTGTGGTCCGCTTGAGGAGACGCACCTTTCTCTATCAGCGCTCTGAAAGCCTGGAAATGTCATATATTTAGTTTTAAAAAGTACTCACATGTTTAGAGACAAGACAACAACATACATTCCAAACAAAAAGGAAAGAATATTAACCTAATGCTTTGAAGTACAAAGTAACCTGGTGTCCATTCATGTATAATTGTACGATATAAAGTTGAAAGAAAAAAGTCTGCAAACCCTTCCTGATTTCAGATGTTTTTTTGCATATTATCACACTCTAACTGTTTCTGATTTTCAAAACCAATTTTTATATTTCCTTACAAATATAACACAAGTAAAACTATAAATGCTGCTGCATTATATAATTTTATATATAAAGTAAGAAAAAAACAATAATCTGTAATGCTTTGTGATAACTGCTGATGTGTATTCTGCATCATTGTGGAGTTATTTTTGGCCCACTATTTTTTCTGAATTGTTTTATCTTGGTTTTGAGAATGAACTGATTAAACCAAAGCATCTCAATGTCCAGTCATTGTCCAGAACTCAAGACAAAGATTGTCTAATAGGATGTTTGATGATCATGTAAGTCTGATAAATATCTGATAAATATGCAAAAAAATTCAGAAATCAGAAAGGGTTTCTACTTTAATTTTCTTTTCTGTTGTATTATTAAGATGGCTCCTGGTCTGATGATTGAAACACTGGTCTTATAGGGGTTAAAGTATTGTGTGTATTTATTTATTACCAGGCAGTGACGGGCTCCTCAAAGTGGTTTCCTCTCTCTCCCTCCCTCTCTCCCTCCCCCTCTCCCTCCCTCCTCCTCTCCCTCCCTCCTCTCCCTCCTCCTTCTCCTCTCCCTCCTCCCTCCCTCCTCCTCCTCCTCCTCCTCCGCCTCTCGTTTCACTGACCTGGTATGTGTATGTAGCTAATATAAAAGTGTAAGCTGATCACAAAGTAATAACAACAGATGTAGATGTGAGTTAAAGTGGAGTTCTGATCCAGAGCTTTGGCCAATAGACATGTAAACCTTTCAGAGCCGATGCTGTTATTGTAAAGCTGAGAGCAACCTGAAAGACAACAGGCACATGGGCTAGTAGTATAAAAAAATGCGTAAAATGAGTTTAATAGATGCAATTAGTGAGCTTAAAAATGTTCAAAGTTCAACTCCAGACACATACTGGGCTTTAAATTAATCATCATATTCAGTGAAAAATGGGACATATACACAGAAAGTGAATACACAGTTAAAGAAATTGTTATTACTAAATATGGTGAAGACTGTATGAATCCAGATAATTGCAATGAATGCCAACTTTTAGGGTTGCAACCTCAAAAGCCCAACTATAAACTGTTAAATTGTACTCTGAAAATGAATTTTATCTGAAATGTTTTTATTCATTTTGACAATATTAGCTACTGTAGTGTTTATGTATTTACATTTAAAAACATCACAAGACGAAAGTGTATAAGCACTGAAGATGAAGATAAAACTCACTGTTTAAGGGAACAGTTTGGAGACGCTAAAGCGCTGACTCAGATACTCAGCGCCCTCGCTCTTTGATCTGATTGACGACGAGATCGAGCACCTCCAGAGTGGAACCCTTCTTCAACAACGCATCGACCAATGGCAGCACGTCGTCACGGGCTCACGCGGTTACTGAAGAAGAAGAAGAGATTATAAAATGGGAAAAGAAGCTAAAACATGTAAACCTTTTTAGATTAAAGAGTTCTCCTGGGTGTGACTCAAAATTATTATTGTTAGTTTGAATAGTGCTGATGTTTATAGAAGAAATAGACTTGTAGCTCTTTCTAAGTTTTACATATTTTTAACAGCACAGTATAACTATGGTATAAAATGTGTTTCTGACCCGCGCAGACTGGAGGTATGTTAAGCTGTAGTTGAAGAGCAGTCCTTTGCTCAGTCTCTCAATTCCAGACGTCATTATTCCCATGGTCCCTGCAAGTGCAGCTCCAGTAGGTTATGGTTCAGGCAAGCAAGCATCTGAGCAAAGTGCACTGCCCACTCCTCCTGAAGTGAGTTAAAGTACACATTTAATCCAAAATATTGTCAGTGCAGAATCAGACTATAGCAGTGGTGAAACATTTATGGATTAAAATATGTTTTACCTGATGTCCAAACAGCAGAGGCCGAATGATATCGAGACAGCGTTAGTAGCCTGGTTACTTTCAAAGCAATGGCAAAAGCAATGACACTTTGAGTATCCTACAGAAAGCACAAACCACAAAGAAACCACCGATTATTATGCACCTGAACACCACTGTACATTGCTGTTGTGAACTTTTGTAATTCATAAAGGTGTACTGATATGACTAATTTTAATGACATATTCTTCAGGATTGTTGCTTCTCAAATGAATGATGATCCTGTATTCATGGGTTTCAGCTTGGTTAAAATTGTTATTTGGGATATTGGCATGTTGTCCTACTTCATCATCAGTTTGAAACTCATGGATAAAGTCATTTACCAGGTCACAGTCGGCTGTACAGAACCTGCAGAGTGTTGCTGACCTGCAGGAGATTGGCCAAACTCATTGCACCTTTATTCTTCACTTTATTCCCGAAAGAGTGAGGGACAGCAGTGTTTCTATTTGACTGAAATGTACACAACATGTTTTAACATTCTTAATTGCCTGTGTTTACTGGATAATACTGTGATCAACCTGCAGGCTCTGGGCTAGGAAGTTGTGTCTGCTTTTCCCCAATGTCATTAAATGTGAGATCTATGAGAACACAGTGAGCCTCTCTCCCTGTGAAGTGGAAATGGGGAAAAATGGAGGATTTTTTAAAAGTCAAACATGATGCAAAAATTGCAGACAGAAATATTACATAATACAATTGAGGATTATAATTTAAACGGAAATAATGTATATATATATATATATAGATAATGTATAGATACCTGAATGAGCTCACAAGTGTTTAATGCCTTCATCTGTAATATTATTGTGAACTCAGATCTAGATTTGTGTTTATAATATTGTGATTGAATCAGTAAATTTAACATATATTCTCGTCAAATGTTTCACACTTATCTTCTCTTATCTATCACATCCTTGGTGTTTAGTATAGACAATTTGAAAGAGCAAGAGCATCTTTATCATCAAGTCTTTGAACAGGATTTAATCTTGTTGTTTCAAAATTTACAAAATATATTTCCTGTAAAATGTGTGTAATTAGATCAAAGGAATGAGTCCGTTGCTAGATTATTTTAGCTACAGCAACACAGAGGACACAGAAATGAGATTAGCTAAAAACTGTAAGACAGTTATTCCATAAAATGACATATTTACTTAGCCAACGTTATGTAAATGTAAGTTTCTGAATGTTAACAACAACACTTACGTCAAAAACTGACTTACTCTTTCTTTGGCGTTTTCATACAAAACGTCTGACTACGTGGGGATTGGTTTTAATTTCATTTTCATAGCAAATAGTGTGATAAACTTCAGCTAGTATTTTGCTAACAACACTGTCCCTGGAGAAAGTTTAAAGTTGCCATAGCAACAGGTTGACAGACGTAATAGTTCAGTGCGTTTACCTCGTAAAATGTAATATCAAACTTTTCAGTTTAATATTTTCATCTTTTACCCGTTTGCACAGTATATCGACATATTTGTTAAAACAAGAAAGATTTTATTTTTAAATCTATTTTCGTTAGAACGTGTGACGTAAAGTTGGCGAGGAGCAGGGAAATTTTCCGACTAAAATTAGCGACGCTAAGATAATTATTTTGTAATTAATTGCGTTGTGACAGGTAGATTTTATTGTTTGCTTTTTCAGATTTAATTAGAACACAGTTATCATTCGAAACTATTAATCTGACTTCACCCTTAGCTGGTTATAAACATGTCATCAGCAAAAAGGCAAATTAAGATGAAATCTTATAACTAAGTATTCAAAGAAGTGAAGAACAAAGTCCTGAGAGCTTCAGAGGATAACGCAAGTACAGAGAACTTTTACTAATTATTATTACACCATGTATATAGGTCATTTTAGTAAAGCAAATGTTCCACATATCAGTTCTATATATCTTTGTTTTTAATATCATCTTTTGCCTTTATTTACAATTTCCCAGCTATATGTTAGGGATAGTATTTTGGATTTCATCATATGCATATAATATATTTAGCTATTCTTTAAGCTATGATTTAACTTTATGATAATCAAGAAGTAAATAAGTTAAGCCAATACCTGTTTGTGTTGAGAAACATTAGTGGATTCTCAGGGATCATTCAAAGCCATTCAAGCTCATCACATGTTCATATTGCTAATCTTGACTTGTTTCCCCAGATACTGCACT